>OY757236.1:2400000-3600000 GCA_963583995.1 Xylota segnis | reverse complement strand
TCTCGAGATGGACATTCTGTTTCTCTGTATTCGAGGCGTAGACTACCTTAGCTGCAGCCTCGAAATGGAAATAGGAAACAGAACATTTTTCCACCAAAAAATGTGTGAGAAAAAGGGTAGTGTATAGCCCACAAAGCTAGACACCCACCATCCTGTGAAATTTTTCAATCACACATTTCGAGCTAGATATTCTGTTTCTCTGTATTCGAGGCGCAAACTACCATAGCTGCAGCCTCGAAATGGAAATAGGAAACAGAACATTTTTCCACCAAAAAATGTGTGAGAAAAAGGGTAGTGTATAGCCCACAAAACTAGACGCCCACAATCTTGTGAAATCTTTCAATCACAAATCTCGAGATGGACATTCTGTTTCTCTGTATTCGAGGCGTAGACTACCTTAGCTGCAGCCTCGAAATGGAAATAGGAAACAGAACATTTTTCCACCAAAAAATGTGTGAGAAAAAGGGTAGTGTATAGCCCACAAAGCTAGACACCCACCATCCTGTGAAATTTTTCAATCACACATCTCGAGATGGACATTCTGTTTCTCTGTATTCGAGGCGTGGACTACCTTAGCTGCAGCCTTGAAATGGAAATAGGAAACAGAAAATTTTTCCACCAAAAAATGTGTGAGAAAAAGGGTAGTGTATAGCCCACAAAACTAGACACCCACCATCCTGTGAAATTTTTCAATCACACATCTCGAGATGGACATTCTGTTTCTCTGTATTCGAGGCGTAGACTACCTTAGCTGCAGCCTCGAAATGGAAATAGGAAACAGAACATTTTTCCACCAAAAAATGTGTGAGAAAAAGGGTAGTGTATAGCCCACAAAACTAGACACCCACAATCTTGTGAAATCTTTCAATCACACATCTCGAGATGGACAGGCGCAAACTAGCTTAGCTGCAGCCTCGAACTGGAAATAGGAAACAGAAAATGTTTCCACCAAAAATGTGTGAGAAAAAGGGTAGTGTATAGCCCACAAAACTAGACGCCCACAATCTTGTGAAATCTTTCAATCACAAATCTCGAGATGGACATTCTGTTTCTCTGTATTCGAGGCGTAGACTACCTTAGCTGCAGCCTCGAAATGGAAATAGGAAACAGAACATTTTTCCACCAAAAAATGTGTGAGAAAAAGGGTAGTGTATAGCCCACAAAGCTAGACACCCACCATCCTGTGAAATTTTTCAATCACACATTTCGAGCTAGATATTCTGTTTCTCTGTATTCGAGGCGCAAACTACCATAGCTGCAGCCTCGAAATGGAAATAGGAAACAGAAAATTTTTCCACCAAAAAATGTGTGAGAAAAAGGGTAGTGTATAGCCCCCAAAACTAGACACCCACCATCTTGTGAAATTTTTCAATCACACATCTCGAGATGGACATTCTGTTTCTCTGTATTCGAGGCGTGGACTACCTTAGCTGCAGCCTTGAAATGGAAATAGGAAACAGAAAATTTTTCCACCAAAAAATGTGTGAGAAAAAGGGTAGTGCCCACAAAACTAGACACCCACAATCCTGTGAAATTTTTCAATCACATACTCGAGATGGACATTCTGTTTCTCTGTATTCGAGGCGTAGACTACCTTAGCTGCAGCCTCGAAATGGAAATAGGAAACAGAACATTTTTCCACCAAAAAATGTGTGAGAAAAAGGGTAGTATATAGCCCACAAAACTAGACGCCCACAATCTTGTGAAATCTTTCAATCACACATCTCGAGATGGACAGGCGCAAACTAGCTTAGCTGCAGCCTCGAACTGGAAATAGGAAACAGAAAATTTTTCCACCAAAAAATGTGTGAGAAAAAGGGTAGTGTATAGCCCCCAAAACTAGACACCCACCATCTTGTGAAATCTTTCAATCACACATCTCAAGCTAGATATTTTGTTTCTCTGTATTCGAGGCGTAAACTAGCTTAGCTGCAGCCTCGGAATGGAAAGAGGAAACGGAAAACTTTTCCACCAAAATTTTGTGAGAAATAGGGTAGTGCATAGCCCACAAAACTAGACACCCACAATCTAGCTTAGCTGCAGCCTCGAAATGGAAATAGGATGCCTGTCGATCGTTAAAAAGTTTCCTTAATGGAAATGTGAAGAATGTGACGCTTTAGTAGAGCGCTTATCAAAATTTGACGTTCTACTGTGTTTATGTTAAGTACTGACCTTAACTTCCTTGTCTAGGGCGTTAAAAGTGTAGCAAAGGATTTGTTGTTTGACCGCTTGAGGTTGTGTTTTTCAAAAATCTGTCCAAGACAAAGAGATAGAGGTTCATTGCCTGTGTTGTCCGCATCATTAAATAAAGTGCAAGACTGGGCACAAACTTGCACCTATGTCTCAAATTCTTGTGTATATTTGAGGTAAAAATAAATAAACGAATATATATGTACATAAGTAGGTAAGCATATGTAAGTTGACTATAAGTAAACCATCGTTCTAAACAGATTGGCCAAAAACGTCATATATCGTCTGTAGAATTTGATAAAGCTCTTGAAAATTAAGCATCGTCGTTAAATTTTCTTCAATTTCACTCAAATTCATTGCCTTTGAACTCCGGTGAATATGCCAAAGTAAGTCCCTAAAAATGTAACAATATTTTCTTTCTCTCTCTCTGTCTTTTAACCAATGAAAATGAATCTCAGACAAATCCAGTAGCACGTGCGCACCAATCAAAACCTGTATCGTAAGGAAAAAAACGTTTCCATGACAACAGCTGTGTTCTAGGAAAATATTTTGGTATATAATTTTGAAAATCGGTTCAGTAGGAAGAAGTAGAGATAAAATTCATGTTTGGCTAATAATGATATGAAAATCGTGTAAGGAAAGTGGAATTTTAGGCAGTTTTAACCAAAAACGTGGTATGCCATCTTATAGGATTTAAAAAGGCGTATTCTAATATAAAATTTAATAAAAATCGTTGGAGCCGTTTTCGAATAAATTGGCTCCAACTGCTCGATTTCGCGAAAAATACCGTTATAATAACTTTTGGCCAAAAATGTGACACAGTTTCTGATAGGATTTGAGACGTTTAATCTTATGTGAAAATTTTAATAAAATCGTTGTAGGCGTTTTCAAGCAAATCGGCTTTTAGTCAGCTTTGTTGCCATTGTTGCCAATTTTGGTAAGCAGCACGATACGTCATCTGATGGCAATTGACTAGACTAATTGAAATATGAAGTTTAATCAAAATCGTTAGAGCCGTTTTCGAGAAAATCCCTTTTAACTGAAATCGGCCTTAAGTAAACTACCCTTAATTTTGAGGTTAGAATGAAAATTCCGATTTCACCTCTAGGGATTATCACACAGACCCTATATATGAAGTTTGACCTAAATCCATCCACTCGTTTAGGCTGTAGCCTCGTGCACAGACAGACAGACAGACAGACCGACAGACAGACAGACAGACAGACAGACGGCATTGGCGGACCTACTTTTTTGGACTTCTCCACCATAGTAATGTAAAGTTTGATTAAAATCTCGAGTTCCAAATTTTGCACGAATACAATACTTGCCCTATCGGTATAGGTGCAAGTAAAAATAAGCAAAGGCAAATTCCAGCGTGAAAGCCGTAGCAAACAGTCAATATTTGAGGGTGTTATGGCATTTCGTGAATTACTTTGTGTTCCTTGTTCCAGAAATGCAAAAGAAATTTACTTATTAAAGGTTTTCAGCTGGACATAAGGTTAACTTGACTACGTAACAACTCGTTAACTTGAACTGCGTAATGGATATGTCGTAGGACTTTTGGTAAGAGATTTAAACCATAACAAGACTGGATCTAAACTTGTATGGTCAGACCCATTCCACTCCATGGACCTACTTTTATTCTACTTCACCCGAACATCCGCCGTATGATTTGGCTAGGAATTACCGGATCCCAATCCAATGTCCCCACAGAAGCCAGAGAGACAATCTTTAACCTTTAGAACCGGAGATCAACCAGTCTTTCTTAGGCCTCTTAGAGTCATGACTTTAGGACTTTTCAATGAACAGATTTCAATGGCCCACAGAGGCATAGGAGTCCCTGTAGAGTGACGGCGGGGATCTGGCGTTCCAAGCGAGTATAGGATAGAAGTATATACCAATGGATCACACATCAATGGAAAATCTTGGCCGGTCGAATGCCATGTCAGCGGTACTAAGGGGGACTATTAACCAATACTCGGAGAGGCAAGTAGCCCTAAAGACACTGGGCAGACTCAGGTTAACTGGATTTGCGTGTTTGGTCCTTGCGGTATACCAGAGAATGAAGTGGTGGATAAACTGGTGAGGAAGGGGGCAGAAAACTATAGGAGTAGCCTTAAAGCTTGTTGAAAACGGAAAACATGTGAAAACGAATGCAAAGTTGCCAAGGCCTTGCCACATCTTTTTTTATCGGCACTAATCTGAAGGTTTGTTTTCTGATGTTTTTCCATCGAATCTAGATGAGTTTGACATTTAATTTCGATGGCAAAGTTTGCCCATATATATTTGTATCTTCCATGGATGATCCACCAAAACTTATCGGTTCCTACGTGCAGTTTCCAGTGAAAACGAAAAGTCTCAAGTCATTCTGCATTGATAAGGATTTTTCGGTTAAAAATATTTATTTAAATTCAATCGAATAACGAAGTAGAAAATGCAAAACAGTACGCAGATTCCTTTGACAAAATTAGGAAAGAAATCGAATTCCCATTACAAGCATAAATTTATTCAATTAAACTCGTTCGGTATCTACCCCGATATCGATCCGCAATTATTAATCGATATGAAATCAACACTTTTCACAGAGTGTTAAAAAAACACAACTTCCACCTCATTTATCATTGATAGTTCCGATCAAAGGTGTGCAGGTCTAATCGCTTACGTGCCCTAACCATAACCTACGTCGCCACGGTTAAGTTTTTCGAATCACCTACTGCATACGCCTGTGCCTCCAATTAGCTGATATGTTTTTGATTTACAATGTAGTTAGGTAGCGCTTTTCCAGTACCACTGTACTTGGCAATCTGGGATTCGGATTGCCTATCTATTTCTCTTTGGCCCTACATTCGGTATCGACCACGCATTCACTATTAGACGTTCGAAGTTCGAGTATGATAAAAATCATGGACTTTGCGTGAGTAAAGTCTACCTATTCGCGAAACGAATTCTATTTATAGTTTGAGTTTGGTGATTTCCCATTCGATTTGGCAGAGCGCCACACCTACCCCCCGGCGAGGTAAATACTTACGAATGTACAACCCTAATCTATTTGGACTCTTGAGTGGAAAGGCAATGTATCTTCGACTAACCGGTTCCACTTAATCTGGCCCGAACGTTTCGTTTCCCCCTACACACTGTTTATATGTATATGCGGCACGCTTCGGAGCATGAGGTTAGGAAACACTAAGATAGAATATCTGTTTATTATTACTCACTAAACAACACAAATATTTGCAAAACTGGCTCGGGTCAACCTTTGGACTAAGCTGGGCTAAGTGATTGAGACGTGATATGAGGCTGGTCTACAAAAACCGAGAGAAGTGCGGCCGGGTCAAGTTGATTTCCCCGGTACTGGTCCATGTGAATCTATCTCTCCATATGTGTTTTCTTTGAAATCAATCTGTGCGGTTGGAAAATAATAATATTCGCGTTGGGTGATTCCTAAGTGAGTGGCGATACTCTCATATCGCGTGATTGTGCTGATACGATGCCATTTGATTCGACTGGGAATTAATCGTGAGTGTGCTGACTTCTACCCTCTGGCCGGGTGAAACTGTGAAATGGAGAGAAAAGAGATGATTTTTTTGGATTTTTGGTTCCTAGGGGTGGCGAGGTTAGTCTTTGTTGCTAGAGAATTGAATAAACAACAGCAGGGGTGACAAGTAAGTCGTGGCTCTATACGATTCGAACACGTCAACTTTTCTAGTCGGCACAAGTCAGACCTTGAAGGTCGTTGTTGTGTATACATTTTGTGACTAACCAATTACCGATATTGTATGTAGTAAACAAAGTGATCTGAGTATGTACTTCCAGTTAATTCTGTATGGTGTGCATTCGAGAGTCGAAGGTCCAAGACTAGATAGCTACGTAAAGGGAATTGTATTATTGGGGTGACGCACCTTGCTTTATAAAAATGTAAGTGGAGCAGTGCCATGTCCATGCAACATCATAGTGACAAGAATGGGGAGCATTAACCTGCTGGACTAAGTCAAGTGCTGTAGGTGTTACCAACACGATATTGGTTTGCGACTAGTACTTTATTTAGTTGCTTAGAAACAATTACACCATATAATACTCATGTTTAGTCATTTGTTAGAGAGCTACGATCAGCTTAAACTAAGGGCCATTCAGGGTATAACCAAGGTACTTAGGCCTAAGTTCAAACAGTGACTTTAGGTAGGTAGGTTGGGTAAGAGGAGAGAAACCTACTCACTGCCGCACTCAGGTCAATATAGACCAATTATGTTGCCCATAGGGGGAAAGAATATATACCTTACCTTGTGGATCGTTAACTAATCAATAATTGGAAAGATTAAATGTATTACTTATGGGGTCTCATATACGAACCACCCTGTCAATTTTTTACGAACGATGCTTTACATAAATTTGTTTCTCGCACTTTCCTAACTCTACAAAGATCTCTATTGATCAGTCGTCATCACTCCTATGAAAGTAGGTAGGGATCTATGTATGTATTTTGTTGTGTCAATCTGTCAGTTCTTCCTTTATTGAATAGAGGCTAAGAGGACTTCCATCTATATTTCATTTTCATTTGTGTTTTGTTTTTGTCGTTTCTGTCCAAGTGTGAAGATCGGGATGTTCACCATGCGTTCGGCTTACCCCAAATCCAGTACCGAGTCTCTCTCAACCAGTCTATAAGACCTTTCATTCTCCAGTATACTTTTATGAAGACAGTGACCTTAATAACCAGCTCTTTCGGAGTAGAGACTAATATTTGGGACATTTTAATGAGAAACTTTTGATTAGAGAAAGATACGTTTCTGGAATGTGAAGGACTTAAGCAAGAGGACTTAATGAAGAGCTCATACAATATAAGGTGAATCAATTCCAGTTTCGTTTGCCCAATACTATTCTGTTAACACCAATGACACGCAAAAGCCTAGATAATCGTTAAAGGTGATAGGTGGTCGAATATTTGCCATAAGACCTGAAAATGAGAGGCAATCAATTAGCAGATAAAGAGATAGCACGAGATCAACATTTTATGAATAATTTCCAACAAAAGATATGGGAAAAATGTAATGTGCACTACACATTTTACTAATTTTACACCGCGTCTCCACGAGCAATATTTCCTAGCTAGCCATCTATACACCCAAAAATATACATACCTCTAGCAAATCTAGAAGTGTCCCGGGATTCTGTCCTGAGACCAATACTGCTTTTGATTCATACAAACTTCCTTTTCAAATTGTTAACAGCATTTGCGGATGATGTGGGTTTTATTGGCGACTCAGACAGTATTTTGAAATCAATCAATTTATATAATTGAAACCTTTATGATTTATTACGAATATGATTGATGCATAAGTTAGTTATTCTTGCCCTTGGAATACAAATTGGTCCTTCCGCACTTTTCGCAGTTCTCTCAGCAGTAGTTCAACTTTTGTGGTTAAACTTGAGTCATATATCCTTTGAACTTAATGATATCATTTAAACTGTTTAGCATGGAAACTACTCATGTTTCTGTATATGATTTTCACTATTCTAATATTAGGGTTTCCTTAAGTTCGGCCTTACTACACATTTCATGAATTCAGATCTTGCGTTCTAATTCATAGGTATCGAATGAGGTCTGGACACATTGAGGCAAAGAGCACATGCAGCTGTAGGCAGACTTTTGAGGAGCGATGCAAACTTTGATTGAAATGGATGGGTTTTTACTGCAGCACACACATTTCTAGGTCCATCCCTGTGATTAGATTTATGTGAAGAACCCTATCCACCGTTTCTCGTGTCCTGACTGGGTCCGTAAGTAATTTTCCTTTTTCAATGCCGTCGATATAATAACATACACAAATGGTGATTGAATTGCTAAAATAGATCCATTTCCACACCAAGCTGCTGCTACTATTTCTGACCCTTCCCTCTGGGGTGTCAATAAATGGGCACTTCTTTCAAACTAAATATTTGTCTGCAACGTAAGTACCTAAAAGTGTATATATTTCTTACCACCTTGTGACTCTCTAGCGAACATCTGACCAGCACTCGAGAGTATAACCTTCTCAAAAAAAAAAAAAAAATAAACCCTTTACGTCATTAAAATTTTTAATTTGTCCAACAGTACACACTCATTCAAACTGCAGTCTATGCTTCTATGTATAACTTTGAAAATATTCCAAACAAGCATAGGCTCTCGTTAGCACAGTTGTTTTGCATTAATTGACACATTTTCATTTAAATATGTATTTTACATTTGAATGCGATGGCTTCACCGAAATCGAATAGGGCACTTTCTGACAGCAGCCCACGATAAAAACAAAAACGCCCCATTCCTGTCTACTATGAATAATTTATTTTCCAGCCACCACAACCGTGTGAATGATCGAAAAGGTGGTAAAACTATTCATTAGGCGCATAAATTGGCACCCCCTAACCGCCCCTTCTCCAAATACGCACGCTATAAACAAACCACGTTTTAATTAAAGCATTACTAGAGGCAAATTTGACTCACTAAATTATAATACATATATCTTGCGCCATTCCCACTCTGTCATACTTACATACTATATCATGGAATAATTAAGTGTATGTAGCCACCTCTCCTAATCATCTTCCTATCTAAGAATACAAAGAGGTAGCTTTTTTTATTTTTAATCCATAACCATAAGACCAAAGTCAAATCGGATCTGAAGAAATTTAAATTAATTTCAACTATCTTGAGCTTCGTATGAGATTGCAATCGTTTTGATTATATTTCACCGATAAGCAATTAGCTTACTTGAACTTTTGCACATACGCCAGTTCACGTTTTTTCAAAATGCTCCAAATGCAATGTTCGCTGAATTGAATTTTAATTTTAAATCAACAACTAATAATGGATTCACACAAGTGTCAACGTTTGATCTATCTTCTTACGACAGACAAAGGTGAATTTAATCACTTTATTAGGGAAACCCATGCGCACTATATTATTCGTTGGAATCGTAGTTGTAAACGGATTTTCCAAAGATTTCAAGCATCAGAAAAACACATAAGTAAACCAGAGTGATAAGCCTCTACAAAGCACGTGTTCGGTTAGGTTTAACTATAAACATGACTAGGTAGGAGTTCATTTGCTTCGAACTACTAAACTAAACGTCGTAGAAGTATCCGTAGTGATCATCAGCTTTTTCCAGACATGAAATCATTCTGAAGGTCGAACAAACGATTAACCCGCACTTGTCATGCTTTGAGCCTGTGACTGTTGTTCTGCAGTTTAATTCAAATAATATTGTGCCATGGGGGAAAGAAAACATCTCCACTGATAAGAGTTGGCTGGATCACCTTTAGAATGAGGAAGCCAGCCAGCTGATTGGAAACAGTTTATGTTGTTTAATTAGTGGACATTTAAAGGACTTTTGTGTGACTTTATAAAAATCCTGATTCAAGAAATGTCAATGCAAGTGGGCGTAGCTACGTGATCTTTAGAAAACAACTACAATAAGAAACCTGAACCCAAATCATCTGTCCAATGTATTTGATATTACAAAGTCCACCCAACATCCTGGCATTCACAGAGTAGATGTATAGTGTCCTCCGAGGCAGGAAGGTCAATAAAATATCTGAATATATTCGCATTTGATTTGACTTTAATCTCATAGCAATTCATTACTTCCTCACTTCCTCAGTTGGACTATTTTAGGTCCGCCACATTGATGATTCTATTGAGAATAATCCCCTTAGTCATAGAGATCGATGGCTTACACCTCTAACAGTGTTGCTTTGTAGAACCCCTGATTCTCTTTTGCCAGTTCATCGGCGATTTCAAGGTACCCAGCATAATCTGACACGGCTCTGAGTACATTATGTCCTTAGCATGTAGTAGCAATTCCTGACTATTTCAGATGTAATGATGTTGGATTCCAACGCTTTCAGCAGAGCCTAACTATCAATGTACATAGATGGCGACAGTCTTGTCTGCGCCATTGTGGATACCTAGAGACTGAGCTTGAAAGACTCAGTCCCACTTGCAGCTGTATGTCATGTCTATGGCTATGTACTCGTATTTGTTTCTTGATGCACATCCCTGCCTTTCGCCCGTGACTTTGAAGCAGCAATGTACATTAAAATCTCTAAACTCGGATTTCGAAAGCATAATGAAGTATGGATGAACAACAGACTGAAATTTAATATTCTAAAAACTGAATGTTATCATCTACAGCATAATTAAACGTGAACCCACTCCCATTATCAGTGAATTGCACTTGTCATGTTTGTTAAAGAAGATATTCGTTCGAATGGTCACATACTCAAAATCACTAAAAAGGTTGCGCAATGTCTAGGATTTTTCAAACAACGGAAGAAGTACCTCCCTTCTGTGTCTTCTTATTTTACAGCTTTTTTCACAAACAGTTTTCAAGCGGAAAAAACGCTTCTATTTCGTATCACTTCTCGAATATGTACCAGTTTATCATCAAGCATAACTGTGGTCGAATAAAGAGATCGCTTTCTAAACCGTCGAACACGAAAGTTGGAATAATCAGTGAAGTTCTTTGCTTACCACTCAGTTCAACGTTATCTCCCATTTCCTCCTTCTGATTTGTCTAGATTCAGCGCCATTTCTTAGCAGTAAGACGATAGCCACAATCACTTAAGCGTGGAAACTATTAAAGAAAAACATCGAACATAGGAATACATATGTACTTATGTATGTCCTCAGGTTTACTTTCCGCTACTGTTAAGGTCGTTAGAAAAGCCGCACGCAACCGCTCAATCCAATCGCAGATCCACGAGATCTTAAAAATCTGCAGAAGCTGTAAAATATGTCAGAAAATGAGTCTAATTGTACATTACCGCAGTTGGCAATTAGAACTCTCCCCGGTCAATGTTCAAGAAACTGCCATCAGTCCACCATCTTTTCAAAACTTACCCAACGTTCACATCTCTGCCCAGCACCTTAAGAGAACATTTTCTGCCTAACTTCATAAAATTCCCTTCCGTTTACTTCCGCTGAATCGCACCTGGATCACTTCGCACCGTGTTTGATCTAGTCTCAAACTTCTTGCACCAAAATTCGTAAATTGCCAAATTTCAAGGAGTGGGAGGACTAAATGCTATGACATTCGCCTACTTTTTAAACATCAAATGGAAATGTATGCATATACACAAACAATAAAAAATATTCGTACATGTATCTGACAGATTTCACAAATCAGTCCAAAAACACTTCTTGCACTAAAATTCGTAGAATGGAGAACATTTTAGTACTCTCTCGTGAGCGGTTTCCTTTGCGAAACTTCTTTTGCGTATTCGAACAGGATTTCGCTAATTTTCGTGAGAATTCGTTGTTTTCGGAAAGTACGCGAACAGACTTATATCTTAAAAACTTCATAATACTGACATAGTCCGCCGAATTTACCTAAACGATATACTGTCCGTGAATACTGAATTTTCCTTTCTCAAATTACCAAAAAAAGTCCTTAGTTGTAGGGTCCAGCAAAATTTGGACATTACATGCTGTGTATCCTTATCGAAAATTACACAGAATAGTCCGCCGTCTGTACCTATTCGAGAAACTGTACCAGAACTTTGAATCTTATGACACTCTCTGCAAACTAAACTGAAAACTTCTCATCACGTAGAAATAAAACAATTAATTGAAACCACAATTTAAATTCAACAAATTCATATTTATTTATTTCATCTACATTTTATTCCTTTTCCTGACATGTTTTCCTACTTTCTAAATTATAGTAATTTATCTAGGTAGGTATACGACATTAATTCTTATAAAATAAATTGAATTTAATTGAATGAAGTGACTTATACATACAATATTTTCTGAAAAACTGTCATTTATTTCATTAAACAAAAACAAACAAAATTAAATAAAAAAAAAAGTATCAAAACTATGTACACCTGTAACTAGTTTAGTTATCCCAATTTACATCATCACCACTAATTGTACTGAAATTAAAACTTACAAGGAATTTGTTTATTGTACATATGCAGATGTTACTTTGTTACATACACGTTTGTGATGCAACAAATTCATAGCAAAAAACCAAAGGGAATTTTAAATAGAGTTAACCCAAGACCGGTGTACTGGGCATTTTTTAAAACAAATTTGAACGTGTGTCTTTCTATAACATGCTTAAGATGCAAAACGTTTTTAAATGCATGGTCCCAAGGTACACGAAGAACAAAGTTTTGAATTATTTTCGTTATTAGTTCTGGCAGCA
The DNA here is from genome assembly GCA_963583995.1 of Xylota segnis. Classification (NCBI taxonomy): domain Eukaryota; kingdom Metazoa; phylum Arthropoda; class Insecta; order Diptera; family Syrphidae; genus Xylota; species Xylota segnis. Next base: position 3,587,626 of record OY757236.1, on the reverse strand, counting down.
GTAGGTCCAGGATCTAGCTTCTCACAAACATTCATGTTGTGGGTATTATATTCTTAACACGAATGGCAAAAAAAGTCTTATGTTTAATGCCGCATACACAAGGACAACTTGTAATTTGAGAAACTTTTCTGTGATAGTTACACTCTCGGATATTTGTCAGACACTTATGACGCCGTAAACAAACTCATAGATGTTGTGTAGAGGTCGAACCACGAAATTGTCCCTCCGTAGTCCAACGCACTAACTAACGTGCTAATGTTGTCAACTTCGGCAACATGAGACATACTACAGTCCGTTTCATACTTATAACTCATTTCACAATAAAGTCAATGTGATGAGGACTAAAAATCGTGTAGTTGTGTAATTGGTGTCGAATTTCGTTATTTTTCATTAATACCACGTAGTAAGTCATTGTCCGATATTTTATTATTGAAACTACCTTCAGATGCACCAAATTTACTACCCTAGCTAACTCAAAACTGGTAAAAACTACTACATAGAGAGTCCGGATTAAAAGGAATTCTGTTTCACTTTTCATCAGTTGCCACAAAACAGCAAGTTTCGAATTTACTGAAAATTTATTTGAATTCAAGGAATCTCAAGGATCACATTTCCAATGAAAAAACAGGGAATTCAGACAAACCGACTGGTAGGGACCCTTATTAACGAGATTTGGAAAAGGAATTTTAAAAATCTGTGGGGTTAGTTCAATGACGATGTACAAAACATCAGCATTCTCTACAAAGTGGTGCCTAAAATACACTTTAAAATGTCAAAAATGAAGAGTGCAGCAATCTTATTCGGTTTTTTGATCAAAATAGAGACTAAATTGGATTCTCCAATACGTTAATGCGAGAATTCACGCTGGCTCTTCTGAGTTGGCTGAGATCAAATTCGATTTGAAAACCTGCTAACATCAACAGAAAATATGTTTCCGCCTGGATTTATCGTATTTCAAAAAATGTTAGTAATGCCATTACTTCTTTTAGTTAATTAATTGACTATTCAAGGACATGCATAGTGATTTCTCATCAATTTATGCCATGAATCCGCATCACACTGCATGCATTGCGTTTTCATCAAAAGAACGTGCGGAATCCACTACACTGGGCAAAATAAATATTGGCTATAAAAATATTCACACTTGGTTTTGTCAAAAGAAAAGGAACACTACACACACTACCCCGATGAGAGGACTCGTTTAAACAAGGAAAAAATACTGCCAAAGAGTAATGATGAAGTATTGACGTACGATCAGTAATGATGGTTCGAAATCATTCCAATTCGATTCCATCATTCCAAGTAACAACAATACTTTTGACCCTACACGATCATTATAAATATAAAATAATTTTATTATTGATCATGTAGGTAGTTTATAAATCTTACTGTACATAGGTGATTATCTACAACACCGGCAATTATTTTAGTAACAGTGTACACCTTGTAAGGAGCAAACTAACCAGCCGGTAACAATATGTATTCTAAATTCTCTAAGACTGTGCAGGAGTCTCCGCTTATAGAGGACTAAATTTAGAAAAGGTCCGATAATGGAAACAAAATAAAGAATTAAATTGAAATTGAATTTCAAAGTCCACTCTCCGAACTTATACGTGAAAACTTCCATGAAATTGATTGGATATGAAATTCAAACATCAACATTCAAACAACAGCAACTTGAGAAAATTATTACGAAATATTCCGAAATATTTCGAAATATATTGTAGTATTGAAGACGATGACGATTTCATCAGGATCACCAATAAAACGCTTAAGGCGCTCCAACTTGGTTTTCAGATCGACACTTCTGCAATGCATCGCAGTTCATAAAATTCATTATTTATCTCAATAAATGTTTTTTTAATCAAATTTATTTGTATCGCTTTTCCAAAAAAAATATTTCTTTGGGTACACCTTACACACGATATGTAGAAATGATAGAATACACGGGTCTAGGGTTAAAACATTATCTCTTTTATCCTCGAAAATCATAAACAAATTCAAAGAAACATTTATGTTTTTTTTAAAAGATTTACCACAAGTTTAGAAATTTTCACCATAAGTTGTACATTTTATGTAAATAAGAATTCTATACGACACTGAAGCTAAATCAAAGTTAAATATTCACAAATGAAGAGGAATTTTTTGAAAAGTCTGAGCGAATACTTCCCCGACGATACTTATTTAGATAACTAGGCACGCAGCTCTTAAGATTAAAAATATGTATTAGCAGAATTTAAATTAATACGACGCACTTAATCCTAATCGCGTCGTAATATTTTTTCCTTGTACATACATTTTTAGTTATTAAACTAAATATAACTATTGTTATCTTGTTTTTCATGTTGCTGCACGGAAACTTTTGCAAATACAATATTCACTAAATTTTCCAAAAAAAAAAAGAAGATATTTTTTTATTTTTTTATTTTTTTTTTTTGCAAAACACTAAATAAAACAAAGTAAACAATATTTAATTTTTTTTTTACTTTTTTATTTTTATGGCAATAATAAATGTCGCCACAAATGTAAAATGACTGTAACCACAACAATGAAACCCCTTCGATTAGAATTGCATCTTGGTTTAAACTGATCGTCGGCAAATTATGAATTTCTAATTCAAAAATCAACCGCTACTGATAAGGCTAATTTGTTCATTCGAAACACACGATCGAGATAACGATACGCCGCACAGCCGGCGAGCATTCTAACAGCCGATTCTCTTCTTATAAAACCCCGAGCAAAATCTAGTCAGACAAGTTATTTGCACTGACCGCCTTCTAGACACCAGTGCCTCAACGGAAGAATAAACCAAAATTCATTCTAACACCGAAATTAGAAAAAAAAAAAGTTTCTTCAGTGCGCGACAACAACTCAAGAGTGCTACAAGTGGATTTTTTTTTCTTAAGAGGTATAATAATGCTGTTTTTTTTTTTTTTAATTCTCGGCTTTGTTGTTAATTTTTAAGTGAAGAATTGTGTGTTATTGTTAAATTTGTTTAAATTGCATACGTGCTGCATGGGAAATAATAATAATTGTGAATTGGAAGATGTCCACGTCAACCGTTAATCCACGTCAGAAGCGTGCCAATTTTTTTTAATTTTTTTACAAGAATAGAGTCTAAATAATTAGTTTTGCAAAAAAGCCAAATTTTATTGAATAGCACAAGTTGAATGACCATCGTAATGGTGCCGAAAATAATTTCGTCAAAAACCACGTTGTGCTCTAAAAGGCCTGGGAAAATTCATTCGCTCTGACAGCTTTGTGTTTTGGTCCAGTTAAGTCCAAACGTGGGCTTATTCTAGACTCAATTGCCAGTAATTGAGTTAATGGTGATTTTTTCAATGCAAATAATTCAAACCTTGAGTTCAGAGGTCGACGGTCCCAGCGCATTATTTAAAGCTATTCATCGATGTTTTTGGACTGAAAATCTTAACTATACTACACACATACTTCACACCAGGATTTCTTTTTCAAAGACAAATTATTATAACTATAACCTTTACATTTACAGAACCTACTAAATAAACAAACAATATGCCACCAAACGCCACTACCACAACAAAGGTATTGGGCGCTGCGGCTCCCTGTGCAGAACAAGCTAGCGAGTTGAAGAGTGGAACTGCCGAAACTACTGGTGTTTTGTTTGAATGTGATGCGGAAACCGTTGACGGAGGTCTAGCCAAGGACATTGTGACCCTAAAGAAGGCTGAGAAGCGCAAGTTGAAGCTGGTCTGGAGGAATATCATTGCGTTTGGATACTTGCATTTGGCTGCGGTTTATGGGTTGTGGTTGATGTTGACTTCTGCCAAATGGGCTACAATTGGTTTTGGTAAGTGAAAACATTTTATAAACAAAAGTTTTGTGGCTCAGATCAAGTGACAAACAAAATTCATTGGCAAATCTCAAATCAGTTTGACAAAAGTCCGAGTTTTGTTAAGTTTAGCTGTCAGCTAAACCAATTATCCACTCAAAGATTTCTGTTATATTTTTGTCCAAAGCAAGTTCTGATTAAATTCTGATCCAAAATGGTGGTTACGTGGCCATTCTGAATAACAATTCTTTTCGTCAAAGCTTTAAAAATAAACTAAGATTGCGTAATCCAAATTGATAAATCCACCTGCTGGATGGTTTTAAAATGGTCTACCCCTCGTAAATACTTAGATTAGATACATTTTGAATGCATACAACCGCCATCTAATCGTCTAATTGAAGTGGTAAACAATACGATAAGACGCAACAAAGAAGTCACGTTTTGCAGCAGGAAATCCCTCCGAACCATCATATCGAATCGATATAAACCCAATACGCCATAAAGAGCGTCCTTATCTCTGAGTTTTTTTAAGATAAAACCTGATTCTATTTAATTACTCGCACTTAAAGTTGTTTTAATGGTATTTTCTGATTGTTTCCAACAGTTGCAGTCCTATACGCAATATCTGTATTGGGAATCACCGCCGGTGCTCATCGCCTTTGGGCCCATCGTTCATACAAAGCCAAGTGGCCATTAAGGTTGATTCTGATTGTATTCAATACAATTGCCTTCCAAGATGCCGCCTACCATTGGGCACGCGACCACCGTGTGCACCATAAGTTCTCCGAGACCGATGCTGATCCACATAACGCTACCAGAGGATTCTTCTTCTCCCACATCGGCTGGTTGCTGTGCAAAAAACATCCCGATGTCAAGGCCAAGGGCAAGAGCCTCGATCTTTCCGACCTTAGAGCTGATCGTATTCTTATGTTCCAGAAAAAGTGAGTTCACCAAAGAGTCACGACTGTGATAAGCCTGAAGCTAATCGAAATGTTTTTTATTCTATAGACACTACATGAAACTCATGCCAATCGCGTGCTTCATTCTCCCAACCGTCATTCCCATGTATTTCTGGAATGAGAGCTTCCTTAATGCATGGTTCGTGGCTACTATGTTCCGTTGGTGCATATTGTTGAATGTCACATGGTGTGTAAACAGCGCAGCTCATGCTTTCGGTAACAAGCCATACGATGGGTAAGTTCATCACTCTGATAAACCCTCAGATACATAATATTTATTTTCGACCTTTACTTTGATCTTTTACAGTGCTATTAACCCAGCTGAGAATGTTGGTGTTGCTATCTTCGCTTTCGGTGAGGGATGGCACAACTATCACCACGTCTTCCCATGGGATTACAAAACCGCCGAATGGGGCAACTACTCAATCAATCTTACAACTGCTTTCATTGATTTCTTCGCCAAAATTGGCTGGGCTTACGATCTAAAGACCGTATCAAAGGAAGTCATCGAAAGGCGTGCCAGAAGGACCGGAGATGGCACTCACCCAACATGGGGTTGGGGCGATAAGGACCTGCCGAAACAAGAAGCAGAAGCCATCTTAGTTAAGAACCAAAAAAAGGATTAAAGTGTTAGACTTATCCAAGAAAAGAATGGCAATAAATGCTGCTGCCATCTTTCTTAAAGAGCAATCATAAATCGGATCGAATTGAGTTTGCATTTTTGTCCATTTTAAGAAATTTCGGTTTTGAGCATGTCATAGAGTCATAGAGTAGGTGTTAATGAACAAATTGATATTTATTATAAAATAGACTTAAGGTACGATGAAAGAAGTATTGAGGAAATAAAAATATTCAGAGAATTTTTTATACAACTAAATACATCCAAGTCTTTCAATTTAATAGGAGCAACTTCTACGAATCCTATTGCTTTCAGGTTTTCTCTTGTTCTTGGATCTTTTTCAGAACAAGGTTGGTGTTCATAACAATCTTAGCATGCACTTGACTAACAGATATCCCATGTTGAATCCAGCTCCCTGCTTTGTCCGTTTTTTGTTAGCAAAAATCTTTTCGAAAACTACATAAGTATGCATGTATATAACATAAAAGTTAATTAGTTTTTAGGAAGTAAGAAAGAAAATAGCAAAGTACATATGTCTAAGACTCAAGAGAAAATGCCAAGGCCCGACTTGAAGGTCAAATCATTCGAAGCTACGGTGTACGATCGGTGTACACGCCTAAACCTTGTCTAGATCGAAAAATCCAGGGCGAAAAGTTAGACTTATTTCAAATGTATACAAAAAAGTGATATACATAGAATTCTATACGCATTTTTTAGATTTAGATCCACAGACTCTGGAATGATGTACTTCCTTCCAAATATTTTGAAGAAAAAGATGGAAAGTCTAAAAATCCCAAACCCCATTTACCCAGCCATTCTTGTCTCTATAGCCGGCAAACTTCTTAACGGCTCTGAAACATGGTCCTGCAAAATTGGAGACGGTTCCTAATAGATGTGAGCAAAGGCTCATGAAATACAGTGGATGTAGCTTATAACGACGGTGAAGGGACCAAGGAAATAAGGTCGTTATAACCGACCACGCTATATACATATATATAAGCGACTGGTTATAAAAACCAATGTCGTTATAAATGATTTCCACTATAGTTTGACGTATCTGATATCTTGAACCAATTGAGGAGCAAGTGTAAAACAATCAGTTACACTTAATTCGTTCTGTTGCTTGGTATTGTGTTAAAAAAGAGACAAGAAAGTATAAAAAATAAAAAAATGGTCGGAACTTAAACATTGGAAACTTAATTATTTGAACTTTTACTTTTCATAAAAAGAACGAAATATAGTTTGCCGATTCAGTCAAAGAAACTGACTTATGGTCTTCCTGGAACATAAACTTGAGTAGGTACGTAGAACATTTGTACATGAGTCTATGAATTCACTCTCATACCGACGATTTAAGTTCAAGTTGATGAAGAAGATGTTTGACTTGAGATCTAACAGTCTAAAAAATTCCTCTCCCTTCCACTAGGAGAAGTACTATTAAACATTGGCGATACGAAACCTTAATTCAGCCCACTGATGTCAAATTACTCAGGTAACCACTGTTGTCCTGATAAGAACCTTAGAATTTGTACATATATAAGCAACAGGTGCTTAACCATTCGTGCTGTGCGTGTTATATTTTTTACACGAATGGAAGGGGCCTTCTGTTGATCGTCGTGTCCGATGACTAATGTGTGATTAGAGAACCATTTTCATGAGAGTCAAACCTGGAAACCCTCTCTTCAAGGCCAACGCAATGACCACTTTAGCCAAGTGAGAGATAAGCACGATTTTACTCAGACGCACTGCAAAAACATGAGACTTTTGGACAACCCAACACACGTATCGATCAATTAGCCAACAATTTTATCAATGTACAATCAAATCCGATCAAGACAGATCAAGCAATTCATATATTAAGATAGTAACATAGAAAGTATAGAGATGGCAATCGAATCGATTGAACAAAGTGGCTCAGTGGTTAGTGCGTTGGATTATGGAGCAAGGAACAAGGAGAATCCCAATCGGAACACCTAAAAGTTTTTTTTACGGCCCACTTCTCGCAAGCATCTGACAAACATCCGAGAGTACAACTATCATAAGAAAGCTTCTCAAATAACAGTAGGCCCCTTCCATTCGTGTTAAGAATATAACACGCACAACATGAATGGTTGTGAGATACAAGGCCCTGGGTTCCATCGACCTGTTACACCAAATATTTATTTATCTATACGATGAACACCAGTGAGACTGACTCCTTTTTCTAGGTATTGATTAGAAACTTTTATGACACGATTGACAATAAAGTAAAAAACGAAACAAAGAACTGATCAGTTATATTTCTTAGATTTTAAGAAGGGATTACAGGGTTTGATCCATCAAGACACTATGCCTGCAAAGGTCTGTTACCCAAGTAAAAAGTCCCTGCATTTTTGCAGGACAGGGGACAAACTTGGCAAGAAAAAACTAGGAGCTAGTTGCAAAAAGGTTTCAACATTAATGTAGAATGAGAGCGAAATTCCAAGTTACTTATAGAAATTTTATTTGTTTTTATACAATAAATGTCTCATTTAACTTTGGAAAAACTGTTTATCTTTTCCACCACAATTCCTTTGCAAAATCCCATCACTGCTTAAAAGCGAAAACTTTATCTTAAACATCATAGATACTTTTTTCAAAAAATTATTTCTCTTCAAATAATTCTCTTCAGCCATTCCCAACAAAAAGCTATGTAGGTCTCTTTACTTAACTTTGACCTCTCTTATTCTCAAATTACAGAACACAATGTTCTCAAAAAGGCAAAAAAAATCTCAATCCACTCAACCAATTATTGAATTTTTAACGTTCATCATGCCCAAATGTCTGACAGCATCGGATGATATTTTATGAGACATTCACTGTTCAGCTCAACTTTACAACATCTTTTCAAATAATAGAGTAGGCCGTGAAGAGTATTTTCAACTCATCATTTCTGTTGGAAACGTCTTTGATGACGTCATAACGATAAACCATAACCCGGTTGCTAAGCTGCTTTCGTAGAGATGTGATATCGCCCACAGGTGTTCCTACTTTGGTGCTGAATAGATTACAATTGTGTGACAAACCTTTTCACTACAATAAAATCGATTACAATTTATAAGGATCGAAAACTACCAAGCACGGTGAATAATTTATGATCAATCGATGAATCAGTTCTGTATATACTTTGAGTATATTTGCTATCGAATTGATTATTTGTTATGAAAACAAAAAACAGCAGACACTAGTTGTCGAAATACAAAATTTTACAATTTCTATATTACCGGAAAGCTTTGTATTCGAACCGGATATACCGGTACAAAAAAACACTTCTAGACGATAAAAAAAAAGTTCACGATTTAGAAACATTGTAATTCTAGATACTTAAAAGCTTGATCTATGTAAGTGGCACAAAAGTTAACATTCAGTCTATCTATAAAAAAAGCTTAAATCAAATTTGAATATTTAAAACTTGTAAATCACGCATCTATACTCGTAAACATGCGAGTTAGTAAACAAAATTCTGTAATAGCTTTGAGATACCTACAACAGAACGAATTTTAACCAGATTTTGAATAGTATTCAGACTCAAGCAAAATGGACTTAATAAAATTGTAAACATTGTACTTTATTTATCAATTTTTTTGAATTTTCAAAAATATTGCATGAATAAGCATTGTTTGCTTGTTTTGGAAAATCGTTGCAAAGTTGTATACTCTAACTACTACTGTATTTGGAGACGATTAGTAACCCTTTGTAGAACCTATCTTAACCCAGCGGTTATGCACTACACGACCACTGTTTTGGTGCCAGTAGCAGTACTGAGGAGTAACTCCTCTAAAACTAAGATCTTTAGTCGTACGGCGATGATTGTATTGCGCGACAAGCCATACAATGGAACCCAATAGCTTGAGGGCGAACACCAGGTTCTCATATGACGTGAGAGTAAAAGAAATTTCACCATGTGGGAAAGGGCTGTTTGGATTTGAAATATATCCTAACGAATCGAACACAAAATTGCATGTGCCTAGCTTGATCTTCTAAGGTTAAATATTTGAACATTTCTCTTCAACAATCAATAAGGGAACCATAACTATTTTCTTGATAGTGTACATTGAAATCGTAGAAAAAAACCACCTCTACTACAATGCCATCCTCGTTACTAAGAAATTTTAAGGAATTTGTTTTCAAAATTATTCAATTCCTCAAAATATATTTTCAAATATTTTGCAGCCGATATTAGTTGCGAAACATGTGAGGTACATGATATATTTTAAAAGGTTTCTGTTTCAAAAATGTGTGAGAAAATGCGATTTTCAAAAACTAGCACAACCTAAAGTTTTGAATGTCTAAAAATGCCGAATGTATGTACGTAGAAGAAGAATAGAACAGCAGTAAAACCAGATCTGATTAATACAACCACGTTCAACGCATTTCACAAATTGCCACAAATATCTCAAAGCCTTTTCTGGAATGTAAAAGAATATAATTTTTCTTATGAAGATCAAAGAATATCTATGTAGGAAATTTATGGAGAACTTGCGAAAATAGGGTTAAGGTACTATTATTCTGAGAGAGGTTTGGATTCTGTTGGTACATATGACCATTTTGGTCTCATCCCAGGACACAAATAGTTTGGGATAAACTATGTAACTCCTCCTTTCTGAATAAATGCCATCCCCCAACATTCATAAATGAAATTGTTCATTTAATTGTGATAAAGAAAATAAACATTCTCTTATCCAAATTATCATAAATTTCTCTTTTGAATCTAATCAACTATTAAGGAAATTAAACATGAATAATGTTTATTCTTATCGTTGATGGATTATGTTTTTGAGTTACCAGGTGATATTTATATAATCCGGCAAATTTTGTTTGCACCTGCAATTTTTGTAGCAAAACATTGAGGAATAAATTGGGAAATTCGATGAATCGATTTATATCAGATAAACTATAACAAATAATACAAAACATTCTATTTTGGGCGGATGGAATTTCCATTTAACATCTAAGTAGTCTGTAGATTGCAAACGAATATCTACAGTTTTGTACTTTCCTAAGCTAATCACGGCACTTCCTGCATTTAGGTAGCTAGTAACTCAAACCCATTGGATTGTAGTGTGGAACTGAGCAAAAAAGTGGTAAAAACAGACCTTATCATTGGTGCCGTGCGCTGGTGGAATGATCAACTAACTTTGTAGGTATGCCAAACTGGAGTTACAAGATGATACACCATGAGTGGGTCAACTTTTCAGACTCCGACGGCAGAAAGGCCTTAAAATAAATGCATAGATAGCATCTGAACCATAAATGAATGTGAATTGCAAGTATTACATTAGTGCATCCTTTTTTGAAAAAACACACACCGTACTCAAGCGCTAGAATCGCTTGTGCTATTGTCACGAGAGACAATTTCTATTTGTATTCAGTAAGAGATTTAATTGAATTGTTATCTCTTTATTTTCGAGTAAACTGATGCAAAAAATATTTAAATCCACTCTGAACCAGAACTAACGCACGCGCTACATTATAATCCTGATAATGGGCGGGCGTGTGTTCCATCGGAATCAAGACGGACTAGTTCTGTTTTTATTTAAAAAGCCGAAATCTGTTGGCATTGCCTACTTAATGAAAAATAGTGCGTAGATGAGATAGGAATGGATTTTCGTGCAGCACGTTACTAGACGTGATAGTAATAAGGTATCTGCAAAAATGAACTTTTTTTTGGTTTTACCTTTATCTCGGTTATTACGTAGATTCAACGCAGCAGCAAATTACTATCTCAAGTTGGGGCTTATGACGTTCTTGCTCCGGAGCTGATTAAACACAGATCTTGGTGGGGTTTCTCTTGTTAAAAGAGTGAGTGTATTCCTTCAAATTCTCGGTTATGGTATGATTAAGGGACGTTAAGGAGTTGCTGGTTTAATCAAGGATGTTAAGGAGTGGCTGGTTCAAGGTGTAAACTATACTTAATTTCTTTTTTTGAACGTCCCAAGCTCTCGGTGATTGAAGAAGAATGAACCTAGAGCTCAGGTTTGCTTTGTGAGTAGTAGGGGATCGAAAATTCTTGTGGTATTTTAATGGACTGGTGGAACTGTAACCAAACCAAATTTATCAGAGATGCCAGAGCAACGCCTGCCTAAGATTATCGTTAGTGAGACAATTTTGCAAATTTGCTGCAGAGATGGTTCACATTCATTATTTTGACGTATTTTGATACCAAGGCAGGTCCCGCCTTCCAAGAAAGCGAGTATCAACATTTTTTTCAACTTTTGTGTTTATTGCAAACTAAGTTAAAGAACAGTAACATTTAACCTTTTTCCTAGAACAAACGATAGCTGTGAAGTTTAGCTGTATCGTAAAGTTTTCACTTAAAGCTAGCAAGTGTGTATGCCTATCATGTTTTCTGCATTCGCTTTATGCTTGCTTCCGAATTTCGCTGAACAACTTCCCATTCAATTTTACCACCTTTTCTTTTTTCCCCCTTTTTGTGAGAAGTTCCCTCCAGTTCTTCTTTAAATTTTTACTCTTTACCAACATTTTACATTTCACTCACCCAACTTTTGATTTTTTTTTTGCAAACTTCTACATAAAGCTCACGTGTTCTTACCCACGTAGGCAACGTTCTATAGGTACGTAATTGGCAAGTACGCCGAGCAGTGTTGGCAGAATGTAAGAAAAGTACCAAAAGATACACCTTCTCATCTTAAATTCACCGTGATGCTTAAAAAATTGTACTCAAGAACTTCTTAATGAGACACTAAAAAGCTGTATCCAACATTTTCGAATTTAAAACTCATTAAAATGGCAAAACAGACTGAAATAGTAGAAATTATATTCCTTTAAAATTAGTGCAAAGATTTTACTGATTCACTCTTCTTCTTTGCTTTTAAATGAAGTTGATTTTGAGATTATTGTTGCAGTTTTACTCACAAATGCTGCTGAGATACCTTTTTTTCAAACTTTACGGCAGCACTGACGCCGAGTTTCTTGTTTCACTCTTTTTCCCCTTTTTTTATCCATTTCCTTTTGCTGGAGAAAATAACTTTTTCAAGAGGTTTGAGGTAGATCAGAAGAGAACATAAAAGTGCAGAGCTTTACTTGGCTATTTTACTGTGAAATGTTTATCGATTAATCTTTATCTATTGTACATAGGACTGGAACTCAAGGATTGTGAATATAATTTGGTAAGTAGTCACATGCTGCCGTTAGCTCATTCGGTTATCAGTTTCTCATCACTTTCTAACTCTAAATAGTGCAAAGATTTTTCTACTGAACTCGTTCATAGCCTTGCGAAGGTACAAGAGATAAGATTGTGGTTGTATAACCTTTTATAACCTGGCTTACCATCGCAAAGAAGCTGCGATTGACATGAATTATTCTACGTTTGGCTTCATTATGAAGCCTGTTCTTTGTTTTCCTAATTATATTTGGGTCAGTATGCGCGGCGCATAAATAAAGGATTACCCAACCGACTCGGAGTATACGCAACCGGAACTAAACTAGGCCAACTGAAGAACCTTGTTGGTTGGGGCTTACGTTTAGCCGAACTATAGTCCTACCAAAGTAAGTAAGTGGTATGTTAGTAAGGGCCTTCAAACCAAGGTTAGAGAAATCATAACCTTGGGTAAGATCTTTACTAAACTCATGTACACGATATTTACTACAGAAGATATGTTACACTCAGGGTGTACAACTTTTATTCTCTTAAGCTCAGCCGTTTAGTATAAAAGTTTTATGCAATGCTCTTTGCAGAAGTTCGCTTACACGCACTAGCAACTCAAGAGTAAATGACGAAATGAGATACATTTTTTGAGCTCAAAAAACTATTTGATATCTGCAAAAGGGGAAGCGAGTTTAAGGACATGTTCAATGCTCGTAAAGTGAATCATAAACTCAAAATAATTTATCCATACATGCATTCCTTTTCGAACCCTGTTGTCGGTGGATGAGAAATTTCAACCCTAAGTATCGCGTACAATAGAAAGAAAGCTCCCCTCACTCCTTTGAAATAGCAATTGTTGTTGCCTTAAGTACATGTATCTTGTCTCATTTCACCGTATCTGGTCGCATATTTGTTGCGAAGTCTTGGTTGTTTTTCTTCTCTGATTGCATATCCACGTATGAGTATGTATCTACATATTTATCTCGCGGTGAACTTGCTTTCTTCACATTCGTAGGTCAAACCGGACACGGGTCAGTAAATAGTGCAATAGCAGCAAGTGTGTAAAACAGCCAACAAGAAAGCATTTTTCGTATCTACATACCGCAGAATTGGAAAAACCTAGCAACCGAGTGCCATTTTTAGTGCAAAAGTGTCGAGTGCTAATTGTCGTACGTGTTTTTATATTTTTTGTTTTTGGCAGTTCAATGAAATTGTGCATTCAAAGTTATAATTTGTGAAAAAAAGAATATCTGTGAAGTTTTTCGGTAAACTAATCGGGTGAGTAAATATTCTTTTCAGCCCAAACTGAATAGTTCTGCTCGCCCATTACATAATTTGTGGATTGCTAAAACCGCCCGCTTAAAAGTTTGTTGTGTATCTTTCATAAGAGATTACCTTTTGTTCTACTCAGTTGCTCTGATGGCATCAGAAAAAAAAGAAAGAAAAATTACTTTGACCGCGTCTTGTACGGTCGTCATTGACACTTTTCGGTGAAGATTAGACGGACTTAACTTCAATTGTGTGTTTATCTTCTTTTCAGTTCTTCAATCGTATGAGCATCGTAAGTAGTGTGGCATTAGAACAAGGTAAGACGCCATCTGTTGGTGTCACAGTTTTTACCGTCTGTCAGTTTGTCTGACGTGACGACATCACGCCACATTTAATGGGTATTTCTCTTCGTCTGCTTTGGTTAGAACACCTTTTTTTTGCGAATTCTCTGCGTTCTGTTCTTCGCTGTTCGCGGGCGTAGGAAATAGGAACACGTTTCTTTTGCACACGTTTTTCAGTTTGCCGGTTCGCCGGTTCGCCGGAAGAATCAGCTGATGACGTGCTTGGCTTGGTTTTTGGGCTTTCTCTCTTCACTAAGAGAACATTGTGTAATTTTAACTTAGGAACATGTGTGTGTAGAATGTACATACGTGACTAGTGTTTAATGTGATCCGAGTGTTGCCAGCACGAAACTTCATCTTTTCAAAAACTTGAGCTTGTTTATAGAAAATTTAAAAAATAATTACAACCAACTATTTTGGTAATCAAAGTATCTACAACGATATGTATGTATATGGTCACGCCCAAAGGTTACTGGCCAACGAGGCTATTGGATCTCAATCCAAATATAATAAGCTGCACCTTCTTAACAAGGGCGTCTTGAATAAATTTGTGCTAAGCTATGTATGCGGGTAAGCTTTTTCTATAGCTGTGGTCGTTTAGGTGGATGTCAAGGCTGACATATTCTATAAATATGACGTGACAGAAAGTAACTAACACGTATAATGATGACAGATAGCGATATGACAATTGGACTGTGTTATTAGCTTTGACTAAGGTTTGCCATTTACTCAACCCGTACCATAAGTCTTGAAAGTCGGCATCATCAAAAAATTCTTGCTGTTTGGAAAAGGAAGGTGCCAGGAAGATATCAGGTTGCTTTTTAAGGTATTAAATGTTAATTTGACAACAATCCTTTCTAACTTTAAATCTAAATGAAAGCGCGCCTTGAGTTGATTTTGAAGGTGACATACGAATTTATGTCACTCAAACTTTTCTTTCTGTCGAATTATTTCGTGAGCACTGCTTTTTCGTTGCTTTATTCATCCATTTTTAGCTCTTTAGCTTAAATTTTGTAATGCAAAGATATACATATGTATTTCAACCGTTACTCAAATTTTTCGAAAAATTATTTACCCACTGAACGAAGCTTCTTTCGAAGTACATATAGTAGGGGAAGTCCCTGTAGTAAAATATACTTAGTCATATGATGTAATGTATCCAAATTCTTGTGTGCGTTCGATTTGTTCCGTATGAAGTTTCTATAACTTGAGTTTATTTTGTGGTCTCTAGGAGATTAGACTTAGGGAAGTTCCTCTGTATTTAAGAGACGAACCGAGAGGTAATTGTTCCACAAGCTGTGTGCTACTTAGACCTGTTTCATCTAGAGGTCCTAATCGACTTGTTTTGAATATTATTTTCAGATTTGGTGTTGATGTGCGGGAAAAGGACGTTGACAATAGGAACTATCAAATCTATTTCCTCCAAAAGTGGGCGTGGTTCACTGTATATAACTTGAATATCTAAATATTTGGTCATTATGATTTTTTTTTCCACCTGGAGGTAGAGTGGATTCCCATAAAACGTGGATTCGACCTCAATGACATTTCACATCGCTGTTCACATTTGCTTTTATGTACATATGTATGTATGTATGAACCTGTCATAAAGGAAACAAACATGTTTAAAATTCATGTAAAGATGTACAGACAACCCAGATATCTTTTTCTAAGATGACTCGTTTGTTCCCTCACAAACCAAAAGGCTGTTCGAATACCTACCACGCCACCGCACGAAATGATATTTTCTCATAATGTTTGTGGTGACATCCATGAACTTGTCTCTTGCGATTATTGTTACATCATCGACATGGCCAGCTGTAGAGATGCCGATTTCCTGACGACTGCATACATCAGTTATGTGATTGGAGCATTCCCTAATGATCATGGTACTGATCCTCTGTTTTGTAGTTAATTGTTTAAATCAGTCTGCAGTTGTTGGTATTCCAAAATAAGTTTTTGGTTCTCTGTAATCTTTTTTAATCCTTATAACTCTACTTCCGCTCTTTCTGCAGAGTTATGTACGTTTAAGAGGATGAAAGAGGGTCAAAGACCTATTCACATGCATGGACTGTCAAATAATGAATTCAATTTTATTCAAATCCATTACTCACTTTAAATTTAGTGGTTCATTGGTCGTCCCTTCCAACTGTTCTCCTCTCTCAAGTTGAATTATGGATGACAAGACGTATCTTGTTGTTTGATGCGACACCTACACTTCTACATAACAAATTCAAAATGTCAAGAAGTCAATGTAGATCACACACAATTATGCTGACCGTGAACTTTCCTAAGCAAAATCATTCAGAAAGTATCTGTGTGTGGACTGACTATCAATTTACTATCTCGAGCGTGCAAAGCCATTAAGCCAACTGATTCTGATGTAATATATAACAGATGGTAATGTCAAGCAAACAAGTTGTGGATGCTGCATTTCCCGCCGAATTCTATCGAAATAAGAACTACAAAGGTGAGCCTGTCAGTAGCAACTAAAGATATGGTGTAAATGTGAAATTCCACAAAGTTTTCCCACACTCTGAATAGCCGATGTACTTACAGTAACCATGTAGATAATTAGTATGTACTTATCTGCTAGGTTTGTTTGCCAACCCTAAACACTTGTTACGTTTGAAGATTCCTCTTCGCGTTTGACAGTTTACAAACAATTGTAAACAGCTCGGCGCCAGGCAAATATTGGAACTACGAGTAGAACCAGATGCATTCATAAATTGATTGATCTGCGGTGAAGTCTTCAGAAGCTTCACTCAGACAACTGACATAAGGAAGCACTTCTATATTTAGGCATTTGTGGTCGACATTGATTGGCTCTGCGATTTGCGTACTTTTTTGTTTATCAGCTAAAAATTATGTATTATTCGTTTTATTTGTATTTTATATTTAATTACGTTGGAAAAGCGTACGTAACTGCGGCATGCGTCATCTACAAATGACGTGTTTTCAAGTTCAGGGGGTTGGTGATGCTAGATTGTGTGTTTGAAAATGTATTTACATTTTTGTAGCCGCATTCAGGAATATAATCAGCAAAGTCAAATATTGTTTTGTATACAAATAGAAAGTTTTTTTATCTATTGTTATGCTTTGTTCAGAGTCAACTGCACGAATGGCAAATAGTCTAGAATTTCAGCACACCACCGCGTAACCTTCTCGTTGGAAATTTCTGTATAATTTGTTTTGGAAAATGTTTCATGGATTGGAAAAACTCGTGAAAAATTCCATAAAATTCTATAAATAGTTTTTGGTGTGCTAGTATTTGCAAAGAATTAATTATTGAGTTAAGACTGACTGTATTCCTCACTATGGCCACTCTACAATCGGTGAATGCTTAATATCCATCTGGAACGTATCGTCTAATATGTTGTCTCTATCTCAAATCTTTCAGTGTTGAATTGTCTCTACTGAAAGCAAATGTTTATTGTTTATCGTTGTTTCTGATTCACCGAATCGATAAATCTCTGAATAAATGCCAGAACAACCCCACACTGCTTAAATGTCATAACTTAACTTTAAAAGGTGAATTAAGGACTCTTTAGAAGCCACCACCGTTTAATTTTTAAATAACTAAAATGTTTGTGATTTCGGCTTCTGCGTTTGAGGTTCAATTCCAACACCAAAGTTCTTTCTTTCTTAATTTTTTGAAGTCAAGTGATAGCAGTAGTGACCTCTTTCTTTGATTTCGACGGCAAATGAGGAATTCTCCAGATGAAATCATAGGTGGCTTCTAGGGTTTCCGTCATGTTAAGTCCCTCTCATTATTTAGTGAATCCCACCTATTCGATATCCTAGCCTATACGATTTGTGAAAGCTGTGTCAGAGTGTTCGTAAAACCGATTGTGTATCTGCGAAGCGCTCTAGGTTTTCCTATACTCGCTCGAGCATATCGCCCTGTATTCCGAATAACACATGTAATTCTCTCCTCCAAGGCATCAATCGAATTTATGTTTATTAACGTAAACAAGTGATTTCACATACCTCCAACAGCAGAGATCTTAAAAACCAATTTACAGATCCATTTCTTGACATTGTATCTCAAAAACTACATGGTTTCGTCTGCTGTATGGCACGTTGCACTGTTTTGTTGAAACCACAATCTATGGAAATACAGTCCGATGATGCTCGTAGACCACATCAAACAGTGGATTTTTCCGGATGACACGAGAATTGTGTTTGTTAAGGTAGAAATGAGCCTCGTCGAAGTGCACAAAAAACTTTTCTTACTGAACACCGATTTTGGAAACAAATTTCCACAATTTGTAAACCTTCTTCAGACTTATGGAACTCTAAGCATGAGGAAATGCAAGTTTAGAAAAAAAAGCCAGGTATGGGAAAAAATGCCTTGTTTCGCTTTTCAAGATCAAAAAAATAAGATTTTCGTTCGAATACATTCTCAAACGTCGAAAAGAATGATATGCACTCGAACATGTATCAGAACGTTTTGAGAACTACAATCAATGTTTTCAATACGGGCAAGGTTTTAGCGTAGTATTGTCTTCCATTAACTCTCTTTTGACGGTCTATTTAGGCTTTCTCTTTATCAAGCCCGGCTTAGGTAGACCTAAATGGAAATCGTAAAAACTCTTGCTTGCATGCTTAACTCGATTCAAACGTTATCAAACATTTAATATCCGCGCCAATTCTAATGTTCACCTTTCTAACGATCAAGGTTCTGACGTATTTTTTCCCTCGTTTTTCATTCATCGCCATTCAGTTCTCAAATCGATGATTTGAAGTGTGAATTGCTCGATCATGTACATCACATGTGTATATGAACTCAATCGACACCCAAAGATAAGACTATTATGTCGCTTATTACATTTCCATCGTCCAGTCAATGCCCGACTGAACATCTGATTTTATTTATTTATTTATTTATTTCTTTTTTTCCCCCATTTACAAGATCAAGTGCAATAAGCAAATCCAAGTGCAAAAAGTAATCTACAGTCCTCCTAATGAAATAATAAGCAAACAAATGGCGAACGCTTTTAATCACGTCTCAGTGAGCGCATTCTTAGCAATGCTTTAAGCGCTACAAACACGTGACTAGAGAGAAAATCAACGCGGAATACTCCTACAGCCGCATCGTCTAGAGACTGTAAAAATATTCGCATTCGCATCGACACGTGCGTCTCTAGCAACTGGAAGGAAGCTTGCATATATGTATCTCGAATCGATGTAGTCTAGAGAGTCTGTGGTATCTTAGAGTTGACTGGTCAAATTGATTTTTTTTTTACTCGCAAGACTAGTTTTCTTGAGGTAATAGGATTTTGCTGGCGAAAGTTGGTTTCCTTGTCCTCTTTCGGTGAAGAGAAGAGATTTTCTTTGAGTTGTGGTTTTCCTCGGAAGAAATTCAAATGTTTATTTTGTGTTACGCAACGTGAGCAAAACTAGTCTGCTTGTAGAGGTTTTTTTGAATGGAAAATGTGTCCATAAGGTACAGAGGAGTGAATAAAAAACTCACCGCCTTTAAAAAAATCATGGGCTTAAAGAAACATACCTATAATGTACTACGTTAAGGTTAAGAGCCCTACAGATAGTAAACTTGTTTGTTAACTAAGTTGACAAGAAAATACCAACAACATCAGTTCATTATACGTCGTCAACATGACTACAGACCATAAAGTTCCGCTCGTAACACACAACAATTTTTGAGTTCTGTCCAACCGTTAGACCAATAAGTTGACACCTAGCACCGAGACTGGACTGACAGAATGGAATAGTTCTTCATTGTTTTTGTGTTCAGTTCAGACTACCAAAGTCAGTTTTCCATACTTCCAGATACTCATTTTGACATATGGAGCAGCTGTCTGTGTCAATTAAATTGGATTTTATCGTAAGAGACTTCTCGAATTTTTCATTTTTTAAAATTTTGTTTACACTTTTGTTGAGGTACATTGAGTGACATTTTTAGACGCAAAAAACTGAATATTTCAGAATCTGCAAACATTTGGATTAACGTACATGCCAATTGTTGTTGACTATTTATTTGATAAACACATTGTTTTGTTTTTTTATACGAGACTGTACCCTGCTAGCTATACTTACTCGTAGATAATATTATGGGAACTCCCTTAAACTATTCGATGGATACAAACAAAGCTCATTGGATATCCGTATCCAAATGCGTTGTGAGACGGGAAAATGGCCGACAATGTTTTAGATTTAATTAAATATTTATCAGATTTGCAAATCTATTTGATGAACACATCCGTATGAAGGTACCGTTTTGTTTTTAGTTTGTACAAATTGGATGAAGTCTGGGCATTTTAATAAGGTAATCGCCGTCAAATATCGCCTCGAAATATGATTACCGATTAAGATACTTTGTGTGTAAAAAGTTCGAATTTGATATGGGCTTGTCCGTTTTTATTTGTTTATGTAAATAACTCGCTGGTAAATATTAGAAATATTAATAATGTCATCCATAATTTATCAGAATGTCCACTTGCCGGTGATAGGAAGTCGAGTATTAAATTGATGACAGTTGAATGACATCTCTTATTTGGATGCACTCGTGTACAGATTTTGATTTAGTCTTTAAATCTGTTGGAAGTCTTGGAGCCTGGCTAATAGCATGACTCCAATAAGACAGCATAGGTTAAAAACATTCTCCCAATATCGTGCAGTGTGTTTGCTTGTGTTATAAACTGAGCCATTTCGACTTGAAGGAAACGAAAAGCAAAATTCGGTCAGGTCCATAAACATCGGCAACCGCTTAGTGGAGCAGTCATGGTAATTGACGCGCTTACTTGAAGATGAGAGTTTAGTGGGCGGGAAACATAAACTGTTTGTGGTCTAAAAGATCGGTACGATCGTCGCTGGTTAAACATTCAGTCGCAAGGTTTTATGTAAGTTTTGTGGGTAAAAAAATGAGGCTAAGACGAATCACTTTATTTAGTACCTGAACACGTATTGCAGAGTGCATTTTGAACAATGTTAACAGATTAAGTGTGCAACTGAACAAGCAGTTAGCGGTAGAATCCATAGTGAATGAACCTAAACGTCTTACTAACAAAGACCTGCATTACAAAGCGAAATACAAACTGAACTTATGCAGGTCAACAGGAGCGTAGTAAACGTCAAGAAGTGTTGTAAACAAGTCGGGACTAGGCAAATTGTGCAAATAAAGTAAAATACCTGCAAGTGGCATGTGGTTAAACTTTCGCATCCACAAATTTGTTCTATATTTCCAGCTGGGGTCTAGTGAACATACATAGTTAGTACATTCAATGCTGTTGTGTGTGTGGATTCGAAGACTGATTTTGACCTTTTGCCTGGTGTTGTAGAGGGTTATTCTTTTACAATTGAGACCTTTCACTTGTCCAATCGGTCTCTTGGCTATGCGTAAAGTCAGATGCGGTTTGTTTAACGTTGCGTTCGTGCAAATTATTCAGGACAGTGGCTTCGTTAACTGTCACAATTGGTCCATTCACCAAATCGAAAAAAAATTCACGAAATATTATTAAGGCCGCTGTAGACGCTAAAACATGGTTTTTGTTTATGAACCATGAACTAATAAAGAACTATCACTTATTTTAGTTAATTGGTGGAGATCCACAAGGGTCAGTACTAGTGTCAATCTTGTTTAACGTACAATAACATACATTTCGAACGTCTCCAAGGAAAGAGTAGAACAAACATGGCATGAAGCAAAACAAGTTGTAGCGTTCGTTGAAGGCAGCCGGTTTGGATGTCCCACACAGTGGAAGCAGATTTAAGAAGAAGCGGATCCAGTACCAATCTTTGCCAAGTGATTTCATAGGTAAAGCTGGACAGACATGATGTAAAATTGCTCGTTAAATGGAAGATATGGTCGATTGTCCTTTTTTAAGCATTTTAGGATTATTTTTGAAAGAAACGTGCTCTGCCCAACCCGCCCGCCAAGGTAGGTTAATTGTTTGTTTTGGAAGTAAACCTGCGTGCTGGCCTAGAGCACTGTGGACGGGTATTGGTACTTTCAGTTAGCGACTGGTGGGTTGTAAAGCGAGACTCTATTTGCTCCAAAAATTGTTTCCTTGTGCTCGGGCTCTCTGTCTCTCACAACAATATCTTTTCGTGATACCCATCACCATAATTCGAGTATATGCAGCAAGTACTTGCTATATCTGCTTAATAACTTTCGAGGAACTCTACTACTTCCTTAGCTGCACTTGGTCTATTCAAAATACGGACATTCTACGTGTCCTTAAGTATGCTGAGGTCGTCGACAGTTGTATCATTTCTATCATTCCAGGCTCGTATGGTTTCTGCCACTATAAAGTTTGCCGATGCACGTGGTAAAATATATCTTTAACCAGATCTGCATCAGTGTGTTTTACTTAGTCATCTACGTTCGTCATGAGTGTTCATTTCAGTTTATCTAGTGTTCCTTCGGTTGACGATACGTTTTTCATAATAAAGTGTAATTAAAGTGTTTGCACCAAAGTTAAATACCCGCTATTATAGATCATTAAAAAGTATCTAAATCAGATCATCACAAAATTTATTACATAAAAAAAATTTCCGTTGCAACTTATACGTGTCAAACTGCAGCTATCCGATGTTTTAAATTTGAATTACTTGCGGAATTCAAGTGCTATACAATCAGAATCTGGCCGATAAGATTAAAATTAATATAATCTTAGTGCAAGTAATTATAAAACCAAATTTAATTAAAACTACGACTATCCACAGCGATGTCAAAACATTCCACGCCTAATTTCATACTTTTACGGCAGATACTCGTGAGCCGATGAGGGACTTATTCGTAGGAAATCCTAGGACTACTTTTAGGAACTTGACTTTGACAACAGCAAATAATAAATATGCCATCTTATTATAGACGAACGTCAATTTGACATGACTCGCACCGGGATTCCTTACGCATTCCTAAGCGTAGATGACGCAAATCATTGGCCATTCTTACGTCAAATTTTATTTAACGCACAAGACGAATCCATAGGTTCCACTCTTCGTTGTTTAGATTTATCTGTGTCATTCTTCTTTCAATCAAAAAAGTATAAATTTATATACACCAAGTCGACTTTAACCGCTGGAAGGTCAATTTTTCAGCAAACTTTAGTCTTCGACTTTTCCAAATCGCAAAATAAAACAAAATAAAAAAAAATTAAATTAATTTAGATTAGATTGCTGTCGTTGCTGTATGTTTTTGTCAATAAAGCTGTGCTTAAGTAGCTGGCAATCGGGAATCTTAAATCAAAGAACATGCTAATGGCAGTCCACCGGTGGGAGTACGTAGTTCGTATCTTTTGATTGTTTTATCTTTCTCTGTAGCAAGTATCCCGTTAATTAAAAATACTTATTTTTTAATTGTTTGACTTTCAGACTTGTTGACCTCTGTTTTGTTGTGGCTATCACAATCGCACTGCTTCAACTGCGATTTTGATTAAAACGCATAGGCGGGAGTTCAAAAGTTGTTTTAATTATTTTTTTTTTTTAGACGTGTGCCTTGGATTAAGATATGTGTATATTTGTGTTTAGTAGGAATAGCGAGGCCATATCCGTCCGTCCGTTAGTGTTAGTGTTTAAAGCTAGCCTTCAGACCTAAGAAGATGAAATTTCATATCTTGGGTATTGAGAAGAAAGAGCACTGTTACACTAGTAAATATCTCCATAACTTCAATGAAATTGAAAATTGAAATTGAAATTGAAAAAAAAATCATTAAGAAAAGATATTCAAATTATCTGCAATTCACCCATATATTATATATACGCCTACTTTTTGGGGGCGTTTTAATTAAAACAATTTTACAAAACATGAATATTTTGCATGTAACGTCCTTAAACAATCTAAGTTATTATTCAGAACACGTCACATCCACTTCAATAAGATAGAACACAGCTGACTCAAAGCTCTTGAATACCTTAAAAAATATGTCTAAAACATCGAGCTTGAGTTTCTGACTTGGTCATGTTTTCTTTGTAGTCAAATTCAGGGCTGATGTCTATACAGTGATGACAAGTTATAAATCCCCACATTGATATGATGAAATAAATTATTTTAATAAATTTGCTGTATCCATTTCAAATGTCCCAATATTTTTTAATCCCTGGTTATTCTATATGCATCGAAGCAAACTGTATTTTTGTTCTTATAGGCAGCTCAACTTTATGGACTCCGTTTTGAAAAGGTTGGATATGTTGCAATGTCGTATTGCATCAACAAAAAACTTTAGGTTTGATTATCGATTTTTGGTTTGGTTTGGTGGATACCCTCTACATACTAAATCTTTTTTTCAACATTGCGGATTGATGGTCATGCAAGGTATTGCCACCAGGAAATCTAAAGGTTTTGCAATGCTTCGACTCCAAAAAGAAAAGAGTTGTTGAATGCATCCATCCCTGAGGCACTCTAACATTTATCGTATCGGAGGACGTGGTTTTAGAGAAATTTCTAGAAATTTTCAAAAAACAGCTTTAGTCGAAACGTTAGTGCAGTGAATATTCTTAGATTTTTTATTGGTATTGTTCTGTACGAGAAAGCTTGGATTCATCAACGTAGTTTTTTAAATAAATATAATACAAATGTATGTCTCTTAAATTTAAGGGCTTACTTAGTGCATTCAATTCATTACTCATCGAAACGATGTGGTTTCTATCGCCTCGTCACTTATGTAGTATATTACATACCGTTGTTGTATTTGTATCTTAAATCGTCCCAGATCAGATGGAAGATATCTCAAAAGGCTCTTACAAATATTTTTCAAAGCTGCAGTCAAGACATGTTTCCTGGAAAATTTTGGTTACTAGGCATTAAAACTACACGGACGATATGAAACAATGATTAAGTTGTACTTACCAATTAAACGTTGTATATACTTTTTTTATTTCTAAATAGAGACCATGAGTTTCTTAGAGCAAAACTTTGTTTACCCTAGACAGTGTTAATTTATATTTCGTAATCCAATCACCGCTTAGATAATATTTATTACGGAAATTAATACGAATCAAAAAAACTGTCTCTGTCCAATAAAACCATATAATTGATTGTGATGATTGTTTTTAATTGACACGTATTATAAAGTAAATACACACGTATTCTATGTATAATGTATAGGTTTTAATTGAGCCGCTTCTAAGTAACATTTTTATTATTATGTATGTACCTATGAATAAGATAGACTATGGTTTAACACAAGATGCTGAAAAACTTGCTCACAGAGATTGCTTTTGTTGAACAAAACACAAATACATAATTTGTTACTTGGATTACTGAGCGTTCGATTGGCAATTTGAAATTGAGAATCTTTTTCATGACAGTTATACTGTCGGACGTTTGCCAGACGCTCGCGAGAGGTGGGACTGTGAAAAAACTTTTAGGTGTTTTGGCTGGGACTCGAACCTTGAACCTCTTGCTACGGTGTCGTCCAGCCACGGAAAGGAGAAGTCAACATTAATCATGACTTAAATTTCTCGCGACATGCCAAAATGTCAACATGTCCCTTCTTGGGGGTAACTCTCTGCGACGGGGAATATTTTTAAAAAGGGGTTGTGCGCTGCGTTAGAGGCCAAATCTGAAAAAATATCGTCTTTAGTATTAACTTCAAAATTTAATAAAAAATGAAATGATTGTGTTTTAATTTAGAAAATCAAAATCAGTTTTGGAACATCTTGTATAAAGCCACGCCCACTTAATGTTTTAAAACACCCATTTGGATGAAATATTGTATATAATCATTGAAATGAAAGTTATTGGTAAAGTCACGCCCACTTTATTAGCCTTTATGCAAAAGAAGATGTATAGGGTTAGGTTAATTCAACTCGGCCTGCTTATTACATTGCAGATGCGAGATCAAGTAAGCAAACACCTTATTGTATCAATCGCTAACAGCATCAATAAGAATCCAAATGTAGTCCATGTGACATGAAAGAAAATTTCAATTGCTGCCATTCAGATACTCAGATACAGTGCGTGTTGCTGTTCAAGAGAATCGCTAAAATGAGATTGTTTCCTTTTATTGTCACCAAATTTCATTGCAGCACAATGAATTCATTCTGTGTTGACGTTGCCCTAAACGGTTTGCAATTGGTCTACAAACAATTTTAATTTGGTTAAAAATTTTTGATTGGTCTTTTCAAATAAAAGTGGAAGTATGCATATTCGTGCATTAAGTGTGTTCAGTAACGAAAA
Source organism: Xylota segnis (assembly GCA_963583995.1). Taxonomy (NCBI): domain Eukaryota; kingdom Metazoa; phylum Arthropoda; class Insecta; order Diptera; family Syrphidae; genus Xylota; species Xylota segnis. Next base: position 3,561,359 of record OY757236.1, on the reverse strand, counting down.
AAAAAGTAAAAATATAGTCAAAATTGGTTATAATTTATGGAAGTGAGCTTTGCGTATTATGACGGAAATAATCGAGGTGCGTTTTCGTCATAACTACTTGTAGACAAGCTTGAAGTAATAAAAAGTAATATTCGAAATTATTGTATATACACTAAGTAAAAGCGAACGTGACTAGCATCAGACAATTTGGCTCGATTGGCTTGCAAATTTATATCCGAGAACTTAGACTGTTGTTGTTTTCCACTTAGAGAGAAACTTAGTTTGTTAAAATGATTTGTCTGCCAGCAATGATCTGTGTCAGCTTTACTTGTTACGATTACGGATTTTTTAAAAGAATAAGGCTTCATGCATAAACCCTAAAAAAAAAATGATCTACGAACTATTTGCTTTTTAATGCTTTATGGGTATCTTTATCTTTAGTGAACGTTGAAATAGCTGCCCAAGGTAAAAAATTGAAATAAATTTCGGCTGTGACGGTACGTATAATGAAATGCAAATATTTTTAAATACAGAGAATTCGAATAAGACCGGGAAACTCCCCGTTTGCTTAACCTCCGGCTCTTATACTTGCATTAAAAACATGTTAATTTGAACTCATTGAAATAATCAGATGCTAACCACATAATAAGTTCGAAACTCTATGCAACTGCATTGGGTTCGTGAACCTTATTGAATTTTAGCTTTCATTAGTGTTTCTAACATTGGGTAAAGTAGGACCTTGAGTACAATGTGTCATTTATGACGTAGAAGTGGCTGACGGAGAGACTCTGGAGTGTCTTTTATTTTTGTGTATAAAAATAGTTTCGTAAGAGTTGAACTCTTCATTTGTTGTTAAGAAACGGACAAAACAGCACCAAAAGTAAGTAAAATATTGAAATATTTACGAAAACATTTTTTAAACTTTGAGGGACACTGCAACTAGGACTTAGTTGTTGTAAAACAACAGAAATGTTTCCCATTTTGTCTTTGTTTTTTTTTCTAGTGTGAGATTTCAAACTCCCAGGTGTCCAATACCATGATCTAGCTGGCCAATTAGAGTCAGCCTTGTGCAGGGCTAAAAGTCAAAATGCGGCACCGAAAACTTCATATTTCAGAAGTGTTCTATTCATCTTCAGTCGAAAGGTGCATACAACTGTGTAATGGTGATGCGTTATTCAGTAGTTTGGCCATTTCGTGCTTGATCTTATTAGATATGGATACATGGGGACTGGCCGAAGCAAAGTAGCTCAGTTTTAGCCACCTGAGGATCACTGCTACATATAAGGTAATAAAACTAGTCTTAAACAATTTATAAGTGCTCCATCCCGTTTTTGTTTATCAATATGAATACACTACTTAGGGGTCAAAAATTTGGTATTCCAGTATTAGGTTAGAAAGAGTGGAAGGTCCAAGCTTTAGCCAGAACATACTTACGTTATAGACTTGATGTGTCTTAATAGAATTGTAAACCAGATTGTCTGAGAAATGTAATCATTTCATTAAATGATTTCATTAAAGAGATCGAACTATTCCCCATCTATTGTTATCCTCTGAGTGGTCTATCGTTCCTTAAAATCTCATTTGAAGTTTCTTCTATTTCATCACGGAATCTGCACAGCCGAAGCTTTGTTTTCAAAGGTGCTTACAGAGTGTACTGTGAGGAAACCTGATGCATACAGAGGCTTTGTTAATTGGATGTCAAACAATCTCAATGTTGATCTTTCGATAATTTTGTTGATGTTGGGCTCATCTTTCACTTGCTTTAATAACTTCTTTGAAAATTTGGTCCCAAATTAAATAGGAAGATGTAACAGTGAGCTCTATGAACTATTCGAAAATGTAGTGGTCTTACGAAACCCAAGACACGTCGCTCAAAATCAATATTTCGGAAATAAAGCAGTGTGGCATGTGATGATGCCTTGTCAAATTCACCTTTCCCTGCAGCTTGAAATCGACATTAAAGGCTGAAGTTTTATTCTCACCATGACTGATGGTTGTTTTTCTTCACTTCTTCAGGTCCTAGGTCCCGGTGCCTGAGATCGAAAATTTGGATCCCGACTTACATTCTTGACTGCAGTTGCAATATTATCGTTGCACTTTCTCTGAACATTGTTTTCTGGTTAAAGTTTCTTTGTTAAAATGCCAAATAAAGACGAAGTTGAAAGGTCAAACAAACTGCAACTAACTTCACGCGTAGTCCTCCCTCTTCCAAACTGAACTTAATTGACATCACTATCTTGCAGTAATTATGTTTTTTTGTTTTTAATTTTGTAATAAACAATGAAAGTTCTCAGTATTACAATCTGAAATAAACAAAAAAAAAAACAACAAATTTAACTTGTGGAACTGAACGGAATGCTATTCCATTATTCCGGTTCGTTCCAATTTGAAACTAATTGCATATTTATAAATTACTTGTAAATATTTCCCAGAAAATTCAAATCATTCGTTAACTTAACCTGTAGGTTGCAATTTATTCCACCTAAATACCTTGCATTGCGTCAGTGAAATTTATACTTTTGAAGTGCATTGACTCCTGTGCCCATCACGATGGATGTATGTATGGACATGAATAAGTGTGTTTATCATCCAATTTTATTTCTTTAGTTTGTTATTCTCGTGTGTGCCTTGGAAAAAATATGCATTTTGCACAGATGAACTATAACTAGTTATTTGCATTAAGTGCGACCTTTGGCATACATTTCTTTTACTTTTTAATTTATACAAACTTATTTGTCGTGTGAGAAGAAAATATTGCAAATATTTGATAAAAACTTGATTTGAATCGGAAACTACGGATGTTATTTATCTGGGTAATACATTATACCATTGCACTGTGCACTTGTTTTCTTTTTGTGATAGGTATAATGAAATTCAAGTTCTCAGTTATTAATAATCCATAAATTATCTGCAAGTTTCACAATACTTGTGGCCCTTTAAAAATACTTACAAGTCAGCAGGTCTCTAGAGTTTATTGGCAGGTAAATGAAGGTTATTTATTAGATCTAGGCATTCGTTGGTTAGTTGCAACATTGTGGATGTTTTATGCAAACTAAATACTTGATCCTCTTTTTGCGTACTTTTTACACCGTTTTCCTCACATTTGTCCCTCAGAGGCCACAATAATGTAAAGCAGTTTATGGTATGTGAAACTTTTGATCCTTGCAGTTGAGCACATCATTTCTAAGAAATGGTATAGGTTAACGTGACCACGTTTAGATTACTCGAATAAAGATCCCCAGAATATGTAGAATTACTGTTCGAGAAAACTCTTTCAGTTGAGTCTTACCATCTCTGCTCTTCACGAGAAGCTTTTCCGAGGATTCCATACCAGGGCATCCACAGCGAGAATCGTTTCCCAGTTATTCTTTGTTGGGTTGAGGTGCTAAGTTAAGAGCGAAGGTGGATTGTTATTATAAGGTGCCTGAAAGTGTCCTTTGATTCCGATTCGAAGTTTTTCCTCTCCCTCAACCCCAAGAACTGAGGTATCAAGCAATGACATTTTGCAGTCAATCTGATTTTTAGCTTTCTGTTACTAGTTGTGCAATTGGTTGAGGCTCCTATCTGGTGTTGTAGCCATGTAAGAAGAAGTCTTCGTCTACTAAAGGGTATTTCAATAAGGGCATAACAATTTTGTATTTAAATATAACACAGAATAATCGATACATCGCTCTGAAATTTCTCCCAGGTGTACTACACATGTTGAATTTAAGTATTGACGAGAGATTCTTTGGAACCAATTTTTTACCACACATATTGGCCAGTTGGTAATTTTGAGTTGAGAAACCAACGACTTAACGCAACCCCGTTTTTAAATCGTATGACTGAACCATTTCTCGAGCTTCGATAGATTAATTGTTGACCACCTGTGTGGTATGTGGTATCATCTTGTTGGAATCACATATCACTGATTTCTAGTCCATACAATCCTGGAAAGAAATAGTCTTCCAACCATCGACGAAAAAACACTGTTCAACCACACCTCCGGTATGAAATCCAAACCACATAATCTCTTGAAGCACATGCGAGGGGTTTGGAGCCATTAAGCCACAAAGTAAGATTCATCACTGAAGATGATTTTTTAAGAAATTCAGGATTTTCTTTAAACTTTTACACAACTCAGTTGGAGTTTCGGCGCTTCTGTTTCCGTATACCTAACGATAAGTTAGATATGATTCGTTTTTTTTTTTTTAAATAAAATCGATGCGGTAATAATAAAATCACTTCGGTTCATTAATATTCAGTATTCCAAAAAATATGATTTATTAATTAGTGCTTTCAGAAAATAATGAATACAGAATAAAAAGAAATCGACAAAACAACAGTCAAGGGGTAGACACAAAGAATAAGCACTTACTTGTACATTTCTGCGCCTAAACAGTTCTTTGAATCATTTTATGTACTCACATTCGCTATTATCAAATCAAGTCAATTTTCTGTGAGTTAGAACAAATCACTCGAATGTTTCTACAGTTTAGAACTACATAAGTCTTACGTAAGCTTGCATCTATTTATAAAAATCGAGCATTTTTCTGTGAATGGATTCGTACATTTATAGTTAAGTACTTCACAGCTTTTAGGTGTGATTTGGGCGTAATGTCTACCTCAAAGGTAAATTCCAATGCTGTGGAGAAATTGAATTCCACGACTATTTTTAAACTCTAGCAAATCATAAGGCTATCTGGTGCATATTATCTTCGATGTGAAATTGTATTTTCGGTACTTATCCAAAGGGAAATATCGAAATATCGGAACTCTATTGAACGCAATCAGGGTTATTGAAATTTCCATCAATAGTGGAGTAATTAATGCGAAGTTGAGCAACAAGCGTTTGTTTGGTGGCCACCTTCACGATTCCAAATGTATCAATATATCAGGTTCAGGTTAGACATTCTCTGGTCACCGATACTTAATGACAATCTTCAGTTTTGAAGTCATAAGCGGGAAGGTGTCGCTTTGTATGCTTGTAAGGTTGTCTTAAGGGCGTAGGTCTTATACAATATATGTATTTTTACAGAAAAATTTCCTTCAGTCAAGTCCAATGATTTGGTGTTAATGAATAGTGCAACCAATGTACATGAAAATACAATCAACTATTGTTACGACAAGTGGCTTGAAGCAATAATAGAAGTATTTCATTAGTTAAGAAATATTGGATTCCGGACGTTCTGCAACAGTCAATACCTTCAAGGTAATTTTTTCGTAAATTTCGGATGGTTTTAACGATTTGGTTTTGTTAGTGTTGACACGTCTTAAGCGTAAACCGACAATATGAAATCTATACGTTAAATCGCAAGATCTTGGAGACAAGTTGAAAACAAGTGGAAAACATCTAACGTTGCACCCGATGTGTGACAAGTTGGGCCGTCATGTTGAAACCACATGTCTTCTACAACAAGATCTTCGTATCGTTAACATCTTCAAAAACGTAGGACTCTAGAATCCTTTGTGGCCATGGAATGGTGTCTTGTGAATCACATAAGAATTTTCCTCGCCTTTATGTTGACCAAGCACCTAATTTGCGGAAATTTTTCGCTATCCATGGTCTCTGGTCTTTAATTCGTAGATGCAATTCTTGGGTCAAAATGTGGCGCAGGGACTAAACCGTTTTTCACTTCTATGATGCAGGGGTTATCCTATTTTCAAAGCTTCTCTTCAAACTTTTCCACTATAAATCGCGAATTGGTCCCTCAGTAGGAAGATTAACGTTCCTAGAATTTTGATCCAAAGTTTGGAATGGCGAGGAAGTAAGCGGAGGGGAGACATTTTACCACAATCCAAATTTTCTGTTTGTTTTTTGACGTCTAGAAATGTCAATCGCTTCAAAAAAGCGTTCAAACAATTTTAAAATTGGAAATTTCGAGAAGCAATCATAAGATATACAAAAACAAATGGATTTATGCATTTATTCTGAAAACCATTATCTAGTTTTGTTGTAAAAAGAATTTTTCGTTAAATAGCCAAGAGTTAATATGTCAAATAGAGTCCTTTGACGATGTTTGCTTGCGTTCTCACTATTCTTATTTTAATTTCTTATTTGCAACGTATCAGCTAATGTATTTCTTTGCTGATAACATTTCCTCTCAATCGTTTTAAGACCCGAATTCGTACTCTTCTTAGGTCGTGGAATTGAAACGGAAACAAACATTATGTAGTAGGTATGTCTGTTCAGCCGACAGATTGGAAATTAATTACTGTCGTTAAAGTAAAACCTGAATGAAACTGCATTTTCATAACCGAAAAACTTTCCATTTTCATTAGGTGTGTTATGACTCCATTAGAACTACATATTGGATTTCGCCAAGAATGCAGCGAAAAGTTACAACATCCATCCACGGTGCACATAATTCTTTAACATCCCTGATCTAAAACGCATATTCCCATATACTGACAGCCTTTGATGAAGTTCAGATCATATGTATTCTAAGTGTTTCAGAAATTTTCCAAAACCGCCTTACACTGGCTTGAGGCGAAAGCACTCAACTCTGGATTGTTCACCCCACAATTACAATACATAAAACTGGAATTTATGATTAGAGGTGACACTTAACACTGTTTTCCATTAAAAATACTACGTTCTACAGGGTTTTGTTCTTCGAGGGATGACCCAGTTTTGATGTCATTGGCTGAATTGGTAGTGGAATCTATGTACGTAGACAAAGTGCTAATTTTTGACCCGACAGGACCTAGCTTTACATATGTTATATTCTTTCGACGAGTGGAAGAAGCCTACTGCTTAATACCGTGGTATAAGGGCAATGTTTAAGAAGTTTTTTCATGTCATAAAACTGTCTGAGAATCAAACCGTGCGTAGTTTGAACGCACTAACCACTGAACCATGACATTCAGAAAAGTCCTTTACTTCCACAATGTTATACCTGCTAGGAGTCACGTACGACAAGTATACCAATAGTCACACAACCGTTACTAACTTCACGCTGATCGTAATGTCATTAGTCATGATGAGTTTTGCATGGACCCTTAAAAAGCTGTTAGCAAAACCATGGCATCAATTAGATGCAATAAAACCTCTAAATTAGCTAATCACTCTTTCTTTTTTTTTGCACTACACGGTCGTCTTGCTCTTATTGATAAGAACCGCAAAACTACAAGAAAATCACCTTGGATCAAACCATCCAATCAACTTCCTAACAGATAACACTAGCATCAAGGTTATGCACGCGGCATCGAAAAACTTTAGTCGTGCTTCATGTCAGGTATATTATCTGACATGAAACGTCCTTGCTCGTTCGCTACCCTAGATCCCGTGGGAATATCGTGGTCCTTATCAACACACGACTCGACCTCATCTCAACCTGATAACGAAACGATCGTGCGCGCCTGTTATCAAAACTGCAAAAAAATATAGAGTTCGCTTGCTCCGACAAATCTTACGACTTTGATAAGGAGAAAAGCGTGATAACGTTAATTACAGGCGCGCGGCATTAATTACAGGAAAATTATACATATACTCGTACATATAAATATAAACGGCTACGTGTTGCAAAATATTTTGCAAATATCGCATGTTACATGCCCGTCCTGACAGCATTTTCAAATTTTCCATCAAATTGGCAAATTCAATTTAAAAAAAAAAAAATAATCTCTCTGTTTAACTTAATGTGTTTGATGTTCTCTTAAAAAGCTCTGACTAGGCAATTCTCTCTCGCTGGTTAATGGAAAAAAGCACGCGATGTTAATTCGTTGTTATTGGCTTTGGCATACTCGTGCAGCGTGGAGGGCAGGCAAAATAGACAAAGTTTTTCCACCTCTTTTCCGTCTCCGCTCTTCTCTTCGAGTACGAACACTCTACAACAACACCGGCCGCGTTGGAGTACCTACTCTTTGTGCAGCAGCTTTATTAGAGAATAATTAGATATTCCCCCTGATTGTTAGATCAGTTTGAATTTAAACCGCGAACAGTTCACTTGTTGGGGTAGCTATCAACTCAAAAACCAAAAAAAAAAAGAAAAGTACTTCCTTTCTCATGGAACTACTTATACATACTAAGAATTGAATAGTTAAAGTGAAAGAAATTAAATACCATAAATTTGATTCAATAATAAACTAAAAAACAAGTGTATAAGGAATTTCACCAGAAGGAGGCGCATTTAAACAAAGGGTGGGTACTTTTTTTTTCGCTTCTTGGCTTTGCTTGTAGTTTTAGAAAAAGTCCTCGTAATAGGGACATTTTTTGGTGTAAATAACTGTGCAAACATCCATTTCTTAAACTGCTGTTTTGGAATGTAAGGAAGGAGATAATCATGCGATTGAAAATTATCCATGACGTAGAAGAAGTAGAATAACGAGAGCAAAAAGCAGACGCAGAGTGATGACGGAATCAAAGTGTGAATAGATAAATCCCATTAGGTTAGCTTTGAGTTTGGTTCCTCCTCCTCCTCCTTCTCGTTCGTCCAAATGAAGATGAGATTGTCCCGCTAAAAATTGTGTATTTTGTCAATCGTATTATGCAATATGCGTGCGGAAATTTGTAAAAAGAAAAAATGTTTTTGCATTCTTTTTTTCCTTCGTTAGTTTGCGGAGAAGTCAGTTTCAAGGTTGAGGTCAGGAAGTGGGAGATTTTGATTGCATAGACCTGTGCTCTTCTCCAACGGGAGTTGGTTGGAAGTGGCCACATTTTTTTTTTTTATAAGTATCTTCGAAGAGTAAAGTTGGCAACGTGACATACATATGTAGGTATACCTACTGAACGAAGGTGAATAAAAGAAAACAAAAGGGCGGACACTTGTATCCGATGGATTGTTTATTCAATTAGTATTTCTTTTGTGACAGATGGCAAATTTTCTATAAGGAATTACTTAGTCAACAAATGGCGTGGTTGTCCCCTGATAGGTCGTGATGAATGTTTTTTTTTTGTAAATCATTTGCTGTGACATATTGCACTACGTGTTATATTTCACTTTGAATCATAACTGTGTACACAGCGCTCAGTTCGAGGAATCGTTTGATTGCATAACGAGATGCATACCGCCCTGAAAATTTCACTATTTCTGGAATTATCTTGAAACTCACTTTGATTTGATTTGTGGCACTGTTAGAGGAAAGAGGATATCAGCTTGCCTTGGGAATCCCTTTCCGCCATCACTTTCCTTGAAGTTTGACTGGTTGGAGTGCGTGGCAAAAGCTCTCTAGATGTAAAGTTATCCTGCGCCTATTCTATTGGGAGCATCTTAGGGAGAATGATATCTTAGGAGCCTTTGTACACATTTGAGTAGTTCATCCCAAAACACTCTAACCACTTAGTGTTGCTTTCCGGTAGAATGAAAGACATTCTCATGTTGAGTGTGACCTTGATGGTTTGTGCCTCAGATAACCCAGTGAGAGGTTCAAGGTTTGAATCACACAAACCTTAAACCCTACGTCATAATATTTACATTGTTTTTGTTTACACACACAGGGACATAATAACGTTTCACTGGAAACATTTCTGGTTTCATCCCTACTTTCTCCTTTGGATTTAGAAGGATGGAATTAGGATTCCAGAATCTAGACAGGGAGCTGACTTCCAATTTCATGGCCACGAGTACCATCGAGTACGATGGCTTCAACCACTTCCATTCGCGACCTAAGCTGAGGTCTTATGTCAACCATACACTTGTTGAGCAACGACATCTAACGCATTGGCTGAGCAGAGATAAGTGTCTCGTAGATTAGAATTGAATGTGGTGGACGACCGGCCTTACCCTCCTTTTCCGGGTTAAAGCATTGATGTCATCCACTCTCATGGTGTTTGTACTCTTCTGAGTAGGTGTACTCACCTTACACATACGGGACGTGGTTGTTTCTCTTCTCCACTCACCATTCTATAAAAAAGATAGCAAGGCAATATTCGAAAATATTCGGTTAAGTTTTTTTTCGAACATATTGAAACTTCGTTCATTTTTCATGGTCATCCTGTATTCTTCGAGTATTTTTCTGTATAACTCGACTCTGTAGTTCAAATATTTCATCGGTTGTGACCTTGATCTCTTGCAGCGCTATCTTGTCAGGTCTACCAATGAAAAATATGTCCTAAATGTCTTACATTCGTATAAAGACTATCATGCATCTGCAAATATGAATTGTAAGACAAGCATTCTCAGACCAGCTTTGTGACAAGATATAAAAACCATGTCAATGCCAATACTTTGAGCATATACATATAGATTGTTAGTCGTGTCGAAACCTCCGCAGTTTTTTTTTGACATATTAGTAGGTGGTGCCAATGAAATTGGTTAGTTTTTGGACAAAAAAATTCCTTCTACAGCAATGTCTCACTCCCACTCTTTCGCCAATGACAGCGATTCACATTTCCAAACGTCAAAAAAACAAATCCAAAAAATTTAATAAAAAACCTAAATATCCTCTTTACGTCTTCTCTCACCTGTAAACGTCAAAAAAAATCCAGTCAAACAATCCTGTGGGAACAGGCTCTTAGGTCATAAACCGCAATCGTCAGAACATTGGTAAAACTCACAATATTATCAGATCTGACGTTCATACGAATATACCCTTCAAACCTTATGTCAACATTTTTTATTTTCCCATTGGGTATTCAAAGTTTGTCAACACATTTCCTTTCAATCATATTGCCTTAAAAGATGCTTAAAAAGTCAAAAATTGAAAATCGAAAATCTGCATGTATTTGTGAAACAGCCATGTTTTCTTTGTAAAATTCAAACTGACAATCTTTAAGAGTTTATGTCCACAGAGGTGTCAAACAATAATTCCAGACAATTACATCATGAAATAAATTATGTATTTTAAGTCATTTGCAGTGTTCATTCCTCCCGAAGTCAGAAAATAAACTTCATGTCAGACGAAACTACTGGACCCTAACTTTAGATTATGTCTTCATTCCAAGTAGCAAGGTCGTCCACCGGTCCATCAAAAATATTCTGGTTAATTCTTGTCTGATCAATATCCCCAATATACCCGATTCAACAATGATTGCGTTTCAAGTATGTACCTACTGGAAACACTTTAAACAAAAAACATATTTTTTCTGCAATTTCTCTCCAAAAAATTAGTACAAAGGCCATATGTCAATCGTTCGACAGCCAAACTGCACGTCTGTGACTCGACTTTGAATTTCAAATTTAACAGCCGCGTCAATTTATATATCTTTATGCAGAACCTGACATTTGGGTCGATCGTATGGTTCCTCAGCAGTAAACACCAATTCCTGCTGTACAAACGTCACTTCCCATACTAGGCTTATTCCCGGGGTCATCGCATATATGGCGATATCAAGTCTTTTTGCATTGACTTTAAACTAGGTACGCCTGATTCCTAAATAAGTAACTATGAGTATGAATTGCAACGAAGCATAGCAAATGAATTTTGCACAGACATGCATTCAGTAATAGGCTCGTATTTTTTTGTTTTTACATTTGGAAGAGAAAAAAAAACACTTTTCAGGGCTTAATTACTTTCTGCCATTGCGTCACAATTTGGTGTGAAACGAAAATGCATATGTACATAATTAACCTATGTGCTTTATTAAAGGGGGGCCTGTTAGAAGAAAATTAAAAAAAAAAATTAACATAAATTTTAAAAGGTTTTGTTTTGTTTTTTTTTTTTTTGTAATTAAAAGTGTTTATGAGCATTAAAATTCGCACCTTCGATCCTTAGGGTTTAGAAGATCAGTATTTCTGGAGAATGGCCTTGTGCATAACTTGTTTGATCGCGGTTGTAATAGGATTTACATTTGTGCTCTTTGGAGTCTAAGCACCTGGCATGTTGATCTCTATACATATCTTACTTGGCTTAGATATGTACGTTTTCGTTGTCAAGTATACCTTTTAGATGGGAGCACAGCAAAAAATACCATAAAAATGATTGCAAAAGACACAAATTAACTTATTTTGGACAAACAACTATGTTTTTGCTTCTCATTTCAATGTTCAAGTTGGCAAAGTTGGTTGAAAGCATTCGCTTAGATTTGAAGCTATAAATTACTCACATGTTTCGCAGAAGCAGAGCAATTAACATAATTCATTTGTTCACACTGAACGCTGGTCAGCGTAAGTTGTCCTTGAATTGGCGGACCATTTGCTTTACACGTACTTATGCATTTTCAACAGCAACAGCCAACCACTTGAGACACTTTAGCATCCCATTAAAGTAGCAGCTGTGACATGGGCTAATAGCAATAAATTCGCGTTTTGCCTTCAAATTTTGTTAAGCAATCGCATTGAGCCTCTAATTTCAATGTAGTCGCTGGGCGGTCCCCAAACAATCTAAGTGGTTTTGTGTTAAAATGCATGGATGCATAGATTTCCGGTTTTCGCTGGCAATGATTTTAGTGTGTTTAACTAATTTTTTCTTCAACAAACACACTCAATTTAGAGGAAGTATCCCTTAATCCAATAGTAATGCATCGCTGAAGATGAGACCTTTTCTATGTGGCCCACTGTCAATCCGTGCCTATTCTATGTCTATCCATGGCCAAACGTATTTACATTTTATAGTAGAAATCACACGTTTTACACTTAAGTGATAGTGAAAATAGAGACGGCAAAACTTATGAGTTCACTGACTTAATTGCCGGTTTTGAAAAACCGGCAATCTGTTCGAATGCGTTGTTTACCTTTTTCGAATTGTTGATGTCACGAAAGCCGGCTGTAGATGTTTGTTATCAGCAGGTGGACATTTATTTTTTTACGACTCACCTTGATAAGATTGTGATTTGTGATTGCAAGGTGATTTAGAATTTTGTACATAAAAAGAACATATGCGGGAAAAAAAAATATCACGAGTATGCAAAATCAATCAAATTAAATCCGTTCTTGTGGAGTACTGATTGCATAATTGGTTTAAGATTAAGTTTAGGTGTGACGCTAGACAAATGTCACTTTGTTGAGTTTACATATCATACATCGTATTTATTCAGTTCATCAGACAGCGGTTAGTTATTTGTGTGTTTATTGGTAATTTGAGTCGTCTGAACACAATATGAAGAAAATAAACAACTAGGCGCCATACTTGTGTAAGACATACTTCGAACAATCAAGACTATAGAACGAATAATGCGAGTAGATACAAAAATAAATATTTAGAGCAATTGATCCTATAGGACCCACGGTCTGATTATTCAGAACCGATCTCTTTGTGCGCATTATATTTATTTTTTGAACGAATGGAAGGACCTATTGTTTAATATAGTTTACGGAGTGCGATGTTCTTCTTCATGAGGTTTTTGATTTAATCCATTTCTAGAAAAAGATATTGAAACATAAAACAAAAACAACATCAACCAGTTACGTAAACAGAACATATAAAACTCGGACAACCATCTGAAGAATCATTCAAAACCCCTTGATGAGCAAGTTCTCATTTAAAATATAAAACTGAGTGCAATAAGAATTGCTATGTTTATCAAACTTAAACCGAAGTAAGTTCCTGGATCGGAGGATACGTCCTTAATCTCGCTTCTTTCAATTATATTTAAAGTAAATATTCCAATACTTAGGTAATTCGCAACAAGGAATTCTACAATAGAACAAGTACGTATGTACATAGAATAACAAATTTAGCTGAATTTGTTCAAGTGTTTTTCTGGATGTCTCTGAACACTTTGGCAAAGGTCTACTCAAAGATTTGTTTAATATTGTAAAGACTTACTTTACGAATAGAGTATTCCGCGGAAATGAATATTCAGACTTTAACAAAATAATGCCTGGAGTACCCCACGGAAGCATTCTTGGTCCATTTTTGTATCTACTTTTGAAGTTAGAAAATAAATGAAGAGAAATGTATTAGTTATTGAAAAATGTTCAAAGGTTAGACTAAAGAAAAAACTGCTTTTATACAACCCAAGTGCTAACACCAGTATGAACGTATGGTAAACACCTTTAGAATTGGACCAACATATTTTCCAAACGTTTAAGACAAAGTGTTGCAAACAGCTAATCTCGCAATTGAATGGAAAGTCACATAAATAATACAGTCCCTCAGTTTTTTAATGGAACAATGTATGTACAAAAAATAAAAAACAGTACTGCTGCAGCAGCAATAGTAAAGCATCGAGTTCCAAAATGCAACGTTTTCCCCACTACAGCTCAACTGAAAAGTTTATTTTTGCAGTTGTAAAGCAACTGAAAGTCAAAACCAAGAAACCTGCACAGCAAATGTTTCTCTTTTGCAAAGCTGCAGTATAAAAGCTGCGCATATAGTTTGCAGTATTGCGCAACTCATGCGCATATTTTTAACGTTTTTGAATGTACCCATACCATAGGAAAAAATTACAACTACGTACATGATTTGGAAACTTATTTGCTGCACGATGTTGTAAAATTCTATTCAAATTCAATTTGGCAATCGATGTTAAAATTATTTCTGAATTTATGGCAAGAAATAAAAGTAAACATCCATGTCATGAAGTAAAGTATTCAAGAAATTTGCGGTTTCGATTGGAAATTACGATTGCATGACACATTTCTTGAAATGAATTATTGCCAGTAGTGATCGCGTTCAAGTGGTTTGGATCCGAATGACTACCCAACGGAGTGTTGACAAGTGAGTGGTGAGGGAACGCCTTACTGAGAGGAGTTAACTGTCAACAGCTACTATTGTCAATCAAAGTTGTGTTAACCATTCCCAACCCAAGAATCAGATTAATGCAATATGAAAAGCCGGACCAGAGGCTCTGAAGGCTCTCGCGGAAATAGAGAAACACTCCCAAAGTAAACTTCTAGAACTATTGATAGTTTCGTTTGACGCTTGTAGCTTCACAGGTCGAATTTTTTTCATTCCTGTTGCTGCAAAGTACTTAATTATGAAGTGTAACAGACGATAATCGATGATTTTATTAATCCTGTCCACCTAGTCGCTGAGTCAAGTCAAATTAAATGTGTCTCTAACAACCCCTTATGACTTTCGGTTCAGGTATCATTTTTTTGAGTACAATTGCTCGGTACTTGTACTTACAAAGTTTCATATACCAGTATCGGGACTTGTAAGTACAACAATCCCTTTGAAGTACTCGTATGTATGTATTTGAAAATGTATTCTTAAGTACCTGAGTATTGTACTTAAATATTTGTTTAAATAAGTTGTACGTGGGTCCCGAAATACCTCATTACCTTACAGTTCTGGTCTATTCCGTATCGAAATTTTTCCAGTTCGCCCCACGTGGATCCCTTAAAGTACATACAATTGATGGAAACATTCAGTTCGAGACTGAAGAGTAATGCACTACAATAGTAAGATGAGGACGCATATAATAAATGTTGTTAAGTATCTAAAACTCCCCTTCTATTTACACTCACAAAAGTGGGGTCATTACCTGCAATGTAAGTCAGAAGATCGGAGTTCAAAATTGTCGTCGTTGTAATATTGCGAAATCAGCAAGTATAGTCTCTTTTCCTACTAATACAAGGTACTTCCAAGGTCACGACTCTGTAAATTCAAAATAGTTTGCTTTCTTAAGTCATCGCCTTACTTCGAAAGAAATATAGTCGCGACGCGATCTTTCATCTCCAGCAAAAAACTGGCTATGTAGTTGGATATAAATATCCACAATAGCACGTATCCGTATGTAGTTACATGCCTACATATGCCTGTATACATATAAGGTTACCATGCAAAAATAAACTGGTCACTCCTATCTTATTTGGTGGAGCATATCGTTTCCAGAATATTTTTTTCTTCTTTTTTTTTTTTTATATTTTAGGTTAAGGAATTTTTAATTAAAATTATAAACAAAAGTATGTAAACGATTTAATATTCAATTCACATGGATCGTTTGATTTATTGATATAATTCGCTGAATGAGCCTCTAATTTGATTAATTCACCACTGCCGCCTGTTCCAGTGCAGGCGTATACGTACCCATAGATGAGTGTATTAACTTAATGCATCATTATAACCCCTTGGTGTTGATTCTATTATTTATTACTCACTTGTATTAATTTATTTATTTATTTTCTCTCCAATTTTGCAGTTCATCGCAAGGCGGCAAGTGTGCCTTAAACAGTGTACACATAGCTAGAGCGTGCCACTAGTGCATCAGCTGTTTATCTTGCGCTCTTCTGTGTGCTCTTTATCTAAAATGTACCACGTAATACATTCGTATGTTTTGATTTTGTTTTATGGTACCATTTCCCATATCGTATGATGTTTTCCTGTCCCACTCTTATACGCTGGAGAGTTAGTTTGGTATTCCATACCGGCACACGCGCTCTGATGATGTTATTCAGTGGCTTGAGTTAGCTTGGAATGTTATAAGAGACAGAGACTAAATATTTAGTTATAGTTTTTTGGTATCAGCTGTTTGTGGTCTCCGCGTGGTTGGCTCACTTTGATGACCATATTAAGGTTGTCTCGCTTTCTTGTTTATGTGCGGTGAGGACTTTTTGTATGAGATAACCACTGGAACCATGTGGAGGGATTGCTATGTGGAAAAGAAAGGGCAATGTTGAATGGCAGTGCCAGGTATGCTCGTTCGATGTGGTGTGTGCTTTTCACATTTGCTTTGAGTAAATATTCGTGTGTGGCTTGAAAGCTTTTTTTCTTGTCGCTAGCTACCATATATTGGTACCACAATTGTCTCAGAGAACTCAGAAAACCAAAAATTTGATTTGACAGATGTCATAATTCTGCCTAAAGAAATGTCTTTAACCTGGGACACTAGGGAACCAGGGGAAGTGAGCCCTTTTTTGTACGAAATACTGCGAAGTTTTTAGATACCAGAACAAAATTATGTCAAATTTGGTAAAGATCTTTGAGAAGTAACAAATGTCTTTGATCACTTACTTGACAAACTAATCTATTCCGGTCACGTCGCAGTTTACGCTGTGTTCACGGTCAAGCGACACGATGCGATTCGCTACTAGCGACCAATTACACAAATCCATATGGAGATGTTCATGGCGAAGCGATTGGCGAAAGACGAATTGGACGACTACAATCGACTGCAGGCACCAAAAACAACTGTCAAAACACGAATTAAACTAAGAGATATCGCTCTGTTAAAAACACTCAATCCCTTGCGATTTTGCTTAAAATCGCGCGAGAAGCCATCGCGTTGCGCGACGCGTATTCGCTTGACCGTGAACACAGCCTTAATTCTTGAAGGTTGTAAATATGTACATATGTATCTGACATTGTATCTAATTGCTATCCAGCTATAAAGTTTAATTAATATTTTGCTAAATACTGACCTGACGATTATATTAGACCCTTACCTCTGTTTTTGAGGTAATGTGTTACAGATACATTCTTTGTTTTCATCTTGCAGTCCACAAAAACTTCAAGTATTTCGAGTTTAAGATTATACAATAAACAACGGATACAATACTGAACATGTGAATTACTACACCTTTTAGGTATCTAGAGCTTGTTGTTCTTGTCTGCGGTCTACCACCACAATTTGTCTTACAATTAATGCGAGAAGTTAAAAGAAATCCTTGAAATTAGACTCGTATGCATGTGTAGTAGTAGGGTTATGAGCGGTTTTTGATTGAGAAGGTTTATAAGGTAATCGAAAGGGATGTGATTCCAACAGGACTCTACATAGTTGCGAAATCAATTACTTTACCGGCAGATGAAATTGAAACCGGCATTCAATTTGGGTCAACATTTATAAGGCTGTGCAAATGGAGAATGTAGACGCACTTCAAGTCCCCTCCTAGGAGTTAGAATTGTTGCTTCCATATTAAAATGTATCTCCTACGTGATTCTATCTCAGAGGTTCACCGAGATGTTCCAATCACCAACAAAATTCAGTCAACACCATAATTGTTGCTTTCCCGTTCTAATGTTCAACCTCCCCTATCCGAAAGTTTAGTGTCCAAGTCCCTGAAAATTGGTTTCCCATAATTTAAGAGAACTACCACCACCTTTAATCTCCCAAGTACATACATATGTATGTATGTACATGAAACTCAAAGTTTATTGAAAACCCGGTTAACCATTTTTTGCATTGTTTATGTTATACTCTTTGTTGTTGTTATTGGAAAAACTTTCTATGCCAGCACGGTTTGGCTTTATCCACGCGGAGCTTTTCTCCTCAGTATACTTTTTCCAACTGAACATTTTAGAACACTCTACTATTGTCGGCAACAGAACTATATACCTTTATTTTCAAGCAAAACTAGTCCATTTTCGGTATGAATACAAAATATTTTCTTTTGTTTTTTACAAAATAGAAACTAAATAAAAAGACACAAAATTATTTACAAAAATTATAAGAACCCGCAAAAAAAAAATTGAAAATATCAACTTTATATATGTAAAATGACACTTACCTCAACCTCAGTGACCGATGAAGTGCAAAATTTAAGGTGCGTGAAATGTTAAATATACATAATCCTGTTCCATTTAATCGAGTATCCTTCGTAGATATTAAGAGGCAAAAGAAAATGTAAATATGTACATGATGTCGTAATTGTTGCTATAGCAATTTTTCATTTAAAAGAAATGTGTTTTCTCAAGTCACGTGACGATTTAAGAAGATGCGCACGTGTATGGAAGGACGTCGACTATGGCTACTCTGGTGAAGAGAATAAATATGTTACTGGGGTCATTTTTTCGGTACATACATACATGTAGCTATGTCCAAAATCATGTAATTACAATAGGATGTGTTTTCGATTCGGAATTATTGATTTATCCTGCAGTCGCTGCGAAAGTTTCTGTCATCCTTGTGTACCCTTTTAGGTTGAGAAAATTCGCAAATGATAAACAAATATATAGGTTTCCTCCATCACTTGAGCGGAGAAGAGTCCTTTCCTTGGAACTATACAACTCGGGCATTATAATTTTATAAATTGAAATGACTGTTTTAACAACTGTTGAATTGTATGTATGAAGCCTTTTTAGTCGGTTGTTGTTTAATTAATGTTCGCCGGTGTTTTGTTGGGTTTTTATTGCACGTTTATGCCTTTATATTGTCATGTTTAATAAACAAAAAAGCCGTAGATTAATTTCGTTAATTGAAAAGAGGACAACAAAATGTGTTTATTGATTTATTCCTCCTTTCCAAACCGAGAGATGGGAAGGAACATTCAACAAAATAATTGTAATGCCACCCATAAGTGTATTTTGGTTTGTAACACATGCGAAGGATGTTGATGATGATAATGATGATGATGCAGTGTTTTGTGGTTTTATCGTCGTCGGGTGGGTACTTGTTTTCATGGTATCTGTGTCAATCTTAATTATTTATTCGAGGACATTGCGCATTTCAATAGCACTATCAGGATTCATTGAAATAAACAATCGGTATAGAAAAATAGAAGTCATCCGCAATGGGATGACATTTAAATGTCAATTGTGAGTAACAGTTTTCTTTAACTGAAATTGAATGGACTACAAATACATTCTTAATTGAAATGAAAGAGGATGAAGTTCAGTCGATTCAATTCAATTTACAGGACTCTTGGGTAATTGTAATACCAATCTAGTGTCTATCCATCCAATTATGTTACTTGTGGAGTACTACCACATTTGATTCAACAGGGCTTTTGTTCGAAATGGAGATGGATCCATTTATATTTTTCTCTATCTTTTACTATTAGTCCAGGGCACATGCACTTAGACTTAATTGAACGAAGTCCTACTCTTTTGTGGGCTTATACATAGATGCTGTATATCCAGTGATTAGTTACATATATACATATGTATGTATGCTTGAAAGTAATTCGTGAACTAAATACATCTAAAAGAATTGTGAAAGGAATTTTCCTAAAAGCTATATCATTCATGTATTCGGCGCAGAGACATATGTAAGTCCTATTTTTTTTTTTTTTTGTGAGCTACATATGTCCCATTTGCTCGCTAACAGAATTTCACCCTTTCCTCCGTTGGGTTTAGCCGCTCACGCGATGACGTCGCTCCGCTAAGCGTATGTCAACAACTGCCAGCGACTATAAGCAAGAGTGACGTATTTTCAGTTTATGGTGGGTTTCTCACTTCGCTCGCTAACATGACTCCATCCACAAATGGAAGGGGCCTTTTTTTCAAAACAAAAGATTTGAGAAGCTCCTCCATGGCACTTATACTCTCAAATGTTTGTCAGAAGCTCGCTTGAGGTAGGATCGTACAAATCGAAAGAAACTTATGTTTGTCTTGTAATCAACTCCTTAAACTCTTCATCAGTAGTGTGAGGAACTAACCACTTTGCAGCTCTTTTCAATACCGATACCAATTCGTCACTCGGATATCAAGATTCCAATAATCTTCATGTCCCTCAACTTCGAGACGCACAAACGGTTGTAACCCTCAATTGACAACCAAAATACAATTCTCTGAACCTTGTGTCATTTATTGACTTGTCAGCTGCCGTTGGTGGCAAATTAGTGTTGAGAATCTCCACAGTAAATACCCAATTGTGTTATTCTTCCAAACCCCCAGTGCTTAATAGCCTCATTAGTTGATCATTAGTACACGATACGCAGTATACTTGCATTTCCTTTCACGCGAAACAGTCTTTAGAGTTAGAGAGATTCACTTGTCCACAACTTTTATCGGATGATTTCACTTTTTAATGTTTTCCCTTAGATTTCTGTTTACGGGGGCGTATGGGTAACATTTTTTTTCCTTCCCCAAATCCCCCATGAGTGGTGTGACACAATTATACTCGAAACGCATATGATAATTCATTTCCACCCTTGTGTGTGGTCACATATGTACAACTTGTCTAAGCAGTATGTCACCCTATCTTCCCATTATCGGCACGACTCACGCCACCGTTCTTGGAGCAAGGCTAAGTTCAAGAAATCCGTCAATGCTCATTCTTCTCTTTACTTTTGTCGAATTTTCCGAAAATACAATACAATGTCGTCAGCTTAAGGCGAGGCGACTATCCTTGAACATTTTTTGTTTTTTTCTTTTGTGTTGACTTGGATGGTTTTTATTGAACTCTTATTTTTGATGAGCTTGCAGTTGGCCCAAAGTTTTGGAGCTAAACTTAGTATTCTCTTATCGTTGTCAGACATTAATTAATTCGCCTAAAAGCCCGTACGAAATACATAATTGTGTAATTATCATTAATGGAATTTCATTGACAGTAATTAATTATTTGTTTTGTTATTAACGATTTATTTTTGATTTTCAGTGATAACATGGCACCAAACGCAACAACAGCCACCCAAGCCCTTGGCGAATCTCTAGCATCAACCTGCGGAGCCGGTGGTGAAAAAAATAGTAAAGTAGAAGCAACGGGAGTACTATACGAATGCGATGCAGAGACAATCGATGGCGGACTGGTGAAGGATATTGAAAAATTAAAACATGCCGAGAGGCGCAAACTTAAATTGGTTTGGAGAAATATTATTGCTTTCACATACCTGCACTTGGCTGCCGTTTATGGGGCTTGGCTATTGCTAACATCGGCCAAATGGGCAACAGTAGCTTTTGGTGAGTGTTTTTCATAAAATTTCTTTATTTAAGTACTTCGCTGTTTAATGGTTGTTGTAAAATAAAACTATAGGAGTGAGATTGGAATATAAAAAATTCAGAGACTTTAAAGTAGTTGTTTACTTTAGTTATTTTAAGAATACGAGTATTGCGAGATACTTTGGTTTTTGTGCTAAATACACTCTTTACCTACACCGAACCGTAGCCCTACTTTCCTTGGAAAAAAGTATCTCCAGACACGTTTAGTCTAGTTCGTCCTGCGCTGAGCAATAAAAGCAAAACTGTGGACGGATGCTTCCTTGATTTATGACAATATATACATACTTGGTTTTGTCAACTTTAACTTCAAACCCAACTCGTTTGGCCTGCTCTATAAAGTCGTGCTACTACATTCGGCATTTATCTCACTATTCACTTTAGTTTGTGTACTACAATCTGCTGCAGTTATAGTCAGAAACTTGGAGAAGCCATACTCAAATATTAAATACTTTGTTCCTCAAATTCTTTGGCGGTTTCAAAGAATTACTTTCTGTATGCAGCTTTCAACACCATAAATTGTTGACCTTGCATTATGTTTGTATGGATTTGATAAATTGACTTCATTCAACAACTATGTATCTAATAGCTAGAGCCACCTGCTTGAATCCCAGTCTAGATTTTCACTTACTAAATATAACCGTGGCTAACATTTAAAAATTACATTCCCTGGCATCATTGACTAGGTAAGTTCCAAACTTTTAAGTTTTTACACAATCAAGTTTACGCCCGACTTCAGTTCTCCTTTTTAAGCAACTAGTCCATCGCTTAGGCGGCACTATTGTTGTGAATTCGTCTCAACCCCAGGGTTTTCATCATGAAAATTGTGAAATTCCTACTACCTTTTTGCCTACACCTAATTCTGAGCGGTACTATCATATTATGGATAAACCAATACAAGAATCTATTTGATCTTTAAAAATACGTAAACCAGTAATTTGTAAATTTTCAATTAACCAACCTTTGTGTCCCTTGTCTTGACTTTCAAATAATGTCTCAGACTGTTCACTTCTCCAAGGTTATCGCGAATAGAAACTGAAAAGTTTTGCAAAAATTATAATGATGAAATATTCCACGAGCAGCGTTTCCTGTTTTTTGTTCGATTTGTTAGATCGTTCCTCTTGTTAGAAGGTGCTAACCTAGAGGTTATCTAAGGATCACAAGTCAGTGGAAATTAATAAAGTCTTATCGTAAATTTACTGTGTCTTTTCCAAAGTACCTATTTATAACAAAATGTTTGTGCATGCAATTGATAAGCTAGGAATCGCGTGCCTATAATTTTCTTAATAGATTATCGGGTTTGATTGTCTTCTGTGGCTTGTCGACTCTAGTCATTGACCAGAGAGGTCATAAATCGTCAGCCAATAGTGATTAGTAAAATAAAGCAGTTGCACTGCACAAATAAAATACATTTTAAACATTTGCAAGATAAAGATGTCCTCTAATTATCATTATTATTTGTTTTGTTTCAGCTTTCTTTTTATATACAGTATCCGGTTTGGGAATAACTGCTGGTGCCCATCGTCTTTGGGCCCATCGTTCGTACAAAGCAAAGTGGCCACTACGCACTCTCCTAGTAATTTTCAATACAGTTGCTTTTCAAGATGCTGCATACCATTGGGCTCGCGATCACCGTGTCCATCACAAATTTTCAGAAACCGATGCTGATCCACATAACGCCACAAGGTAAGTTCAACATTATGCCTCGGAAATGATCAAGGCTCATGTATATTCTATTTTCTTGCAGAGGCTTTTTCTTCTCGCATATCGGCTGGCTGCTATGCAAGAAGCATCCAGAGGTTGCTGCGAAGGGTAAGGGTGTAGATCTATCTGACCTGAGACAAGATAAGATTTTAATGTTCCAAAAGAAGTAAGTGGTGATGAAGTTTTGTCAAAAGATGCCTAACTAATTGATGTTTGATTTTGTTTTACAGGTACTACATGCTTCTAATGCCAATTGCATGCTTCATTATTCCAACAATGGTTCCAATGTACTATTGGGGCGAGTCATTCCTTAACTCATGGTTCGTAGCTACAATGTTCCGGTATGCATTCATTCTCAATGTAACATGGCTGGTAAACAGTGCTGCTCACAAATTCGGAGGAAAACCATATGATAGGTGAGCTGAATTCGGATTTAATAAGATTTATTCAAGCTATACCGCAAAAAGGTCTTAGGGTCCTGTAATATACTTAAAATACACAGTTACTTAGGGCACCCAAGCCCAACCATTCATGTTGTGCGTGTTATACTCTTCCCACGAACGGAAATGGTTTACTATTTAACGTGGTGTCCAAAGGGCAATTTGTGACACCCTTAGATGTTTGTCCGATCACGAGAGGTGGGATCGTGAAAAAACTCGAACCTCCCACTTAATAGTCCGATGCACTCAGCTGGGATGGCGCCAGACTAAAATATTATCCTAAAACGTTAAATGCTATTCAACTTTCTCTGTGTTTATTAAGTCCATGCTTCATTGCTATCATAACTAAATTGATTTGTTCTTATTGAACTCATGTCCGTTTAAAGCTTCACAAGAATCAAGATATTTCTGATTCTTATACTTGAGGGAGGTGTATATTTTCTCAAATGTTATGAAAGGATTCGAACTTTCGTGTTTGAGTGGGAGCTTCAGTCGCATACTTTTTTGCACGTTCATATCAGGCTGTGTTGTCCCTTTTGAATTGATTGTACAGTGTATCTATGGCGATACTTTTACCATAATCGTGGGGACTTCAATAAAGAAAATAACAATTGTAATAGCAGAAAGGCTTTGAAAGGATTACATCAGAAGGGGTACCATAGGGCTTACTTAGCTTCTAAATAAACTTGAATTTGCTTATTTATTCATAGTGCTAATTATAATTTAATTTTTTCATAGGTTCATCAGTCCGGCTGAAAACAAGTCCGTAGCAGTTCTGGCCTTCGGTGAGGGTTGGCACAACTACCATCACGTCTTCCCCTGGGATTACAAGACCGCCGAATTAGGTAATTACCGTCTAAATTTGACCACAGCCTTCATCGACTTCTTTGCCAAAATCGGTTGGGCATACGATCTAAAATCCGTCTCGCCTAACATCATCGAGAAACGCGTCAAGCGAACTGGTGACGGCACACATGCCACCTGGGGCTGGGGAGACAAGGATCAACCACAAGATGAACTTGAGCACGCACTAATCACACACAAAAAGGATGATTAAATCAAATTCCACAAAACAACTGTAGTATAGATGCTATCCTGTGTCGGCGTTTAAACCCTGCGCTACGCTCTGTGTCTATTCTCTGCCTGACTGTGTTACACATCTCTTTTTTTCTTTCCGCTGCTTAACGTAAACAAAAAAAACACAAACATAATATGCTTTTTTTATAATTTTCATTTTCGTTTTCAAAATGTAAACAAAACAAATAAATTTATTTTATTTCGATTTTTTTTTATTTTCGTTTCGGGCGTATTAATTACACTAGCGTTAATTACAAATTAAAGTTATTAAATAATTTTTGCTTTTGAACAAAAAAAGCGAAAGAAAGAAAGATGAATGAATGGATTAAATATTAAAATAATAATTATTTTGTTTTAATCAAATTTAGTATTTATATGTTACCTATAAATAAAAATAAAGGAAGATAAACTTGAAAATGTATAATCATTATTGTTACTCTAGTATCAGCTACTATGTGCAGAGAAATTTTATGATGAAGGGAATGTTTTGGTTAGTTTTCGGTCTTAATTATTTTTTTTCTGGGTTTACACACACAAACAAACACACATACACGCCCTCCTTTTTTTAAAAAGAAGATCGCGAGATATAGTAAGGGAATTTGAATATTCAGAGGATAAATGAGAGAGAGAACTGATGATATTGAATCAATTTGTTGATGGCATTAAATGTCGCGCACTTTTTTTAAGATTACGTTTTTTTTTTTGTTTTGGATGTATATGGAAAGGAGAATATTCTTTTTGTTTTAATAAGAAAAAAAAAACACTTGGGAATTTCCCATAATATTTTGAAACTTGCAACTACATTGACTAAAGCAAAGACAAATGTAACTATCCCTTTGTTTATAATATTATAATGAAAATATTTAGATCGTGTTATAAAACTTTATTTCTAACAATAAATGTTTAACAAGTAACAACATTTTTAGTTTGATGTTTTTTTTTTAAAGGGATTCCTTTTCTTATTTCCCGAAAAAGGATGTACAATTGGTTTCTAAAACACTACAACTCTAAGATATACACATGTTTTTTGATTTAGAAAGATACAAAAACTATATACTTTAAATTCCGGTTTCTTGTGTACAAATGAAGGCATTAATTAATAAAATACCCTGCCTGTGGTAATGGTGCGGAGATAGGTAGTCCTTTAATTCATACTTCCTTTGATTAAATTCGTCCTTCCCCCCACAAAACAACTCAAATAGTGACATTGTACCGCACACTTTCGAAAGTTAGTACACGGCTATTTTATACCTAAGAAGTACGTACGTACATTTTTTCTTGTTACTCAAAGAGTCTACAGAATTAAGTTTATTATTTAAAAGAAATATATGTTTATACACATTTTGACTAATAAAAAAACCAAGTATTTAACTTTAAGGCAAATTAATTTACAGAAAAGATCGAGTAAGACATTTCCAATTGGCATATTTTGAATGTTTACACATTATAAAGTACATTTTGATATCATGTTATTAAATGTTGATAGTCTGTACAACAGACCGAGAAGCATATTGAAAAAAACAAATATTTTTTTTATTACATTTAAAGTGTCATATTGAAAAGATCAAAATTCAAATTACATCACTTAAGGAAAATAAATAATTTCTTGTAGCCAAAAACAAAACAAAAAATGTAATTACATGCAAAACTAATAGATACTTAGATGAATGCTATTATTAGGTCATACGATGAAAACAAAAACAAAAACAAAATACATTGATCAACACTAAAAATCAGAGAAAAAATTATGAAAGAAAAACGAATAATTTAAATTAAACTCACCATGAATCAATAAACTGTGAAATGGGAATGAACTTGTTGTGGGTGTTGTTATTTTAGAAGTTTTTAGGGATCAACTAGGTTCGCCAGCAGTACTTCAAAATAGATGTATATCATATGTTTACATCATATGTTTAGATGAACAATTGGACAATTTGTTTAGCGATCGAGTAGTCTCTCAACACATGCTCCTTAGCCCAATCATGATATCTCTGTGACGTCTTCCGATAAGTACCTTAAGGGAACTTTAAGGGAGAATGTGTTGATTCTCAAAATGGATCGTCTCACATCTGAAACTACACGACAGTATTTGTGGAATTCCAGCTGCATCAGAGCAATACACGGATTCTTTTGGACCATACACGCATGTTCTTGAGCCTTGTAGGTTGTGTCATACCGTAACTAATTTTAAAACAAGTAGGATAGATAGTTTAACCACCTAGCTACTTCGAAGATTAAGTCCTCTCCTCTCATCCAGTTTACTGAAGTTGTTATATCTGGTGTGGAAGTCTTGCAAAGTGTTATTTTGCTTCATCTACATCGGTCTATATTAGTGTGTTTTTTGTTTAACGATAATTGGGGTGAAGGGCTTTGAAATAGCCTTAGGAAGCACTACGAACTTATATAGACCTTTTGTACTATTCTCATGTGGTTTTGCCTTTGAATGAATAATGCTTATTATTGTGTGAGTTGAGAAGGGGATGATAGAAAAAGTTGAAGTAAAGCCTTTATAGAAGTGTCTCAACTTGGTCTAAACAAAGACGGGACACCTTTATACAATATCTTGCGCAGTTTCAGTATCTCAAGGCATAGTTGGCACAAGCCCAATTAGGTATTACTAATTCTAGTAAGAGATTCTTTAAAGAGATGTGGATAATAGCTTGCCTTTTACATTATACCTACACAGACCAGTATTTACACTTTTTGTGCTTCGGAATATGAGTAGGTTTGATTATCCTTTTACTAATATACGAATGATGAGTGGGTAATTATTGGTGTGATGAAGTTAAGGTAAAGGTAGTGGTTTGTCTTTTAATTTTAATCCCAATTTGTTTCCACTTTCCCACTTTGAATACGGAATTAAAGAGCTTGGTTGCTATTCCTTTTAAGCTCTCCCATTGCGGTTGCAATTCGTGTTGGTAGGATATTTAAGGCGATGTTGCATATTCGAGAAGTGAGTTACACTTCTGAGCGGGTATTCAAGTTCAATTTTTAGGCAAGAGGAAAGTTTTTTCACGGTCCCGGGAAACCACATATGTATGTATGCAGTAGCTCTGTTGTACAAAATATTTTCAATTTAAACTTTTAAGAACTGATGGAAGTATTTTGTCCATCTCCTAACCACCGAATGACAGAGACCTACATATCAGAAAACTCTGTGTAACTTTCGACATTTTAATCAATGTACTGCCGATGTGCCTACAGACAGGCTGTGGACCTAGGAAGATGAATTACTCTTCGCACCTTTAACTACTTGGTGACCAGCAGTGAAAGACACACTGCTCTACCTTATCTAAAAAGTCAATGCAAGTCATTTGTTGCAATAACTAAATAGAAGATAAATTTTGTCAAGTAATTTGTGTTTTATTGAACGGATTTCAGAATATATACAAAAATTAACAAATTAGATTAACAATTCTAATACATATGTAGGTCTTAAATATACAAGAAAAAGGTTAATAAATAAAACATAGAACAAAAGCTTTACAGAGGCCAGCTATCGTGTTATTCAATGGACCTGCATCAAATTCAATCTCCTAGACCTCATCTGCAAAAAAAAAAAACATTTAAAGCTTTTATCTATACATTTCTGATGAACTTACCTAATAGATGAAGATGCTTAGTGTTACTTAAATTTTCTTTTAGTTATTTTGTGTATCTTTTGTTCGTTTTTCCTTTTCGAAGAATTGGTCGAACCCGTTTTGCGCTTTCGATTACCCATTTTCACAAAAACATTTCTATTTGGCGAATCACGCTTTTTTTTATTTAAATAATTGCGAACATTTGTAGACAAACGGAAGGAACCATTAGCTCCCTTACCACTCGATTGAATAAAACGGCCGCTTTCGACCGATTCCTTGATATAATCTCGGATTTTTTTGGCGGAGCGTTTCACATTTATGTTATATTTCTGTTGAATGAATTTCTTAACTGCAATCAAGGATAGGCCCTTGCCATGGGGACACTTTTCGTAAATAGCCTCATCGATAAGACTTGCAATGGGAGGATGTTTTTTGTAGGAACTGCGTTTACGCGTCTGCTCTATGACGCTTGACGCTTGCATTGGTACTTCTATTGATATTGGTGATATTGTCTCACTGGGGATCTTGGTATTGATTTTCACAAAATCCTGTGGAAATACTGCATACCTCGATGCCATCGTGGAAAAATTATCATATGAGGACTCTCCAGATGGAGACGAAAAAAAAGTAAAGGTATCCATTTTTCAATCAATCTGTTTATGTTATGTGTGTGGAATTTAAAGTTTATATTTTCACTTCATCAAGGTCCACGCGCGATAGGAAATGACACACTCTTTCGTTTTGCCACACACTGTCTTTCTTGATACCGTTAGCGTTTCAAATAATGAAGAACAAAACACAGTGCGCTTGGGTACAGTGATTAAGATAAAGTTATAGACTAATTTCTATGATTAAGCGCTTAACGGTCAATTAGTCCCTTTTTTAGGCAGAACAAAATATTTTTCTGGGACACTTCTCCAGGCCAAAGCAAAGATCTTTTCTTTTCAAATTCAATAACCATTAACATCAACACACTGCTCAGCGACGATCTGCAAAGTGTTCCAGAAACCTGCCTGTTCGGGATCGAGTGTGTCCGCTAGGTTTAGATTTTGATTTGAGTTTTCTTGGAATACCTACTGGATAATCATCTCTGGATTTCCTTATTAAAAAGCTTTTAGCCTCCTGAATTAACTCTAGTTATAACCGTAGCTTAGGACCAGTTGAGATTGCTCTGACTGAAGTTGAAACATCAATCTAGTAAGGACTAGGTTGTCCGTTAGCGCTCTGAACGTAGCTTCCAAAGAGTAAAAACCATGTTGAAAACGGAAAGCATCTGGTCAGAACTGGAAGGGGGCCAAATTAGTGCGTTGACCTTCTAAGAAGGTATTGCCATTTATAGATCTTGATCAATGTAGTTCATAAGATTCGACTCAATATAGTATGTGAAGGTCTACAGGATTTCTGCCATACAAGGCGATGACTGAGTTCGAAATTGAATACATCTACTGAAGCTGTTGGTCTGCTTGCTGGGTTATTGAAGCAACGAGAGTTAATTTGGTAAGGAGGGTGACTCAACTCATCAGCGAAAAAGATCGAACAAATGTGTGCCGGATGTATGTAACCAGAGAATCTTAAATCTTAACATTAAAACTACTCGAAACTACAATAACGATAATATCTACAGACCTGCATATAAAAAAAGTCGTACATTACTTGGTGGTATACAAAATCACTACAAAATGTTGACGCTACCGACCTCTGGAAGTTGTAACACCAATGGGTCTCACAACGTAGAAAGTCTAAAAGAATGTTAGTGAAGATCTTCACGTGGTTAATCTCGGGATGTTCTCCGGAACATCAACAATTCCTGGGAGAATATAAAGAATTTGGCGCGACAGATCTATAAGACACAGGGTCTAGATTCTCACAACCACTCCTGTTGTGTGTGTGGAACGGGCCATATCCAAAGGGCAATTTGTTATTTGAAACACTTTCTCATGACAGTTGTACCCCCTGCGAACACAGAAACTAATTCCTTGGTGCAATAGTAAGCATTAAACTTTATTTCATTTCGACTTTATAGCTGTTCAAGCGATCAAATGCACAGCCGCTTCATTGATTAAATCATTTTATTTCATCACTCATCACTCCTTTTTGTCCTTCTCTTCTTCAAGTTTCTTCAGTTCCTCTCGTTCCTTTTGTATTTCCTTCTCGATGGCAACTTCACCTCTCTCCCAATCGGCCATAGACTTTTCCTTGACATGTTCCGTACTGGCTGAACGAATGTGCCCTTAAAACCCCAACATAAGTCGTAACAATCGAATTCTTAAGAGACAGAAACCTACCTTCATTGAACTTCCTAATGCCCTCCTGCATTTGGTCTATAACGTCCTTAGATGTGTACATGACTTCATTCTGAACGGCTTGGTTGAAGTTATGAGACTCAAATGTGGCGGCATACAGCGAATTCCTGTCGTGATTTAAGGCTGCCTGTGGGAACTTTGAAATCGAAAAAGCCAAGTTGATAGCCTGACCTAGAGCAGTACCAGTGGCGACTATACGGTTTGCAATTCCTATATCGAATGCTTCTTTGGCGTTTAGTTGTCGACCGGTGAGAATTAGATCAAGAGCGCGTGAGAATCCGACCATTGCTGGCAGACGAGCTGTTCCACCATCAATTACCGGCACACCAAACCTTCGATTGAAGAATCCCATCACAGCAGACTCTTCCATGACTCGCAGATCGCACATTAGAGCTAACTCTAGACCATTCGCCACACAGTATCCGTTCACACCACAAACGACTGGTTTTTTGATGTGCCTACGCGTGGGACCCTGCAAATCAGATTTATTACTCGAACACCTAATACGTATATGGAAACCATTTGTGTCTTACCACGGAACCTTCGGCTGTCATGAGAATATCAACGCTGATTTTATCACCCTCTAATCCCAGCTCTAGGATATCATAACCGGAACAAAAGGAACCACCAATTCCATAGAGCACTGCCACCGGGGAAGTGTCGTCAGCTTCAAATTCTCTAAACGCGTCGCATAACTTGGCAGCAGTCGATGCATTTATCGCATTTCTTTGGTTCGGACGATTTATTCCAATTAGCGTGATGTTGGCATCTTTCTCCACCAGAACTGTGGCTGGTTCTGTCGGTGCTTTTTTTGGCTCCTCTGAGTGAAAATTATGTAAAAACAATAAGAACTTGCAGCTGCGGACAGCACATACCTTTGAACACTTTCCCTGTGGTGAATATACTGCGACTTGCGATTTGCTGCGCTTCGATTACCTGTGCCAGCCTTAGAGATATTGTTCGCAACATTTTTATAATTTTAGAAATAAAGGATACACTGAGATGGATGCAAAATTACTTGCATTTGCATTAGATTTCGAATAACCGCCGGCCGACTGAGCTCATTGGATTTTCTGCACTTTTCTGCCACGAAATGTCAGCACATAAGGAAATGTCAAAATATACGAGGAAAACAGAGTTCTCTTGAGCGTTGGTATCATCAGTTGTTAGAGATTGATTATAGAGTGCGTTACGACGTGTTTTCTTTGGAAAGGCACGGAACGTTTTTCCAATCGGAAATGCTCAGGAAAGGAATATTTTTAACTTCATTCAAAATTTTAGATACTAATGAATTGTCATTATTTATGCTTGCATACTTTCAAGCGTTATCTTACAGTGATTTTGTAATCCGCTTTCTCAGTTTCCAATGTTTGTGAATAGGAATGTGAATCCCAGTAAGTTGGTCAGATAGCGAATAAATGTATTCTCTTGGCTGTCGTTTGAAACCCAGGTGTTCCTTGGCAGGCATTTTGGCAATCAGCAATCTTATAATGAAAAACAAATATCTTTTCTTTTTTATTCTGTTTCTGTGCATTATAAGCACAAACGAGCTGAAGTATCTCGTCCGTATGAGTATTGGAAGCAGAAAAGTTTTCAGTCCAAAAACGTGTGAATAAATGGGTTATATAGCCCACAGGACCAGCTACGCACATCCCGAAAATATCTTTTCTTAGCCCAGTTCTAGCAGGATATTCTGATTCTGTGCATTATAAGCACAAACGAGCTGAAGTATCTCCTCCGTATGAGTATTGGAAGCAGACAATTTTTCAGTCCAAAAATGTGTGAATAAATGGGTTACCTATAGCCCACAGAACCAGCTGCGCAAATCCTAAAAATATTTTTTTTTAGCCCAGTTCTAGCAGGATATTCTGATTCTGTGCATTATAAGCACAAACGAGCTGAATTATCCGCTCCGTATGAGTATTGGAGGCAGAACATTTTTCAGTCCAAAAATATGTGAATAAATGGGTTACCTATAGCCCACAGGACCAGCTACGCACATCCCGAAAATATCTTTTCTTAGCTCAGTTCTAGCAGGATATTCTGATTCTGTGCAATATAAGCACAAACGAGCTGAAGTATCCGCTCCGTATGAGTATTGGAGGCAGAAAATTTTTCAGTCCAAAAATTTCTGAATAAATGGGTTACCTATAGCCCACAGGACCAGCTACGCACATCCCGAAAATATCTTTTCTTAGCCCAGTTCTAGCAGGATATTCTGATTCTGTGCATTATAAGCACAAGCGAGCTGAAGTATCTCCTCCGTATGAGTATTGGAAGCAGAAAATTTTTCAGTCCAAAAATGTGTGAATAAATGGGTTACCTATAGCCCACAGGACCAGCTACGCACATCCCGAAAATATCTTTTCTTAGCCCAGTTCTAGCAGGATATTCTGATTCTGTGCATTATAAGCACAAACGAGCTGAAGTATCCGCTCCGTATGAGTATTGGAGGCAGAAATTTTTTCAGTCCAAAAATGTGTGAATAAATGGGTTACCTTTTACCTACGTACATTCCGAAAATATCTTTTCTTAGCCCAGTTCTAGCAGAATATTCTGATTCTGTGCGTTATAAGCACAAGCGAACTGAAGTATCTCCTCCGTATGAGTATTGGAAGCAGAAAAGTTTTCAGTCCAAAAATGTGTGAATAAATGGGTTACCTATAGCCCACAGGACCAGCTACGCACATCCCGAAAATATCTTTTCTTAGCCCAGTTCTAGCAGGATATTCTGATTCTGTGCATTATAAGCACAAACGAGCTGAAGTATCCGCTCCGTATGAGTATTGGAGGCAGAAAATTTTTCAGTCCAAAAATGTGTGAATAAATGGGTTACCTATAGCCCACAGGACCAGCTACGCACATCCCGAAAATATCTTTTCTTAGCCCAGTTCTAGCAGAATATTCTGATTCTGTGCGTTATAAGCACAAGCGAACTGAAGTATCTCCTCCGTATGAGTATTGGAAGCATAACATTTTTCAGTCCAAAAATGTGTGAATAAATGGGTTACCTATAGCCCACAGGACCAGCTGCGCAAATCCCGAAAATATCTTTTCTTAGCCCAGTTCTAGCAGGATATTCTGATTCTGTGCATTATAAGCACAAACGAGCTGAAGTATCTCGTCCGTATGAGTATTGGAAGCAGAAAAGTTTTCAGTCCAAAAATGTGTGAATAAATGGGTTATATAGCCCACAGGACCAGCTACGCATATCCCGAAAATATCTTTTCTTAGCCCAGTTCTAGCAGGATATTCTGATTCTGTGCATTATAAGCACAAACGAGCTGAAGTATCTCCTCCGTATGAGTATTGGAAGCAGACAATTTTTCAGTCCAAAAATGTGTGAATAAATGGGTTACCTATAGACCAGCTACGCACATCCTAAATATATCTTTTCTTAGCCCAGTTCTAGCAGGATGTTCTGATTCTGTGCATTATAAGCACAAACGAACTGAAGTATCTCCTCCGTATGAGTATTGGAAGCAGAAAGTTTTTCAGTCCAAAAATGTGTGAATAAATGGGTTACCTATAGCCCACAGGACCAGCTACGCACATCCCGAAAATATCTTTTCTTAGCCCAGTTCTAGCAGGATATTCTGATTCTGTGCATTATAAGCACAAACGAGCTGAAGTATCTCCTCCGTATGAGTATTGGAAGCAGACAATTTTTCAGTCCAAAAATGTGTGAATAAATGGGTTACCTATAGACCAGCTACGCACATCCTAAATATATCTTTTCTTAGCCCAGTTCTAGCAGGATGTTCTGATTCTGTGCATTATAAGCACAAACGAGCTGAAGTATCTCCTCCGTATGAGTATTGGAAGCAGACAATTTTTCAGTCCAAAAATTTGTGAATAAATGGGTTACCTATAGACCAGCTACGCACATCCTAAAAATACCTTTTTTTAGCCCAGTTCTAGCAGGATATTCTGATTCTGTGCATTATAAGCACAAACGAGCTGAAGTATCTCATCCGTATGAGTATTGGAAGCAGAAAGTTTTTCAGTCCAAAAATGTGTGAATAAATGGGTTACCTATAGCCCACAGGACCAGCTACGCACATACCGAAAATATCTTTTCTTAGCCCAGTTCTAGCAGGATATTCTGATTCTGTGCATTATAAGCACAAACGAGCTGAAGTATCTCCTCCGTATGAGTATTGGAAGCAGACAATTTTTCAGTCCAAAAATGTGTGAATAAATGGGTTACCTATAGACCAGTTACGCACATCCTAAATATATCTTTTCTTAGCCCAGTTCTAGCAGGATGTTCTGATTCTGTGCATTATAAGCACAAACGAGCTGAAGTATCTCCTCCGTATGAGTATTGGAAGCAGACAATTTTTCAGTCCAAAAATGTGTGAATAAATGGGTTACCTATAGACCAGCTACGCACATCCTAAATATATCTTTTCTTAGCCCAGTTCTAGCAGGATGTTCTGATTCTGTGCATTATAAGCACAAACGAACTGAAGTATCTCCTCCGTATGAGTATTGGAAGCAGAAAGTTTTTCAGTCCAAAAATGTGTGAATAAATGGGTTACCTATAGCCCACAGGACCAGCTACGCACATCCCGAAAATATCTTTTCTTAGCCCAGTTCTAGCAGGATATTCTGATTCTGTGCATTATAAGCACAAACGAGCTGAAGTATCTCCTCCGTATGAGTATTGGAAGCAGACAATTTTTCAGTCCAAAAATGTGTGAATAAATGGGTTACCTATAGACCAGCTACGCACATCCTAAATATATCTTTTCTTAGCCCAGTTCTAGCAGGATGTTCTGATTCTGTGCATTATAAGCACAAACGAGCTGAAGTATCTCCTCCGTATGAGTATTGGAAGCAGACAATTTTTCAGTCCAAAAATTTGTGAATAAATGGGTTACCTATAGACCAGCTACGCACATCCTAAAAATACCTTTTTTTAGCCCAGTTCTAGCAGGATATTCTGATTCTGTGCATTATAAGCACAAACGAGCTGAAGTATCTCATCCGTATGAGTATTGGAAGCAGAAAGTTTTTCAGTCCAAAAATGTGTGAATAAATGGGTTACCTATAGCCCACAGGACCAGCTACGCACATACCGAAAATATCTTTTCTTAGCCCAGTTCTAGCAGGATATTCTGATTCTGTGCATTATAAGCACAAACGAGCTGAAGTATCTCCTCCGTATGAGTATTGGAAGCAGACAATTTTTCAGTCCAAAAATGTGTGAATAAATGGGTTACCTATAGCCCACAGGACCAGCTACGCACATACCGAAAATATCTTTTCTTAGCCCAGTTCTAGCAGGATATTCTGATTCTGTGCATTATAAGCACAAACGAACTGAAGTATCTCCTCCGTATGAGTATTGGAAGCAGAAAGTTTTTCAGTCCAAAAATGTGTGAATAAATGGGTTACCTATAGACCAGCTACGCACATCCTAAAAATATCTTTTCTTAGCCCAGTTCTAGCAGGATATTCTGATTCTGTGCATGATAAGCACAAACGAACTGAAGTATCTCCTCCGTATGAGTATTGCAGGCAGAACATTTTTCAGTCCAAAAATGTGTGAATAAATGGGTTACCTATAGCCCACAGGACCAGCTGCGCAAATCCTAAAAATATCTTTTTTTTAGCCCAGTTCTAGCAGGATATTCTGATTCTGTGCATTATAAGCACAAACGAGCTGAAGTATCCGCTCCGTATGAGTATTGGAAGCAGAAAAGTTTTCAGTCCAAAAATGTGTGAATAAATGGGTTACCTATAGACCAGCTACGCACATCCTAAAAATACCTTTTCTTAGCCCAGTTCTAGCAGGATATTCTGATTCTGTGCATTATAAGCACAAACGAGCTGAAGTATCTCCTCCGTATGAGTATTGGAAGCAGACAATTTTTCAGTCCAAAAATGTGTGAATAAATGGGTTACCTATAGACCAGCTACGCACATCCTAAAAATACCTTTTTTTAGCCCAGTTCTAGCAGGATATTCTGATTCTGTGCATTATAAGCACAAACGAGCTGAAGTATCTCCTCCGTATGAGTATTGGAAGCAGACAATTTTTCAGTCCAAAAATGTGTGAATAAATGGGTTACCTATAGACCAGCTACGCACATCCTAAAAATACCTTTTTTTAGCCCAGTTCTAGCAGGATATTCTGATTCTGTGCATTATAAGCACAAACGAGCTGAAGTATCTCATCCGTATGAGTATTGGAAGCAGAAAGTTTTTCAGTCCAAAAATGTGTGAATAAATGGGTTACCTATAGCCCACAGGACCAGCTACGCACATACCGAAAATATCTTTTCTTAGCCCAGTTCTAGCAGGATATTCTGATTCTGTGCATTATAAGCACAAACGAGCTGAAGTATCTCCTCCGTATGAGTATTGGAAGCAGACAATTTTTCAGTCCAAAAATGTGTGAATAAATGGGTTACCTATAGACCAGTTACGCACATCCTAAATATATCTTTTCTTAGCCCAGTTCTAGCAGGATGTTCTGATTCTGTGCATGATAAGCACAAACGAACTGAAGTATCTCCTCCGTATGAGTATTGGAAGCAGAAAGTTTTTCAGTCCAAAAATGTGTGAATAAATGGGTTACCTATAGACCAGCTACACACATCCTAAAAATATCTTTTCTTAGCCCAGTTCTAGCAGGATATTCTGATTCTGTGCATGATAAGCACAAACGAGCTGAAGTATTCGCTCCGTATGAGTATTGCAGGCAGAACATTTTTCAGTCCAAAAATGTGTGAATAAATGGGTTACCTATAGCCCACAGGACCAGCTGCGCAAATCCTAAAAATATCTTTTTTTTAGCCCAGTTCTAGCAGGATATTCTGATTCTGTGCATTATAAGCACAAACGAGCTGAAGTATCTCCTCCGTATGAGTATTGGAAGCAGAAAGTTTTTCAGTCCAAAAATGTGTGAATAAATGGGTTACCTATAGACCAGCTACACACATCCTAAAAATATCTTTTCTTAGCCCAGTTCTAGCAGGATATTCTGATTCTGTGCATGATAAGCACAAACGAGCTGAAGTATTCGCTCCGTATGAGTATTGCAGGCAGAACATTTTTCAGTCCAAAAATGTGTGAATAAATGGGTTACCTATAGCCCACAGGACCAGCTGCGCAAATCCTAAAAATATCTTTTTTTTAGCCCAGTTCTAGCAGGATATTCTGATTCTGTGCATTATAAGCACAAACGAGCTGAAGTATCCGCTCCGTATGAGTATTGGAAGCAGAAAAGTTTTCAGTCCAAAAATGTGTGAATAAATGGGTTACCTATAGACCAGCTACGCACATCCTAAAAATACCTTTTCTTAGCCCAGTTCTAGCAGGATATTCTGATTCTGTGCATTATAAGCACAAACGAGCTGAAGTATCTCCTCCGTATGAGTATTGGAAGCAGACAATTTTTCAGTCCAAAAATGTGTGAATAAATGGGTTACCTATAGACCAGCTACGCACATCCTAAAAATACCTTTTTTTAGCCCAGTTCTAGCAGGATATTCTGATTCTGTGCATTATAAGCACAAACGAGCTGAAGTATCTCCTCCGTATGAGTATTGGAAGCAGACAATTTTTCAGTCCAAAAATGTGTGAATAAATGGGTTACCTATAGACCAGCTACGCACATCCTAAAAATACCTTTTTTTAGCCCAGTTCTAGCAGGATATTCTGATTCTGTGCATTATAAGCACAAACGAGCTGAAGTATCTCATCCGTATGAGTATTGGAAGCAGAAAGTTTTTCAGTCCAAAAATGTGTGAATAAATGGGTTACCTATAGCCCACAGGACCAGCTACGCACATACCGAAAATATCTTTTCTTAGCCCAGTTCTAGCAGGATATTCTGATTCTGTGCATTATAAGCACAAACGAGCTGAAGTATCTCCTCCGTATGAGTATTGGAAGCAGACAATTTTTCAGTCCAAAAATGTGTGAATAAATGGGTTACCTATAGACCAGTTACGCACATCCTAAATATATCTTTTCTTAGCCCAGTTCTAGCAGGATGTTCTGATTCTGTGCATGATAAGCACAAACGAACTGAAGTATCTCCTCCGTATGAGTATTGGAAGCAGAAAGTTTTTCAGTCCAAAAATGTGTGAATAAATGGGTTACCTATAGACCAGCTACACACATCCTAAAAATATCTTTTCTTAGCCCAGTTCTAGCAGGATATTCTGATTCTGTGCATGATAAGCACAAACGAGCTGAAGTATTCGCTCCGTATGAGTATTGCAGGCAGAACATTTTTCAGTCCAAAAATGTGTGAATAAATGGGTTACCTATAGACCAGCTACGCACATCCTAAAAATACCTTTTCTTAGCCCAGTTCTAGCAGGATATTCTGATTCTGTGCATTATAAGCACAAACGAGCTGAAGTATCTCATCCGTATGAGTATTGGAAGCAGAAAGTTTTTCAGTCCAAAAATGTGTGAATAAATGGGTTACCTATAGACCAGCTACGCACATCCTAAATATATCTTTTCTTAGCCCAGTTCTAGCAGGATGTTCTGATTCTGTGCATGATAAGCACAAACGAACTGAAGTATCTCCTCCGTATGAGTATTGGAAGCAGAAAGTTTTTCAGTCCAAAAATGTGTGAATAAATGGGTTACCTATAGACCAGCTACGCACATCCTAAAAATATCTTTTCTTAGCCCAGTTCTAGCAGGATATTCTGATTCTGTGCATGATAAGCACAAACGAGCTGAAGTATTCGCTCCGTATGAGTATTGCAGGCAGAACATTTTTCAGTCCAAAAATGTGTGAATAAATGGGTTACCTATAGCCCACAGGACCAGCTGCGCAAATCCTAAAAATATCTTTTTTAGCCCAGTTCTAGCAGGATATTCTGATTCTGTGCATTATAAGCACAAACGAGCTGAAGTATCCGCTCCGTATGAGTATTGGAAGCAGAAAATTTTTCAGTCCAAAAATGTGTGAATAAATGGGTTACCTATAGCCCACAGAACCAGCTGCGCAAATCCTAAAAATATTTTTTTAGCCCAGTTCTAGCAGGATATTCTGATTCTGTGCATTATAAGCACAAACGAGCTGAAGTATCCGCTCCGTATGAGTATTGGAGGCAGAAAATTTTTCAGTCCAAAAATGTGTGAATAAATGGGTTACCTATAGCCCACAGGACCAGCTGCGCACATCCCGAAAATATCTTTTCTTAGCCCAGTTCTAGCAGGATATTCTGATTCTGTGCATTATAAGCACAAACGAGCTGAAGTATCCGCTCCGTATGAGTATTGGAAGCAGACAATTTTTCAGTCCAAAAATGTGTGAATAAATGGGTTACCTATAGCCCACAGAACCAGCTGCGCAAATCCTAAAAATATTTTTTTAGCCCAGTTCTAGCAGGATATTCTGATTCTGTGCATTATAAGCACAAACGAGCTGAAGTATCCGCTCCGTATGAGTAATGGAGGCAGAAAATTTTTCAGTCCAAAAATGTGTGAATAAATGGGTTACCTATAGCCCACAGGACCAGCTACGCACATCCCGAAAATATCTTTTCTTAGCCCAGTTCTAGCAGGATATTCTGATTCTGTGCATTATAAGCACAAACGAGCTGAAGTAGCCGCTCCGTATGAGTATTGGAGGCAGAAAATTTTTCAGTCCAAAAATGTGTGAATAAATGGGTTACCTATAGCCCACAGGACCAGCTGCGCAAATCCTAAAAATATCTTTTTTTTAGCCCAGTTCTAGCAGGATATTCTGATTCTGTGCATTATAAGCACAAACGAGCTGAAGTATCCGCTCCGTATGAGTATTGGAAGCAGAAAAGTTTTCAGTCCAAAAATGTGTGAATAAATGGGTTACCTATAGACCAGCTACGCACATCCTAAAAATACCTTTTCTTAGCCCAGTTCTAGCAGGATATTCTGATTCTGTGCATTATAAGCACAAACGAGCTGAAGTATCTCCTCCGTATGAGTATTGGAAGCAGACAATTTTTCAGTCCAAAAATGTGTGAATAAATGGGTTACCTATAGCCCACAGGACCAACTACGCACATCCTAAAAATATATTTCCTTAGCCCAGTTCTAGCAGGATATTCTGATTCTGTGCATTATAAGCACAAGCGAACTGAAGTATCTCCTCCGTATGAGTATTGGAAGCAGACAATTTTTCAGTCCAAAAATGTGTGAATAAATGGGTTACCTATAGCCCACAGGACCAACTACGCACATCCTAAAAATATATTTCCTTAGCCCAGTTCTAGCAGGATATTCTGATTCTGTGCATTATAAGCACAAGCGAACTGAAGTATCTCCTCCGTATGAGTATTGGAGGCAGAAAATTTTTCAGTCCAAAAATGTGTGAATAAATGGGTTACCTATAGCCCACAGGACCAGCTACGCAAATCCTAAAAATATCTTTTTTTTAGCCCAGTTCTAGCAGGATATTCTGATTCTGTGCATTATAAGCACAAACGAGCTGAAGTATCCGCTCCGTATGAGTATTGGAGGCAGAAAATTTTTCAGTCCAAAAATGTGTGAATAAATGGGTTACCTATAGCCCACAGGACCAACTACGCACATCCTAAAAATATATTTCCTTAGCCCAGTTCTAGCAGGATATTCTGATTCTGTGCATTATAAGCACAAGCGAACTGAAGTATCTCCTCCGTATGAGTATTGGAAGCAGACAATTTTTCAGTCCAAAAATGTGTGAATAAATGGGTTACCTATAGCCCACAGGACCAGCTACGCACATTCCGAAAATATCTTTTCTTAGCCCAGTTCTAGCAGGATATTCTGATTCTGTGCATTATAAGCACAAACGAGCTGAAGTATCCGCTCCGTATGAGTATTGGAGGCAGAACATTTTTCAGTCCAAAAATGTGTGAATAAATGGGTTACCTATAGCCCACAGGACCAGCTACGCAAATCCTAAAAATATCTTTTTTTTTAGCCCAGTTCTAGCAGGATATTCTGATTCTGTGCATTATAAGCACAAACGAGCTGAAGTGTCCGCTCCGTATGAGTATTGGAAGCAGACAATTTTTCAGTCCAAAAATGTGTGAATAAATGGGTTACCTATAGCCCACAGGACCAGCTGCGCAAATCCTAAAAATATCTTTTTAGCCCAGTTCTAGCAGGATATTCTGATTCTGTGCATTATAAGCATAAACGAGCTGAAGTATCCGCTCCGTATGAGTATTGGAAGCAGAAAATTTTTCAGTCCAAAAATGTTTGAATAAATGGGTTACCTATAGCCCACAGGACCAGCTGCGCAAATCCTAAAAATATCTTTTTAGCCCAGTTCTAGCAGGATATTCTGATTCTGTGCATTATAAGCACAAACGAGCTGAAGTATCCGCTCCGTATGAGTATTGGAGGCAGAACATTTTTCAGTCCAAAAATGTGTGAATAAATGGGTTACCTATAGCCCACAGAACCAGCTGCGCAAATCCTAAAAATATTTTTTTTTTTTAGCCCAGTTCTAGCAGGATATTCTGATTCTGTGCATTATAAGCACAAACGAGCTGAAGTATCCGCTCCGTATGAGTATTGGAGGCAGAAAATTTTTCAGTCCAAAAATGTGTGAATAAATGGGTTACCTATAGCCCACAGGACCTGCTACGCACATTCCGAAAATATCTTTTCTTAGCCCAGTTCTAGCAGGATATTCTGATTCTGTGCATTATAAGCACAAACA
Organism: Xylota segnis; assembly: GCA_963583995.1. Taxonomy (NCBI): domain Eukaryota; kingdom Metazoa; phylum Arthropoda; class Insecta; order Diptera; family Syrphidae; genus Xylota; species Xylota segnis. The sequence goes on along the minus strand of OY757236.1, from coordinate 3,519,202 downwards.
AGCTGAAGTATCCGCTCCGTATGAGTATTGGAGGCAGAACATTTTTCAGTCCAAAAATGTGTGAATAAATGGGTTACCTATAGCCCACAGAACCAGCTGCGCAAAGCCTAAAAATATTTTTTTAGAACAGTTCTAGCAGGGTATTCTGATTCTGTGCATTATAAGCACAAACGAGCTGAAGTATCCGCTCCGTATGAGTATTGGAGGCAGAACATTTTTCAGTCCAAAAATGTGTGAATAAATGGGTTACCTATAGCCCACAGGACCTGCTACGCACATTCCGAAAATATCTTTTCTTAGCCCAGTTCTAGCAGGATATTCTGATTCTGTGCATTATAAGCACAAACAAGCTGAAGTATCCGCTCCGTATGAGTATTGGAGGCAGAAAATTTTTCAGTCCAAAAATGTTTGAATAAATGGGTTACCTATAGCCCACAGGACCAGCTGCGCAAATCCCGAAAATATCTTTTCTTAGCCCAATTCTAGCAGAATATTCTGATTCTGTGCATTATAAGCACAAACGAGCTGAAGTATCCGCTCCGTATGAGTATTGGAGGCAGAAAATTTTTCAGTCCAAAAATGTGTGAATAGATGGGTTACCTATAGCCCACAGGACCAGCTACGCACATTCCGAAAATATCTTTTCTTAGCCCAGTTCTAGCAGAATATTCTGATTCTGTGCGTTATAAGCACAAGCGAACTGAAGTATCTCCTCCGTATGAGTATTGGAAGCAGACAATTTTTCAGTCCAAAAATGTGTGAATAAATGGGTTACCTATAGCCCACAGGACCAGCTGCGCAAATCCTAAAAATATCTTTTTTTTAGCCCAGTTCTAGCAGGATATTCTGAATCTGTGCATTATAAGCACAAACGAGCTGAAGCATCCGCTCCGTATGAGTATTGGAGGCAGAAAATTTTTCAGTCCAAAAATGTGTGAATAAATGGGTTACCTATAGCCCACAGGACCAGCTACGCACATTCCGAAAATATCTTTTCTTAGCCCAGTTCTAGCAGGATATTCTGATTCTGTGCATTATAAGCACAAACGAGCTGAAGTATCCGCTCCGTATGAGTATTGGAGGCAGAAAATTTTTCAGTCCAAAAATGTGTGAATAAATGGGTTACCTATAGCCCAAAGAACCAGCTGCGCAAAGCCTAAAAATATTTTGTTAGCCCAGTTCTAGCAGGGTATTCTGATTCTGTGCATTATAAGCACAAACGAGCTGAAGTATCCGCTCCGTATGAGTATTGGAGGCAGAAAATTTTTCAGTCCAAAAATGTGTGAATAAATGGGTTACCTATAGCCCACAGGACCAGCTGCGCAAATCCTAAAAATATCTTTTTTTTAGCCCAGTTCTAGCAGGATATTCTGATTCTGTGCATTATAAGCACAAACGAGCTGAAGTATCCGCTCCGTATGAGTATTGGAGGCAGAAAATTTTTCAGTCCAAAAATGTGTGAATAAATGGGTTACCTATAGCCCACAGGACCAGCTACGCACATTCCGAAAATATCTTTTCTTAGCCCAGTTCTAGCAGGATATTCTGATTCTGTGCATTATAAGCACAAACGAGCTGAAGTAGCCGCTCCGTATGAGTATTGGAGGCAGAAAATTTTTCAGTCCAAAAATGTGTGAATAAATGGGTTACCTATAGCCCACAGGACCAGCTGCGCAAATCCTAAAAATATCTTTTTTTAGCCCAGTTCTAGCAGGATATTCTGATTCTGTGCATTATAAGCACAAACGAGCTGAAGTATCCGCTCCGTATGAGTATTGGAGGCAGAAAATTTTTCAGTCCAAAAATGTGTGAATAAATGGGTTACCTATAGCCCACAGGACCAGCTACGCACATTCCGAAAATATCTTTTCTTAGCCCAGTTCTAGCAGGATATTCTGATTCTGTGCATTATAAGCACAAACGAGCTGAAGTATCCGCTCCGTATGAGTATTGGAGGCAGAAAATTTTTCAGTCCAAAAATGTGTGAATAAATGGGTTACCTATAGCCCACAGGACCAGCTACGCACATTCCGAAAATATCTTTTCTTAGCCCAGTTCTAGCAGGATATTCTGATTCTGTGCATTATAAGCACAAACGAGCTGAAGTAGCCGCTCCGTATGAGTATTGGAGGCAGAAAATTTTTCAGTCCAAAAATGTGTGAATAAATGGGTTACCTATAGCCCACAGGACCAGCTGCGCAAATCCTAAAAATATCTTTTTTTTAGCCCAGTTCTAGCAGGATATTCTGAATCTGTGCATTATAAGCACAAACGAGCTGAAGCATCCGCTCCGTATGAGTATTGGAGGCAGAAAATTTTTCAGTCCAAAAATGTGTGAATAAATGGGTTACCTATAGCCCACAGGACCAGCTACGCACATTCCGAAAATATCTTTTCTTAGCCCAGTTCTAGCAGGATATTCTGATTCTGTGCATTATAAGCACAAACGAGCTGAAGTATCCGCTCCGTATGAGTATTGGAGGCAGAACATTTTTCAGTCCAAAAATGTGTGAATAAATGGGTTACCTATAGCCCACAGAACCAGCTGCGCAAAGCCTAAAAATATTTTGTTAGCCCAGTTCTAGCAGGGTATTCTGATTCTGTGCATTATAAGCACAAACGAGCTGAAGTATCCGCTCCGTATGAGTATTGGAGGCAGAAAATTTTTCAGTCCAAAAATGTGTGAATAAATGGGTTACCTATAGCCCACAGGACCAGCTGCGCAAATCCTAAAAATATCTTTTTTTTAGCCCAGTTCTAGCAGGATATTCTGATTCTGTGCATTATAAGCACAAACGAGCTGAAGTATCCGCTCCGTATGAGTATTGGAGGCAGAAAATTTTTCAGTCCAAAAATGTGTGAATAAATGGGTTACCTATAGCCCACAGGACCAGCTACGCACATTCCGAAAATATCTTTTCTTAGCCCAGTTCTAGCAGGATATTCTGATTCTGTGCATTATAAGCACAAACGAGCTGAAGTAGCCGCTCCGTATGAGTATTGGAGGCAGAAAATTTTTCAGTCCAAAAATGTGTGAATAAATGGGTTAACTATAGCCCACAGGACCAGCTGCGCAAATCCTAAAAATATCTTTTTTTTAGCCCAGTTCTAGCAGGATATTCTGATTCTGTGCATTATAAGCACAAACGAGCTGAAGTAGCCGCTCCGTATGAGTATTGGAGGCAGAACATTTTTCAGTCCAAAAATGTGTGAATAAATGGGTTACCTATAGCCCACAGGACCAGCTACGCACATTCCGAAAATATCTTTTCTTAGCCCAGTTCTAGCAGGATATTCTGATTCTGTGCATTATAAGCACAAACGAGCTGAAGTAGCCGCTCCGTATGAGTATTGGAGGCAGAAAATTTTTCAGTCCAAAAATGTGTGAATAAATGGGTTACCTATAGCCCACAGGACCAGCTACGCACATTCCGAAAATATCTTTTCTTAGCCCAGTTCTAGCAGGATATTCTGATTCTGTGCATTATAAGCACAAACGAGCTGAAGTATCCGCTCCGTATGAGTATTGGAGGCAGAAAATTTTTCAGTCCAAAAATGTGTGAATAAATGGGTTACCTATAGCCCACAGGACCAGCTACGCACATTCCGAAAATATCTTTTCTTAGCCCAGTTCTAGCAGGATATTCTGATTCTGTGCATTATAAGCACAAACGAGCTGAAGTAGCCGCTCCGTATGAGTATTGGAGGCAGAAAATTTTTCAGTCCAAAAATGTGTGAATAAATGGGTTACCTATAGCCCACAGGACCAGCTGCGCAAATCCTAAAAATATCTTTTTTTTAGCCCAGTTCTAGCAGGATATTCTGAATCTGTGCATTATAAGCACAAACGAGCTGAAGCATCCGCTCCGTATGAGTATTGGAGGCAGAAAATTTTTCAGTCCAAAAATGTGTGAATAAATGGGTTACCTATAGCCCACAGGACCAGCTACGCACATTCCGAAAATATCTTTTCTTAGCCCAGTTCTAGCAGGATATTCTGATTCTGTGCATTATAAGCACAAACGAGCTGAAGTATCCGCTCCGTATGAGTATTGGAGGCAGAACATTTTTCAGTCCAAAAATGTGTGAATAAATGGGTTACCTATAGCCCACAGAACCAGCTGCGCAAAGCCTAAAAATATTTTTTTAGCCCAGTTCTAGCAGGGTATTCTGATTCTGTGCATTATAAGCACAAACGAGCTGAAGTATCCGCTCCGTATGAGTATTGGAGGCAGAAAATTTTTCAGTCCAAAAATGTGTGAATAAATGGGTTACCTATAGCCCACAGGACCAGCTGCGCAAATCCTAAAAATATCTTTTTTTTAGCCCAGTTCTAGCAGGGTATTCTGATTCTGTGCATTATAAGCACAAACGAGCTGAAGTAGCCGCTCCGTATGAGTATTGGAGGCAGAAAATTTTTCAGTCCAAAAATGTGTGAATAAATGGGTTACCTATAGCCCACAGGACCAGCTGCGCAAATCCTAAAAATATCTTTTTTTTAGCCCAGTTCTAGCAGGATATTCTGAATCTGTGCATTATAAGCACAAACGAGCTGAAGTATCCGCTCCGTATGAGTATTGGAGGCAGAAAATTTTTCAGTCCAAAAATGTGTGAATAGATGGGTTACCTATAGCCCACAGGACCAGCTACGCACATTCCGAAAATATCTTTTCTTAGCCCAGTTCTAGCAGAATATTCTGATTCTGTGCGTTATAAGCACAAGCGAACTGAAGTAACTCCTCCGTATGAGTATTGGAAGCAGACAATTTTTCAGTCCAAAAATGTGTGAATAAATGGGTTACCTATAGCCCACAGGACCAGCTGCGCAAATCCTAAAAATATCTTTTTTTAGCCCAGTTCTAGCAGGATATTCTGATTCTGTGCATTATAAGCATAAACGAGCTGAAGTATCCGCTCCGTATGAGTATTGGAGGCAGAAAATTTTTCAGTCCAAAAATGTGTGAATAGATGGGTTACCTATAGCCCACAGGACCAGCTACGCACATTCCGAAAATATCTTTTCTTAGCCCAGTTCTAGCAGAATATTCTGATTCTGTGCGTTATAAGCACAAGCGAACTGAAGTAACTCCTCCGTATGAGTATTGGAAGCAGACAATTTTTCAGTCCAAAAATGTGTGAATAAATGGGTTACCTATAGCCCACAGGACCAGCTGCGCAAATCCTAAAAATATCTTTTTTTAGCCCAGTTCTAGCAGGATATTCTGATTCTGTGCATTATAAGCACAAACGAGCTGAAGTATCCGCTCCGTATGAGTATTGGAGGCAGAAAATTTTTCAGTCCAAAAATGTGTGAATAAATGGGTTACCTATAGCCCACAGGACCAGCTGCGCAAATCCTAAAAATATTTTTTTAGCCCAGTTCTAGCAGGATATTCTGATTCTGTGCATTATAAGCATAAACGAGCTGAAGTATCCGCTCCGTATGAGTATTGGAGGCAGAAACTTTTTCAGTCCAAAATTGTTTGAATAAATGGGTTACCTATAGCCCACAGGACCTGCTACGCACATTCCGAAAATATCTTTTCTTAGCCCAGTTCTAGCAGGATATTCTGATTCTGTGCATTATAAGCACAAACGAGCTGAAGTATCCGCTCCGTATGAGTATTGGAGGCAGAAAATTTTTCAGTCCAAAAATGTGTGAATAAATGGGTTACCTATAGCCCACAGGACCAGCTGCGCAAATCCTAAAAATATCTTTTTTTTAGCCCAGTTCTAGCAGGATATTCTGATTCTGTGCATTATAAGCACAAACGAGCTGAAGTATCCGCTCCGTATGAGTATTGGAGGCAGAACATTTTTCAGTCCAAAAATGTGTGAATAAATGGGTTACCTATAGCCCACAGGACCAGCTACGCACATCCCGAAAATATCTTTTCTTAGCCCAGTTCTAGCAGGATATTCTGATTCTGTGCATTATAAGCATAAACAAGCTGAAGTATCCGCTCCGTATGAGTATTGGAGGCAGAAAATTTTTCAGTCCAAAAATGTTTGAATAAATGGGTTACCTATAGCCCACAGGACCTGCTACGCAAATCCTAAAAATATCTTTTCTTAGCCCAGTTCTAGCAGGATATTCTGATTCTGTGCATTATAAGCACAAACAAGCTGAAGTATCCGCTCCGTATGAGTATTGGAGGCAGAAAATTTTTCAGTCCAAAAATGTTTGAATAAATGGGTTACCTATAGCCCACAGGACCAGCTGCGCAAATCCCGAAAATATCTTTTCTTAGCCCAGTTCTAGCAGAATATTCTGATTCTGTGCGTTATAAGCACAAGCGAACTGAAGTATCTCCTCCGTATGAGCATTGGAAGCATAAAATTTGTCAGTCCAAAAATGTGTGAATAAATGGGTTACCTATAGCCCACAGGACCAGCTACGCACATCCCGAAAATATCTTTTCTTAGCCCAGTTCTAGCAGGATATTCTGATTCTGTGCATTATAAGCATAAACAAGCTGAAGTATCCGCTCCGTATGAGTATTGGAGGCAGAAAATTTTTCAGTCCAAAAATGTGTGAATAAATGGGTAACCTATAGCCCACAGGACCAGATGCGCAAATCCTAAAAATATCTTTTTTTTAGCCCAGTTCTAGCAGGATATTCTGATTCTGTGCATTATAAGCACAAACGAGCTGAAGTATCCGCTCCGTATGAGTATTGGAGGCAGAAAATTTTTCAGTCCAAAAATGTGTGAATAAATGGGTTACCTATAGCCCACAGGACCAGCTACGCACATTCCGAAAATATCTTTTCTTAGCCCAGTTCTAGCAGGATATTCTGATTCTGTGCATTATAAGCACAAACGAGCTGAAGTAGCCGCTCCGTATGAGTATTGGAGGCAGAAAATTTTTCAGTCCAAAAATGTGTGAATATATGGGTTACCTATAGCCCACAGGACCAGCTGCGCAAATCCTAAAAATATCTTTTTTTTAGCCCAGTTCTAGCAGGATATTTTGATTCTGTGCATTATAAGCACAAACGAGCTGAAGTAGCCAAATGTGTCCAAAAATGTGTGAATAAATGGGTTACCTATAGCCCACAGGACCAGCAGCGCAAATCCTAAAAATATCATTTTTTTAGCCCAGTTCTAGCAGGATATTCTGATTCTGTGCATTATAAGCACAAACGAGCTGAAGTAGCCAAATGTGTCCAAAAATGTGTGAATAAATGGGTTACCTATAGCCCACAGGACCAGCAGCGCAAATCCTAAAAATATCATTTTTTTAGCCCAGTTCTAGCAGGATATTCTGATTCTGTGCATTATAAGCACAAACGAGCTGAAGTATCCGCTCCGTATGAGTATTGGAGGCAGAAAATTTTTCAGTCCAAAAATGTGTGAATAAATGAGTTACCTATAGCCCACAGGACCAGCTGCGCAAATCCTAAAAATATCTTTTTTTTAGCCCAGTTCTAGCAGGATATTCTGATTCTGTGCACAAACGAGCTGAAGTAGCCGCTCCGTATGAGTATTGGAGGCAGAAAATTTTTCAGTCCAAAAATGTGTGAATAAATGGGTTACCTATAGCCCACAGGACCAGCTGCGCAAATCCTAAAAATATCTTTTTTTTAGCCCAGTTCTAGCAGGATATTCTGATTCTGTGCATTATAAGCACAAACGAGCTGAAGTATCCGCTCCGTATGAGTATTGGAGGCAGACAATTTTTCAGTCCAAAAATGTGTGAATAAATGGGTTACCTATAGCCCACAGGACCAGCTGCGCAAATCCCGAAAATATCTTTTCTTAGCCCAGTTCTAGCAGGATATTCTGATTCTGTGCATTATAAGCACAAACGAGCTGAAGTATCCGCTCCGTATGAGTATTGGAGGCAGAAAATTTTTCAGTCCAAAAATGTTTGAATAAATGGGTTACCTATAGCCCACAGGACCTGCTACGCACATTCCGAAAATATCTTTTCTTAGCCCAGTTCTAGCAGGATATTCTGATTCTGTGCATTATAAGCATAAACGAGCTGAAGTATCCGCTCCGTATGAGTATTGGAGGCAGACAATTTTTCAGTCCAAAAATGTGTGAATAAATGGGTTACCTATAGCCCACAGGACCAGCTGCGCAAATCCCGAAAATATCTTTTCTTAGCCCAGTTCTAGCAGGATATTCTGATTTTGTGCATTATAAGCATAAACGAGCTGAAGTATCCGCTCCGTATGAGTATTGAAGGCAGACAATTTTTCAGTCCAAAAATGTGTGAATAAATGGGTTACCTATAGCCCACAGGACCAGCTACGCACATTCCGAAAATATCTTTTCTTAGCCCAGTTCTAGCAGGATATTCTGATTCTGTGCATTATAAGCATAAACGAGCTGAAGTATCCGCTCCGTATGAGTATTGGAGGCAGAACATTTTTCAGTCCAAAAATGTGTGAATAAATGGGTTACCTATAGCCCACAGGACCTGCTACGCACATTCCGAAAATATCTTTTCTTAGCCCAGTTCTAGCAGGATATTCTGATTCTGTGCATTATAAGCACAAACAAGCTGAAGTATCCGTTCGGTATGAGTATTGGAGGCAGAACATTTTTCAGTCCAAAAATGTGTGAATAAATGGGTTACCTATAGCCCACAGGACCAGCTACGCACATTCCGAAAATATCTTTTCTTAGCCCAGTTCTAGCAGGATATTCTGATTCTGTGCATTATAAGCATAAACGAGCTGAAGTATCCGCTCCGTATGAGTATTGGAGGCAGAACATTTTTCAGTCCAAAAATGTGTGAATAAATGGGTTACCTATAGCCCACAGGACCTGCTACGCACATTCCGAAAATATCTTTTCTTAGCCCAGTTCTAGCAGGATATTCTGATTCTGTGCATTATAAGCACAAACAAGCTGAAGTATCCGCTCGGTATGAGTATTGGAGGCAGAACATTTTTCAGTCCAAAATTGTGTGAATAAATGGGTTACCTATAGCCCACAGGACCAGCTGCGCAAATCCTAAAAATATCTTTTTTTAGCCCAGTTCTAGCAGGATATTCTGATTCTGTGCATTATAAGCACAAACGAGCTGAAGTATCCGCTCCGTATGAGTATTGGAGGCAGAAAATTTTTCAGTCCAAAAATGTTTGAATAAATGGGTTACCTATAGCCCACAGGACCTGCTACGCACATTCCGAAAATATCTTTTCTTAGCCCAGTTCTAGCAGGATATTCTGATTCTGTGCATTATAAGCATAAACGAGCTGAAGTATCCGCTCCGTATGAGTATTGGAGGCAGACAATTTTTCAGTCCAAAAATGTGTGAATAAATGGGTTACCTATAGCCCACAGGACCAGCTGCGCAAATCCCGAAAATATCTTTTCTTAGCCCAGTTCTAGCAGGATATTCTGATTCTGTGCATTATAAGCATAAACGAGCTGAAGTATCCGCTCCGTATGAGTATTGGAGGCAGACAATTTTTCAGTCCAAAAATGTGTGAATAAATGGGTTACCTATAGCCCACAGGACCAGCTGCGCAAATCCCGAAAATATCTTTTCTTAGCCCAGTTCTAGCAGGATATTCTGATTCTGTGCATTATAAGCACAAACGAGCTGAAGTATCCACAAAAATGTGTGAATAATTGGTTTACCTATAGCCCACAGGACCAGCTACGCACATCCCGAAAATATCTTTTCTTAGCCCAGTTCTAGCAGGATATTCTGATTCTGTGCATTATAAGCAGAAACGAGCTGAAGTATCCGCTCCGTATGAGTATTGGAGGCAGAACATTTTTCAGTCCAAAAATGTGTGAATAAATGGGTTATCTATAGCCCACAGGACCAGCTGCGCAAATCCTAAAAATATCTTTTTTTAGCCCAGTTCTAGCAGGTTATTCTGATTCTGTGCATTAATAGCACAAACGAGCTGAAGTATCCGCTCCGTATGAGTATTGGAGGCAGAACATTTTTCAGTCCAAAAATGTTTGAATAAATGGGTTACATATAGCCCACAAGACCAGCTACGCACATCCCGAAAATATCTTTTCTTACCCCAGTTCTAGCAGGATATTCTGATTCTGTGCATTATAAGCACAAACGAGCTGAAGTATCCATAAAAATGTGTGAATAAATGGTTTACCTATAGCCCACAGGACCAGCTACGCACATTCCGAAAATATCTTTTCTTAGCCCAGTTCTAGCAGGATATTCTGATTCTGTGCATTATAAGCACAAACGAGCTGAAGTATCCGCTCCGTATGAGTATTGGAGGCAGAAAATTTTTCAGTCCAAAAATGTGTGAATAAATGGGTTACCTATAGCCCACAGGACCTGCTACGCACATTCCGAAAATATCTTTTCTTAGCCCAGTTCTAGCAGGATATTCTGATTCTGTGCATTATAAGCACAAACGAGCTGAAGTATCCGCTCCGTATGAGTATTGGAGGCAGAAAATTTTTCAGTCCAAAAATGTGTGAATAAATGGGTTACCTATAGCCCACAGGACCTGCTACGCACATTCCGAAAATATCTTTTCTTAGCCCAGTTCTAGCAGGATATTCTGATTCTGTGCATTATAAGCACAAACGAGCTGAAGTATCCACAAAAATGTGTGAATAAATGGTTTACCTATAGCCCACAGGACCAGCTACGCACATCCCGAAAATATCTTTTCTTAGCCCAGTTCTAGCAGGATATTCTGATTCTGTGCATTATAAGCACAAACGAGCTGAAGTATCCGCTCCGTATGAGTATTGGAGGCAGAAAATTTTTCAGTCCAAAAATGTGTGAATAAATGGGTTACCTATAGCCCACAGGACCAGCTACGCACATCCTAAAAATATCTTTTCTTAGCCCAGTTGTGAACAATTAAGTGTCCATAGGGCTTAGCAGTCTAGCACTCATATTCTATAAGTTAGTTTTATTTGCGGGGTGCTCTTGTTCCGGCATTTTTGCTAGAGTTTTGATATTGACCTCAGCTGTAATGTCAACTTCGAACTGTTGTTTGCTAATGAATTTTAAGTTGATTGGAAGTTCTGGTTTTAAAACTCCTGCATGAGCTCTGCTAAGCTAGAGCCCGTCACAAATCAGGATTCAAGCCAAAACTCCGATTAAATTACCTTGTTTCTATCTTTCTATCTGCTTGCTCGCAGTCAGTCGAAAGTAGACAACATAATCATAGGTTTTTAAGCTATGTACAGTATCGTTCAACGGCATTAGTATTGTTTCTAGTTGTCATCCAGTGTATCACCGGTGATCACATCAAAAATCTTTCCCCAGATGCCAGGCAGACATATAGGAATATAGTTAGCATAACTTGGCAGCCACATAAAATATGTTTCAATATGATTTTATTTTTTTTTAGTACTCACCGGTGATATACTTATTTTCGTCTAGAGTAAAAATATTCCTACTGTCTTGCGCGTGTGATACACAGGCAGCCAACGCGTTCAAAATCTGTATTTTTTGAAGTTTTTTTTTTGAATAACACTCAGATGAGTAAGTATCCAAGCATCTTATGTATTGATGCGCATCCCACATTCACCTGGCTTATTAGCGCCATTCAATCTCATCTACGTAATTTCAGTCACGTGAGCAGGTGAACATGGCCAAATGCATGTGTATGAACAATTAAACAGCGATTTAATGAATTGCTTAAACAATGAGTTAGTGACGATGGTCAGAAGGGGCAGAATCTGATTAAGGTGATGCATTACTCAGATGATAAGCTGTGCGTAGAGTATTAATCAGGTGGTGAGTAAGACATATGATGAGTTATTTAGACCACAAATTAGTCACAGACTGAATTGGTGCAATGGATCATGAACACGTACCTACGAAAGGTAGCAAACTCACGTTCTGATGAGTTGTAAAATTGGGGAGCCCATAATTCACTAAATTTTGATGAGCTGTAACTTTGAACTTTTGCCCTATAAGTCTTTTATTTCGATATAGAGTCATTATCATTTTTAGATAAAAAAAAAATTAAACAATTAAGATTGATTAGGTATTTATCTATTTCGAAAACTTTTAGGAATGTATTGGATTGGGTATTTGTGCTATCCATGTATAAATGTATGCATATGGGTATATGCTGGAGGAAGTTTACATATGTAAATGAATAAACCTTTGAGATCGTTTATAAACCTAATTAAGTGCATCCTACTTTTATTCCTTAAATGTGATGCTACAGCTTTTCTTATCGCCACAACCATGTTGTCAGTTCTAACACCGATAAAAACGACAAGTTCTCTGTCATAGGACGACAGGTGTTTGCACCGAGTTTGGAAATTCCTAAAAGGTGATATGAGCGCATATCAATGCGTAGAATTGATTTAGTCTTTGGTAAGTGAGCACGCAATCTAAGATCGGAATCCTTTAAGTCCGTTTTACAGGGAACATATGGAGAATGGTATTTTGTATAACTTCATTACATACTACACTAGGGAACGCTCAAATAAATATATGATTCAGTATCATAAAGCTTGAAGTTTGGCTTCCTAGGTACTGAACAATGTATTTGTCCCAAAAAGGAAACTAAAGAGTTTCAGAGACTCTTTCGGACAATTGTGGTTGGTAAGCGGTGACACATACATATCTACATATACACATTTTTTTAGAAACAGAAAAATAGCAGATTGATCCCACTTCTTAAGAATAGAATCGTCGGTATTTTTTTTAGAATCATAGACTGGTCTTATGACCCTAGAGGGTTCAGATTTCAAATATTTTTGACTTTTTATTTTCTATTTCTTGCATCTAACCCCTTTCCAGTTTTTGTAGTAAATAATTTATTTAAACCCCTTTACGTTTCACCCATTGCGAACATCTGACAAAAATCCGAGAGTATAAGCAGTCATGAGAAAGTTTCTCATCTGAATTCTACCTTTCCGTAGGTATGCAATGGTATTGGTCTAGAGTGAGAATGACTTGGGTGCTATGGCGCGCAATATGACGAAGTGCATATTAATACATTATATCTAGACGGTGGCGGGCGTACACTGTGAGCAGGCCAACAAGCCTCTCAATTTGTGCATTCCAAATCGGTTGCGATTGCCTTCTAATTGTGCTCTACTACTTTGTGCCCCGAGCTAGACTAGATTTGAAGACTTTTCGGAAAAGAGCCCTGGGGTCCATTTATTTTACATGTACTAGCCATCTTAGATGAGTAATATTCTGTCACAAAGGTTGATGTTGCTATACAGCTAGAAAGAGTGCTTTACTATCTCAAAGTAAGAGCTGTAGACGGTGATGTTCGTCGAGGTAGTGTATCGCTACTGCTAAATCTTTTTCAATATTATTGAATGAAGCGGTAACTGCCCACTGAGTTCTGTCAATATGCTAATATTGCAAAGACTTTTGAAAGAATGTGTCTCTAGTGTTGGCTTGTTAAAGAGGTCTTTTTTATACCGCGTCATGTTGTGGAAACCAAAGTCATAGGAAGGGTTGGCTGAACTAAACATATTTTATTTAAGCTTCCTCTATAGAGCACTGCACTCTTATACCAGATATGTAGAGTAAGATATAAGAGTCCTTCGTATGGGTTTTTATTCGATATACGAAAAACTAAAACATTTGTTAATTAAAGTATGCAGTATTGCAGTGGTAGGCCCCGGAAATGCAGTAGTAGATACATACACATACATACATACTTGTAACTTTAATTTTAATAATTTTGACAACATAATGAATTTCTCGATCTTGCCGCCCACAACGTCAACCCCAACGATGAATTCTAAACAAAGAAGTTATTAACATTTTCATTCTCCTGACCATGGTGTATTTATTTTTAGCTGTCCTTTTTTACGTCCTTTTCCAAATTTAAAGCCAAAATCATCAGCGGTGTCGCCGTTTTCTCTGCTATAACAGGAGTCTGCTGTTATTTAGGTCTACAAAAATGCAAAATACACAACAATTTTTTACACATTTCTTTTGATAGAAGGAAGAGAGATTCATATTAGGCTGAAAATCAAGGCATATCTTTTTAGGCTGTCTTTTCAGTAGAAAAGGTAACAATAAAATATCAGTCAGTGAAAACCCGCTAATGCTTTTAATAAACGAAATGGATTATGTTCCCTTGATAAATTCTAAGCGAATTACAATCAAAACTCTAACTCACATACATATAAAAATATCTATAAAGAAAATTGTGCGTGGTAGTTTCAAAAAGTAGTACTCATACTGTGTATGTAGGTACATTTGTACATACATATGTATGTAGATGGAACACACAATAGGTCTCGCAACACAACGAATTTTCACGAAAATCTACGAAAATTCATGAAATCCTGTTCGAGTACGCAAAAGTTTCGTACTTTTCGTAAAAAAGAACGCTCATGAGAGAGTAAGAAATTTCCCCATTCTACGAATTTTAGTGCAAGAAGTTTTCTTTGCACTGATTTGTGAAATCTATCAGATGCTTGTACAAAATTTTGTATTGTTTGTGTATTTGTATATATGTATTTCAACTTACCAAATGGGCAACAGTCATAGCTCTCGCGTTTGTTTATTTTTTCCTGATTTTAGCCCCCTCTGACTTAAAATTTCACAATCTACGAATTTTGATGCAAAACGTATTTTTGGGACTGAAATTCATAGGTAGGGGAATTTTCTCGTGAGCTCCCATATCTGTGAAAAACTAGGAAATTTTGACGTACGCGAACAGGATTTCACAATTTTTTTTTTCAAATTTAATACAAATTCACAACCTTAAGACCTATTAAAACTGAAGTGCCACCTGATTCCAATCACGGAAACAGCTACTATTAGCTGGATCTGATCTGATCAGAAAGTCATAGCTCAAGGTACCTACAGAATATTAATCTTTGGTCTGAGGTTTGATCCTGAAACAACACTAAAGTTTTTCACAATCACGATTTCAGGACTTTGGAAGCATTTGGCAAATATCGAAGAGTAAAATCAGAGTAAAAGCATCTAAAAAAGTTTCCTTAAATAAAAGTAGGGACCTCTTTAAGAACCATACTACCTTAAATAAATAAAAAAATAAATACTTTGTGCAACAGGTCGATGGGACCCAGGGCCTAGCTTCTCACAGCCATTCGTGTTGTGCGTGTTATATTCTTTACACGAATATAGAAGGGGCCTACTGTTTAATGCCTTATCCGAAGGGCAATTTGTTATTTGAGAAGCTTTCTCAGGGCAGCTGTACTCTCGGATGTTTGTCAGACGCTCGCGAGAGGTGGGGCCGTGAAAAACCTTTTTAGGTGCTCCGACTAGGTTTCGAACCTCAAACCCCTTGCTCCATAGTCCAACGCACTAACCACTAAGCCACGGCGCCCACTACTACACGTTGTAAAATGTGAAATTGAACGATCTCGTAGGTAGGCTTAATAAACAAAAGCAATCAATTTGCTAGGAAGTACTGTAGTAGTTTTATGTCAGCCTAGCTACAAGACCCGGGTTAACCTGATCGAACTACACGGTCTTTGTACTATTTGTTAAGATATATACATAAATGTGTCTAGTACTGACTGGAATCTACAGACATATGTACATAAGAAGCTACCTTCACATTTGCTTGTCAAGAAGGTCTAGGTAGTTCTTGAACGAGGAGTTTCATCTACATAAGTTGAAATCATGTTTCAGTAATACTAAGAACAAAAAAAAGGGGATAAAACATAAACAAGGAGAACTAAGATGTGGGGTCCGATTCTATTTTATGGCGTATTTCACTTTTGTGGAATCGCTAGATATGTACGTCGGTTAGTACATGGGGAGGATTTCAAATGTAAGCTGGAACCTAAAATTATACTTAGGTTTATTAAGTCTTAATATGACTTCGAATGAAATCATATGAGCCAATACAAAGGATCTTATTCGACACATCACATAATAACCCATCTAGTATCGTATAACTAGAAAAGACAATTGAAGATTCTATGAATAGACGGTCAGAATCGAGTACATTTAGGCAGTATCTCTTTATGGTTAGAAGAATGTTGGGTGCAAAATTGACCCTGGTAAAAAGTTCTAATATCGGATTCGCACATACTTGAAAAAGTTGACGCGTTAGTTACTGTTTAGCATTTACATTGAAGGTGACTTCCTAAACATTAAAGCAAAATATATACGACTTAGGTTTATCAGATGAATGATCGTCACTGAAGAATTTTATATCATTCAACTTTCGTAACTGTGCTGATGTGCTTGCAAGGTGTTTACATGGCAAAATAACGCAAATACGGATATTAAGTCAGCCTGCTGCAATAACAAGCCTACTATTTCATAAGCTTTGTTTTCGTGTTTTGACCAGATTCATGGAAATCACCAGATTAATAAAATAAATGTTTTCCACACTCCACACTACAATTACTTAGAGTATCTACGTAAGTGAAATTCATCACTTTTCTCAGAACCGTTTATCTTCGCTGGAAAGCTAAGGAAATTTTACGTCTCATCCCTTCTTGTAAACAAATTCAAATCATTTCCAAATCAACAAAAAAAAAAAAAGAAACGTAGAATTTTAATAAAAAAATACATTCACTTTATTTATATTAATTTTTTTTTTTTATTATTATCTTATATTATTATCATCATTTCTTCACTTCTGATTCATCACTATGTTTTGTAATCTATTTTGAAAAAGGTACTCGTTATTGTTTTTTTTTTTTGTAATCTGCATTGTATGTAGAAACCTTATATTTACTGATTTAGTTTGCCGTACAGTTGTGTGTTATTAACTATTTTTTGTTTAGCTATGCGAATAATTTATGAATTGTTTAAAACTTAAAACAGTTTTATATATAATATACATCATGACATTTCTTATTTTATATAAGTGTTATTTATTTAGAACAGTTTGCAGGTGTTCTGCGGTAAGGCCAGTGTTTGTTTCTGGGTAAAAAAGTGTATAAAACTTTAGTTTATCTTTTTACAGTTCTGCTCAGGGCAATTTAGAAAAATATGTAGGAAATCGTTAAGTACCTAAATCAAATTTGCAAATTGCTTACACTATGAAAAACAAAAAAAAAAAAAGAACTACTTTAATTCAATAAATTAAAAATATATATATATAGACTATGCACAAGAATTTCATCGCTCAACATGTCGTCTCGTTCTCTAATTAGGGAGGGGGGTTCTCATTTATACAACAACAAAATAATCTATTTTACAAAAACGAAAAGATATTCACATACTAAACACATTTCATTTAAAACTAAGAACTTATAACTACAATATAGCAACTTGTATCTAGAACAATGTTTGCATTGGTCTCTCTGGACAACCATATTATGTATATTTGTTTTGTCTCTGTCTCTGTGTTACTTTTTTCTTTAACTGCCTTCTATTAGTTGTTCCCCAGGGATACCATAGGTGGACACTGATCTGTGTCACCCGTGGTATTGTTTCCCAAAAATAAACTCGCGTTCGTTGTTGATGTTGGAGACGACGCAGATGATGAGGATGTTGATGTCGATGTTGAACATGTTACTGATTCGGCCTCTTCTGGCAGACCAGATGATGAACTATCTGACTCGAAGGTTAGAAACGAGAGAAGCGTGTCCTCTCCGTCACTTTCCATTTCGTTGTCGGACGTTGGGGCACTCTGACTAGTGGTTGGATTTGTGGTTGGGCTTAGTGGTTCTAGAACACCAGCTGCTCGTAGACTCTGCTCGAGTTCGAGCAATTGACCCATAAAGTTAAGATTGGGTGATATTATTGGGCGTGCGCCTTTCACTAGTTTATACGCTTCGATTAGGGAAAGTGATTTGTAGCGCATCACATAGGCAATGGCAATTGTGGCACTCCGCGAAATACCAGCATGACAGTGCAACAGTACGGTTGATCCTTTTTTACGGGCTTCTTCTGCAAATAAAAAAAACAAGGGAATCAAGTTAGATTGATAGAATAAAGAGTTTTTTTTTTTCTTAAATGAAATAGAGTATCTTCTGACAGAGATTTAAAACTATAGTTCGTTAGGTAGTTGCTTGGATACTTGCAGAGCCATATGGGAATGAAGCCAAATGTTTAAACCGTGTCGCTTGATATGTAGCGGTTGGTGGCTCAAAAGTTGTGTAACCTACTTACTCAGCTAGGCTGGGGGTAAGTTTGGCCGGTGTTAAACTGACCGAAAATTAAAGACTTTCTTTTTGGCAGTCACCTGCTAAGTGAAGCAAATAGCCAAATATATTGCTAAGGATATCTTCTATCTATTGATAACTGATGACGGATGAGTAAGACTGTATTACTCATTCAACTTAATTACCAAGTTAAGTGAAGGTTCTACAACCCTTCAACACCTAAAAAAAAAATACGTCTCAGTAATAAATTGAACTCCTGTGGCCTCGTAAAAAGTTCCGCTCGCAGACTTTTATTAATATATACTGCTTCATTTAGCTGAACAAACATTATAAATTTTATTACCATATAATTAACATCACAAGCCTCATATCACCATAACTATAATTTAACAGCTTCGCAGTTGCATTCATAAGAGCAGCAAGGACATACTGACTAATAACCAGTGTAATTCATTGACCGTTAAAAGTCCAACTTCGTACATACATATGTATTTATATATGTATATTGATTAAAGTACGAAATGATTCACCGCGGCGCGGCAAGCAATTATCCTTTGGCAGTAGCGGCCGAGACGTTCGTCATACATTTCATGAATGCGCACAATCGTTAAAGAATCTTGGGGAAGACTACCGACTCGTGAATCACCGAGAATAGTATAGTACGTGTCTTGGTCATCAATCGTCGTGCCGTCGCTCTTTGCCTGCATATTTAGCATACGTTTTATGACCCCAAAACAAAAATGTCACTTGGATTCTTTTCACGTGATAAGCGATGAACGACGACACCTTTTGGTGTAACGCACAAACATCGGGGTATGACTCACTTACAGAGGGTGTAGTATTTATAGCTAAGCGTGGAGTACACACATTCTGTTGACAACGATGAATCAATAATCACAATCACTGTCTTCCCCCTTATTCCTCGATATTGTTATTTCTATAGAGAGTCAGCCATCAATTAGTAATGGATGTTGCTGCGATGATAACACAATCTAATGTGTGTGCAGTTGCTGAAGCCTCTCAATGTATGATTAATGAAAAGCGTTACTTATCTAGCTGTACAGACTTACATCATGCGTGTAATGAATTGCGAAAACGGTAAAAACCGAGATATTTGTTGACCTTTACGGTTTTTGATTGTTATTTCCAGAGCCTCGATAAGATAGCGGTTGTCAAAAAATAAATATTATTAAATTTTGATAAAACTGTTGGTGGTTGCTGCCATTCACTGCAGTCAACAAAAAGAACGAATTATGTACTATCAGGGTTGTATTTTTTTTTCTGCTTTCCTGTGTGGTTTCTTATCAGCGTGAAGTTCTGAATCATTTATATACACTTAACAATTATTGGGGTTGGAAGCCTTATTCGATTATCGGTGTTCAATCTGTGGGGTAAATGGTTGACAAGTACCCTTAGGAGTCATTATTTACACCAGGATTAGTGGTGATGATGTACCTACAGTATGTATTACATATATATACAAATATATCCTTAGCGATATGGTTTTAGAGAATAGATTTACATAATACCATATTGCGACGCGAATCCGCTTGATCGTGAACACAGCCTTAGGTCGCATGGAAAAAACCAAAAACACTTTTTTGATAAGAAAAAGTAAAACCTGACAAAACCAGGGCTCTCTGAAGTATAAGCAGTTCTTTGGCCACTTAGTGGTTTTTTCGCCAAAGTCCAATCTCGTTGCAACTGACGTGACAGCAATTTTGAACCAGAAAATTCTTGGGTCGATTCTGGGGCATGACGTTTGACAGTTTTCATCTGTCACTTACTCAGTGCAAGAAGCACATCACATGTCATGATGAAGGCAAAGTTTTATCAGATTGAGCAAAAAGCCTTAACTTTTAAGCAGATGACAGTGATTTCGCCATAACTTTCAAATAACAAAATTCGTGTCAGTTTTTGTTACTAGAATATACGATTTTCCAAACAATGTCAAAACTTTTTATCAGCAGTGTACAGTAGTGCTCAATAATTTTCACACTACTTTTGGGAAAATCATACTTATTTGAGCACTCGTGTCTATTGTAGTTCAAAGTCGATCGCTTTGTTGCACAACAAAATTATGTTGATATTATCTGTCTGTCTGTCATAAGCAATTTCCATTTCAAGGATATTTCCCATATCACCTTCAGCTACAACGCACTCTCAACTTTCAAAAAACAACAAATCAAAATCAAAATCCAATTTGAAATTGAAATTCACATTTAAATGAGAGCGCTCGAACCTCTGTATGTATTTATGTAGTAGCTACTACTGCTTTGTGTCGCAGATACTATACCAAACCACCACATCGTTGCTGATGACGATGATGATGGCGCAGTACGATGACGATGACTCATCGCCAAAGCCATTCACCATCGTCGATAATGTTTACCTATGTACATCTGCACCTCATCAAAGGACCGGGGGAAACCAATCAACCACCACCACCACCACCACCAACATCACAGCTTGTGTGCGCCCTCTCCCTTTAGTTCGTTTCGTCCTAATCTCCCTTCTTTGCGTGCAACTGACTCAAGTACCTACACACACACTCATTGTTGTACTTTCTTTCCACCCTCCCTGTGCCCTTTTGCCGTACTTCCTAATCACCCCCATAAAAAAAACAAAAAAAATTATATACCGTAACAATTGACATTAAATAGGGTAAATTTACGGCGATCGCTTTAGATACGCCAGAGTCGAGCCGCGTCGACCCGAATTTGTCGCGCGGCACATGAACCGATTAAAGAGCGTTTTGCGCGTTTTGGCATTTTGACAAACATTTGCTCTGTTTTTACAAAAAATTTATTTTTAATATTAAACAAGAAAATAAAAATGTGCGAAAACATTTCCAATCCAAAAAGAGTCCGACGACGACGACGACGAGATGAGGAAAAACTTTTCTCAGCCCCCACACGCCCCCTTGGTATATTTTCCACCGAAAACAACGCAGACACGAGTGCCTATTTTGAGGACACCACCAGCATACCCTTTCTCCTGCGTCGCGCAACAGTAGCACTGCGCTGCCAGCATCAGTGGCTCTGACTCTGACAACCTTGAACTCACTGTCGTGCGGCACAGAAAAAGGTCATACTCACAAAAGTGAGATTTTGTGTTTTCGTCGTTGTCGTTGTCGTTTTTTTTGTATTTTTTTCTTTTTCGCAGCACTCGGTCTTTCCCGTTCCGTTCTTTCGTTTCTCGCCTGTCCCACTGGAAAAGGCATTTATTATTATGAGATGTTTATTTTTAGTGCATGTGTGTATCCCAACACATGCGCAAAACAAATCCGACGATGACTCATGCATCGAATCTCACCTTCAAAGGTCTTCGTGGGGGCTATGTGCTATGGCTATGGCTGTAGCTGTGTCTGTGGCTGTGAAGTGTGGACGGGGATTGCCTTTTGGCGGCAAGGAGATACTTTCTACAAAAAAAAAAATTTGAAGCACTTCGCGCCACCAACCGACGAGATGGATTGCCGATAATTGCCAAATAATCACATTCAGAACTCCACACGTTCAAACATACGCCACATATATAGTTAAAAGATGCTCATTAACACACGCCAGCACCTGGGAGCGAGCGGTTGTGGCGCTGGCCGGCGACGCAGATTTTAACAACAACAACGACCAGTAACAGCATCGTGTCGCGTAAATATGATAATCGCAAAGAAAAGACGAAGAAATAAAATAAAAAAAAAACAAAAAAAATAATAAAAATGGTTTCGTGTGTAAACACAACAAAATGATTTCATTATTCGACACTTTCAGCGATGAGTCAGTGCGCACCCAGTCAAATGGAAGCGAGACAACGACAGTACTCGGCCATTCGACGGGTACCTGAACTCAATTCATGGCAAAAGCAACAATTTAATGACTGTTGCAGCGCTAGTTGACCATATCGTCTGAGCAATTACATACTACATGACTTATGCAAAATTCTTATTAGATTAAAGGTGATTCCTTGTACAGGTATGGAACGTAATCGTGTGAGTACCTCTAGCCGGGGGGTTCCCTCGCCTCAGTCATTTCTGAAAATTTCTCTTCACAGTCTGATTTCAGTGAACTTACCCACACCTCATGCAGAGAGTCACACACTTATTCCCACCACCGTTTGGTCAGAAATTCCTCAGCAGACAAATTTGGCACATTTCGTGCCAATGTGTCACTTCTTTGCCAAGTTATTTATAGACAGGCGTACGTGGAAGACTTTGGTTTATATGTACTACGTTGGTAAGGAGAATAAATTTGAGTTGAATCAAACGTGGTACCACACATACTTGCCGTTTTAAAACTGATGCAGAGCTGCAAATGAAATATTTCTGTTCTGCAGAGTTAGGAATACTCTACCTCTAGTTCTTTGTTGCACCATTCCGTACTGGTGCAGAGGTCAGCATACCGCACTTCGGACACTACTCCCCAGTCAAGGCTTACAAACTAGCCAGTGAAGTCGTGAACTTTTCTAATAATGGTCAATGCTCTTCGCCCCACTTTTAGCTTTTTCAGAGACAATCTCTGAAGGGAAAGATATTGCTTAGGCAGTAAGCAAATTTAAGTAAATTTCGGATATAAAGAGATGCCATTATTTTGGACAAGTTGGGCATTTTGGAACGTATTCTACAAATACAAATTTTTGGCACAACAGCTCTATGGGACCCAGAGCCTAGCTTCTTACAACTATTCGTGTTGTGCGTGTTACATTCTTTACACAAATGGAAGGTGCCCACTGCTCTCGAATGTTTGTCAGACGCTCGCGAGAGATGGGGCCGTGAAAAAAACTTTTAGGTGTTTTGGACAGGATTTGAACCTCAAACCGCTTGTTCCGCACTCCAAAGCACTAACCACTTGAGCCACGCGGCCCACTACGTATTTTATACAGAGGAAGTAAATTTTGAACGACTGGGTTGAGTCTGTAGAAAAACCGCAGGCGTATGCACTTTAAAACCTAAGCTAATTGAAGGGAAGTTCCTAAATCTATGTAAATGTCAACTGAATGGATCGAAAGTATTATCAATGCGTGATTTCGAAAACATTTGCGATATTCATTTGGAAACTTTTCTCATTCGATTTTTGGAGCTCATGATCATGATTGATGGCACAACTTGGTGTCTCGCTGGAATTTAATCCTGTAGAAACCTCATACAAAACTTTAACTATGTTATACCTACAGAAGGAGGTGAGTTTTCAGTTCCAGTTTTTTTGATAACAAAAGTCAAAATGTTACTATGATCCTAGAGCTTTACCAAATCAGGTATCGGTTGGTGAGGAGGTGGGGTAAAAGGAAACGAAATGAAAAACATATGTATGTGAAAGAAGGGCTTAAGTGAGTAATGAACAAAAGCGCATAGTTTTGAAGTCAAAACGATTCACTTACGATAGCACAAGGACGTTAAAGTCACTTCATAAGCATGAGTACTCAAATGACTTGACTACATTTCAATAACCAGTAAAACTTGTTTCAACTCATTCGATTTACTACACGTGCTTCGTTTTTAAATTACCGTCTACTCGTACACATATACAAAGTGTAGGAATCCAAATGATTACAACCAAATTGTTTCAGATATGACTGTTCCATACCGAATGAAACAGTCTGCACAGTCTGTACAGCCAACGCGAACTATTTTTAGAAAAATATTTCAATGAGGAATTTTATGGTTTTCCTCAAGATTGCAGGAAATACATTTTCCTATCCCGAAAACTTCCATTAATAGTCATGAGACCCTAACCAACTTATTTGAGAAGAATTTTGTCAACCTTATTTTTATACTCTATCTACCAAGTTGTGATAGAAAAAACGAATAAAAATTAGCACGTTTTAGCCAATTTGAGTGTTGCCACATTTGTTTCTTAACGAATTAAATTAACATAAATAATATAAGTAGTATATAAATTAAGAGAGAAACAGTCATAACTTACCGATGAAATCATATGCCTCCTGGAAGTACTGCTTGATGTTCTGATGGGGCGTGTCACTGGCAGGTATTTGCTTGTATTTCATACCCGGTTGCGGGCTTGTACTAGGTGCTTGGCAGGTAACGTTCAAAACACAATTTGCTCCAACATTTTCGGGATTATCCGCATCCTTCCCATTGCCAAGGAGCAGGTGTGGGAACAAGGGTGACGCAGGATGAGTCTCAATGTCTGCAGAGTCACCAAAATAATAAAACAAAAAAAGAAAAACATCGCAAATGAGTAAGATACAAAGACAAAATTAGCGTAGAAAAGAGTTATTTTTACAACAGAGAGAAATCATTGGAACCACCACTTGGACGTCGTAGTCGTGTCGTTGTTGCTGGTGCTGGTGCTGAGGCTGCTGCTGCTGCTGCTGCTGTTTCCTCATCTCTCGTCATGTGCTAGATTTCTTAATGACCCCATCCCGCGCACCCTCATCCTTTGCTTATTCATCTCTGATGGCCCGCTGCTATACAGCACACACATGGATGACGACGATGAGTCATGAAAGCAACGAGTGGTGTGTAACACAGACAATTCAGTTTTTTTCTTTCTTTTCGGTTTTGCTTTTTATTCCTCAATTTTTCTGTGCTTTTGTGAGTAAACAAACTGTGAGGAATAAAAATAACGAAACGAAGCAATAAAAGTATCCACGGGGGCAGAGTCGGGGGGCCCAAATCCAAGAGAGAGGGCGAGGTTAATTGAACTTATGAACCGGTGACGTTTCAATGAGTATTTTCTTTTTTTTCTGTTTTTCGTATTCCTCACCAACTCGTGAGTTTTACAAGATTTCATGATTCCAGCAACAACGACGGTCGGTGGTGACTCCGGGCTTACCACTGACACGTAATCGGAAACACCATACCGCAATGGATGTTCGTGTCATTGGCAATTAGTGGGATCGAATTAGTCGCAGGTAATTTTTATGAAATACTAGTATGTACTACATAACCGTATATGCTCTACTCACCGTATATGGCTGGACTGGAGCAACTCCTTATTAGTGGGGGCACTCGGCTACCGGTGGCTTCTTCTTCGCCCGAACTCGAGGATTGCCGTTTGTTACTGTAGTCCTTGTGGGTAGCTGAAATGCGAGAATAGTATAAACTTCATGAGTAATATTCCACCGAATGATATGAATATTGATATGTCTACATACATAGATACTAATTGGGAGCGGAATACTCATTCCGCCAGAATGTCAATGATATGTATTTCATGTGAAAATTGATTTTTAATGCGTACAATGTTGGAATCGGATGAGTCAGAGTTTCCCAACACCGCGCACATTCCTCTTGGGAAGCGACATTGTTTGCCTATTACAAGAGGGCTTCAGTATAATGTGGTATTGTTGGGTGTACTTGTACGTACAACCCTCGGGTACATGTTATGCATCCTAACAACCCCTTTCCTTCTGTGTTTTTTTTTTTTTTGTTAATTACGCGTCGTTTCAAATTTTGTTTTTCATTTATGGAATGCAAATGTCATCAAAACAAATCTCAATCTCAGCATATGTGCATACAAATGTTTGAAACATTTTAATGAAGACAGATGCGATAAGTTTTTTTTTTTTTAGTTTGTAGTTAGTCTAGACAAGTTATGCCGTCAATTTGACATTCTTTGACCAATCCTGTTTGTTTAAAGCCCATAAAGATCATATGAGCTGATTAGAGGTATCTTTGCGTCAAAAGTGGTTTTATTTTTAAAACAGAATGTTGAGTAAAAATAAAGGCATTTTTTTGAATTACGTAGTTCGGGTCAGATAGGGTCGACGAAGTGAGATTACAACTTAATCCAAGATACTGTGGGGGTTAGTTCTTACGTCAGAGGAGGTGGTGTATTTTTTCCTTCGTTTTTTGTTGGTAAATCACTGCCAATCTAGTGAAAATGTGTTATCTGTAAGTCCACATTTTGTACCTACGTGTGAAGTTGAATCATGCCTTCTTTTAAATAAACACCTACATTCGTACATGTAAAGTTGAATACTTATACAATGTGAGAAGAAAAGTGTTGCCAGGACGTATTTAAAATACATCAGCAAGAGAGCATAAGATTACGGTTAGACACACTAATTTGAACGATATAACCTGCCTTTAAGATTAGACTTTTCAGCTCGGCTAGTTCCATACTTGGCCTGCAATATCATGGTTCTAGGGCTTCAAATTCTTTCTTTTTTTTTTTCAATTGAAGCAGGGATTTTGATTTACGTTGGTAAAATACCATTTGTTTATCACACAATCTCACACGACTAAGAAATCAAATCACATTAAAATCTTGTTGGTAAAGCTGGACGCACAGTGACTATTCTCGAATTGAATTTCGGATCGCATCGCTTTCTCGCGTCATTGTGGGCGCAGCCTTAGTATTAAATAACGATTGCGCAACACTTTTTGTCATAAACGTACTAATGTACTTCAAGTCATTTTAAACAAAGTAACGATTTATTTTTCATCAGCAATGGAGGGACTTCCTGATTATCAATCATATTCTCCACAAAACTCCCCGCTTTGTTGATTACAGTACTAGTGAAAAGCTGCAGTGATCAGTAAAAGCCAAAGAGACAAATAGCCCCCTCAACATCTGCATGCATACCTAGTTCAACATAAACTATTAGTTTAATGGATGTCGATGATTTCACAAATACCCCCCGTAAATCTTGTTTACAAATCGTGTTTTCGAATCTTAAGAATCTTACTAGTTACACAATCCAAAGTTTTTTCTGAAAAGTAAGAAAAATACAAAAAAAAAGCTAAACACGTCTCATTTTATTAACTAGTACACTACACGTTGATGATATTGTGTTAACAATTTCATTCAACAAACAAAACTGCTTTCTTATTTGATAGTTAGGCAATTAACCCATTTATTACAACCTTTTTACGAATACACTCAAAAGAATACTCTCATATTGTATCGCATGTTTGGCATGTTTGGACGCCACCACATTTATCTGGGCACACAGCACTGTATAATCTTGAAATTTTCATTATCTGTTTTGTTAAATATTTGATTTTCCAATCAACTTAAATAGGCAATATAATAATCATTGCAATATAATTGTCTTTGCTGTTGCTATCAATGAGAATTGTGTATTGCGCACGTTGTTGAGTGACGTGACTTAAATTTATTGTTTGTTTTGAAAACTGCAATGAGTCAGCTAGAGAATGTGATAATGAAATAGATTTTTTCAATCTACTTTGTAATTTATTACCTTCGAGAATAAAGAAAGAATATTTTGTCACAGTGATGCTGTGTAACATTACTGTGGTCGTATTGCATTTGCGTTCGTTTAAAATTGCGTCAACGTATTTTTATTGAATTGAGAAACGTCTATATGGCTATTAAGTACATACTTAAGCTCATTTCCCCTTCCCTTTGGTTTGAAGTGCTCTAGCAATGTGAGTTTAAGTTTAAGTATTCTTTCAGTTTACTTTGATTGAGAGGTTCATAGAGGGCAGTTCTACTTTTGCGAAAAAAGGGCCTTTGTAGTATGATGCTTGCTGTCTATCAGAAGGAGTTCAGATCATAATTGAACGCAAAACTTAAGCCGTAAAGCAGACTACACCGTATAAGTTGTAGGCAATCACTCCGAGACTGCCAGTTTCACAATCTAAAACACTCGGTTTTTCTAAATTTTTCTAGTGTTTCACTACCCAATTCACTCTCCTTACTGCAGAATAACTTGCCTGCACTTTTTCATTCCTCATGCATCAATCTCCGTCATTGCAGCGAAACGAAAGATTTTAACTTTCATCAGTCATGGCATCAGTCCACCCATCATTTATCATTCAGTGCTACATAGTTCAGTAAAATTGATCAGCTTTCATCAGTCGTGGCATCAGTCCATCAAAACTGATAATGTGTGCTCTACTTAACTTTCATCAGTCCACTCATCATTTATCATTCAAATGCTAGACACTATCAGTTTTCATATCAGTCCAGCAAATCTGATAGTCTACTCAATACTAACGATGATTTTATAAAAACAAGTAATCTTCGAAGCGATCAGTGCTTGCATTTAAACATCACGTTCTGTGCGACCCACAGGTTTCAGTTATTGTGTCTTTTTGACAAAAATTCTTAAGCATGTAACATAGTGTTCCTGTAGATTTAATTCCACAAGCACGTGTTCGCCATTTTTCGAATGTATTTTCGAAATTTCCGTACGTTACTGCACTTACTGTCACTTTTGAAAACTTGACAGTATCCATCTGCAGTAGGTAAAAAATACAAATAATTTATTTAGATTCCCATATTCATTGATCAATTTTATAAGATACAACACGAATTCTACATCCGTGTGCTAAAAGTTCAAAATGTAAACACGCAATCCGCGAACAAAAAATGTACATCTTCGAACATCGTTATTACGGAACTTATAAGGAGCAAAAAACTTTTCTTATTTGCAAAAAACAAAAATTCCCAAACAAATGACTCACAATCGAAACAAAACATTTACGTATTTGTCATATTTGAAATAAACAACTTGAATGTTGACAAACAACAATAAACCACTAATCTGCCGATTTGAATACGATAAGCCAATAATTGGCAATTTCCCCCCAAGGGACTTTTCCACAAATTCAATGAAAATTTGTTTTTCATAACAAAATGTTTACATATTTCCCGATTTGTTGATTGTCTCCGCATTGCAATGACTGAGTGCTACATTCTTTTAAATTCATTATGACTAAGTCATCGTTGTTCTTTTGGATGATTCCCTCAAATTCCCGATTCTATCGCCGGAAATCCGGGAACATTTCACAAATGAGAGGGTGTTGTTTTTTTATTTCCTATTTTTTCGTTTTGTCAAGTACTTAAGTCAAATTTATCTAAGAATTTATAATTTTACACATATGTGTGTATTTTCCACACACCTGAGTGTTGTTTGTTTTATCGATTTGACGTTTCCTTCAGTACCTACATATAATAATAATAATTGTCTATCGAGGTTGTCTTGTAACGACTCTTGCCTTTCTTTTTGTCGTCTCACTAACGAAAGCACGTGAAACTTACGGTATAGATTTAAACTGGCTACTCGGCCCGTTGACACTGCCAACGAGTCTGAGCTCATTTAAACACAAGAATTTCGAAATTGTGTTAGTAATTTGTTTTTTTTTTTTTTCGAAGTCATGTTTCTGTCACTTAATGGCATTGATTGTCGACCTAACTCGGCTGTTATCAACTAGATAACACGAACCAACTTTTGCACAACTTCCTCTATTATTAAAAAAAAAAATAATAATAATTTTATATTTGCGTTATCGCACCAATTTCATCCATATAAGCGAGGACAAAAATAATGTATTTCATACATGCTAAGGAATTCGAAATTCGACTATTCATGGTATATTTATGAATATCTACATACAGCAGACATTTGTGTAGGAAACACGATGAAGCAAACAAAAAGAACGTTTAATTTTTTTGGCAGTGAATAAATTACTTTGTCATGACGTCAACGCTAGAGCGCAGACATACTGTTTACGTATATGCTAACGTGTAAAGGCAAATTACACGAGCGAATAGGGTTACCAGGAAGTGTTCGTTTTCTGATGGCGATCACGATCTCAGATTGTAAGATGTACAGAATGATTCATTTATAATTATTTGGCTACCTCATTACAGATTTAGCGCACTAACGGACATGTAGGGTTCAGTAGCACAGGCTACAGCTATGAGTAATTCGATATGTCTGAGTTTTTAATCTAACTGCGCCGGTCATAGTGGAGCAAATATGAAGTATACAGTAACCATCATGAAGTAACCACTATTTTTTTTTTTTAAACTTTATGTCACAACAAAGGAAATGCTTTGAGTATAAGATCATGATTTTGTCACTTCCTGCTGATATCGAGTTGATCTGAGAACATTGTGTGCCTGACAGTCTTGAATGAGTTGACATGGTGTCTGGAAGTCTGATATTTCGGTTCGCTTTTGTAGAGAAGTGATTACAAATTCTTAGTCAATTCTGTGTTTGTTTGCTTTCATAACTGCAAAACGATTACATGCAATAGTGGCTAGAATTTGAATAACTCGCTACATGACACATGTGTATACAAATGTACATAAGTTGAGTCTAAATGTCAACGAGCATACTCAAAGGCTTCCATTGATATTGACAAATATGTACATATGTCCACTTGTAGATGTGTGTAGGTTTTTACGGAATTGTTGAGTGGTGATTACAGTTTGACTAGTTTTCATTCATTAGGTCATGGGGAAGAAAAGTAAGCATACTTTGGGTAGTACGTAATACTTTATTTCTACACATGCCGGTCTGGCAATGAAGAATCTGTAGTTCAAGTATTTATACCGCTTTACTTCAAGAGAGTTAGGGTTTTCGTCCAACATATCAGGACATAGTGTGCCAGGCTCATCTGTCTGATATCATACTTCACCATGTTTAACCGCGTGAATTTTGACCACATGTCATATAAACATGGCGGATCAAGTGAGATTATATCATGTGCTTTGGATAAATCCAAGTACCAAGTACTTTAGCCAAATTTAACTACAAATCAGTATAAGAACACAACTTTCCCGAATCTTCTTTCGAAGTTTGTAAAAACTTAACCAAATACCTAAAATTGCTGAGTATAAAGCAGATTGCACTGAACGCAACCTAACTAACCAGTCAATGGGTCCATTATTCAACTTTCAAGAATATTTTAGGAATACAGTAGACCTTGGTTACATTAGACTAAATTTTAACTTATTGTCCCGCAAATAGTTGGCTATTGTATCGTTTTCTAGAAAATCGTAGACCATTGTAAAGGACTTTACCGTCATAAGTCACTGAATGTATAAGCTGAACTAACAATTGTAAGAATCGCGTCCCTAAATGCAGTTTTTTTACATCTTACTGAAACTCGCCGTCAATGATTAGGAGATCAGTGAATTCGCCGCCGCCAAATTGAATCCTTTAAATCTTGTGTTCAAATTGAGCGAAGAACTAATGCAAGCACTGTGCCTGTTATAAGTTAGTCCATGATAGGTGTATTAAACTGAATTCGTCCCTGATTGTAGGTTAGACCGGTGGAAGATCTTTCAAAATTAGTTCAAACATTTTGTTTTAATTGGTTAATATTTCTATACAAACAATTTGCTTTTTACTAAGGATCAGGGGAGTAGGGTTATCCTTAAAGCATCTTTATGCTAATATACTTTATGTATTTAATAGATTAGCTTATTCGCACCTCAAATAAAAAAAACGATCTACGGAAAGTCTACGATCTACGCTATACTGTCAATAATGATCCTCATCCAACCTAAATATAGGTACACAGTTTGTTGTGTAGTGAACTGCAGCCATTACATCGTTTACATCGTTCTAGAAGACTGTTGACAGCAATATCTAGTGTGAAGTACAAGCAGATGTCTGTTTGACAGCTGCCACTTACATACTTACATCGGGATTAAACTATCTCTTCAATAAACTGATAACCGATTCAATAGCGTAAATAAATAAATTAACAGCGATTTGCACTTGGTTGCACAATCCTGTAAACGTCACCTAAGCACCTACATTTTATCACAACCCAATGTAATGGTAAAAATTTCCATTACACTTTAAGGTGTCTCTGGTAACCCTTTGGGCACCTCGAAAACTATCTCTACACAATACTATGCACTCTTTCCACTCGTTTGAGACTGAATGAAATGGCAAGAGATCTATTCGAGTTTTTTCTGTTTTTTTTTTTTGTTTGCAGTATGTAATCTCCATCGTCGATCTACCTATCTCCCTCCATACCACTGCTATTCTCCAATCACCCTCATCCTCCTATATTCTGACGAATAGCAGCGAAATTGCGCCCGTTCAACTGTTGTCGATGGCGAAGTGATGAGTAATCATCATGAAGTGGAGTAAAAAAAAAAAAAAAAACACACAGGAAAGCAACAACAAAAGTGTTTGCTTTGGTGGTATCTAATCAACCAGTAGTAGTAGTAGTAGTAGTAGTAGTAGTATAAGTTGTACTAATTAAATACTTACGGATTATGTTGACGGGCCTGAACCTGAGCACCAGGCACGGCGATTCTCGTTTTATCCTCATTTTCATTTCACTTTTATGAGTCACAGCGATTTTGTTCCTTAAATATTTTATATGCTGCTGCTTTATTTGTTTCTTCTACTTCTTTTATTTTTTACACTTTGTTATGCAGTACTATACACAGGCACTTCTACGAGTCGAATGGCATTTGTATTGGTGGTTTGACTCGATTACAATTGATATTACAATTAAGAAATATATTCTTTTTTTTGTTTTAAATTCAAAAGAAGAAAAAAAAACGCACTACAAATGGTAATCCCAGGTGCTGGCTGTGTGGCTGAGGTGAAATCGTTGCAAGGCACTTCTTGGTGTCTGGTTTTGTTTTGGTATTTTCCTTCTAAATGCGCGAGGGGCCACGTAAATTAGAAAAATTTTCTCTCTTTTAATTTATTGTTATACAACGTTCAACAACGTACAATTGGGCACACAATGAAATTGAATTCGAATAAAAATATGTTGTATCTCTGCGGTTACGTGAATAGTGTTGCCAAGTGTCGAACAGAGAATATCTCACACACACGGAGCGAATAGCGACTCCGAAAAACTTGTTCACTCGAAAACGGTCGACTTACAAGTGCTGTTGCTGCACCACTGACTCGCCGCTGAGACTTCGAGTTTCGCCGTTTTGCACGTCACGAACACAGCACAACACACCGCGCGACGCCTGGCTGATGTGTTTCTTCTTTCTGGTTCTTGCTAGAAGGTGTGTGAGTGCGCCACGGCGGGTGTGTGCGTGCAGTGTGTTGCCGGATGAAGGAAGAAATTGAATTTTTTCTCATATCTGGTATTTTTCACAGGTTGAGTCATCAACTTCATTGCACTGGTTGGTTGCCACTGGCAGATTGTTGAGAGGATCTCTCACTCTCTCTTTCGTGTGGCGCGGTGTGTGTGCCTCTGCGGCGGAGTGTGTTTTATTTAGATGAGGGTTGCTACGGGGTGAAGTGAGTCATACATCGTCTGTAGTAATTACACTAGATTGGCATTGCCAGATGAATATAGGAACGGTAAATAAGTTTGTACTTCTGCTGGTTGATTTGTTGTTGGAGAGACACAGATACGCGTACGCGATGAAGAGCTTTTGAGGTGAACCACTTTTTTAGGGTTGCCAAGTGCGGTATGCGATGGAATTGCGCTCGCTAGTAGGTAGTCAAACAACTGAACAATGATAAACATAAACAACAAGACGAAGTAATAGGAATGATAGTGGTGGATAGTTGTGTGTTCGTTCAAGGAGACTACCGGAGTTTGGCTTTTTTTCGAGTCTGCTATAAATTAGGTGGTGCCAAATGTTTGTGCATAAATTTGGGCACGATTTGATTTATAAGATCGGCTTAGTGTCAATGAATAGCTTGAAGATAGGTTTTAATGAATGTTTTTTTCAACTTTATGACGGCAACATTGATGGGTTTGTATAGCTCTGACTTTCTACCGCTTAGCTTTTAAGCAGTGCTTTCCAAAGCGTGGTTTTGTTTTATATATTCTTTAAGATAATTTTCGGTAACAGGGTGCCTCGTAATTCGAAGAATCACGTTGGTAAATATTGAATGGCACTTACTGTAAACCTTCCAGATGAATTGTTCGACTGTGCAATCTGTAGGAGTTATTGGAATTTTTTAGGGCAAATAGATTTGGTCAAAGAAGCTGGAAATGTTTGTAGACACATAGTTGAGGAGTTTAAATACGAAGCAGTTATCACATACCTATTCATTTGCGGACAACTTATTTAGCTGACAACTCGTATCAACGGACAAATGAAATTTTTACTTATATTACTTTTGACAATTTCTAACTTGCCTTAAGAGAGTAAGCGGATGAAAAACGTCGGTCCCGCAGCTCTCCACTTATGCGAGATTTCACGGTATATCCACAGTTTGATTGAGGCATTTCTCGTGAACTTATTTTTTTCGCGGAGTTACATAGCTTTGAGCAGGAGTTCGAAGTTCAAATTCCGAAATTTACCAATTAACCCTGGACAAGGCCAAGATATCTCTTACCTACTGTCAAATAGTCAGGCATCAAGTAAGTCACTGGACTCATACGTTATTATAATCTGGTTGGTATGAGAGTGCTTTGATGAATTCAACAGACTGGACTCGATAAACAAATAATATAAACACCCTTTATCGGATACCAGTACTCATTGAAATGGCTAAGAAAGTAACACGGAACAGCTTGGAAACCACAGCCTTAGGATCGGAACATTTAGGGTTTAGATTGCATCAAATACGGTAAAAGCTGAAAGAAGGAGCTGCAGGTTCTGGATAAGTCACACAGAAAAAAATTAAACGTTCTCATTACCACTGGCTCACAAAAAATGATCCAGGAGGATAAATGTATATATATTTTAACAGCGGAAATATCTTCAGAGTACCTACCCACTTCAGATATATGTACATATGTACATACCTGTTCATAAAAGCTATTGAACTAGAATAGGTGTTATTACTCGACTACACCATCATCTCACGAATCATTGTTGGCTTGTCTTTTAGACTTAGAACTTCAAAAATCCAAATATAATCCAGCGGAGTCAAATCACATAATCTTGGGGTCCAGGCCACAGGTCCTTCTTTTCTTTAATAACTCAACTGATTCGCTGGCAGTATGCCATATGGCACCATCCTGTTGAAAGCAATTATCTCGCTGAACCACGCACTTACGCATTTGGAAACAAGAAAATCGTTTGATCATGTTTCTGTATCTATGACGGTGATATTTCGATTATTTTCATTATTGAAGGCACGATCCGTTGAGACGGTGGGCCGATAGACCGCACTAAAAAGCCCATTTTGCTTATTTCTAAAGCTAATGAGACAAAAGTAAGTTCGTCAGTGTTAAACAATTTGTGAACTAAATTTATGGAAATTTTGGTCTTATTTTTGACGGCTATGCAGCCATTGTACAAACGTCATACAGAATTTAGTTCATACATACAGATACAGATATAATACAAATATAAATATAATACAAAATGTTGAAGCAACAGGTCTATGGGACCCAGGACATAGCTTCTTACAACCATTCGTGTTGTGGGTGCTATATTCTTTACACGAATGGAAGGGGCCTACTGTTCAATGGCAGTAGGTCTGTTCGAGTACTTTCTGCACCAAAATTCGTAAATTATGAAATTTCAAGGAGTGGGGGTAAAATTCTCTCAGAGAGTGGTAAAATCACAAAAAAGTAAACGAACGTGAAAGCTACGAAATTCGCCCACTTGAGAAGCTTTTTCATGACAGTTATACTCGTACTCTCGGATAAACGTCAGAGGCTCGCGAGAGACCCAAGCTTGGAAAATCTTTTTAGGTGTTTGGTTGGTATTCGAACGCCCAACACCTTGCTTCGTAGTCCAATTCACGAACCACCTGAGCCACGGCGCCCAGATAGATTCACATTTTTGATAAAGTGATTCAAAATTGGTTATAACTTGCACAGTTCAGGTCTCAAGCATACATACGATCCCCTTCATATTAACATCTGTTATCTTTATCGCATAAAGTAAAGTTTAATTAGACTACATGCGGCTTGTCACTGAGGTTTTTTCTCTACGCCAAAACATCGAGCGCCGGTGTTCAAAATAATCAATCAACTTTTGTTGTGTTCACAAAAGGCGTACAAATAGATACACAAAGTTTTTTTTTTTTTACAACTCAGGCTGGCACTTGAAACTTAGAAAAGTTTGCACTT
This sequence comes from Xylota segnis, assembly GCA_963583995.1. Classification (NCBI taxonomy): domain Eukaryota; kingdom Metazoa; phylum Arthropoda; class Insecta; order Diptera; family Syrphidae; genus Xylota; species Xylota segnis. The sequence continues at coordinate 3,483,525 of OY757236.1, read as the reverse complement.
TGAGTTTATATTTTACTGCCTTTTTATTCACTGTGCGTTTCCAACTGTGTGTCAATCAGGCATGAGAATGGATATCTGAATCTGGATGTACAAATTGATCATAACTTTAGCTAGCTAGCCATAGTTACTTTTTGTAAATTGTGTCATAAATGCCCTCAAAGTGGATTAGAAGTTGGTGAGTGATGGTATAAATTCTTGGTCAATCTTGAGTCAATCTTCGACTTTCTGAGCTGAAATTAAGCTAGCAAAACTCTTAGGCTAGAGGCTCCATTTCTTTTCGATCGACACTATATCTTATTTGCAAATGTACCTATTTTAAGGATGTTTTAGTGTAAAGGGCTTACCAAGTCATCCCCAGCTTGTTGAACTTCACTTGTAGTATCTCACTTCATTATTGTAAGAGATGTAGTCAATTGCTTATCATGGATCAAACAATTGTTTGAAATGTTTTCTCAGAAACATACTTGGAAACCGTTGCCTTTTGAACGTTGGTAGCCTCATCATCATGAGTTCATCGCTTAAACTTTCCTTCAGTAAACATTTGACTAAAGAATTTCTTTAAAATTTACATTCCAAAAGGTCAGCTATCGCTTCTCATGGAGTTATGACACATGCAGTTCATTTAAAAATCAATTTTCTCAAATTTCGGTGATTGTCCTGAGCTCTTATTTAGAATATGAGTCAATGTTTCGTCATCGACCTAGAACTACTGCATACAGTTTGTCTGATAAAACACTTGGACATGAATCATGGTTCATGTGTGACTCATGTCTCACCTCTAGTTTTCCATTGATCATCCATTCCTTTTACTACTGTTCGGCTATACTTACATATGTATGTACATGATCCCGATAAAGTGTATATGGTAAATTTGTTTATTTCCTAGATCACACACATTCAACCACCTATCAACTTAATTATCCTTAATGCACATTCCATCACAGACATTAGTTTGGATGTACCCAGCCACCAAACGCAGCTTCTAGTTCTCCAGCTATCTGCAGGCAAAGTTTATCCTGATAAGGAGCAGCAACCACCTGGAATCCAACCGGAATACCATCGGTATTTAGACCCATTGGTACATGTGTAGCTGGGAATCCTAAAATATTGAAAATCGACAGCAATCCTACTCCGGCTAGATTGAAAACAGACGTATTGTGCACCATGGCCGTTCTGTGATAGGTGGGAATAAATAAAACTCCTTCGGTTCCAAGGAGATTCTGGAAGGAAAATTGAAAAATGTCAGCAACTCTTCAAGAGTAATGAAAGAACTTACCTTCAAATCAGATTTGATCCTATCGCCCTCCTTTAGCCAATAACTAAACTTTTCTTTCGGAATCAAACCGTTCAGGTCTCGCAGTAGTTCCAGGAACAGACCGTTAAAGGAGTATTTCGAATCACATACGAGAGATTTGGCTAACTCCGTATACACATTATCAGGATGCTGAAATTCATAAGAGCTCCTTTAAAATGCATCTTTCAGATAATGTACATATGTATATCTTACATTTGGTTTTTTTGGATTACTGAATATTGTTGGAATATCCAGATCAAAGGCCGATGCCAATGATATCTCCAGTGAATAGCTCAAGTCTTTCAGGTTCACCTAAAGAAGGATCGTTGTTAAAAAGCATGTTGTGAGGATAATTGAGTCTAAAGTACTTCTTTTGGTTTCATGCCATTGTTTTCAAAATGTTTCACAGCCCTTAAAATGGCATCCTTAAAGTTCGCATCTATTGGGGCGCGTGTTAATGTCAGTTCGTCTTCCACCATATAGTGAATCTACAAATTCATTTATAAGTATCTATTCAGTATTCATTTTTGATCTCCATACTAACTTTGATATCCTTTGTGTGAATTAGTTTTGTGAACTCCAATTTTTCAGCATTCTTGCCACTCATTATTTGTAAAAGTAGTGGGAGATCTCTGGCGTAACGAGAAATTGGTCCCAATTGTAGATATTTTGCAAATAATTTGTCGTCGGAATTTGGAAAGTGACCCTTTATCGAAAGTAACCCTCCAGTTGGCTTGTGACCAAAGACTCCATTAAACAGAGCCGGCAGTCTTATTGATCCAGCAATGTCGGAACCAACTCCGAATGGTGTAGCTCCACAGCCGTTTAGTGCACCCTAAATACGGTTGATTAGTGCTCATTCGAAAATAGATATTTTGTATAAAACAAAAATATTGAGAATCTAAATTCTTTGAATTTTATGATGAAAATCATTTTGAGAAAATGACGTTAAAAAGAATTTGATTTTAGTATTACGATCATCCAGATTAGAATATTTTTGTGTGATACTGTTTGTTTTGATTTGTTATACTTCTCCTCCCGATGAGCCTCCCGGTGTTTTCCGAGTATCAAACGGATTGTTACATCGTCCATGTGTTTTAGTTGTGGTCTCCCAACTCTGACAGAATTCAGGATTAGCAGAAACGAGTAGGGGAATGCATCCCGCACTTCTTAATAATTCAACAACATCACCGTCATTTTCGCTTCTCAGTAAATAACGGTGTATGTTACCGACGACATATGACATACCTGTAAAATAAAATATTTTTTGTTCATGTTATTGGCCTAATCAAGATGTTTATTTGAAATTCAACACACAACAATACGAGTTCTAGTGGAGAGTAAGACCAAGTTGGGGCCTTGTTTAATGTGCCGTGCTACCGAACGGAAGGTGCTAGAATTTCGAAATTTTATTTATTCATAGGGAGATAAGGCGGTCAATAGATGCGTGTACATTTAAGATTAAAAATACTGAGAGCAACTCTCAAACAACTCTCAAGAACTGAAAAGTGGAGAAACTCTTGAGAGTATTTTGCGCTTAGTTGACGTTTAACTCTCGACATTCACACTTTCTCAAGTGGACACATATTAGGTCCGTTCGCGTATTCTCCCAAAACAAGGAAAACACGAAAATCTACGAAAAGTCACCAAATCCTGTTCGAGTACGCAAAAGGTTTAAAGTTTTTCACAGAAGAGAGCGTTCTCGAGAGAGTAAAAAACTTCCCCATGCTACGAATTTAGTGCAGGAATTTTCTGAGATCTGTCAAATCTGTCAGACACCTGTAAGAAATTTTTTGTTATTTGTGTATTTGCATACATTGACTTTTGAAGTCTACAATGTGGGCGAATTTCGTAGCTTTCGCGTGCGTTTACTTTTTTGTCATTTTACCACTCTCTGAGAGAATTTTACCCCCACTCCTTGAAATTTGACAATCTACGAATTTTGGTGCAGAAAGTACGCGAACAGACCTATTGATCACTATCGGAGTTTAACTCGAAAATTTCAACACGAGCGTCTACATACAATTCGTACAGAATAATGAGTCTTTTGAATATGACCCGAACAATAAAAACAAGACAAATAAATTAAACATCAAACTATTTTTTGTTTCCTTTAAAATAGGGTCCATTTGAAGGGGATATTCTAGAATCCTTCTCTTTAATCGACTCAAAACGGGACCTACAAAGTGTTGATTTGAGTTTCAAAACCAGGAAAAAATCACAGTACGAGTATGGCATATGTAGAGAATATCGTGCTTATGTGATCATATTAATAGGGTTTTTGATTAAAAAAGTTCCTCAGAAGGATGGATTTCTGAGATGAAAATTCAGCTCTCCTGAAACAAGCTGTGCTGCGACGTGTCTCATGGATAGCACCCAAAATGTGACAAAGATATTTGTAAAAGATGGATAGTTCTTGCGAAAACTCTCTCAACCTATAGTGACGCTTTTCGAGCACCAAATCGATGTTTTTGCGGTACCTCTCGTTCCTGGACGTTTTTCATAAGACAAGTTTTTAACTACTTCACGGCCCTCCTTCAACGTTTTATACCATTCGAATGGTATAATCGCATCCGATCAAGAAATTCCCTACTGAAGTGTCGGTAACGTTTTTTTTTTACTTTTTTAAGAACAGTACCAAAATAAAAACACCTGCAACCTTTCGCTTGTATGTATGTATATTCAATCAATTGAAACCTTTCATGGGCTTGGCTTTCGTACAAATTCTTGTTTTTACGTATCCGTATCATTTCTAGACATAGTGAAGGTCATCTACGTGTGGGAAATTTAATCACAACTGCGCATGCTTAACTTATAACCTTTGATGTACTACTTTGCATATCGAAATGTTCCTACCTACCAAAATAGTAGACAAGTATGAACACATTTTCAAAACATTCAATGGGCCAACACTACCTACATCATACAGTGCTAACAGTGAAGCTTTTAAAAAGTTCAATATACTCAATGGATACAGAATATGGTCAAAATATTCTTCAATACGAACAACTTTCCTGAAAAGGTAATTTTCCATAATATCGTTTCAAAGAGACACTCAAATTAGGGCACACGCACTTTGGAAAACATTTTAAGCGGTACTTTCCGAAGTTTAATTAATACAGTTGTATAATAATTGCAATTGTTAAACATTTTATAGTCAAATGGAGAAGTCAAATTTATTCAAAAGTAAAACGAAACAATAACATTTGGAGAAATTTGTTCCTTTGGCAAGTGCCTGTAAGGTGAGCCAGGTTAAGAGTCGTAGTAGACTATGAATATAGATTTAAAGTTCGAAACTGCAATAAAAAACTAATTACTGCAGGTATATTTGTAAAGCACCCCATTACTTTAATTAGTTGTTTATGTTGGATCTTATTATTACCTGTAATGTTTTAAGTGCTTTCATTTTTTACGTCAGATCGATCGAAAATAGGCGTAACTAACTAACACTTGAAGTGTTCGAAGCCCACAAGAATTACCCAGAGACTATGATAAACAGAATTAAATGAAAAACTAAAAATAAGGCCGAATGATTGTTCAAACTTAGTGCGCTCTATAAAATAAAATTTACCTACTTCGAATAATATGTATTTCTGTAAATTTTTCTGAGTTGAACTTTTGCTTAATTTTGACAGCTCTAAGTTGTGGAACAAAGAAAGTAAATTTGACTGGCAATGCTGCAACTGGTGCTGTCAATTTAACAGTCTTAAACTGTGAAACTATAAAGGTTAGGTAAGTATCACAAAAGCTTGTCATCTCTTAAAAATCATCTAATCCCTTCTCTATAACTTTTTAAAGTTTAGAGCGTGAAAACCATTCTTTAGGGCATAAAACGCCTTTCAGTCTACAATCTTTCTGAGCCTAGTGGCTACGTATGCATAGATGCAATAAACTGCGTTAAGCTATTTTGGAAATAAATGTAGCTGCAGTCACAATTACAAACAAAATAAAGAAAAATGTTTTTGGAAAAAAATTAAAGCTGCTTTACGTTATTAGCTATCAAAGATTACGGTCCAGGAACTTACCATTCTATTACAATAAGACGGTAACACCGAAAATGTAATAAATTACAGACCGAATGCAATTCCGGTGCAAAATATGCGATACAATAGATTCCACTTACCCCAGCTGGAAGATGAGTGAGGCGCCAAAAGAAAACTTGGCGCAGGATAGCTGAGTAGAAAGCAAGGGTTCTGCGAAACACGATTTAGAAACCCGCGCACTATGACGTGCAGGCGTTGTTGACCCACCCCCCGAGAAGTTATACGAACTATACAATACTCAGGATTCTCAATGTTTTTGAGTTATATACAACATCGGATGATCTGGAGAAACTTGATTGCTATTGCTATGCTTGGACGGTATCTTTGTGAATAGAACTGAGTTTGGACAATATTTCAGAAAGTTAAACCTACTCTTGATTGGTTTACATATGAATGCATCAAATCGTATGCCGTATAAAAACCATCTAAGAAATTTCAGAAAATTAAATGTAGAAACTCTAGATTTTTGGTCTTTTTTTTTAATGGAAGGCAAAATTGAAATATTTCCATAATATTCTATTTTATGGCTTCAAATAATTAAGTAAAACCTCAATTGAATTGCGCAATCAGCTAACTAAGCAGAGACTATCTAATTGGTAGATACATTCATCGATACAAAGTATCCACTATCCAATGAAAAATAAAATGTATTATAATTGAAGGTGCTTACATTGATGAATTACTGCATAACAAGTTTCAAAATAATTGCACTCAATCATTAATAATAACTACTTACCCTTCAAGCCACATGACTCCTTCACAGTAAACGGAATACCCAGGAAAGGATGTCTTTGGAATAGTGCATCCAATTGCTCTGGTGGTGTTGTTTCAATTAGTTGATCCACCTGCTTGGCGTCTTTTATTGCCTCCGCACATCTATCCTCGACAATTGCATTTAAAATAGGGTTAACAACCCTGAGCCGCTCCACGTAGGCCCTCACTAATACCTCCGATTTCAACTAGCAACGAGTAACGTTTCCTGGTTTGAATTTTGATTTATTTTTTCACTTAACCTATGCACTTACCTGTCGCTGCCTTATTTTCGCAATCAACTCGATTATAGGAACATTTGTCAGCTCTGGCTGAGCTGGAGGTGGCACCTTAGTCCTCTTGCCCCCAGTGAGGTAAGCCACAATTGGGGTTACAATAATCCCAATCAAATGTATTAATGACGCGACAAATCGTAATAAAACTTCCATGATCTTGCTATTCACAATTTACAATGACCCTTTCGTGTTAATTAACAATATAATTGTAATCTAAAAAAACAAGTAAAAATTATGTATAAAAACACTCCGCGCACTACTAGAACGCCTCTTTCGCGTACCGCTGATTTATAACGAATGAGCTAGACTGTATGTGCCCTTAACCAGAACGCGCACACTTAGTACCCCAACACGCGGATAGTTCTTAAAAATTCCAGAATAGGAATTAAAGTTTTTATTTACATTTTATTTTAAGCTTTTGTTGCGATTCCGTATTGTGGTTGCCCTGTTTTAATCGACATCGACATGCATTTATTTTAAGTTGTTGTTCGGTGCGGCGAACGTCGTTCTGTCCAAGTATACTTTACATTGCTAACTAGTTTGCTGATATAGAGAGAAGGCGGCGTATTTGACGGTCCCAGTGATTCTGGCGCAAATGATTAAGTGATGATTGCTGGAAGTAGGTTTTTGTATTAAAGTTTTTAGTATGTTACACATCTATGGCGGGAAATAAGAATTTTATAGAGATAAAGTGTGCAGGGTGCGTGGTGATAAAGTCCACAAGTAGGGTTTTCTTAGTAAGAGTATATTCATGACCCAAGGAGATACTTATTGCGAACCGACAGTTTAGAAATGTGTCCAATGGAGGAATTATGTTGTAATTACATTTTAATGGCAACAGTATCAAGTGTACAAGGTCAGAAAGCACTTTGAAATTGTTGACAACTTAGAAAACAAAAGGTAACGTCTAAGAGGTGACTATGTAATATATGTAGATCGAGACTTTGAGTGAAGTAAAATTAAATTCTATTCATTTGGGTAAACATCCAACAGAATCAGCTTGAGAAATGCGCAATTGTCTTAATAAGGATTAGATATCTAGAAGCCTAGAAAAGAAAGTAATTCAAAATTTTTCTGAACTTAGGATAGAGTACATCTCCCTTTTTTCTTTTCCTCAAATTTGTGTACGTTTTAGGTGTTGTAGGGGAGGATAGATATATCGAAATGTCACTGTTTCTCAAAAGTATCGGTAACAGCCTGTTACTAGATATAAAGGCCAAAAGACACTTACATGATGTCTTCGGATTTTTTGTATGTGAAGCTTTGCATCATCACATCATTTCAAAGCTATAATATAATATTTGTCATCCAATATGGATATACTAGGTACACTGCTTGCTCCTTCTTCAAAGTCATTCACAACGTTTCTGGTATGTTAACATTTTCAAACCAACAAAAGAGGTATGCACTGAGCAAATATAAACCCATATGTTGATAGAATTGGTATAATTGGAAAAACGTAGCTAGCTGTCGATCATGAATGCAGCGATATTAGCAATTTATCGTAGATCACTGCAGAGATCAGTCAAAAGCTGGTTTTTTCGGCCATGAAAGCAATTGAATAGAAATCTCGACCATCTAAGGAGAGACACGAAGCCATATGGTGCATTGGTTGTTTTGAAGGAAAAATAACTTGGTTCCCCTTTACATTGACAGAGCGTGAAGGAAAAGAATTCTGTAATGGATCGCACAGACATGCAGGGAAATTCAGAAACAAGTGTACCGGAGTTGTAAAGAAGAGAAGAATTAAGATGATCAAGGGCACAGTCTACAAATCAATTCGAATGAGATGTTCAAGGATTGTTCAAAGCATTAAAACTGATATACATATGTATGTAGATATCCGGTGCCAGAAAAGTCGGCGTAAACTATACGTTTCTAGCACAAAAGATCTCTATAAGGTCGGAGTGCCTTTTGGGGTTATTTCACAGCCCATCACCAAAGTACCTCTTAAAAGAAACCTGTACTATAACTAAGGCGGAAAGCGACTAATTTCAGTGATTTCTTGCATCATATCCATTCTGCTCTGTTTTCTGTATCAATAATTTTCTCCACCAATCACAGCGAGGAGGATTGCCCACGTCTCTGGTCGCCATTGCCTTTTTACTGTCGTTATAGTACCAGCTTAATAAATATCTTGTAATACATTTCCTGACCTAAGTTAGTACGTTAGTAGTAATCGAAACGAGTATTAAGGTTTTTTAAAAAAAAAAATCGACTGATCTTCTGAGGAAATTATAGCCGCGAATAAAAGCAGAACATGATGTTCAAGCTTGTGGGGGAAACTATTGAACATAAATCCGTTAACTGTCCAATCTTACCAATAGACTGAATCAGAAATTGTTTTGGCGTTCATACTACTAAAAAAATATTGTACTACTTTCAGAGACATAGTTGTGGTTCGGTTTTCAATACCTAAGCTAATGCTACCTCATCACGTTTTCTCTTATTTTCCGAACCATCGTCTGTCAAAATATCACACGTGTTTGACTTTATTCTTAGAGGAGAGATGAGCCCATCTCAATTTTACTGGATTTATTGAAAAAAAAAAATGTCAAAGCGTATACCAAATTGATCAGAAAAGGTTGAGGTTGTCAGGTCAAGTCAGGATTGATCATTTATGGTAAACGATTTGTTGATCCCATGGGGAAAAGAGAAATGATCACCTACATACTTAGGGATCAAACGATTTACCAAGACAGTTGTCCCCAGATATTTCCATATTACAGAGTAGCTTTTGATATCCGAGACAAATAGTTTGCCGGCAAATTTTGGGATTTCGCTGGTCAGCTGTGGAAGAGAATTCTTTTAAATCCGTAAATGAGGCCAATTTCATAAATTGGTGTCTAAGCCATTTGGTATATTTGATGAGGTAACGATTTTTTACTACTATTACTCACGATTGTACTACTTTTAAACTTCACAAACTGGCAGCACTCACCGGAGATCTTGAAATCTCAGAGGAATTAAAGGAAAAAGTAAAGTTGGCACTTTGAAAAGAAATTTTATAATGTGAGGCCTAGATCTATTGGACTTCCATTGGACTAATAAAATAAGCTTAAGTTAGTTGTACCCCCTGTAAATCTATTTAAATTTAAAGTTTGTATATGCATGTACATCCATTAAAACTTTTGAAATCACATTAAGCAGTACCTAATCCAGAGAGTGAAAGTAAGCCTTAAGATGTCCATATGCACGTCTAGTACGTGTTAATCGGTCCAAATAAAATATTACAGCATGCAGTGCCAAAAATACCATAGAGCTATACTCAGCTATGCACAAATAAAAGCTTTCTAAATTCCTCCAAAAAATCCAACGAGTCATCAATTTGATGATGAATATGCAGAAATGGCAGTTACAAGGCGAAACTGTACAAAGGTCCTTTTAGTGGAATCCACCCACCGTATCTAATCTATTCTCAAAGGCTTAAGTGCTTTAGGTAAAAAAAACTTGTATCTGACGTCAAAAAACCGAAACAAAAACAAAGCAAACCCCGTTAGCTGGATGTAATATCTACTAATGATTAATATTCATAGTTGGTTTCAACGAATCTAATAACAATAAAATAAAGTAAAATGCGATTGTAATTTCAGTCATGAACCAGCGTTTAACTTTGGCCCACAAGAGATGTTACGCCATGTGGTTGAAGCTTATTACAAGGTCAGTAAAACACCGTACAAGGTAATGAAAACGAACTAATAACTAATTTTCGATAGTTAACAAGTTAGCAAACCGTTTCACTGAAAATCGATACGTCAATGGCATTTCCCTATCTATAGTGCAACTATTGGATTTCTTAGAACTCTTAGGTATTCTTTTTGGCCATGCATCCAGACTCAAGTTACTAACTATCGCCTTGTGATTCCATGGAAAGGGGAACTAGTTTAATTGTAAAGTTGTCGCCGAGAATAATCAGAGATACAAAGAAGCAGGTTAGACATTAATCGAACTGTTGGGACAAGAAATCGCAATCAAGAGCGGAAATGCGTTTCCACAGATTAGAAAGAAAAGTTGCTTGGAGCACTTGGTATAGGTCCCATCCAGGTGTTCAAACTAACCTTGTTTCTTTGAAAGTTCTTTCAGTTTCAGATGAAATGTATTAATTCGAGAATTTTAAATAGTTGGATTGTATCGGACAATAAAGTTATGTGATTTCGAAAAAGCTTCAATTGTATAGTATGGGTCAGAATAGTTAAGTGGGTATAGTACGTGTTTGCAGAGATTTCAATCATTGAGGGTAGACGTTGATTGATGTTACTGCCTTCATCAAAGAACGAGCTAAATACTTTAAATTGTTCCTAATGTCGAAAATCGCATAGAAAGAATGCTGAAATCTGTAAACTTAACCAGATTCACCAGGATTTAGACAAAGTGACTCGCTGTCATGTGACTTTTTCAACATCGTACTTGAAAGAATTGTACGGAACTCATAAGCCAACACCAGAGGCACAATCTTTCAAAAGTCTGTGCAACTACTGACGTACGCCGACGACACAGAAATTATTGGCAGAACTCAGCGGGCTGTCACTGGAGCGTTCACAAGTATTGAAACGGAAGCTGCCAAAGGGTTTAGCGATAAACAAGGGCAAAACGAAGTATATGCTGTCAACGAAAAGGGACAACATCGACTTAGTCAAAAAAAAAAAAAAAAATGCGAATCAGTTTTTAGGGATGGCTAAGACAGAGGACAGGAAGAGCGAATGGACACCAATGCTCTGCCCTACGGAGTCTTTGAAGCAAGCCCGGAGGGACAGCGCAATAGAGAAAGACGGAAGAAGGAGGCGCTTAACTTAGGACCGGGATAACTGGAGAAAGTAGTTGGTTGAGGCCCAGGTTCACCCCGCACTGTAGCGCCACTGTCCATGTCCTCTTCATCTGGCCTATGATAGAACAATAATTGAAGAACAGTGAAATAAATCTGTGGTTTGGAAACACCCATTGGATTCCCTATGATTACAACGAAGAAGGTGATAAAGTAGATGAAAACGTGTGACTGGGCTTCTCGACCCAATGTGGGATTACAACGAAGAAGGTGATAAAGTAGATGAAAACGTGTGACTGGGTTTCTCGACCCAATGTGCGCACATTTAGATGATAGCGTGTTTGCTTGTTACCCGAACTGTGTAAGGTCGGGCCTGAGGATTCTTCAAATCCAAACGGAATCTGCCTGCACCAGAAACTTTGGATTTGGAATTTTACTCTCCTTCCATTTCCTTATCTATTACAATTTGCCGTGACGGATGTGTGTCAGACATTCGGGGTTGTTGTGACCGGGAAACAAATTTTGGTGTCAAATTCCCCCCTTTTCGATCGTCACATTTACCACTCAATCACTCTGCCACTTTCTTTAGCTTCTACTCTCTGTAATTCGAAAATATTGAGTCTGATCCACAAAGTAAAATAATTCGATTTCCAAAGATCAGTTAAAGGATCAATCGATGAAAAAAAAAAAAAAAAATATTAAGAGAAGTCAAAGACAATGAAAATTAGATTCCGTCTCAGTTTTAAGAGAAGTTATTCACTAGCTTTTCTTAGTACAACAAGTATTTATATATTTATGTACATACATATTGAAATATCTTAATAGTTCACGACACGATCATGTAGGTTCATGGCCAAAGAAGAAGCAATCAACAATGTGAATAAAGCCAAACAAAAAAAAAAACATAACTGCACCGCTTCAACGCTCCATTTAACTTACTTAAAAGACTTGCCCGCAACTAAATACGAACTAAGTGAAGCGCAGTCGTGCAATAATGCACAATTATGCATTTCAGTGGACATATGACCCTGTCCATTGTTCACAGTTATTATTCAAATTCGAACTGAACGAAATAAAGGTATTTGCATGACCAGATCCAAGGTTAAAAGAAGAAAGAAATTTACAATTTCCGAAGTTTAAATAAATTAATAACAGGAACTGATTCTGAATAGTGGCCAAAATGGATAGCCGGTTGTGAGCATTGCGGAAAATTTGTTTTCTATTTTACAATTGACAGTTTCTGTTTTTTTGACAGATGTTATGGCGCTTATTTTGTAACATTTGCATCGATGACAGTTGGTCAAATGAAACTTGTACGAAGTGGAGGAACATTTTAGTCGAAAAAATCATCTATACTTAGAACACTCCATTGTTAACTTGACGCATTTGTAAATAAAAAAAAAATCTGTCAGATCTGTCAGACGCTTGACAATCCTTGTGAGATTCTCGTTAGACACATGCATGATCAGTTACGGTTTGATGCGTTTCTTAGGTCGGCAGAGTTAAGGGCATATTTTTCTTCGAGGTCGGTAGATATTGAATTTAAATTAGAAGGTGTGGACCTCGATCAAATGTAGTTCCATCAGGACGTTGCCAAGTGTCGTACAACTGCTCAAACAAAGTCTTTATTCGCAGAGAAGGCGGACAGTTCTTTTTGAGGGGATGTTCAAATTGAAAGTTTATCCCGACAAACTGAACAGTTGTACAAAGTCAAACTATTTTCAAACGCATTATTGAGAACTTTATCAAAAGAATCAGATCCTATGATATGAGTACAACAGTAGTATTGGACAACAAAAATTTTCATATTTAACTCCAATTTCAATGCAAAAAGAGTTGTTCACTTTGGGACACTCGTCACATGTCCACTTGTACAGTCCTTTCCTCTTATTATTTACTCGGAACGCGCTAGTGGTACGTCTTTAGATTTTCAAAAACATTTCGTTTCACAGGATAACGTTTACCACATTTGAGAAGCATACTCACAATTTGAAACCGCACAAGAAATTCAAGTAATTATGCGCCGATTACACTATGAACACTTATGATCAAGTTTAATGTTAAAATGAAGTTTGATGCATATTTTCAATTACAGTTCGACATCATAAAAAGAAAAATTCGATATGCAAGAGCAACAACAGATATACTAAGACGCGGCGCTTAACTTCGTTTGACGGTTAATCGCCCAGAGAATTCAACGGAAGCATCGAAGCATTTAGGCATTTAAAAAGCTTTTTTTTTTTATTTATTTATACCACCATATACGATTTATACAGTCCCTGAACAATGTTTGTACACTTGTTTATCGCGAATTCGAATTCACAGTGACACGCAAAGTTTGATCCAACAGTTCAACTTACGCCGCCGAAAGTAGTTACATTAAACACAAACTTTCGGTATAGAATAAAACTAATCAAATTAAGTAAGTATGTAGCGTCTTATTGTAACTTTAAGAATATAGACGTTGAGGTCGACCTTATGTACCAAAACGGCCTTGTCAACCGGTGCTATTAGAATTTTCGGTTTATTTTGAATTCTGGTATCTAGTTGTTAAACTTGCTATATCGACACGGAAATGGGTTAAGATATTATCATAAATGACAAAAACCATATGAATTATACATTCGACAGACTGGATCACGACAAACTAGATAGATTGTTGGGGAACAGATAAAAAAACTGCATGAACGCGACGAGCGAACGATGGTTCTTTTGGACAAAAAGTACTCTAAAAGCTTACTGCACGTCGAGGTAGAATGCACTTAAGTACTGTGTGGGGGGATTTTTCATTTACTTTTTATTTTTTTATTCAGAAACAAGTTTCGCTTTTTAACTGCATAGAGTTTTCTATCCCAAGCTGATAGTGATAGATAGATAGAGTTGCTCAAGCGTTCTTCTAGCGCCGGTTTACCATTCGAGTTTTGTGCGATGTCACTGTTGGATTGTATCTAAATGGAAGCTTTCTAGTTTAAATTGGTTGTCCATACTGAAGCGTATATTGATAATAAAAATAAATAAATAAGTACGCTGAAACTTTTTTAATAGTATATTTGGTTGATAGTTTTGCGTATGCATCTCTTTTTAATTTCAGTTATTTGTGGTTGGGGGCACATAGTATCAGAAAAGTGTCAACAATTTTTTTTCTATCGAGTTTATGCTAATACGGCTGGTTTTATTGATATTATTTGTTGATGTATATCATTGAAGCTACTGGAATATCTATTGAATGATAATCTTACGAAATTTAATAATAATAATCAAGATCGCCTTGATTGCGCACGTCTCGATATATTGAATGCGATGAATGGGAATGTTTGGTTTATCTTTTTTTTTTAACTATTTTGGTTCGATACGATAGTGAACGAATTCTTCAGTGATAATTAAAGATCCTTAGGTCCTTAGGGTAAATAGACCCATTTGAGTCGACTCAAGTTGGTAACATATTTACATTAAAAAAAAAACTACTAACCGACTGAAAATAGCTCTCAACCAGTTTTGTAGACTATATTTGTACTGAGCGATGCAAAACAAGCATTTCGGTCCTGTCACCATTAGTTCTTTAAAAAACGCCGGTGTGCTGGGTTTGAAACTTTGAGGGCGGGGGCACTACATGTGATCTCAAACGACTAATGTACATTTTTTTATTAGAACTTCAACGCTTGTTGGATCAATATGTGCCATGTAACAATTACAATACGTTTTGTGTTAGTAAGTGACTATTGGAAAGTTACATTCTTGTTGAAACATAGCTTTTGAAAATCACAAAAATACTCCTTGTCTAACCAAGAGGCATATTAAGCGGCCCTGTAAAGAAGGACGGAGGCTGTTCGTGAGCGCTATGAGCAGAAGAGACGGAAAGTAAGGGCATACCCCACGTATAATGTACGGAATGGACGATAATAGCCAAAATGTCCGTCCACCTGTTCAAAGCGAAGTAAGGATAGCAATATCCAAAGTCAAAACCAACGAGGCTAATGGACTTGATGTCTTACAGGTCAAGTTGTTCAAAATAGCTGGAGAGGACTTAGTAGAACACATAAATCAATGAGTGCGGCTTCAGACCACCAAAGATCACAGTAGATCCAATTCTTACACTTCGACTGATACAACCTATGAACTCCATCGATAGTCATCAGGACAGCATCAACCTTGGTTGCGCTATAAATTCTAACATCTCACCAAAAACTACGAAAAATAACTCTCGACAAGCACTGTTTCTTTGGGCTGAAAAAGCAATTGAGTAATAGAGTCTTATCCCGAACTACTAAGGATATTCTATACAAGAGCTTGATTATTCCACTCCTGATTTATAGCGATGAAGCTTGAACTCTGTTCGCAGCGGATGTAGACAACCTCAGGCGCTTCAAAAGAGAGGTTCTTTGTAAAATTTTCGATTTCGTTTGCGTTAATAAGCTTTAGACGATGACGATCAACCATGAATTATACGAGCTGAACAGTGCACATCGACCTAGTCAAAAAAGTGAGCAGCAGTCGTCAAAAGTTACTAGGACATGTAGAGCGGTTGGATACAAATGCTCAAGCTCATAGAGCCTTCAAATCGAAACCATAGGGACGATGCAGTAGAGTGTGTTCTTTTTAGGTGGATCGCCGAAGACCTCAACCGACATGGAGTACACAACTTAATGCAGTATGCCAAGGACCGGGCTAACTGGAAAAGCTTATAAATATGAAGCTATCTCTCTGAAACTATGAACACAGCAGAAGTTGTCATTGTAAAGTATTGCTAATGAAGACACTGTTGGATATTCTTGATGCACAAATCATTTAACCAACAAGATTTATCTTTTCCTAGCAGTTCGAGTTGATTTTTTTGCAAACTGCTGATATCTGTAAAATCAATCATATCTGTCAAATCCGAAGGCCTTTTGCAGCCTACCTGAAATCTAAACAACTGTCTAATCTGTACTGCATTATTGCACAAATAAAAGTAGGTATGTAAGAAATGCAAATAAATATACTATATACATACCTGTATACATAATGTATGTACCTACAGAACAGTTTATTTGACGTATAACGTTGACGTTGATAAAGTTTGTCGACTATGAATAATTCACTTCAGTGGTTTGAAGTTCAAAATACACTTCATTAAGCTTTCGGTGACGCGAAAAGCTTTTGAATAAAATGGAGATTAACGAATTATGGTAAAAAATTACCGTCTAGCCTCTGCCAACATTGCCTACGTTGGCCTATGGCTTATGGAATTTGAATTAGGGTTCAATTCAAACTTGTTTCCGTTGTATTTTATGTTTTAGTTAAAACACTTTCAAGTGGGTACGTGAATGTTCAACCAAAAAAAAAAAAAAAACAGAATCGTGCATGAATTTTTTAAATACTTGAAGGACTTATTAAATATTTGTAATGCAAGTTGTTACTTTATGTGGAAACATTTTGAAGATAAAGTACTTACAACCAACTTCAGGGCCGTTTTTAACTGCAGTTTTTTAAAGGTTTACGATCTTTTATTGGGTAGTCTTCTTTTGTATGGATTTTGCTGACTCATGTGAACACACATTCATGAACAATATTATCCTTGATTTAATTAAAACGTGGGCTAGGTTGGGTGTGGGCATTAAGTACTAAATACATCGCTGGTATAGTGTGGAACTAATCGCGTTTTAAGTGATTCAGCTCACCAGGTTGACACAATAATTGACCCTTTTCCTTAAAAGGAATTGAATACAAGTACTTAGTAAAACTGTATATTTTTATCACAATAATTTGATTGGTCTGTTCACTTACTTTAAAAATCGAAACAATTGCTACGAAGATCTTAGAACTGTTCCCATATTTTCTTGTCATTTCTAAGAGTAGGGGTAAAAAACTGTCAAAGAGAATAAAATGTTCAAAAATGTTGAGCAAAAAAGTGTGCACTTTATAAAAGTCAGAAACTTACAGAATGTATGAGAGGAAAAAGTAAAAAATATCTGCGATTGAATGTAGGTATGTATGTTTTTTTTTTTTTTTTTTAATTAATTTTTGTTTATTAATTCATTTACTCTTACATGCTAGACAAAATTGTTTAAAACTAGCTTAACTAACTTAACTATGTTATGACTAACTTACTGGCCCTATGCGGGCGCTCTAAGCTAAACTTAATGCTTAACCTATGTCTTTCGACGTAACCTAACTAAACAATGAATTGTTTCTTATTTTTTTTTATTTATTTACTTCTAATTGACACAAAGAAAATGATTGAAGGAAAAACTTTGTAAACGAACATTGTAGGTATGTATGTATGTACATATGTATGTACATATGTACAAACTAAATAATAAGCATTTAACATTATAGTGATGCATTTTTCCTCAGTTGTTTTGTCTACATTTACTTTTACTAACCAAAAAAAAAAAAAGCATTTAGAAAAGCTTCAATCTGTTTGGAACGGATACACTACGTACTGTAGTGTATCAAAATTTAAAGGCTCACAAACTGCTAACATACGGGTGGACGGACGAACATGACTAATTCGTTTTCGCTAATGATACGGACCACGAAAATATATATTTTATAGGGCCTATCTCGATTATTTCTTTATGCTGTAAAATTATGTAAGCGTGAGCGCTCTCTTCTACGAAAAATTCGTTGTTTTGGGAGAGTACGCGAACAGACCTACTGTGCTATGTATGTACGTAGTATAGAATTCATTGCATGCAACAACAGAAATGTATGTATGCAGAGATACGCGTAGTTCTATAACACCGTACCCCTAGGTAGAACACTTACACTTTTGATAACACAACAAGAATTTTTTGGATCACTTCAAGATATCGTATATGTAAAGGCCATGCTTAGAGCACTTGACATAGAATTGCTATTCGTGATCAACTTAAGGCTATCTGTTGGTTTCTTTTTGAATCATATGTTATTTTGACATTGTGTTCAAAAAATTAATAGATGACCTTACTTCCAAAATTCCAAAAAAAAATGCAACCATGATGCTTTGCATACGTTTTACTTTGTACAAGTTTGACGTTGCTAACCGCATTTATATATCCGATCTTAAACATTTTGACTGTGCGGAAAATTTTACTTCACAAGGATTAAAGAACATAAAAAGATGATCATTAGGTGTCTCACTCCCTGAAAATATCCAGGCGAGCTCTGCAATCATAATAAAATTTGCTAACTATACCTACACTGTCACCAATTCAGTATTCCTTGATTTATCATATCAAATTGATATGAAGTTTGGTCTAACTTGCTTATCACCCTAATTTCCTTTCACAGCACTATCTTGGCACTTAAAAACCGGGTAATGAGTAATTTCTTTTTCAGTCCTGAGTGTTATATCGGCGTTTAATTCGATAAGTTTGACGGGCCCAAGAAAATTTTGTATTTCTATAAAACTAATCGACCAACAGCTGTAGGCCTTAAAGTTCCAAATGCTAAGAAAGGTTTAACATGACAGAAAGTTCAATCTGGAGAACTGAAATTAGCTAACCTGGAATATCTGTAATGCTTATCCGTTGAATGTTTTCAAAAATATAAACAATATTTCGTTGTGCCATAACAATAGAGAGGCGACTCTTTATGGTTCGGAGGGTCGTTAAGTAACTAAATAAATTCAGGTTGTATTATAGAATAAGTCTTATAGGTTGTCGGTAAACCAGAAAGGGATTGTTTCTCCGAATCTAGGTTTTTTTTGTTATGAAGGGAGAAGTGAAATCTTTTATGGATACTGTCACTTGTACCAGACCAGGTTTTCACATTAGATATGCTGCATCTTACCCCGTAAGACTACGAGATTTATGTTTTATTCAGCTATGCTCTGGATAGTATTCTATGGGCTGCGTTGGCCGTCTCCCAAGTTTCTCCCATTGCTGAGAATTAAATGTTATTAGTCTTAGAAGGTCATGGAATTGCCTATCTACCTTGAAAACGTCCATTTCCTGTCAGCTAGCAGTTACATGTCCAGCGACTATTTCCTGAGGTGCCCCATTGCTGCTATCACTCTATTTAAGCAGTTTTTCTGATGGCCTTCTGTGTCGGATATCATTCTAATTGCATGCCGCGACACCGTTATACGCAGTCTACTCTGAGTAAAGCATATATGTATATCTCTTTACGTTGCGTGTGTCGAGATTGATGCAAGCTGATTGCAGAACTACTGTCTAGGTCCTTTAATGGATGTCATGAGTTTTGATACAGCCCCAACTGGTTAATTGGCCTTCTCCCACGGTATTTCTCGACAGTAAGGTGGTGTACCTACATAATGTGACTTGAAGCTGTGTTCTCTAGCCTATAAGATCAGGCGGTCAAGTTCGTTGCGACTCTTTATAAGAACGGTTTCTCTTGTTGGTATGGAATGCGCCTTTTTTTGCGCACAGTTTATCAAAATTGACTGACGTTTACCATTTGACGTAAACATCTCTGGAAAGTTACCTGAACTGCTAATAGATGTCATTATGAGTGATTTTTCTAATTTAAATCCAGACGACCATAATCGCAGTTTTAATTTGACATGTTAGCACGTTTGCAGTGTTACCTTCAACAATTGAACGTCATTACCATTGTTTATTTTATTCGCCTATTTACTATCGCTGTTGTATACTATCTAACACAACTGACAGAGTGCGAATATTTCCCTTATCAACGAGGCAAAAAAATACGCTTTATCAGAAACAGTACAGGAACACACCCTCTTACCACTTCTTCACTTAGGACTTTAATTGCAAGGTGTAATAACTTGGTTCATGCCTAAAAATAACTAATCTAAAAAATAATCACGTGGCCTAAGTGTGTTGAATATAAATCCTGATTGCAATTAATTCAAGTGTGCCATTCGAAATATATCTCTACATATCTCTACATATGTACATACGTATAGTAAAGAAAACTTTATCATTTCTTAATTATTATAATTTAAATACGTATGTAAAGTACGAGTGCACTAACTTGGTACTTAATTTGCTTTTATCTCAGAATACCATTATGTTTGATTTATGATATCGCAAATAGCAAAATAAGCAATGACTACAGACATTCAGAGTTATTTCGTGTGTCTACTGCAGCAGCGAGAATTGAACAACATTCGAATACATACCACAAGAATGGTGGCAAATAATGACAATGGCAACCAGATTGACCAGAGTCAGGATTACTGCAGGAAGAGAACATGGTAAAACGACCTAAGAAGGTCATTTGAGAAAGCTCTTATTGCGACCAACAACCTATGCATTGTGGTCTACTACACCACCCCGCATAAAACTGTTGACAGTGCTCAGCTCAGTAATGTTGGTAGTACCTACTAGTTGTTGTTTCGGTAGACACCGGTAAATAAATTGCAGCTTACTTCAGACAGGTTTGGCTACTTGAGCCATAGACATGAAAAATGTAAAAAGAGTACGAAAAAAAAAGTCATAACTAGTTAACTGGTTGTAAGTGCAATGTATTGTGGAATTCAGTTTAAATTCTTAAACAATGGCAACAGAATGTTCTTGACAAAGTAAAACTTAATCATTTTAAGCAGAGACTGCTGTTTTTGTAATTAGTCATTGGTAATAGAAATATAATACAATATAAAACTATAGTTGCTACATGTAGCAAAATTTACATTTCCATTACAAAGAGTCCAAAGATATTAATATGATTTGAAAATTTATTTTTATTTTTTTCATGTTGTATGACTTTTAGTTGGTACAATGAGTTCAAAAGTATCACAACTACGGACATTGATTTAGCTGTTAATAAGGTGACAACTACGATGAGGAAAACTTTTTGGGTTTGACTAATGTGTAATCAGTAGATGTCAGCACATCAAAACTGTTATGCTTATCACAAACTATGGTGAAAACTTTTTGTCGATCGTTAATAACATCAATTTGGTAATGGTGAAGTAATCAATCAGAAACATGTAACGAAATATTGAAAAATATTGGAAAATCAAAGTTCAACAATTTCTGGCAGCTGCATATGTACGTTTCAGAGATCATTTTAGAGAACGTAGTCAAGAGTTTAAAATAATGCAAATGAAGAGAGAAAAGCGTTATTTGTGTCGTTTGTTCTCTAAATTCATATGTTGACATGCGTAACTGAAGAATCAGGCAGGCTTATTAAAGTTGGCAATGAACCATGTGCAAAAAATAAGCAACTCGATTCATCGTTTGTTGATCAGAAAACTAGGTTAATATGAAGCTATTCTGGATAGTTGAACTTTCCGGGCAGCCAATATCATCTTAAATTAGTACCTTTACACAACAAAGAAGAATTGCTGATATACTTAACATCGCAGAAGAACTCCTAACACGCGGGCCAACTGGCGCTGAAAATGCTGAACAATTTCAAACGTTTTCCTCGCTTAGATATTCAAAGTTTTGAATATCTAAAGTAGTTTTAAATGTTAGGTGGAAGTTAAGGTTCTATACTCAGCTCGTTTTAATTGAGCGTACACTTTAACCTATTGCAATAAGGGGGCAATAACATACATAAGTTCCTAATATATAAAAGTCAAATTGTTACTCTAATGACTTGAAGTACATTACATTATTGTACACTGCTGGAACAATTCGAAACTGCTCATCACATCTTCAAAATTCTACTGGCAGTAGTATTTTCTCTTGAACATAAGTTAACAGAAATAATAAAGCGGATAACAGCGGAGTGAAACGGTGCACACCGTATGCACCATTAAATGTTGGGTGTATTAGAAAATTGTTCACGAACCCCAAACTTTATAAAAATGAAACAAAGTTCTATGGAGTTCTACCGTTGCAAGTAGTAAAATATTTTTGTATGAAAAAAGTATTTATAAATTTTTTTTGATCTAGTTTCATTGTTGACTGACTTACATATAAATTGCAAATGTGAATGTGACTTCTGATCTTGCGATGATTAAGTATCAATAAAAGAAAAAAATCAACATATGCAATGACAGCAAAACTTATTTATAGGTGTAATTATTATAAAAAAAATTAGTTTAATCAATTGTAAATCTAAACGGATGCGAAGGGAAGTTATTAAAAGTTCATTGTGGGGTAACTTAGGTAATAATATTAGTGACTTCAATCAAAAGCATGTCATTAACGGAAGATAATTATAATTATTGCATAGTTATTTTCCAATAATAAATAGCAAACAACTTATATAAAAAATGTCATCAGTGCAAATCGTCAAGTTAAGGCTATTTCCGATAATCATTTTTAAAGGCGTGGACTTCAGTGTGATTATGTCAAAACCAAACGAAACGCCCACTCAAGTTCTTGCAAATCTTTTAGTTAACCAAAATGAATTTAACCACATTTCATAATGTGTTAAACTGTTGGTATTTGGTTTGGATTCAGTGCAGAGGAAATAAAATATTCTCAAAATCGTCTTTTTTGCTTTCTATGCCAGCTGTCATATTTCAGTTCTGAATCCCATTTCATTTAGAGTTTCCCTTAGTTCGCTCGACGAAACCGAGCATAACACCATTATTCCATATAATAATTTATTTCATAAAACTTCGATGAGCTTCGAACTCTTATATGGTTGGGCCTTCACAGTCTGTCAAGAGTGTCATTTCAACAACACTGGTGGTGGCATCAGTTAGTAGAAGTTACATTAGGTCTGTTCGCGTACTCTCCCAAAACAACGAATTTTCACGAAAATCTACGAAAAGTCACCAAATTCTGTTCGAGTACACAAAAGTTTCGTAATTTTTCTTAAAAAATGTCCCCAGGCAACGAATCTTAGTGCAGGAAATTTCTTTGCAATGATTTACGAAAGCTGTCAAATCTGTCAGATACCTAAACATAATTTTTTATTATTTGTGTATTTGCATACATTTGCTTTTGACGTCTAAAAAGTGGGCAAATTTCGTAGCTTTCGCGTTCGTGTACTTTTTGTAATTTTACCACTCTCTGAGAGAATTTTACTCCCACTCCTTGAAATTTCGCGATCTACGAATTTTGGCACAGAGAGTACGCGAACAGACCTACTATGTCTTTCTTGCTTTCTGTGGCAGGGTTTGTTTACATAAATAAAAACTTATCTGAAATAAAATTTAATACACGGCTTTACAAAATAATGACAACAAAACTATAACAGCTTTTTTTGACAGTTTTCACGAATCTGTTCTAACTAAAAATCAAGTGCAGAAAATCCTGCTCTAAACTGTTGTAGAACAACCTCATTGAACAGGAATCAGATCAGTTTCCAAAAGAAAATTCCTCATTGAACACCTAAAGTTCTACAGTTTAGAACACAACTACGTATTGCTACGATGTCTTTTATTTATCGAATATCTTTCGAGGATTCGACCTAGATTGTTGATTTTGGGAGATATCCGTAAGGCAATGAAAGCAAAACCTTGCTTTGACTTATTATTCGTTGTACGTTTCAAAACTTGTCAAATTGCACCTGCAGAACTCAGTAAAACTAAAATTTGATTTAAGAAGTAAATTATTAAGTTAGTAATAATTTTATTTTTATTATTTTTTATATTAATTTTAATCTGAGAAACACAATATAAAAATTTGTATAAATTACGATGGTGGCACCCATCCACCGAAAACCTTTTCAAGTTCCAAGGCAACTTTAAAACAATTCCTATCTGCATATGGTGCAGCTATAACTTGAAACCCGATTGGTAATCCTTCCTCATTTATGCCCATAGGGATGTGACAACTAGGAAATCCAATCATGTTGAATAGTCCCGATAATACCGTGCCGGGTGAGTGAATTATGGATGTGTTATGTAGAAATGCAGCTCGATGGAATGTTGGAAAAAAGAGAACACCATCAGTACCTAGTGCAGTCTAAGTAAACAAATTTAATGAATAATTACAACTTAGATTCTTGTTCAGTATTTACCCGTAACTTTGATATGAGTGCTTCCTTCCTCTTCAGATAATGATTTTTTCGAAATGCTGGAAATATAACGCTAATGTCATGAAGGCCCTGGAAGTACAAGGCCTGAACTGAATGTGTTGCTTTCCCGGTGAAGTGTTTCTTCAGCTCTGTCAATGTGGTTGTTTTTAACTTTAAAAAATAATAAATGTTAAGAGTTTCAAGTAAAGTTAAGGGTAATGGAAATACTTCGGGATTTATAGGATTATCATGTATAGTTGGTGGATTAAAACATAGCAATGTGGTTGCCACTATTTCCATAGTGTCGTTCATTTCTTCTAGGTCGAGCTGGAAAAATATTTGCTGGATGTGCTTTTACTTTTGAAACGAATTGAGGTGTCTTACCTTTTGAACCTTATTGCCTTTAGATGTAAAGTGGTCGCAAGCATTTTGAATCATTTTCTTTATTGGCTCACTCACAGGTATAGTGGTTAAACGCATTCCCAAATCCATATAGTAAACCTGGAAAAGATAGAAAAGGAAACTTTAGATTAAGACTTATCATATGAGCTCGAACGAATATAAGATTAATGGCTTAAGATGGCAGTGCATTGAGAGTGGTTCGAGATGATAAGAAAGACCGAACCTCCGTTTTAAAGGCCAAGCTATCGCGGATGCCAGAGCGCTTGGTCTGGACAACTGCAAGCAGCGTGCCCGGGGTCGAAGGGAATGGAAGGCTACCGTGTCTCAGGCAGGGACTCTTCACTGGTCGGGAGCACGTTAAGTAAGTAAGTAAGCATTGAGAGCATCCAGATATGCAAAGAACATATTTGCAACGTTTTAAGGACTGAGTGAGTGTTGCACAGACTATGAAAGACCACAACTTAAGGATGAATTGATATACAGCTTCAACTTTGTGCGTCAACCTTGTGCGTATGGGGTTATGAGAAGCTAGGCTCTGGGGCCACAGACCTACTGCACCAAAGATTTTGTTGTAATGGAGGTACTCAGCTCAACTGCACGGTACCCGTGCTCGCTTCTATGCCCCGATAGATAGATGGACGAATGCTGTACTCGCACAACTCCACAGCGGGATACTGACATCGGTTCATCTCCCTTGAGACCATGAACCAGGAACTTGTGCGTCGGATGTAGTTCAATCAGCATCGAACCGGTTGAATACTTTGTTGTAGTCAATGTAAAAATGCAAATATCCCAAGTGCCACAGAATTTCTATGAAAAGTATTTTTAAAATCACAGAAACTGCTAGAATTTTCGCTGAATAGGCTGAAATGCCCCAGCAGTCACCGCCTGCTGGTATCAGTTGCGATGTAAACAGAACAATCCATTACAAATGTATTTATTGTTCGCAACCTCCACAAATAAACACAATAGTCTTCGGATGTACAGAAATATAAGGACACGCCGGTCCCAACACGTTCACATTGAATTGTCGGATAAGATTTGTAAACAAATATGAACATACCTTCATGTCATCAATATCAGCAGGTTTAATTAACTTCGAAGCGTTTCTTCCAGCCATTAAGTCCAACAAAAGTGGTAAATCTTCAGCAAAGCGTGTAATCGGTCCCAATTGCAAGAGCTGTTCGAAACCCACTTCATCTATGTTTGGAAAATGTCCCTCTGTTGATATTAGTTCGCCAGTTGGCTTGTGGCCGAAAACACCACTAAACATAGCAGGAATTCTAACCGATCCACATAAATCCGACCCAATTCCAAATACTGTTGCTCCGGCTCCATTAAGAGCTCCCTCACCACCCGAAGAGCCCCCAGGTGTGCACTCTGTATTGTAAGGGTTGCTACAACGACCGTGAGTCAGCGTCGAAGTTTCCCAACTTACACAAAGTTCCGGATTCGCAGATGCTACTAATGGTATGGCACCTGCCTGTCTAAGTAGACCGATCGCTGCTCCATCTTGTTCGGTTTTCATACCACGACGATAGTGACTTCCTACGACGTGCGATAAACCTTAAAATAAACGGAAAAAATGTATATTTGCTTATAAAGACTTACTCTAGTAATACCTTCGACTCCACAGGACTCTTTTACAGTGAAGGGCACTCCGAACAAAGGATGTTTCCTAAACAGCTCCTCATTGTCCTTAGTTAAGTTGATTATCTGGTCGGCCTTTTTCGCTTCCACAACAGCATCGGAAAATCGATCTTCAATCACAGCATTGAGAATGGGATTAACTTCCTTGATTCGTTTAATGTACTGCCTGACTAGCTCCTCCGAGGATACCTAAACATGGATGGTCCATTGAAATAAACTGGCAATCTTAACCTCAAGTACATACCTCTCCATTTTTCAGTTTTCTTACTAATTTCGAAGCAGAAATATTTAACAGCGCATTCTGACATTGTGGAATCTTTTCTCGTTTTGTGCGATTATACAGCTTGATTATGGGTTGTAGGTGAGTACCGATCCAGTAGAGGATAAAAGCAACAAAACGAAGAAGGATCTGCATTATTAGAATTAATTTATTGGCACATAAACAAAACCGGCACTGTCAGGTATTCGCGACGAATGATGATTCCAGATTGTCGATTATTCGTCTCCAGGGTACATACATCCGTTTCGTTAGCTAAGATTAGGATTCCATAGGTCAGTTTAAGTTGGCTTATCGGTCAGAATGGTTTTAGTGACGATGTGGCTAAAAACACTAAAGCGAAAAAAAAAAAAATTTGCTTACTTGTTTGTACACTAGACGAGCTGATAATTCGTGTTTGAGTGACTTGGTTTGCACAGCTTGCTCATCCGATTCTCATAATGACTAAGCTAGGTGGCAAGGTGATGTACATAATGTTCAAGATTAATCTGGGAGCATTTAGCAATTAATTTAATTTATAATTGTAAATGTCTAGATCATTCACACCGTATCTACATATGTATGTGGATGTAAAAGATTAACAAGCATGCTTTATGGCGTCTCCCGTTTTTGATTGGACTTATCTTGGACTCGTTAGGTGAATTCATTTAAAATCAGAAAATAATTAACCACTTTTGGGAACGCTCTGAGTTCAAAGTATAGCCTTTAGCCCACAGTCCACAGAAGTGCGTTTTTATTTCAAATTTTAAGACATGGAGCATTCTTGACTTAGCGAAACGACAAACATAATCTGCTTAGTTCAGTTGTTTACGATTAGGTGTCAAGGTCCACTGTATTTGTATGCCGCTGCATGCTTACACTTTAAGATGCTTAAGAAAGAGAAGTTTTCTGTGAGCAAGAATGTCGGTGAATCTTTAGTGACGTCGTGGAGCAACCGTTTGTTTTGCCTATATAGCCCATAGGTTTAAGTCCCAAAAAGTAATCCTCTGAGCCGTGTCTTAATCACAGGGTTAAGCAAGATGTTAAATAAAACCAGGCTTTCCCTACAGCCGCAGATAGTTTATAGGTCTCAGCCTAGAAACAGATGTAAGTATTGGTTTGGAAAACATTTGTGAAAATGCACCTTACCTTGCCCACCTCAGAACCACTGCACCAGAAAATCTATCCTATCTTCTCTTCTTTCCGACTTTACGCCATGGAATAAAATGCATACTTTTGGGAGTAAGTCAAAAACTATCGCTAGCGCTATGAAGCAATAGACCTGATTCCAGTGGTCTACTTCAACTTCTTCTTTTGGCGAAGATTGTTGGTGTGTCCACACTTCTTCTTACGGCAATTGGTGCGCCCTTGGGTGTAATCTGGCCTAGAACTTGCTCATAATAAGGATATTCATAACTCCTTGAGCGTAAGCACATTATAAAAAGGAAGGACTTCACACATTTGTTTTGCTCTGCACGGTTCCCAATCTCTCAGTTAGACTAGACTACGTTCATAAAACTTATTTCTTCGGTTATACTCTCGACCTAGACTAGATAAATGGGGCTCCTTGTGCTTGTGCACGTTTGTAACGCCAAATTTCCTTGCGTTACACAACTAGGTAAGAAAGGAAGGGTTTCCTTCTTTATCTTTATGAATTTCTGTAAGGGTCTTCCCTTGAGACGAAATGTTATCTTTTTTATTCTTTTGCTCTTTTAATCCTTCTCTTGCTGCATGTACTTTTTCAAAAATTGTTTCGTTTCATAAATACACATTTCCATCTATATTTGTTCAACAGTTCAAGGGACTGGACGTTATTCATGATTTTCAAATTCAAAATGAAAACTTGTACACAAGTTCCCACTGCCTCCGTTTGACATCTACACAGCGCATGTAGTTGCGCTGTTAATACATTTGACAGCTGATAGATAACCTAAGAGCAAACGTCATTCGCATCACGTTTATAACGTCAGTGGAAAATCATCCAAACAAGTAAAATTTAAAGCAAAGTGATAAACAACGTAAGTTAGTTCAACAACAAGTGAATAAGTAATAATAATCTTCTTATCTATTGCAGCATAAAGGGGCACTCATTACATTTCATTTCGCTGTGCAAAGTTATTCAGTAAAAATCTTCGAAATGGCGAACAACCACCTCGGATACAATTCACCGCTCTCCTCCCGGTATGCCAGCAAGGAGATGCAATTCCAATTTAGCGACCAGAACAAGTTTTCCACCTGGAGGCAGTTATGGGTCTGGTTGGCCGAGGCTGAGAAAGTGAGGATAGGTAAAGTTCTTAAATCAAATCTAATCGCACATCCTTTTCAGGAACTTGGTCTGGAAATATCGGACGCTCAGCTTGAGGAGATGAAGGCGAATATTCAGAACATTGACTTTGAAGCAGCTGCAGCCGAGGAGCGCCTTACACGGCATGATGTCATGGCACATGTGCATGTTTTCGCGAAACTGTGCCCACTGGCGGCTCCAATTATTCATTTGGGTGCCACCTCGTGCTACGTGGGCGACAACACTGACTTGATTGTATTGCGGAACTCGCTCGATCTGTTGCTGCCGCGTGTGGCTTCTGTAATTTTTTGTTTGAAGAATTTTGCCGAAACCCACAAGTCCTTGCCGACTCTGGGTTTCACACATCTGCAACCGGCGCAATTGACAACAGTGGGAAAGAGAGCCTGTCTCTGGATTCATGATCTGCTAATGGACGAGCGAGCTCTGCGTAGATGTCGGAGTGACCTACGATTCCGGGGTGTCAAAGGAACCACAGGAACTCAGGCGTCCTTTATGCAACTCTTCAACGGTGATGGTGAGAAGGTGAGAAAACTCGATTTCTTGGTCACCAAGTTAGCTGGATTCGAGAAACCGTACGCTATTACTGGGCAGACCTACTCGCGGAAAGTGGACGTAGAGATTCTTGGAGCACTCTCGAGTCTAGGCACAACAATTCACAAGATGTGTTCCGATCTAAGGATTCTTGCCTCACGAAAGGAAATCGAGGAGCCCTTCGAGTCCACTCAAATCGGCTCGTCTGCAATGGCTTACAAGAGAAATCCCATGCGGTCTGAGCGTTGTTGTGCCTTGGCCCGACACATCATCTCTGTCTATGCAAATGCCGCCAACACTCACGCCACTCAATGGTTGGAACGCACTCTCGATGACTCGGCCAACCGTCGCCTGAGCCTGTCGGAGGCATTCCTCGCAGCTGACGCAGCTCTATTGACGCTTCTCAACATCTCACAGGGGCTCGTCGTCTATCCGAAGGTTATTGAGCGTCACATTAGCCAAGAACTGCCATTTATGTCAACAGAGAACATTATCATGGCCGTGGTGAAGGCCGGCGGCGATCGACAAGTTTGTCATGAGAAAATTCGTGTCCTCTCCCAGGAAGCTGGAGCACAGGTCAAGCAGCATGGCAAAGACAACGATTTAATTGACCGTATCCGCGCCGATCCGTATTTTGCTCCAATCCTTGGCCAATTGCCATCGATATTGGACGCAAAAACATTCACTGGCAGAGCCAGCGAACAAGTAACCGAATTCCTGACCGAAGATGTTGATCCAGTGCTAAGCACCTACGGAGAAGTGCTGCGAAACATGAAGACAGTTACGCTGACCATTTGAAAACAAAGCTAATTGTAAAATGCGTGAAGTCGTTATCACTATTAATTATTACTTCTGAACAATAAATCTATTTTCATGTTTGTTAATCGATTTAATTAATTAAAATCTGTAGGAATCCAGTTTTATTAACGGCTGATTGTCTTCTGATATGGGTTTCAGATTTTTGTCGAAGTTTCAGAAGAAATCATAAAGTTGGTGAAATCGATTTGCAAGAGCGGTGGTGGAGCTAACCAAATTGTATTTCCAGATTAAAGTGATGGCGTCTTTTATTAAGTACTTGATGGTGAGTATTGCACAGGTGAAGGGTGTAAGAACGAAAAATATTTGCTATGGGATCGTAAGCATCATCGCTAAAGAGTGTTTTCCTTTGTCTCCCAATTGGAGATGCGAATAGATATGATATCAGAATTTTTTGAAACACATTTGTGTTTCACAGCTTTCGTTTTTCGTGGCTCACCTTTTGTTTACATAAATTATCACCAACGTATTATATTATTTTGTTCTTAGTCATCGCGTGAATGTGCCCTGAACATTGAAATATAAAATTTTATAAGAGGTAGTCCTTCCGCGTGTTTTTGTTTCTTACGCAGTTTCTCGTGAATGAATGCCAACTGAATCTGCTGTTAAGTGGTTGGAGTTTGGTTGTTCTGTAATAAAATGAAAATATTTGTATATAGTTCGTGGGTGTATCACTTGAATGCGAAAGTTATGTCTCTGGGGCGTCCAAGTGTCTTCATTCCAGAGATTATTCTATTGAGTTCGAGCTTGCCGTAATGTATAAGTATTTGGAGATAGAATGTCTAATCGCTCTTTCTTGTTGCGTAGATTTAAGAAAAAATGTCAACAGACAGATCGGTTTTATGAACTCTGATTTTGAGGTGTTTTATAAGTATGTATACATACATTTGTTGTTTTTTTTGATGCGTTGGCTGGAAGAGGGAAACTCCGTAGCCCATGTTACAAGTTATGCCAGACTCCATGCCCCTGTGGCTAAAGCATACTCCCAATCCTTGGGCTCGCGCTGTTTGATTTTTTCGCCGTAGTTCTTGCATTATGGTCGAAATGATTCTGTTGGTCAAGTCCCATGATCCTTTCGTTGATAGCATGAGCGGTATCAGTCTCCTTATGGTTGTCTATCTCTTTATTTAGGGTATTTCTGCCTGCACTCGGCACTCCAGGAGCACGTGCTCGACGTTTTGAACTTTATCCTTTGCAGTGACGGCGGAATGGGTCTTTTGCTTTGTCATACTTTCAAAGGAATTCCCGAAAGCTTCCATATTTCAGCAACCACTCTGATGGCTCATGGGTTTTCGTTATTGATTGATTGATGTTCCAATTTTGACCTCCAACCACAATAGGCATACGCCCCAATCGTAAAAAGAAAATTGTGCATCAATATTGTGTGCCCATGTCCACGCTATAGAGAGAACATAAACATAATCAACAATTGTATACAGAAGAACGTTATCTCAAATAAGCATCGCAGATGTATAGAATTCTTAGATTAGATTCTTTATTTAGCTTCTTGCTATTTCTTATCATAAGTTTTATTATACTATTATAAATAATCTTGTTAATTATATGTAGTTCTGTTTAAAAGAAAACGTTAATGTTTGCTTAAAAACATTACAGCTCTCTTCATTTTGAATTCATTGGGTACTCGTACTGCACAAGGTCTAATCCTTCGTACATTATAACGTTTTGAGATGTACTTATGTTTAAGAGGGACCGTCTTCTACCTAACAACCGACTATTATTAATATTACTAGATTCATTATAAAATATAACATCAAGGACGAGCGATAATTCAAATCAAATCACAACCACTTGACGTAATACACCCCCAAATCCGACTACAAGGGGAGAAGGTTTTCCTTAAAAATCGCGTGGCAATTTAAAACAAATTGAAGAGGGAGTAAATTGAAAACTTGCACTACTGTGAGTGATAATTGGATTAAAACCATTAGAGTCTTCAAGTACCTAAAAAATAATCCAGCGCTCAAGGCCATTGTTTGTAATTTTGGGTAATAATATTATTTAATGAATCATAAGGATGACATTGAAATAAATAATTTTGTATTTCCACTGAACAGTCGAGATTTGGATTTCAAGGGGTGGGATTTGATAATGGGGATCTTTAGGGTTGCTGTAATAGGAACGAATGAGAATCTTAAAGTAGGTAACAATAGATCATGAGATAAATGTTGATTGGGGTCATTAATTTAGTGAGTAATTGGTAAAATTAGCGCCAAGGATCTATTCAGATTGCCGATCTGGTCTTGATACTTACTTATGTATTTAGGTGGGGTTACAGTTCGAGGTGAATCTGGGCCTCAACCAACAAGCCTCTCCAGTTAGCCCGGTCCTTAGCTAACTTCTTCCAGCTGCGCACTCTAAGTCGGTTGAAGTCCCCTTCTACTTGTGTGCGCCTCTTAAGGCGAGGTCTTCCTCTACTGCGTTGTCCCTTCGGGTTTGATTCGAAGACTCTACGGGACGGAGCATTGGTGTCCATTCGCTCTACATGTCCTAGCCATCTTAAACGACTAATGCGCATTTTTCTGACTAGGTCGATGTCGCTATACAGCTCGTATAGTTCGTCGCTGAATCTTCTCCTCCAAAGCTTGTCTTGATATACTTGTCAAATATAGGTTCAGACGTATATACATATAATTGATTCTTTCGTGAAACATTCAGTAATTTAAGATAAGCTTGTCTCTCTCCAAAAACTTTCTTATTATTAAAAATAAAATAAATATTGGACGCTACAGGTCTATGGCACGCGAGAGGTGAGGCCGCGAAAAACCTTTTGCGTATTTTGGTTGGGTTTCGAACCTTGAACCCCTTGCTCCATGAGCCTCGGCGCCCACTTATTCTTATTATAACATTAGGATAATCTAAAGGTTTATTTGGACCAGAATTTGATCTAGTTAAGGAATGTAGTGTCGAATCTGATCAGGCGTAGGACAAATGACTAAAATGTAGTCAATTGCCATTGAAGGAGTACCCTTACACTCTCGGATGTTTCTTAAACGTTCGCGTGAGATGGACTGTCACTGTTGCATGACCAGGAATACGAAATGTTGAATTCATTCAGATGGCGAAATACATATCTTGGTCCGAAAATACAACGCAATAGCTCATAGACGATCTAATCGTCCTAATCATCTAAGGACCTAATATTCTTCTGGACCCCATCAGGATATTGCGGCACATTTTCTGTCTCATGTCCTGGCTTTAGCCGAATTATGTAGAACCTGAGAATGAGTTTTTTTTAAGAAAGAAAGTTTCGCTATTGAGCTCCAATGTTTTTGCAAAAACCAAACAATATCTATGTCTTGTCTATGGCGTGGTCTTTCCGGAGTGCGAGCGTCTGTAAGAAAGAGACGGGTAATGTTTGATTGACAATTACTAAAACGTCCTGGAAAACTGTTCTTTCCTTGTGGAGACCCCTTTCTATGCAGTGGCACGGTCTTGTTGCTACCAGATGTACATACATAAGTGTGAAATATTAATCACGCAACAACGTACTCCAGCGGCCAGTATCACGTTATACTAGAAGTGTCTTCAAACTGCAGGATCCAATCATTCTTGCAGAGTCGTTCGTCATGCTTAAAATAGGGCTCTAACCCTTAACCAAGAATAGTACCGAAGAATTGGTAAGAACATGTTGCAACAAAACAATACTTCGTGCACCAGAAATTAACTTAAATGTAATTTCTAACTTCTTCTTGTGCAACTTTGCTAGATCTTCCAATTTATGTGGATTATGAACCAACAATTGCACCATAGGGCCAATCGACAACATTATTCGTGTTATTGGTAGATTAGAGTCGCATTTATAGCGAAATTCCATGTTTGATAGTAATAAACGAAGTATTAAGCAAATTATCATGAAACGAAAGTTATCTTTTTTTTTTAAATCGAGAATTTAACAACCACTTGTCTCGTCATCACCATCACCAAGTAACCTTCGCAACTGATTTTGAATGGGTTTTCTCCGAAACATTTTTCAGTAATTCAGCCTTTGGCCAGTACTTTTCTTCCCAACGGCACTTGAAGCAGTTTCCTTATTTCAAAGAAACATCAACGTCTACTCCAGCTGGTTCGATTTAACTAATCAATACATCTCCCATCCCGCTGCGGGCTGTAAAATGCCTGATAACAGACGCACACGTGTCCTTAACGTCTACTCTTGTTTTTCTGATTGATGTTCCAACTTAAAAAAAAAACCAAAACCCACCCAAACCCCGAATAAAACCCAGAAACATCTCGAATTGCCATTCCCACGGAACAATGCCTCCATTAAGCTGACAAATTACTACCTGAAACAATCAATGCATTCCGAAGTAATGTCATGCAAGTCGACTCGTTCAACAATATCAGTGTAAAATCAAAATACCATAAAACCATACATCGGAGAGCTTTTCAACACATTCACGCTCCCAACATGCCCATTAAGTTACATCCCTCGATGGCACATCCTTGTGTCATGACCATCCAATACAACCTGTTTCCAGCGACACGAGTTCGTCAACTATGTAGCCGATTTGTGGCTTCTTAGGATGTTTAACAAAGCCTTTGGGGGCAATTAAGTGCGAGGGAATACACAACCACCCCACATAATCAGCTGTTCTTACTCTCGTTGAGGAGCAAGGAAAAGCTTTCTTCGTGCGTCGTACTTTCGCTCTCTTTACTTCTCTCGGCTCCGTCAGCTGCACCTTGTGAAGTAGGAGGCGTGTGGGGGACGATATCCTGCTTTCGGATTCACATTCCCATTGATAGATAACAAAGAGCAAACAAAGCGCGAATGATGCGATGCTGATGGATTTCTTAAGCGCAGGTCCTTAAAGTTTTAGTCTTCAGTCCTGTACTGTGCTGTGCTGGTTCCCACACACATGCCTGTGGTATTTTTATTTTCACTTAATTATGCTTTTCTGAGTGTTGTTTTCCTTGTGTTTTTCTCCATTATTTATGTATTAAGTCCTAAAAGCTTTCGTCCTGACAGGGCAGCCGAACAAAATATAAATACCCAAATCGAGAAAAAGAATAACGCGCTGAGAGAGAACACACATAAAAGCGAAAGCAAAGCAGGTAACCTTGCGGCTTTAGAGATGTAGGTTATTGTTGTGTGCTTCTCGGTGTTAAAGTCCTTTTGTGCGGTGGCCATTGTGCTGTATGCCAGAGAGCGTGTGATCCTTCGTCAGACCGAACCACCATTCAATTCGTTTCCAGATTCAGGTGCGACTGTGACACTTGTCGTAAAGTCAATGGTACTAATCAAACGAAACGAAAGTTGTGTCTACTTTCTTCTGCTTCTTCTTCTTCGTCCTCGTCGTCGTCGTTGTTCTGTTCGTGGTGGACAATGAAGTGTCAGTGGTGGTCCTCTAACAGTTAATTAAAAATTTTTTTGATAAGTTGCTTGGTCTTTATTTTAAATCTGTACTTCTATTCGTCGGTGTGTGCGGTACTGGTGATATACTCGTGTAAAGTGGTTACAATTGTTTTTTGTTCTATCTGTGAGTGAATTAATTTTTTTTTTGTTTTTTTTTTTTTTTTGAAAGTGAAATCGTTGAAGAGACGGAAAGAATCATCTTCACACAAAAAGGTATTTATAAAACACGTTTATGGCGTGTGAAAATGTATATACCTCAAGTAAACGGTCTATTCCTCCTCTATCCCTCCCACATTTCCCCACATTGTATGAATGAAGACCCTCGCTCGCACAGAGTCACAGGATTCGCACACAGGATGTCGAAGTTGAACCTGGTACTGGTACTGGTGCTGGTGCTAGTGCTGGTGCTGTCTCTTATCTTAACTTAAAGAAGCCAAAAAGAATACGAGAGCGAGTGTATTATCCTGTGTGGTGGCAAAAGAGGTAAATAACATATTTGACATTTTGCCGTGTATAGGTGAAATAATAATTTATCACGAAAATCGATATATCGCTCCTCTCCAAATCCAAAGGAAGACAACGACACGACAACACAATGACTAGGACAACGACTACGATGACGATGACGACGAATAAATTTGATTTGCCACGAGAGGGAAATTCCAGGACATTTTTATTTTCGGTTCGGATGGTTCAGTTGCTGCCGTTATCGGTGTTGCTGCTACTTTTGTTGTTGTTGTTGTTGTTTTTGATTAAGGGGGCCGAAGGAGGCGGGGCGACTCGAGGGTTTTTGTACCCTGTAGTTGTCTTATAGAGTTTCAAGGATAATTTATTTCCTTGCTCCATGAAGTCTGACGGGTTTTCTCTGTGGTGTAACGCTCTGGTGGGTGCTTTGTGTTGTGTTTTCTTTTTCTCGTTTTTCGTTTTTTTTTTCGAAACGAAATTTCCGTTATTGGCGGCACTGGTGTTTTCGAAATGAAATTTTAGCAGAATGTACCGAAAGTAATTTTATTTCTCCACCTTTGGAAATGCCTTAACACTTTGGCATTTTCTCATTTTTTCCAATTTTACAAATTGATACCAAAATAAACACTTAGGAAGCCGTTAAGTGAATGTTTTGTTGATGAAAGGCAGTATTTGATTTGGGAATAGTTATTGAAAGATAGAGTCGGGGGAGCCTAGCCCGCACAATCAAAAGAAAATCCTTTTTCAGCATGCCACTGTGCATATCAATCAGTAGTCGAGAGGTTTCTTTCTTTATTCCTTTTATTTCGGTTTTTTTTTTGTTTTTTTGTTGTGTTATCCGGGACACAAATGAAAAACAACGGAAATAAATGCGGATGGAAGGACGATTGTTAATACCCCTAAAAACTCTGCCTGCCTATGAGCCTAGAATTGTTTACTCTTGAACTGGTTTAACTAGAAATGCAAATTGTTGCTTTATCAAAATCTGGGCAAGGAGGTATCCTGTAGGAAAAAAAAGGTAGATATCCTACGAAATGGGATGTCAAGCGACTTTCTTGCCCGGGATGAATAAATAATATACATTTTTTTGTGCTTTGCACGAATTCAAATGAGAGTTACTGCAGTTAAAAAAGAAAAAGTTTAATCCAACTGTCTGGCTGACTGGTTGCGTGACAGTTTGATTAAAAACCCTGATAAGCTGGGGGTTTTATCGTGCGTAATAAATACGCGTTCGCCGATTGGTTGCAAATGTATACAATTTCGATTTGGCAGTGTCGTTTGGACGAGAAGGTCCCGACATGCGATGGTATCTATCAGACAACTACGTTGTTCCAATTTATTTCAAAGCAGGGACTTGTGATAAATTGACTCATTGACCATAAATTTGAAATTATTTTCCATTATTTTTAAAGAATTACGACGTTTTGACTTTGAAAATAATGACGTCTTTTTTTTAAACATGGCCTACATACATACATACATACGTAAGTACATCAATTGAAATTCTTGTAAAAAAGTGTTGTTTCGAGATAAAAATTTAAAGTTTTAGGTTTGCCAAAAAAATTTAAATGGAACCTTATTTTTAAAAACTTGTTAGTAAAGGGTCTTCTTAAATCCGCCCTTAGATTTTTTTAACAAAACTTGATGTTTATATTTTAATAAAAATATGGCTCTTCATAACTACATACATACATACATACATACATATGTGTGAAAAATAACATCTAAAAAATGCTGTCCACCATGAGCACGTTTAAAGTGGAGTAGTAGACACTACAACTGAATGCCAATTAACCGGACCGATCCCAAAAGCCAAGTTTTATCGGTTCAATTGATTGGCATTTACATAATATGTAATTGGTCTTGGATGCCGCTTGATAGTGTGTACTCTACTTGAGACCCTTATACGAAAAAGAATTTCAGGGACTCGCTCACACCTTACCGCATGAGGTTCACCAATTTCAGTCTGAATTTCGTTTTCAGCTGTGCAATTGTTTTTACCTTATCTACAGACATTATTTTTCAGAAAAACGCCATCCAATGGTGTTCAATTGTATGAACTAATTAGGTGCTCAGTTTATGTCACCATAACTTAAAACTTAAACCGCTTAGCTTAATATTTTCATATGTTGTGTGACTTGTAGCTCCATCCTGTTTGAAATAAACATCGTCTGTGTCTTTTTCTTAAATTTTAAGTCACGAAACATCTTGATAATACCTAATGCCTGAGAACGTTGTGATATCGGTATAGACTGTTCTTCAGTCTACAAATGTTGTTCTATATCACAAATGTTCTCAGTAGAGTGGTCACTATTTGGTTTACCAGACTTTGTTCGATCTTCGACAGAACAGAATTATTATATTACATGTGTCTACTTCTCAAATGTCAAAAATCACATAAAAGAAAGCCAGCGTTCACAAATTATTCACTACTGACATCTAGGGCCGACTTTTGAAAGATCTTTTGTTGAAGACCTCTTA
The DNA here is from genome assembly GCA_963583995.1 of Xylota segnis. Lineage (NCBI taxonomy): Eukaryota > Metazoa > Arthropoda > Insecta > Diptera > Syrphidae > Xylota > Xylota segnis. The sequence continues at coordinate 3,445,290 of OY757236.1, read as the reverse complement.
GTTCACTTTCAAAACACTACTTGATGTAATCCAGACAAACAAACATATATCGTTCCATGTTCCATGATGCCTTCAGTATGGTGCAAACTTTCGTCTGGATTTTGAGGCTTATACACTTTTTTTGATATGATGATCTAATTATTCGATATATTGTGGGCCTACACCTTAGTATGAGATGCTTGAAGTACTTTGGTTTACTGATTTCCATGCACTCATCGTTAGTTGATACCAGAACTGCCATACAAGAAAATTTTACTTCGACTACTCCACAAGATATTCCGACAGTCTTAAAGGGACCAATTTATATAGGTTTTTGAACTTTTAGAAATACATGTGTTTATAGATAGAAAGGGACATTTTCTTGGACTTGGGTTTTAAGATTGTTTTTTCTTAATTTTCTTCTTAGAGTTCTTGTGCTTCAACTTATCAGTTTTTTGTTTAATCACGGCATTGGGTGGGAACTTTAAAACCTTGTATTCGGGTTTACTGATTTCTTAAAAAGCAAACACATTTATTTTCGCAAAAAAAACTGCGAACATTTGGACAGACATCTCAAGTATTTGTTAAATTTCGTCAAAAGTTATTCCTGCAGCAAGAAAGTTCCGCAGTGGAATGTTTACCGCCACCAAAAATTGTTAGTACAATACTTTTGTCAGGTTTATAAATGTTTTGCCAATTACTGCCAATGTTCTGCAGCATTAAATTGTCAGTTCACACTGTTGTTAGATTTTGTCCCAATTTCTGACAACTTAGATAGTCTGTCAGATGGCAATTTACTAGCAAACCAATTGTCAGACAAAAATTGGTAACTCACACGATTGTCAGATATTTAGGACAAATTTTTTATCAGCCGAATCTGACAATATTTGTAGTAGATCTAATAATCGTCTCAACATAACATTAGACGTAGGAACTTGTTTTTGTTTGCAAACCAGCGCAAACTACTATTCTTTTGAACCCCATTTGTTGAAGACAGTAATAGATTGTTCATATTTCCACGTATACTACAATAAAATATCTCATTGCACACTCTATTCCTTATACAAACGAAGTAACTTTTGCTTTCAATCCCAAGTAAATGGCATTGTACCTAAATTGATGCGCCAAAGTCTGTGAAATTGCAATCTACACACACGAAGGATTGCACTAACATTTTCTTTTCCATTCCGAGATACTCGTGTAAGAAGAATTTCAATTAGAGACGGATTACTTTGAGTCGATATTTCCAACTTCTGATGAAACATATTCGTTGTAGGGAATCCAACTTCGGGATTACGTTGGAAGAAATGAAAGTTTCACCAAAGAATGCAATTTTCAATACTCACCCGCAAAGGGATACGATTATACGGTTCAGTTAGTGTAATCACATTAGCTTTTGACAAGAAAAGTATATTTATAACTAGTTGTCGTTTATACATATGTATCATACATTTATTATAACCACATTGTATCTACATATAAACCCTTTTGAACTCGCAAAAGGTTATTAGATGAATAGACGGAAAGGTTCTTCGGTTTTTATATTACCATTGTAAATTTTCCAATATCAAACATACGTACATACATATTGTGCGCATTATGACGTACCTACCTTATGAATTGCGTCATTCACAACCCACTTTATATTAAATACGAGATAACATTCATAGCTATACATGAATATCTCTTATTTGCTATGAGATTCCCCTACCGAGTTGCTTGAAATACGTGTACCCTTGATTAGGGAGTTTATAAACTACGCCTGGAGCGGTTCAATTGTTGGAAATTACAATGGAACATGGGTCTATTACACCACCTAAAGTCAAAGGCAATAAGCTTATACATATGTATGTACTATCAATGAATTGCTTTTAAAGGCACTCACTCATATAGATGAATTGAAGGAATAGGTAGCTGCTATAATAATTTTATGCTTTAGGGAGAAACGTGGCTTATCAGTGCATTTACCTCAAAAGAGTTGCTTCTTTCTCAAGGAGAAATTGTACACATATTTTGGGTATGAAGAGGTGTTTCATTCCCATTTCTACTCTGATGACCTTCATTTTATCGTCGAAGGCAGGACAATCAATGTTTTAGTGCCCAATAATGTTTTCAGTGTACTCAATGTTCAATGTTCAAGTGGTGGAAACTGGACTTACATACTTGAAAGACCTTATTTTTGTAGTCTGTACGGCAACCAGTACTGTCTTACAGTAGACCATATTTCGTGTACGAATATCCATTTTACAATTGTTAGTCTAAAACAGCAGTTTTTCGTGATTTAGAATCTTTTCAAATTATTGTAGGTTTTTCTTCTTAGATCCTGTCACTCCTTGGAGGGCCACTCCGCTGTGATGCCGGCGATTATCTTTATCCTACTAAGATGTGTATGGCTTCTGACTGAATTGGCAATAAAATGATATCATTCGAATTAAAAATGGAACCATTTTGGTAAAATCCGAACTTAAGCACGGATCCGGCTAAATATTCACTTAATCCCGAGCCATACGATTTGATGTCTGTTTTTAGTTTTATGGTCAAGCCTACTTAAATTGACATATGGCATATAATTGACAGTTGACAGCACTACAAATTTCATTAACTTCCAGAAATTATAAAAATACATAGGTCTGTTCCCGTACTGTCCAAAACTGTGAAAAACTACGTACGAAGACAACGCACACGAATTTTAGTGGAGGAAATTTCTTTGCCATGATTTATGAGAGAATTCGACGGCACTCTTTGAAATTTTACAATCCACGAATTTTGGTGCAGAAAGTACGCGAACAGACCTATTATTTGTTTTTCTCACATATATTTCTGACGTTTAAAAAGTGGGCAGTTTTTCGCTCAATATGTGCCCTAAATTTGTTTATACTTGGCTCTCTTTGAGAGCTTTTTTAAAAAAAAAAAAATAAATACTTGGCGCAACAGGTCGATGGGACCCAAGGACTAGCTTCTCACAACTATTCGTGTTGTGCGTGCTATATTCTTTACACGAATGGAAGGGGCCTACTGTTTGAATGCCGTGTCCGAAGGGCAATTTGTTATTTGAGAAGCTTTCTCGAGACAGTTGTACTCTCGGATGTTTGTCAGACGCTCGCGAGAGGTGGGGCCGTGAAAAACTTTTAGGTGTTTCCCGACTGAGATTCGATCTCGAACCCCTTGTTCCATAGTCCAACGCACTAGCCACTGAGCCACGGCGCCACTGAGAGCTTTTTACCCCCCCGTAATTTTGGTGCAGAAAGTAAATAATTCCCCTGCTTGTCAAAATCGTGACGTTTAAGCTCTCACAGACTTTTGGTGGCCAAACAAAGAGTGACTGAGGTGGAAATTACACCGCATAAGGTTCAACAATATTAATAAACTAATTTTAAAATTCACTTTACATTTTCTTTCACAATATATGTACATAAATCCTATATTAAGGTGGAGACACCTTACGTAAATTTAAATATTTTTACACTAAATCCCGGATTTACTTTTTGATGGAAACGAACAACTTATTTCCATTGGCTCCATACTCTAGTATGAGGAATGCACGCCAGTCTCCGTATCTTTGTTTTGTAGGGGTTATTCTAGTGATCTTGCTAGCTGCTTGGCAGTACTTTACATAGGTATAGCTAACTTTAAACACAGAAGCCAAAAGTAGCTTTTTTTTTATCAAGCACAACTCCCAGGCATCTGGCGTGGTCCGAGGTTCTTAGTGGAATACCTTCTATATATTTCGCTTCTTGGGAATCTAACCTAAATTTAGTCCAATTACCATCGGATCCAAGGGGCGTGAATTGTTTGGAGAGGATATTCTTTTATGCGTTGTACAAATTTGTGTCTCAATTTCAAACTCCTTCTGAACTACTTTTTATGCAGACTTCCCAGTTAGTATCCGATTTTATCCTTTTAACCACAATAAGCAGGTTCCGTGTTACTGTCCTAATGTCTGCAAATGCTTAACTTTCTTAATCTTTCTATTAGCCACAGTTAATGTGCGCTGCCATCAAAATGATGGGCGAATTTGTTCCGAATTGGTCAAGTCATCGTCACCATAAAAGATAAGTCAAGATAAATTTTTGTTTTCAATTTAAAGGAGGATCCCACTCCTTTCCCACTCTAGTGACTTTAAATTACGTAAAATCAATAGATTCGGATGGGTCTTCGCTTTCAAAAGTGACGTTCACAACGGAAGAAGTTAAAACCGCAAAAAGGCCGTGTGTTTACCAAAATTGCACGTCTAAAATTTCAGGACTACGGATACTATAATAATTGATGGAGGTTCTATCTATGTGCGAGCATGTACACGAAATTTGAATCTGGGTCGATAAAATACTCACTAAGGTACTCACTTTGTCGAGGCCAATGTGACAATTTCCGTGATTTTGCGCCACATAAGATTTTATCTGTAGTCCTTACTGGTCCATAAACCCGCTTCGGTATTCTGGTTTGCGGTAGTTAAATTCTCTTCACCAGGTGTTTAGCAAGAAAGGAAAAAAATCTCTTAAGTCGTTTCGCTTATTATCGGATTTTCACAAAGCAACCTCATTGATGTTACGGTCATTATGTCCTATTCATTTGGATTCCACGCTCGCGAATTCATCCATTCTTTAAGGTTCTCATTGCTCACCGAAGCAAGTATAAAAGAAATACATACAAACATCCAATGTATAGCAAATGCAAATACGCCTTACTATCTGGAACCAATTTACGAATTTATTTATAGCATGAAAAGTCCCCCACAGATCGGTTTATTATTTTATACCCAAATGAGACTTTCGTGGTTCCCAGTGGGGTTCTCATCTTGATTATCCCACTCATTCATGTTGTAGCAATTCCAATAATGTGGATATCTTCATTAGAAACGACTAAGGGAGCCCCACGTAAACCCCATGTAAACCTGCGAATGTCATGTGACCGGAATTTAATTTTAATTTAATGATATTTAATCATTATAATTAAATAGCTCAAGTATAACGGTAAAAAAGAGATGTTTTTTTCTTGTTTGTGTTAACATCAAAAGGGCATTAAATGAATCATTTTTTTGATTTTATTATAGTAGGGCAATGGTCATTACAAATAATGGATACGAATGGCTTTCCACTGGGGATTTGGTCACCGAAATCTTTAAAATAGAAAATTGACAGAGGGATATGTAGGTCAACAGCATTGAGTGTGGCCAGTGTCCTGATGGCTTAAAATTTAATCGGTTTTTCCATTTAAGGACATTTCTGGCAGAGATGTACATATATCTGTTTCATATAGTGTGAATCTGTGGGGACTTTTATTGAGTTGAGATGTGATTATGAAACTTGTGCCTATAGCAGTACGTATATATGTAGGTGGAAGGGCTTTTGTAGACAAATTGTCTGTGAGAAACGTGTTTGTCCTTTAAAGGATCAGATGTACCGGAAGACGAATTAAGGCGACCATATGCAGAGTAGTCTATAACTTCACAAAATTGCCAGATTTATTGTTTAAAGAAGATTCAAGCCAGAACACTTATTGCAGGATTTGCCAACAGTTTCCTTTGTATCTAGGTTATTGGTTGATTCTTAACTATTTCTTTTCTCTATGGAAGAAAACCTCCAGATATCAGTAACTCTCTTTCGAGGTGATGTCGGGCAAACGCTTTTCTATGCGGACTTTTTCCTAAGACTCTGAATCAGTCTTTGAAGATTTATCGGAGTACAACGCCACCGTTGATTCAATTAAAGAAATCCGTCCTTCTGTGTGCCTGGTTCTAAAAATCTGAAATGGATCTCCGCAGAGACGTACTAATAGGCTCCGAGATGGGTAGAGATATTTATTTGTTCTAGTTGCTGAAATATTTAAGGGCTTCTGAAAATACACATGTTCCTTGAAAATATGAAGATATCGCACCACTTTTCATGGGTTTATCTGTTGGGTTTATGAACCCGTTTCAACGCTTTGCTAATCTCCATTCATTCCATGTCTCGTTTCACCTCATTATTGCTGGATTATCTAGTATCTCCCATTATTTAACAATCCATCAAAGCTCTCACCCATGTAAATTGATATAGCACCACCGAGATCTTCAGAGTAAATTCATCTCTGGCGTACATGTATGTATATATTTATTCCTCCAATCGTTCTATCTGAAAGTGCCTCATCCAGGATTAGAGTATTATGATAGATTTAGGTAATTTGCACTCCTTTCATCTCATCCGTAAATTTCTTTCTTACGAACTCCAGGATATACTTTTTTATTTATAAATCATGTGCGGAAGGAAATTTGCATATCGGAGCCATGAACTGCCTTTGTTTTCCTTATGAATAAATGCAATAGCAGGATTCCAAGAATCACTTTCTCAGTCCATCTCGATGTGAATCCTTAAGTCCCACACCTGCTAATCGTGGAATCCTATTCCAGACCCTTTATTTGTTTTCAAGCTTTAGTTTTCTATTCCTTAAAAAAATAGTTTTGTGTCCATGACCATCGTCTGTTTTTATAAGTATTTCCTTATGTCTTTTAGAAGAGAGCACAAAGTTATGATCTACGAAATGGGAACCAACCGAGGAAAAAAGTTTCAAGAGCTTGAACATATTCCTTTAGCATACTGTCGACTAGAACGAACTAGTTCAAGAAAGTACTTTCACAAGTGGTCTAAGTGAACTAACTCCCAATGTCATTTTAATTTAGTTCATTTAATTCAGTAGTTTAGTGCACCATGTACCTACCATGTAGTTCAGAAAGAAGAACTAAAAAACGAACTATTTGGAGCCGGTTAATTGTTTACACCACTTATTAGTCAACTATTGACTAGACTCCTTGAGACCTCGCAGAATACAAGACACAGGCATCCTCGAAAGTACATAATATTTCGGCTATTTGCCTGATATATTATTCTGCTCATGCATAGGAACAAGCATGTGATTTTTGACCTTTTGTCTTTCAAGACTTACATTATATCTGTAAGAAATGGGCGGGACGAAGAGTAAGTAGAATTCATTCATCACTTGCTATGCGACTTCTCGCCATTAAACACCAAAAGGAACGACATTCTTTATTGCACTACTACTACTTCTTTGGGGATCTGGACGATCTAGTAAGCAGTAAGCTGAGCATACTCCTGAGATTCATACACTTATGTAGGTGGCTTGCTTCAGGGTCAATGATCAAAATTTAGGTGGCACAATGCGACATATTTTCTTTAATTGTTTCATCCATTTAACTAACATAACCATATGTCAGACGATTGCCGAATCTACAAATATTGTCAAGTTTGCAAATGAGCTAACAATTGCTCCAAATGAGCTGACAATGACATTTATCAAAAATTATGAGTTCACACGGTTGGTAGTTAATTTAAAAAATAAATACTTGGCGCAACAGGTCGATGGGACCCAAGGCCACAACAATTCGTGTTGTGCGTGTTATATTCTTTACACGAATGGATGGGGCCTACTGTTTAATGCCGTGTCCGCAATTTGTTTTTTGAGAAACTTTCTCGAGACAGTTATACTCTCGGATGTTTGTCAGACGCTCGCGAGAGGTGGGGCCGTGAAAAACTTTTAGGTGTTCCCCGACTAGGATTCGAACTTCGAACCCCTTGCTCCATAGTCCAACGCACTAACCACTGATCCATTGTTAAACGTTGCCAGACTCATAAATGTCTAAAAATGTGTAAAATTTAATTCAAAATGAAATAAAACCAGGAAATTGGAGCGATCTTAGCCACATAAGGATTGAAAAGCAGCGAAGATGTGTACGAATAGTCACACAAATCCCGTATTGTGTGGAGAAAGGATTAGGTAGTCTGCCGTCAAATAATCAAATTCTCTGTGCTTGCTGCACAATAACAAACTTGTACGCAGCAGGAAAAATATATCAGTAAAAACAATAGAAACATCATTTAACAAATTATTTGTCAGATGTCATAACCTTAGCACATTGCTAATTTGCCATGAGACTGCAAATATCATTAATGTCTGTCAATGGTTTGACAACAATGTAAAAGAGTGTTGAGACGATTGGGAGATACCTGCTGTCTGCGGTCTGGAAATCGTTTGCCAAATGTAATATTGTCAGACAAAAATTGGTAGTTTACGCTATTGTCAGATATTTGGGACGAATTTTTCACTTTCAGATTTGATAATATTTGTAAATCTGTTAATCGTCTGAACATAGTTTAAGTAACTCCTTCGACTTCAAACGGCAAGTTGCCTTACAGACATGCAAACAACCTGTTGTCTAAGAGACTATCTGTGTAAAAGTTGCATCTTTATCCTTTTATATCGCAGGGTAGACTCAAAACTTGTTTGGGATTTTGATACTTCTTGTCAACTTTTCATCTACATAAGTATTATGCAACCTTGACCTGCTCGAAGGTCATGGTGCCGAAAAACTAAAGTCGATAAAGGCACAGGAGTAAGAAAGACAAAATGGTTAGGAAAAACACATACCTCCTCCCATAGCTTCTTTATAAATGACAAAAAACTGTCTTGGCAACTCCTACAGGACCTCAACCATTACCTCTTTGCCATAAGAAAGAAAACCCGCCCCCGGTTATAACTCATTTGCTGTAGACATCGAGGCTCTACTGACCAAAGGATACTTTTTTTTCTTTTCCACAGTAGTGTCAACCACAGACCCAGAACACTCCTCAAGTGAGTTAACAACTTTATACGGTCTTATGAGCTAAGTAATCGCACAAAGTTGATAAACATGCGTTTTCCAATTAAACTTCCTTTATATGTATACTCTCTCTGTATGTCATGAATACAAGTGATTACAAATTACGAATTCAATTGCAGAAGCCTAATTTCATATTATTACCGCATGTTTGTTTGATTCCTTGAATTCTCTCGCTCAAAGTCATTAAACATTCATGATGTTTTCCCAGTTTCTCGTACTCCCATCTAAACACACATTCTCATGTGTGTTGTGTAATGGTACGATGTTCCCCATCATTTCCTTTACGATAAAGTTGTTGAAATAAATATTATGCCTTTCAAATTGAATTCCCAGCCATAGAAACTTTGGTTTTTCTTCAGTATTCTATAAGGACGAGGATGAGGATGAGGAAAGGCCCTCCCCGCATCTTCCTTCCTGTGAACCCTCCTCAGCATCCCGGATGTGATTTAATACTATCATCTCGCCTTTCATTTTTCAAATATCCTTCTAGTTTTCACATACACTTCTTTCGTAATCATAGATTGGATTAAGTAATATATCTACCTATAGAAAATCATTTGGAGGGAGATGAGACGCGCATCTCAAGGATTCCCTTGTGCAGAAGGACTACCATCAATCAATGCTTTGCAGTTGGTTTTGATTTATTGAATTGATTTTAAGTTCCCTTTTTTTTTATAAATATCTGAGTACTTCTCACTTGACAATTAATGAATATTTCGTAGATACGAAGTAGTGGCAAAAAGGAGAGAAAAAAAAGAGTCATAAAAAGCGAATATCTACTCGCGTACGAGAAGATAACGACAATTTAATTGCGATGGATATAAAAAAGACGAAGGATTCCCTCAAATCATTGGCAAATACTTTGAATAGTTAAGTGCAGCACGACACGCAAACTCCATCCATCACCATTAGAGGATTCAATTTTTTTCTGCCCAAGGATACTCGGCTCGTCGGTAAGGCTTTGCCATCGTTTTCAAGCGAAAATAGACAGAAAGTATTAATAGGAAATGAATGCCTCGAATTTATTACAATTAAGAGACAACATGTTAGTGCTATGGCACCAATTAGACCGATTTATATTTTGATTATAAACTCAAGTCCTGATAGATGTCGTGCTTAGGGAAAATTTGCATTTAGCCTGGGAACTCTGAATTGAGTATGTTGCGGGTTTGGTGATAATTTGAAGAGAAGGTGTGGAGTTCTGTTGGTTTATTGGGTGTAGGAGGTGGAGGATTATGATGTGTATGTAGGTGTAAAGGTCGTGGAATTTATTTATTTGGATTATTCAATCAAAATTTATCTGCTTAACTGCTTGGTGATATTTATTCTTTTCGCCATTTGTTTGATGGACGGCTAGGGCTGGTTAATTGGTGTCCTGTCTCTGACATACGAAAGTCATTGATGTCGTTATAGTACCTTCCCAGGTAATGTGATGTACATACTCTAGAAAGTGAAAGAGTTTCACTGACCTCTTTTGATTGCATTCAGCTTGAGAAATATCCCTTTGTCTCGACACCAAGATGTGTGACCAGCTAGAGTTACTTTCTTCTTCTTTTAATATAGAAGAAGTTGATTTAAGGTGCTAATATCGTTGACAGGTATTACGATACATTTTAATCAGGGGAGAGTTTCAGTTTCCCTTAAGTGGTCTAGGGCTCATTGATGTAAAAATACGATTTTTTTTTTGTAGAAGAAGAGAAACATTTTTTCCTTTACATGGTTTTGTGGATGTGTTTGCGGTGTCCCACCCGGACCAGAACCGGCACAGTTTGTGTTACAAGCAAACACACACTACCTATGTTTGCACCATAGTCAGGACAACGCTAGATGTACATCTGCAATGCCGCTGGCGTTCCTTTAGAGCTTCGTTTTTTTGTCATTAACCCCCTGATTTTTCTTCTCAAAGGGTCAGAGGACAGCATTTTCGAACATGTATGCTTTTATAACTCCTTTCGCTTTAGTACCCATTATGGGCCCAACCGACTTTAGTTGCACTAGTCTTTCACCTGGTTGGTATCTGTTCGTCTTGAGCAGTTCCCAAAGGATTTTGAATTTATTGTTGTACCTCTAAGTTTATCAAAAAAGTGTGTCCGTCAATTCGGTCTATTTGTCTGTCTATCTTCATATCTGGAGTTTATAGGATCATAAGGACTTCGATAAGTTAATTAGTATATACACCGACGATGTTGACATTATTGGCAGAACACAACGGGCTGTCACTCGTGCGTTCGCTAGTATTGAAACAAAAGCTGCAAAAAATGGTTTAGTAATAAATGGGGCTAGAACCGAAACACAACAAGATAACAAAAGCCAAGCAGACGAGCGTACCATTGGGCGTTAGTATGGAAAAAAAGCATCTTCCACTTATCGCGATCTGTTGCTGAGAATAGTAGATTGCCTATATCCAAGAGCTATGAGGTATTTACAAATACGCAATCTATCTCTATCTGGAGAGGTAATTAAATCGCGCAATAGACTTGATAACATTATAGCCCATAAGGACCCTAAAAGTAGGAATTAATGGTAATGGTAACCTTGAAGGAAAAACTTATTTCCGGCATATTGAAGAAATGAAGGCTTATGCTACTTTCCAGTAAAGCAATTATTATATATGCTGGGGATTGTCGGTACATCAGTCCGTCGAACTCTGAGCTGTTGATGCTTGTACTCCTTGGAGGTACCATTCACCATCTGGGATTTCCCGTCAATAGTGTTACCACTGACCTCTGCATTTGATGCTCGCGGCGGGTGACGTCTTCGAAAGTTTCAAAAGACATTCGGTTAAGTTAATGTCAAATTTTGTTTGCACCCTACAGTATTTCTGTATTATAATCCTATTTTCAACAAAACTGTCAAAAGAAATACCACCCAATTAAGAGACCGTATTGAAGCATTCTTTAGAAAGTGGAGTAAGTCCCAACAAATGTGTGGGCGAACTCCAAATTGCAAGATTTCCAAGGTAAGGCACATGCAAATCAGATGTAAGGCAATTATAACAAAGCTTTTGAAATGTCAAGAGCATATGATTGCATTGCACTGCACTAATTCGCTTACATTTGTGTACGAATATCAAATCTACTACGTTTTGGAACTGTCTGCTTTGTAGACATATTTTACGCAAGAAATGCGTTTTGGAATTCACCCTGTTACATACATACATATGTATATATTCATAAATGTAAATTATGCAATATCTATAATTCAATAATGTATTGCCCCGTCAACCCCTACATTGAAATTCAAGGGTGTTCGTGCCCAACGTCCCTGGCTTATTCAATATAACAAAAAAAAAGCTAAGAACTTGATTTCGGAATGTTTCACATTATCGGAACACTCGACTCCAATCAATGCTTGTGACATTGACAGGATTTGCAATCAATCACCTATCGAATATTTTCCAAGAAAAATCATGAAGGTAGGAGGATTCCATTAATATTTGTATTCGACTCAAGGCACAAAGAAGATGAAGTAATAAGTCAGTTAAATGTTGGCCAACATAATATTAAGGCCTTGTGGGCTTAATGTTGGCTTAAAACCAAATATATTTTCAATTATTAGAGGTCCTTGTAATTGTTAATTTGCCTTCATGGGCAAGTGACGGAAGTAGTCCATGACACAAATGAGTGCTTTTAAAATCTACTTCCTTCCTCCTACCAAGCTGTAGTAGTTCCCATGAAATTAGTTCCAGCAAAAAAAAAATCACTTCCGTGTATGTTATTAACGATGATTGAAGCTTGCAATTTGAGTGCTTGTTGTTATTTGCAGCTCTGTAGACAGCTCGATTATTAATATCCAATCGATTTTCCTGCTGATTACCATGTCGCCAGAGGAGCAGTGCTGATAGGAGCTAATATGAAGATGAAAACCATAGTCGCTATCCTTGGGTAAAATGTATAATGTGAAACTTCGTGAGTAAAAGTGCTTATCATATTGAATTCTATTTGAATTCACACCGTAATACGATAACAAATTCGGTGGTAATTTCCATTCTAATATTAGAAATCCGTCCGTCGACATCCGGGCTTTAAGCAATTTGTAGTCTCCTTTCACACAACGATGGATGCGAAAACCTTCCATCCAAACACACAAATGATCAACTTTTCAACTTGATACCGATACCACAAACCACGTTCTACCATGAATATGTTTCAAGTCACAAAAAAGGGAAATAAATGAATAAAAAATGGAAAGCTGCTATTACCAGCCTAATTCTATTTCAAGAAGATTACAACTCAGACCCAGAGATAGTACCACCGCCCAGTGATGGTATCTGAGAGTGGGCGACAGCAACTGATGTAGCACAACATGTCGACTTCAGAGATAAGTTTTGTGAAGGACTCCTCTCAGAACGTAAACATAAATTAACATTATTTTGTGAATTAAACAAGACAGCATACAGGCACACATACGTCATAACCCTCAGAAGGGTTGAATAATTGCTGCCTGGTACTGGGTCTGAGTACCGCATAAAAACCCAAGATACAACATTTTATACTTATAAATCTGTCTGATACATCTCCTAATATGGGCTACATTGTGTTGTGTACCATGTGCCAGCTGCTCCTTGTGTTTTTTTCCCATTCCGTGGGATGGGGTGGCTTTCAAAATAGCACATCCTACCATCGTACATCCTCCTCCGCCGTCGACGCCACCGCCGCCTGACACAAGGTAAAAATACATATATTCTTGCTCGTTTTAAATGTCCTTTGAATGTAACGTCTCTTCCACATGCAGCCAACCTGAACGCTATTGATTTTCTCTGTAAAAACTTTTCATGTTTGGCTTCATTCTAAATAAAATTTTGATGTTCTACCTACTCGTACTCGTATATATGACCATAACGGTTGCGGAAATTAAATTAAATTTTCACTTCTCTTCTTGTTCTTCTTGTGTTTCTTTACAGCTAAAAACTTTAAGCAATCATGACTTCCTGCGTCGCCATCGTTAATGACTTTTGAAGAAAATTAATAGAGCGGCGCGCGTATTTATGAAGTTTTGGACAGGCTGCCGAAGCTAAAATTCTCGGTTTCATTGTTATGACACCGATTACAACCACAACGCTTATAACGACAACCACTGTTATTGCGCCCGGCAGAAATGTGATTCTGATAGACCCTCCCGATAGCCAACAAGTGAACCTAAATGGCGGTGACGCTGATAGGCTCGCCGATTCTACAGTTCCTATAATGTTCGAAACGCATCTGGCATTTATTATTTTCAAATGCTTCGTCATAGGTTTCATAATTTTAGCTGCGATTTTTGGGAATATGCTCGTGATAGTGTCTGTTATGCGGCACCGGAAATTAAGGTAAGTCTAATGGCAGTTACGAGTCCGTGCCGGGGTGTATAATTCACAAAATTTCTAAAGAATATTAAGGATAATTATGAAAAAAACACAATTTTGTATTCAAGTCTGGTGAGTCGTAAAAATTTTGTGACGGATATACCCTGCTTAACATTTTTGTTTTGTGTCGCTTGGAGTGCGCAATAAATTGTTTGTAAATTTTAAAATATCCTTCTTGTCATTAATTAACAAAAGGTGGAGAAGTGTCAACGCAATTTTGCAGGTGAATTTAAATGATTGATGGAATAACGAAACATAGCACCCGAATATGGGAAGAATGCGTACATACGTTGGGTTCTATTTACAGGAAAGGATTTCGGAAAAGTGCTTTGCAAACTTTCAGTACCGAAAGTAACCAATTTGTCAATGTCATGTTTACGGGATCCTAATTAAATTTGACAACCAATTTCATACTCAGTCACAAAATATAGATAAAATATATTATTTCAAAAGAAACAAGCGATAGATTTAACACAAATAACTGCGTAAGATGCGAAAAATCCTTTGCAATAAAAAGGTGATGCTATCACTGACAAATAAATTTTCATTTGATTGTGTAGCATAAATCTTTAAAGTACGTAATAAATTCTGGTTCGGAAGTGATTCCAAGTGGACCCTGAAAAGGTGAATGGCGATGACGACTGCAAATTTTTAAGGAACGTTAAATTTGTATTCCTTTTATGGTTTATCAGATCTTAATCTAAGCGTTGTAGCTGTGCGGAAATAATACACCAAACTTCAGTCTAAGTATTTTTTCTAAGCGCGAGGTTTAGATAAAAAACTTTTTAAGAAAGATGGGAGCCAAAAAAGAAAAAAGATTTCTATACAATGGTCAGTTCAAATCAGAGATATTAGATAATGTTGTTAGTAGAAGTGCCTGCTTTTTTATAGCGTGTTGACCACTTAATGTTACACCATGACAAGAGAATTATTTGTGGGTTTATTGTAGTATTAAACTTTTTATTTAACAATTCTTAATTGACTGTTTGTTTTAGAGACGACAAAGAGTTTGAAATGAGCGAGTCACCCTGTAAAACATCGACACCAGATGGCCGATCAATCACGAGGTTCGTGAAGACGGTTAAGTACAGCGGGTGCGTTTATCGGGACTCGACAGGGTCAAACTGGGCATTTTGTTTTTTATGTGTGTTTAGTTACGGTGCATGATTTTTCATAAAAAAATTACAAATTTTGGCGCAACAGGTCATGGGACCCAAGCCATAGCTTCTCACAACCGTTCGTGTTATATTCTTTACACGAATGGAAGGGGCCTACTGTTTAATGTCATGTCCGAAGGGCAATTTGTTATTTGAGAAGCAGTCATACTCTCGGATGTTTGGCAGACGCTCTCGAGAGGTGGGACTGTGCAAATAATTTTTGGGTGTTTTGACTGGGACTCGAACCTCCGTAGTCCAACGCACTAACTACTCGAGCCACGGCGTCCATGACATTGGTTATGACATCGGAATTCCAAGAACCCTAGTTTCATTATATAGGTATGGAGTACCAAGGTTTGTTTAATTGTTGCGAATAAATTAATGTATGTCAACTCCGACATTTTTTTTTTGAAGACTTCATGCATATTCATGAGTTCTTTGGTCGATTAT
The DNA here is from genome assembly GCA_963583995.1 of Xylota segnis. NCBI lineage: Eukaryota > Metazoa > Arthropoda > Insecta > Diptera > Syrphidae > Xylota > Xylota segnis. The sequence continues at coordinate 3,429,710 of OY757236.1, read as the reverse complement.
TAATCCAGTTTCTCCATTGATTGCCAATCGCAAATTTGCATTTGTTTTACAATCGCAATTTTTAAAGGTTTGTCATAATTTGGAAGACCAACTTTATAATCACTTTTCGAAGTCTTTTAGAGGACGCCTTTAGTAGTATATACTTATAATTGTCAGGACCTCACAAAATTACTACACAGTTTCTTTGTTTCAGTGCATGATTAACTAGATTCTGCAGATCGTCTTCTCGTTATGGTACAAATCACGGTAAAGGCTATGGAAAAGTTTTGACCAACACCCTCCAGTAGAAAATCGTCGACAAATAGTATGTTATTGGTCATAGTTCCAATATATCTGAGATTCCCTTTCGCGCAAATACTATTTGTGGGATTTACAAAACATTTTAATTTTGGATACGCCATAATGTGCCATAAGACAAGCCCAAATCCTATGCTCTTCTCCTTCAACACTTTTACTAATGACAGCCATATTTTCTGTGGAGCTGTCATTTTGATGATGGATAGGCTTTAAGACATCTGTATCAGAGCCAGGCCTCTTCGAACTTTTTGCGTACAGTATGCTCAGATTAACGATTATGTCGACAATAATCTGCTTGTAATGCGCGAAACGTACGTTTAGCGATTATTACGATCTGGGAAATGGGAAATTTTAAACTAAATACATACATGTATACATTCTCGGAAGACAGTACGGTTTGACGTACATATGTGATTGAAATAGGGATGTCAAATCCGGACTACAAATTGGATGGCCCTATGCGGAGGTGCACGGGGACATGATAAACCAATGATTACTTTATCAACTCGATCATCTTCTGCAATCCCCAGATCTTACATAGAACGTACATACATATGTATGTATGTGAAAAGGTGGTGTAATGGCGGAATGGCAAAAAATCCAAAAGAATTCACCAAGAAGTTAGAAAAGCGGATAAAATACTTATTCAACATTTTGAACTGGGTCCGGCACTTCTGCCTGTCAGTTTGTAACTAAGACTCTAACCTTAGGGGGGACGGACGGATTTGGTTTAAAGATCATAACTCGGGTCCGTGAGATCACGCCCAGAGGTACAGTTGGAATTTGTATTCTAGGTCCAAAAGTAAGCTTACTTGACTTAATATCGAGTTTTAACAAGCTGAAAAAGTTTAGTATTTGGTTTAGTTTGAATACATGCTAACATATGGCATGCCATGATTATTTATTTAGCGACTGAGCCTAAATTAATATCGCAGGGTTAGAAGACAAATGTAAAGTATTGCAGTACCAAGTCTTCGAATGGAATTTTTGCCAAAAATCGGAGAAATTTAATGAAGCAAAATTTATTGGTCTTTATCCTCTATACATCGCCACGCCCACTTTTTTATAGTGTTTAAAAAGAAAGATATGTGGTTAGATTTGGCTATGTACTGACGTTGTATGTACAATGTCATCATCATAATTCTATCAAAAAAGGTGGAACGCGAAGCTTTATTAGAATAAGACTTGAATATCAATGCTCTTTGTCATGCACTTTATTTTTGACACGTAAAATGAGAAGTATATGTTGTTAAGTCTTGTTTCATAATTACTTATAAACAATGTCCACTTAAATTTCATAAAAAGATTCAATCCAATCGTTGACAAAAAAAAGGTGGAAATTAGCTTACCGCCACCAATTTTTTTGCCCTAACAAGAGATCCACATCTTTCTCGAGAAGAAAGCTAGTTCTTGGTCATTTTTCCGATTGCAAAATATTTGTATTCATTTATATTTATTACTTGATGTTGGCTTGATTTTCTCAAACGGAAAAAACAAGCAAACCATTTGGATCTATCCCCCCACCTACTGTAGAAAGGTAAACGTAAATAAACTCTAAATTGTGTGTGTTCTTATAAGTAACTATGTAGCGTTGAAAGTACCAAATGACACGTTTTCCAAAAATATTGTCCAAATATTTATGGAAATACATATTTGAAGACATAGGGTGGCCCCATTCTTATGAAAACGAAAGTATATACAATTCATTTCAAGTACAGTATGTCTGTATGTGTAGAAAAAATAAAAATAAAATAATCCCTTGCACGACCGACAGGCGAAGATTATACCAATTCCAAACAGCACAAAAGAGCGCTTGACAAATCCAACAAGAAGGAATAAAAGAAATGTTCTCCTTCATGAGCAAAAAAAAAAAAAAAAATAACGAAGTCTGCAGGATGAGATGCACAAAGCAAGTACAAGTAAAATATGGAAGAGGCCTACCAGGTATTACCAGGTTTTTATGTAAATGGGATCAGCTATGGCTGGGAAACCATCTAGCTGTAGTAATCGGTTAGTCAACCGCCTAATGGATATTTGTTCACCAACTGGTGTCTTAATTCTGTCTTAGCCCCAGGCATGTGTCGTGCATAAGAGTACTTTAACGTTACACTTCCAAAGCCAGTACTGCCAACTCCATTTACTCGTATCTTAATTTTTTTTTAACGAAAAACAAACCATATCTCCAAATCCATTACGGATGTCCTTTAACCACCAAAACACGTCTTCTACTATCCTGCCAATCATACGATCCCTTTAAATTTATATTACAAAATTTAATTTGTGCATCAATACCCAATATAATGGGTATCTGCACCCTTTCCACTACTCGTATTTCAACCTTAATCAACTGCTTCCCAGTTACGATAGATGTCGAACATTTATGCCGAACACAATGACTCGATAACTTTCTATTGTTTTATAAAGGATGTTGTCCCTACTGAATAATATGCTAGGAAAAGCCATACTGGGGATTATCAACATACGAGCTCTGTTAGTTGGGGAACCGTTTCGTATGTAGGTAAGCCTTTCTGCCTTTGATTCTTTCTCCCATTATCCCCATTGTGGTGTTAATGGAGCGTGTGAATCGAATTGTATCTGACATTAAAGAGGTTTTTTATCCGACAGCGGTATTGTTTTATCGCATTGTATGAATGAATATGTGATTGTTTGATTGTTTTCGTGGAACAAAACATATAGATTCCTTGGGATTTCAGGATCTTAGGTAATCCTGTATTATCCTATCTTTGGATGGTAGATGTCAGCTAGAATAGAACTGAAGAAAACGTGTAAAGTAAATGTAATTGATTAGAAATATACATACGAACAGACGTACAACTAGAAACTGAAACCTGGACTTGGCTTAGAAGTAATGATTACGACTAGCCGTTGGGGTATCATATTACTCGTGCGTCTGAGAAGCCTTAGGAATAATTTCAAAATTAATACATTGTACACATGTTTTGAAAGTGAAGGTTTTTAGGCGACAAAGACTGCAGGCAGCATGGGGTCATCATTTACAAACGTGGGTCTGTTACCCTTATAGTGACTGGCAAGTTTGTTGTATTTTTGGTCATTTGTGCACCTATTTTCGTCGAGCACCATAATTTGATGGAAAGACATTTCGTATTCTAACTAAGAGTATCAAAGTTTTTGAAAATAAACCTGGTTATAGCCGCTGTTTTTGGCTGATACATGACTATCTGCAAAAAGCGAACCTTCCTGAACATTAAAAAGTCAGGGTAGGTATGGGTATGGGTTAGGCACGGTTATAAGCTCATCATAAAAACATCTAGGTATCCACTTTATGTATTTCCATACAGAACCTGTGTAAAACATCAATCTAGTTCCAGGAACCAACCTCCTCTAAACTACTAAAGTTTTGGAAACTGGCTTGAGCTTAACATAGTAGATAAGTAATATACCCTCCAGCATGTAGGTCATCACAATATCTACAAGTGTCCGTATAAGGTTTCTCAAAATCTTTCCTTTGATATGCTAAGTTCTATCAATTTTCCAGATTTTTTCCGATTTACATATTTTCGTGTCGAAACTTAGCTTGAAGGATACTCTCTTAATGTTAAATTTAAGTGTTTCTACCTGTGAAGTTGTGAACGTTGGTACAGATGAAATTGTTTGTGTCCTTACAACTACAGAGTTGGTTTATTGTTGAGATTGGTTTATTTATTTAGATGCAGGTTAGCTCATACCAGAGATGATGATGGCACATATGTACTTGGCCAATCCACTTTTATGTTTCAATGACACATTCCTGGCTAGGTAAGTAGTTGCGTCTGCAAGATGTGCTAAAACATAGTTATAGCGGAATTGATGTCCTAGAACGAGGATGACTACGGTGCTAAAGTGTGAGGTATTTGACTTAAGTATACGGCAAGAACCTTCACCTGAGAAGCTGGATCAATGGCCATTTCCATTGCTTATGTTTTCTCGAGATAGCTGCTACTAAGGAAATGTTGTTTCTGCCCCTAGCTTAGCTGTGGTTTGTAGGCATAATCTTGTATTTGTACGATTCTTAGCGGCGACACCAGTAGACATATATTTTGGACTCTGGCTTTAGAAGGGTTGTGGTGTCCAAACCAACGGCCGTGGTAGTTGAAATCAGTGTCAATGTCTATTAAAATTCATTGCCTTCATTCCTTCCTGTAGCTCGCCAATAAGTCATATCAGATTTCAGGAGGCAACTAAAACAAGTCCTTCAAGTTCAAAATCTGTAAGTTACACAGAGTGTAAGTTAAACGTTAAATCTTATATTTGTCAACTCAAAGCAGACAGGAGTGCTAAGGACAACACTCATCTCACACATTTTAACGACCTGGAGGTGCAGTTGAATGAACCTCATTGCACTCTGTGTCGTATTAGAGATAGCACGAAATGTATGTAAGTCGTCAAACCCCAAATAGTCATCTTAGGTCTCTCGCTCCAGTTCACCCTTCAATCGAATAGAATTACCAGATTCTTTTGGAGAACCCTTACTTATATGTTCTTAGACTCAGCTCCACAGACTTCGATGCTAATCGGATGAGAGGTATTCTTCAGATGAAAGCAATTTTGTGCGATTGTTCTTCGTTGTCAAATTTTCAATTTCATCTTTCCATTCCAGCGCACTTTTTGTTCTTTCTTTCTCTCTGTTTGTATGTCCTCTTTGTATAACTAATTCGGATTACTTACCAAATGGATATCAATGAAAGGTGGCTCTCAAGTGCGGTGCAGTATGGAGGTAGTCTCATCCAAAACCCATTGAAATCTCACAGACTGGAAGGTGGTTGGAAGCCAATAAATTGTAGAAATTGTGATTGTTAGCCAAATCGCTATCGACAGTGAAGTCAGGTCAAGAATCATTTAATGAATTCAATTGAATTTGGTTAATTAACTCTCCATCTTGTGCAGAAGGTGTCCAGTTCTTCAGCAGTTATTAAAACTCTGACTTCTGATTCATTAATTTCATTTGCATTCGCTTAAACCACAGGACTGTCCTCCTCCAACAGCCTGACTTGTCACATGATGGGTGGGGAGTGTGACCATCTCTGGCCACACTGTGGATAAGTGGAAGGATACCTAAAATGGGTGTAATTTTCTATTGTGTTGTCCTGAGTACCTACTCACCACAAAATTAATTTTTCTACTTTTCACTGTGGTGGCCTTGAGGCAGCTGCTTACAGGAAGAGAATAAACATTTTATTTTGATGACAGGCACATTTTTCTGCACTTCCTGGCATATTAGACATGACGCGGAATGCCTTCCTGTAGGCAGTTGAGGTACAAGGTCAGCCAAAATTGCAACTTAACTGGGAGCAGTGTAACTCAACTGTCAGTTAGTGTCATGCAATAGTGACATGCAGCACATATCTGTCGTTTTACATAATATACTGTGTATAGCATGCATTTATCAGTTACCCCACCTGGATTAACGTGTTTTAGAATATAAACTTTTCTTCTAGTAGTCCAGAGCCAAGCATTTTGTGTAATTTTTGTGCGCTTAACGTTGCATGCCACATGGACATACGTGCACATGTAGGTTAGGGTTACTAACAGTGACACTAAAGCTTGCTAACATGCACACACGCTGAATCGATTTGCAAGCAAAAAGTTGGTTCGCATTAAAATTCGGTACACAGACAGAGGGTTGTCACAGAAGGGTAACTCTGTGTTATTGGATTTGAAATATGAAAATCATTTGAATGATTCGAGTTTTTCGAGAAAAAAAATTAAATTCCTACTCTGGGCACAGATTTAAAATGTAAAGATGGTGTTGGCCCAGGGCGTAGTAACCTTAACTATGATGAATAAGGAAATGTTTTTTGTTGTAAGAATAGGATTTGAAAAACATTTTGGATAACAGGACTTGATAAGTTGATTCCATAATAAGTTTCTGGTCTTATGAGCACGGGATCAACCCTAGCTCTAGCTGCTGATTCAACCAAGTTTTATCTGGCCTGGCAAGAGATTGTAGAAAATCGTTGGAGAGGACTTCCGCGTCTCGACTGCACAGAATCTTTTCCAAATGCACCGGGCTCTGCTGTAGATGTTCTGTTGGATTGACCTCCCCTTGATACATTTATCATAGGCTGTACTATCACCGCAATCTACCGTCTTTGATGAGAGGGCTTTTGGTATTTCCTTCACACTTGTTTCTTAGGAGTGATTTCAGCCAGACACTGAGCCTGGATTGGGCTTCGATGAGATTCGTTGAGTCTTCCCACATCCTCAGTCAGGGGCTCCACTGACGTTTGGGTGTCTTACGAACACAATGTTCATGTCTACGACAGTTGTAGAGAGGAGGACGATACTCCGGATCATTTCCTTTCTTACTGCAGGTGTCAAACCTTTGGTCCTGATGTGGTAAGAGGACTGTTTGAGTTACGCTCCGGAGGATCCCAAAGTCACGGCTACTCTGAATAGTAAAGGTCAGATGCACTCCATAACACTGCTCTCAGGGTTAGTCGTACAGGAACTACAATGTAAAGCCAGTGGCTCACTATTTCGATATCTTTCTTTCTGGTATTTTATACATGTACATATGTATGTAACAGCTGCTCTAAGCGTCACCCGTTTTCGATGTTGTAAGTCTATTTGGATATTTGGTCCTATACTGTTCACTTACGCTCACTTAGACTGGAGCAGCTGCGTGTGACCCTTTCACTATTCTGTCCACATTGACCGAAGTTTGTCCAAAAATATTTTCTTTTATTTGCTCTTCTTCCTTTTTTCTGCAGATTTATCAATTTTTATTGGAGGCTTTCACGAGCCAGTTACTAATATGTATGATTAACCATTTAAACGTTCTACATCACTTTATTGGCTTTAACTCTTCCAAGTCGTTTTGATTTTTTTCAAAAATTTCTATGAATTTATGTAAATTTAATTCTGTATTGTTTTCTTTTGTCTACAAGATCATTGTAAAATTATAAGCAATTTTGTAGCCTAATTGAATAAATAAATAAGAATACCTCCGCCCTTTTATGAAATTAGGATTATAGAATACGAATGTTTAAGGGTGTTCCGATGACCTCTACGTCTCAAAAGAAATTAAACACCTACTCTGTTTACGAAAATATGTACGAAGTACATAAAGATTTTTTTTTAAATTTTCATTTAAAAAGAAACCAAATTCCAGAAAACTCAGAGTCCGATTCGGTCCATTGTACTTCCAGGCAGTATCCCTTTTTTTCTCTCACATGGTTCGGTGGCTGCGTTTGCTGTTCCCTGCCCGAACTTGAACAACCACCATTTGGGTCACAAGGAAAGACAGTACATCCAATGCCACCTCTTGGACAAGATGAGATCTACGAAGTAAATCAATGAGTTAATCAAATTAGAGCTGGTAATTGCATAGATGAACTGGTTACATTTTGTTACCATAAAGGTTATCTTAGAATCACGATAGGCCTAGTTAAGTACCTTCCTCAAAACCGTACTTTATCTAACCTAACCTACATAAGTCAAACGTAAAAATTTATGAGATGATGAAAGAGGAACCTTGATATAAAGATTAAGGGAAATTTTTGAACCGTTTATGTTGCAATTCAAGTCACAGGCATACCGAAAAATGGACAGACAGAATTGGCAAACCCACTTTTTTGGACTTTTCTACCACGATACTCGCAAGTTTGATCTTCTCCTATATTTATACAAGAATGAAGAAGGTGTATGGTAATGGTTGCCTAATTTTATCATTAAACCCAGAAGTGTCACAACTGAAAAGTTTGTTTGGGTCTTGCTAGAACTATATTCATATCTTTCACATCAATATCATCTACTCGAGATGACAATGACCGAGACCTAAGTACATATGTAAGCTCCATAATAACAAATGGGAAGTCAAACTCCGACATATGTCAAATACCACTATATTGCCACTTATAACCTCAACTTGAATCACCCTTCACCTTCACTTTAAAACGTGACTAGATGACTTTAACTCCTTTCCAAGTATTCGACCTTAAATACTTCATTTCGCTATTCATGTACATACAACCCAGTATAGACGACAATTGAGGGTTAAAACCAAGTGCAAACTATTAAAAACCCACTAAACCGTTACGAGATACCACTTAAAAAGTTCTGCAAAACACCCAACTTCAAAATGTTTCTATACACTCCTTTTTTTTATCTTTTCCTTCCATGTAATAACCTTCGGATAATCACCTCAATTTTAAAAGTTTCAAACTTCTACACCCTCGTCCTGAAACACCACTTTGAATATGCAAAATTAAACATTAAATTGTAAAAGAAAAGGAAAAAAAACATACCAATGCCTATGTATGCATGTTCAATTATAGTTATTAAAATTAGGTACTTCCAAATTGTTAGCCGGAAAGGCTTATGTAAATCAAGCATTCATAACTCCTGGAAGATAAGCGCGCTAAAAATTCGCCCTTGGGAAGTATGAATTCAATTATTAAAATGAAAAAAAAGCAGCTAAAAATATTCGCACAAACTTTTTCGTTTTATCTTCGCAAAGGTATGTAGTCCTTAAAAGCATTTTGAATTCATACAAGCCACGTTGCTGAGTATTTCCCCTGAGGTCGATTAGTTGGCGGTTGTGTCTGAGGGTGAGATTTCCCTTTTATTTTTATTTATTTTTTATTTTTCATTTTTTTTTTTTTTTTTTTTTCGCTTAGAAAAGTAACACAAAAGGGAGGACAAAATAAAAAAAAAATAAAAAGAGCGGCATAAAAGCATCTGTGATGTTCTTTTTCAGTGTTTTTTTTTTTTTTTTTTGAAGCCGATGCATTGTGTATTTCGGTTTGTAGTACAACGACATTACATAAAGGACCTTGCAAAAGGATAATGCTTGTGGTGACGGGGTGTTATGCTGTGTTTTAGAGCACATTTTCCCTCATTAGCGCTCTGTGATTGCATATTTTAGAGACTCTACCTGATGACAATAGCGTGGGGTAGGTTAGGTTGGTGTGCATGTACATTTGGGAAGCCGGGAAGGGAGGCTTTAAAAGATGAGGTGACATTAAAATGAGTTCTAAGTACGTAATTGAATCTGCCCACGGTGTCGTATACGTAACATCTGGAGGGTGGGATTTTTAGTACAAACATATGTACCAGCAGTAAACAAGTAAGCTGCTATTTCGAAATAGTTTCTAGTACCATCATGGAAAACATCGTGGGGATAACTTTAATTATCGTGGTAAGGCAGGTCCTAATGGATTGCTCTGTGAATGAGCAGTTAATGGCTTAAATGCTTATGCCATTACTCGTTCAGTGCAATGGGAAACTGTTGAGATTTTAAGAAGCAAGCCACTATCCACGTCCACACGTAGACACTCAATGGTAACACATGTTTCTATAGTGTACTTTGGGGGGAGCTTTCGACCGTTATATGTATTTTTAAGGATATACTTGTACTTTCATTGCAACAAAAGCATGTTGGCTGGGAAAATATATTTCCAAAGTTAATGAAAGCATAACATTTCTTTCGAAGCACTTGAGCTTTTCAGACATCAGACGTGCTGGGGAATGATCAGTTTGCAAAAATGCTATTGTACCCCATTAAGTCTTAAAGCCATCATCGGGCCAAAGACCCAGCCAGATACCACATAATTTATGGGGAGATTGTGTGTTTATTAAAACCGCACTGGAACCACCGATTTTGTATACATTCTAGACAAGGGTAGTTCGTGTGTTAATGTGAATCTTTTAATTATGCTAATACGTGATCTCATGAACTGCTCATAATTATTCTTCTCGGAGAATAATCTAGGCTCTCCTTAAATCTATTTAAGGAGTCTAGGGTGAGCATAAAGTTTACTGGGACCTAATAATCATCGGCAATTACTTAGAATACTAAATATAACAGCTACCCTCAGTCATTATTTAAAAATGATTTCGCCATTACTCCAAGTTCCAGGGAAGTCTCTTAGGGGAATTCAGCTCCATTAAAGTAGTTCAGGTGAGTAATTGAAGAGTTTTGTTGATATTTGTAAGATTAAAATTCCCTGAATTGGTCTCCTCACGTTCTTCCTTAAATTTAGAGAACAGGATTTTGACAATTTTGAAAATGAAAAATAAGAACGAGGAAACGATTCTTGGAATCAGACTGAATGTTGACATAATATTCTAATTTATTCTGCCGAGGGGACCTTTAGAAATGTAATTTAGTAACTCCTTGTGGCCTCTGGAGCATCAACAATACCAGGACGGGATCGTTTTAGTTGTAACCGACTTATCCCCAGAAGTATTGACTCTTTGTCAACCGTTCTAAGGCACTTTGGTAGGGAACAACTTTTTCTGCTATCAGCTTGAGTCAGAGGGTTTCATTAGATGTAGCAAATAAGCTATGTGCATGTGAAAAGCTTTGATGAATGTGCTGCCTTTGTCGTATTGAAGCTGTTAAGTCAAGACGCGGTTGAGCTAGAAAAAGCTAATACAAAAGGAATTCAATTGGTCAGATTGCTTGAAAATAAGCATAATATCCCAAGTTTACTCCTTAGAAATTTGTTCGTTATTAGAATATGTTAGTCAGGATACGTTGACAGGCGAGTGGAAGGTATCCATAGTCCCACGCTCAGGTGACCCTTCCCCATTGATTAACCCTAGTTTCACAAAAATAGTTCTTACTCGTGTGACCTAACAAACCATTCAGTTGATTTGTAGTTCTTTATGTCATTAATTGGTCTGTATATAGGGTGAATAAGAGCTGGACAAAGAAATTGAGTTATATCCTCGTTGACGTCTACGACATAAATCTTATCCCATTATTCTTAGCTTTTTCATAGAGTACCGCAGAGTGTCATGTAGCTTGATGATTCAAGGTATAAATAGGTTTCCTTTTGCATAATTCTGTTGGTTCTTTCTGACCTAACGGACTCCCGACACATAAAGTGTCTCCGCCTGCGACATGGCACCCTTTCAATCTCTTCGATTCCGGGAACGCTCGGTTTTCTCTGCATTGTTATTGTCCATTGTCCAGAATCGGCAGGATCAATGTTTTGACGGGCATGGATTTTGTCTTCCGAGTTAAGCGTTTTGAACCCATTTGTTTCATCAAACTGAATGAGCAGCGGTTTTTTAGGATAAGCCTTCACAGAATCTCTAATAGGATGTCATTCGTGGAGTTGATATTTACTCCGAGGTAGATAAACTACCTGTAAGTCACTGCTGCCAACAGTGACGTTTTGTCCTAGGCAGTGGATCGATGCTTCCTTGTTCGTTGACAACTGGTACTTGCTTCGTCGTCATTTACTTCAAGGCCAACTCGTTTCGCCTGTTCTTCAAATGCCATAAAAGCTCCTATATCGACACACTGGGAGCGACCTGTTGATTCTACTCTTGTCAATCCCGAGGATTGAAGGAAGATATCCAGGGGAAACAGATTAGGGAGAGCATTCAGTTGCGAAGTATATGTGCATTTCTGATGTCGCTTGTGGTGCCAATACAAGCCAATTTCTGTACCTTCGTCGGAAGTGCTAAGTTAGGGATCTTGCTGGTACACTTCGACCATAAAAGGCAGCCTTAGAACAGAAAAGGTCTTACAATAGTTTTTTTCAGCAGGATGTTTTGATTAAGTTGACCATACAGTGGAAAGCCGTCCTAAAACATTTTCCTTTGGTGTAAGCGTGTTGAACTATAGATGTTTCCTTAGGTTATAATCTATTGCGAATACTTACATACGTCCACTAGTCTCTCTAGTAGGTGAGGGGCCAATTACTAAAACAACTTTAAAGTAAATAATTTGAATTGTCCTCAATTCTATGTACGCAGTACTTTGAAAGGAATTCAAATAAGTTTTCTGCAATCTTGAGTATTCCCGTGATGCAATATAAGCGATGAAAGTATTTTATCTGCCAATAGCAATCCCGGTTTGATGTGGCATCAAAGAACAAAAAAGAAGATATCTGTAAGCACACTCAGTCTTACCATGAAGTCTGGGTGTTCTAGGATTTGAATTTCCTTTAGAAAAAAACATCGTCAAATGAGAATGAATTCGATAAACTATCGGAAATTAAAAATACCAGACCACGTCTGTTGTCATTGGAAATCTTACTCTGCTTACTCTGCGGAAGTCAGCAGGTATTGCATTTGAAATTAAATCCCCATCACTGTCAGTCGACGTGCAAAATATGTCCTACAGATGACTCCATGGAATTTTAAGACTATTTTCCATGACTTATTTATAAATTAACTTAAGAATGCACTTAAACGTAAACTGAACTACCTTGCTAATTGGCACTTAAGTACTATGAGAGCCAGACGCGTTTCTTTGCAAAGACCGGCTTCATTTTATTTCGATTACCTCTCTCAATAACACTTAAGCATTCTGTTTGAATTTTTAATCTTCACTCCAGCATTCATTCTGCTGAACGTATTTGTCATTTTCAACAGTCGGAGAATAACAATCCAGCCAGAGGACACTGACAAATTGGATGGAACAACTGTAGTTGGATTCCAAAGGATTGCATCCCAAAGTACTGAACGAAAATGCAATATTTAAGCGAGCAGATGCACTAGATGAAAAATACTGCGTGGGTTGCGACAAAAATTAATTCTTTCAGCAGTGTCGCTATTAAGTAATCACATACTCCAATGATAGAAGTATTTCATGCAGACTGGTTGGACGCTATTCCGGCGGGACTTGAGAAAGTGCTTGAGAGGAAACACTCGCAAATAGACTTCTTTAAAATCTTCAGTTGTAATACAATACACAAACGATATTTGGTATGACTATTTATATCTAGAGACTCTGAAGTACCTTCCTTAACCTGGTTACAATGACTCGGAATTGTTCTTGAATGTCAGTATCAGTTTTCGATTGAGCTAATTTGAAACTAATTTATGTTTTGGTAAATTTAAAATGCTAACTCGGTCCCCATTGTCTGAAAACTGTCCTTTTGTGAAATTTTAAACTCCTCTACACAGGGTAGCAACATGCTGAATGTACCAACTACAGGAAAAGTCCTCAGGACATTTTCCCAGTTAGTCAGATGACGTTTGCGTTTCCAGTGTTAATCAGTGCTGTGACACCAACCCAGTTAGCACCACAGTAGGATTCAGATTCTAAGTCAGAGTTAATTTGCAAAGTTCTTGCTCGAATTGCTTGATGATCAGGGACTCATCCGAGTTTAAGATGGAGACAGCGCTTTAAGTGTGGCCTTGCTATTTGAAAAGATGTATGTACATATATCTTACTGCCCTTTATACATTTACTGAGTTTTAAATTAGTTCAGGTCTTAACAGCATGGACCTAGAAAAAGTCGGATACATTCCCATTGGTACGAGACTTTGGTGTTGGCTCCAAAGGCTCCAGCTGCAATTAGACCATTAGACCAGCTTGTACGGTCTATTATTTCTTTCTCTACTGAAAGACCACTCCCTAAACATGATGTCGGGAACAGCATAAAACATATCCCATTTTGGAATAGAGTCAAGATTTTAAAGACGTTCCATAAGCTCGTTTTTACGTGTATCTTAGTTGCAGCGAATTCTAGTAAAACAAACTGCGTTATCAAACACTATGCTGATGCAGTTCTATTCTGATGATAATTTCGAACAAATTATTTGGTAAGTTGTATTTTCGACAGCCCTCCAAAGCAATTTGATGCAGATGACGTTTCCGAAAATGCCCTTTAATTGCAGCTAAAGTCATTGCCGCTGCTCCAGAGGAGGAAGAGACAGCCTTACATTCACTTCTGCGTGAAAACTACTGACAGTCAAACAGATATCCTGTCTCTGGGATAGTACTTAATTCAACAATTATCTACCCTCAGTGTGACGCCTCCGCGTAAAGCTATCAAGTTTCAAAAAAGGTTACTACCCAAATAGGGTCAATGTCAAATCAGCGATTGTTTAGGAGTAGGAGCAAAAAGAGTATTGTCCATTGTCCATTGGCATGCCAAATGAAAAGTAGTACACTAGCTATGAATTTGGGGTATTACCGCAGTGTGATTTTCTTTTCCAATTCATAGTAAAGTAAAGCAAGTACAGCAAGTCAACTATTATCTGTCAATAAAAGTCGAATGTCAGTGGCAAAGTTTGATTACGTCTTCTACGTATCTATCTATAAACAATTACTCAAACTAGCCAGAAACATAATAGCATTTCGGCTTCTTATTTGCCTGACCTAAATTATAAGTCAAACAATAGAAATTCTATCACAATGTCGCTTTCACTTCAACCCTACGTTTGACATTCGCAGAGATCAACGAAATGCTACGTAACGTCACTGCAATAAAAAGCAAAATTTGGAACCATTTTGTTCCATTTTGACAGTTTAAAGTTTTAAAATAAAGAAAAACATCCTATATATAGCGCGCTCTTGTTCACATTTCCCATTTGTGGACTCAGATTGAATTCTTCTTCATTTCTTAAGTAGGAAGGAAGCTCCTATTTAGAACCAGAGGATCCCCCCCCTACATATCAGTTTAATTTCGTTTCTGCAGAGTCAACAATAATTCACCTGCAAAAACCTTGAGGACCACATATTGTCACACCCACCTCTTCAAAGATTTTTTTGAAAAAAGAGCAAAAAAACAAATGATTTCCCCGATACCATCAGTACCATGGGTTAGAGCTAGAAGCTACCTTCATCTGTCCATAAATTGAATTCCAGAATCTATCAACGACCCTCAGTCTGCATTTCCTTTTGATTTAGTAGTTCAATATAGCCACGATAGACGGCATAGACTATTTTGACAATAAAGACGACTTTTGCTATGTTGTTATCCAAATTTTTGGTTCAAACAGACAACCAACGAGAAAAATATTTTTGGAACATATTCGAAATTATTAAACACGAAAAATTAAACAATATTTCCTAGAATCCATTACCTAGAGTTCATAACTGAGAACAATTAAATAATTAAATGAAACTTAATATATTTATATCTATTTTCACTAAAACTAAAATATGTAGATACTATTATACAATTTAGCTCAGTTTTGTTTTTTAAATTAAATTAAAAATTTTTTAAATTTTTTAAATTAAAAAAAAAAAAAAAAAAAAAAAAAAAAAAAAAAAAAAATTCGAAATGATGTTACCAAATCCAAAGACGAGGCCCTATTTTGCATTAATCATCAGAATCATCTTTTAATCTCGACAAACTGCACATTAGCGAGAGGTCTTACGAGAAGTTAACACCTTAGGTTTCCAATCCATGTGCGTACAATCAGTTTGAATAGAGTAAAATCCTTTCTTTACAACTCTACTCCTGAATTGTCTCGCTACTAAAGTTTTTCAAGACGATATTATCTCCTCAGAGACTTTCTTGAATAGGCACTCCCGTACACATCTGCGTGAATTATTTTCCGTTTTAAACTTTTATTTGAATTCAAAATGAACTTCCGTAACTAAGTTCATCAGCAAAACTATTTTACACTTGTTTGAACCTATCTACATAAACGTCCACCAAAGCCACCGCATCCATCCTCGCTATGTAAATAACGAATTTCTCTTCATCGACTGCAATGTGAAGGCTTAGAAACTTTAAAGGACGTGACCTATCACCTAACGAGAGCAAAAAAAATGACTATTTCTGATCTTCCCTTTCCCACATCGGAATCTAATAAAATGTGCATTCACAGCAATTTCCACAATTTATAAGCCCTCCACCAGCTTCAACCAGATGCTTTACATTTAATTTTAAAGAATGACAGCAAACTTTCACCGTGAAGCTAGTCACGATACCTCTAATGGAGGACATTAAAGTTTGCACATATTCGCTCAGCTGTGCACCACGACACTCTATAAATAATGATCCAAAATAGAATCACATAACAAGGTCACGTCTTTGAATCCGTACGAACGAATGAACGAAATGAAATACAAAATCCTTGCTTCTTCCCTTGAAAAAAAAATAAAAAAAAAACTTGAGAAGTTCACAGGAAGACAAAAAGAAAAAAAAAAGAACTCTCTCTGTAGAGTGCACTTTCCAAGGAAGATTGCTCATAAAATTGCAATCTTTTTTCGCATCATTTGTCCTTGCGCCAAAATGTCGCCCCAACTGTGACCTTCGGAAAAAAAGAAATAAAAAAAAAAACAAGTTTAAGGTCCTCCTGGTACCCAATTCAGTTCGAGTACAGTTATTTCATCTCACAATTGCAAACTAAATCAAATTGAAATGAAAATGAAAATGACATTTCTCCTCCAACCATGACATAGAACAACGAAAGAAGAATACAAATAACAATTGCGAGCTCGTTGCTCCTTCGTTTTCCTTCAATGTATGTATGTATGTATGTGTATGTATTTTGCAGGATTATTACAAACTACTTTGTGGTGTCGTTGGCGGTGGCCGACATGCTGGTGGCCCTTTGTGCCATGACATTCAATGCATCCGTGGAGGTGTCCGGTAAATGGATATTCGGATCAATCATGTGTGACGTGTGGAACAGCTTTGATGTGTACTTCTCAACGGCGAGTATATTGCACCTCTGCTGTATATCTGTCGACAGGTGAGTTATTGAGTTATTTTTGCAATCAATTCATCTCCGTCTCCCTGTGTTGTTGTCCTCTTCCTCTACACTTAATTAGAGAGGCGGTCGACCAGGCGGCCGGGATGAGATGAAGTAATTAATTGAGAAATGATTCCGATTTCCCCCTAATTACTGATATTTCAACCCATTCCGCAGGTACTACGCCATCGTTCAACCGCTGGACTATCCTCTCATAATGACCCACACGAAAGTCATCCTCATGCTTATAGTGGTCTGGCTGTCGCCCGCTCTACTGTCATTTGTGCCAATATTCCTTGGATGGTACACCACGGAGGCGAATTGGGAACACCTGAAAACCAACCCTCATGTAAGTACTACTCCTGCTCCTGTTGACGAAACTGATGATGATGATGATGATAATGATGAAAATGGAAAAGTTTGTGCAAACTTTAGGACAACACCTTGAGAGCTGGTGTTGTTTCCAAGTGAAACAATTTCACCCCATGCGATGGTGTGTACCAAAGTACCTAAGCAAACAAAACCAAGTATCCCGGTGTTGCCCGTGGTAATTCGATGATACGTTGAGGAGATGTTCTCTAAGGAATCGACTCGGAGGAGGCCTGCTTGTGTTGTGTCTTCTATTTACTCTTTGCTGGTAAAGGAAATTTCTAATTTATTTTTAAATTAATTTCCATCGAGCCAATGTGTTTGGTTAGGTATAGTTTTCCTTTTTTTTTTGTTTTTCTATCTAACAAAATAAAAGGAGCACTTCCGGCACTCAATAGACGACCTGGTTCGCGTGTGCTTGCATAATGCAGTGATGCCATTACCGATCGAAGTAATTGTACTGATGGACACTGCAAACTTAATGATGCCTCTTACCAGTATGCATCGGCAAGGACGACAATTCGCGATTTGCAAAAAAGAAAGAAAGAGAACAGAAAATTCTTCGATATCCTCCTTAAAAGGCTCTAACCTAATTAAAGTTGTGCTTACTTTGTAGGTACTTACTTGACGACGAAGTATTTTCCTGTAATTAAATGATATTCTGCGTGGGTGCTTCTGGTCATTGATGTATTCTTCTGGGGTAACTTTGAAGTGACAGTTTGACACTGGCAATTAATTAAAATCATCTATTTGTAGATGATTGCTCTTTATTAAATCGTCGAATTTCCTTCATGTCGGTCCTGGTCGCTCCTTGTCGCTGACTTTAATGGGAATCTGTGGGGGAAATTCTCAAAGGGATATGTCGTAATAAATCATGAGGAGTAAATTATCTGCTCAATTATGGAGAATTTATATAACAAAAGCACAATACGCAATAAAACATGCAACAAGTCCTCTTTGACAGCCGGGGAAGTATCATTTGTTTGATGATACTTCTCTGGCTATAAAATTTGCTCTTATCATCGTGGGATCGGGCTTCGTAAGAGTGTAGTGGTTCGGTTGAGTTCGAAGAGGAATTTAAAAGCTTTGACCTTTTTTTTTTGTGTTTTGAAGAGCTGTTTTATTTGGAATAAACTTTTTATGGTCCGTAATGCATTGTTTATTGTCAGTCCCGATCCGGGTTAGAACTTATGTAGTAAGCAGTGCTCATGGTAAGGATGCTAGAGAAGAGTACCTAATGTTCAATTTACCATAAGGATTTACACTTATTGTGAATGCTTGGCCGTGATATTGTACAGCTGTCTGTAAGGTCATAGGTGGTGGTCTCAACTATAATCTGAGTGTTTTCGAAAGTGGAATGAAATAGTAAATTCTGGTAAAAAAGGGAAATCTTTTGTTTTTCCTTTATTGTTCACCTTAAGGTGATAGTAAACCATGAGTATGGTGAATTCGAAGAAATATGTATATCACATGATGATGATGTGACAAATTCCGACAGTCTTTTATTAGTTCATTACCTTTTCGTCATCGTCATTTCTTACCAAGGTTGTTTTAGGAGTGGTAGTGTTGTTTTAGCCAATCGGCCTCTGGAGAAACTGTGTGTGAAAGTAAGATAAAAGAGGGATTGTAAGTAAAAGGTAGTGTGGCATGGGACTGGAGAGATGGGTGGAGTTCACTAGTCCGAGGAACGTCTTGTATTTCAAACGAACTCCAGGATTTTCTCAAAGCTGTAACGTCTAAGATACCTCCCCCCGGCCAGAATCTGTCCCATGCGTTTGCCGGAGGAAAAACTCGCGGCTTTTTTTCTCTTCCTCCGAATCTGGGTAGGTGCTTGATGTCAATAGTCCCAGTCTGTAAGTGTATACTTCTATTCCTTCCTCGTTTCGAACAGCAGAACTTTCTTGCCAATCTTCCTTCCAGATAGTCCTGTGTCCCGTTGTAGGTCGTTCGTTGAACTGTCCTAATGTTTTGAGTCTAAGAGCACCCAGTCCAGCGAATATTTTCACCTTTAGTCCTATCGTCTTCATCTCCATGACTGCAGTGGGGGTTTCCCTCTTTTTGTCCAGAATGCACCAAGGTACTTTACCTCGTTGTTATGGTCAATCTTTACATCCCATAAAAAAGGGCATGAAAGTCATCTATGTAGCGTATAAAGAACCATATCGGTCTTGAACGCCCTCTGAACCAGATTCTCTATGACTTTTTCATAAAGTGGTCACCGAGTTTCGACTTCAATAACTTGATTGGTTCCCACTAGCTCTACGCCATTGTGTGCTGTCTTGTTGAAACCAAAAATTGTGAGGCAATATGGTCCGGAAACCATCTTCACTGACTCTGATTCTGTTGCCAGTTATATTGAAGAAGAAGTATGCGTCAATTAGAATGATTATGAATTCAGGCGCAATCAAACTGGAACTTTAATTTGTAAACATTTATTAAATAGGAGATAAAAACGATTTAATAAGTCAAACGAACCGCAGCTAACTTCAAGCTTTGCCCAAAAATGGTTCACGTAATGTCTACCTTATTGTAGGATTGTGAAGCGCGAACCATCTGCTGACTGAATAAGGGAAGAATAGACAACCTTGCAACACTGGCTACGACAGCATCGTATGACGTTACACAGGGTGATCCAAAAACACTCACTCGACCCTGTCTTGGTATATTTTCGAATTTAAACGACATAATTTAATAATATGTTTAATGTAAACGACTTAGCATTTCACCAGTTGACGTAGAACTGTGGGAAGATCTGCGGCCACGAGTACTCCGAGACCTTGGGCAATATAGCGTTCAATGACTGCTCGGCGTGTGCAAGCAGTTTGCATCTGTTTTGTTCACAAATATAAAACAAAGCTGGCAATTGGCGCCATTTGCAAAAGTTATAACATCTTTCGATAGGGTGGTACATCTTGACCCCCCTTCTATACTTTTTGCAGTAACGTAGTCTTCTTCAACAATTCGGGGCATTTTATTATTTCGTTTTGTCAGCGGAAATGTGCCGGATTGTGTACGGTACACGCTCCACACCAAAAATTCACGGACGAGCTGTCATTGAAGTGAACGGTTGGTTTTCTGCGAGTGCTCTAGTATTTATCGAGAAATCCTGTTTAAAAAAATTGCAACCACAACAAAAGTTTAAATAAAATACAACAAAGATAGTGACTTTTAATCATTCATTGGAAAATTTAGTGGAAAAGTGTTTCCTACAATCTCTGTACAAGTTTTAATTTCACCTAAAATAACAGCAGCACTTTCCTGTACTTTCGCCTGTCACTACGTATTTTCACCGTTTCTCCAAGTATACGCAGTAAGTACCTATCATGAATCTGTGCGACCATTGCAAAGAAAATTTGCCACTTGCGGGCGACTTTGTTGTCTGCCCTCTATGCTCCCGAAAATTACACTTCGATTGCACCACAGTCACTGAAAGGTCCTGGAGATCGATGGGTTCCAAAAAAAAATACCTGGAAGTGCCAGTTCTGCCGAAACATCAGCGAAAATGTAGGCACTCTTTTGGAATCACGCCCATTGACACCTGATGTCCAAACGAACAAGAGAAATCGGTCAGAAATCGCTAGCCCACAACAAGAAAACACCGAAAAACCGAAAGAAAATGTAGGAGAAGCAAAAACAAATGAAATACTTTTCGAGCTGAAAAACATGAAAACTGAAATGAAAAGCATAGGAGACTTCTGCAACTTCGTTTCACAAAAATTCGACGATATAAACAAAAACATCGAAAAAAACAATTCCATAATGGACACACTCATGAACGAAATTCAAAAACTAAAAGATGCACATCGCGAAAAAGATGAAATCATCTCACAAATGCAAACACAAATCAATAAACTAGAACAACAACAACTAAAAAACACAATAGAAATAAAAAATATTCCACAAACAAACAACGAAAATTTAACTGAAATTGTACAAGCCATAGGAAGCACAATAAAACAGGAAGTAACAAACGCGGATATAGCCGATATCTACCGCACAAGAACAAAAAACACAAACCGATCCACAATAGTCGCCACTTTCACCAGTAATTTTACAAAAACAAACTTCTTAAAGAAGGCCCGTGAAAATCGTCCACTGATGATCGCCAAAATCAACCAAAACATAAACAACAGTGCAAAATTGATGGAGCCTAATAACAACAACAACAACATTGTCTTTATTAATAATATGTTGACAAGCTTGAACAGACAATTACTGTGGCAAGCAAAGAAGACGGCAAGGGAGGAAGGGTGGAGATTTGTGTGGGAGAGCGCGGGAAAGGTATTCGCGAGAAGAGAGGAAAATGCAGAAGCTTTGTTTATACAGTCGATGACTGATATAAATAAAATCAAACGTCATTAAATGTGCAAATGTACATATATGTATGTGATCGAATTGTTTTGTTTTTGTGATGATGGATATGAATGAAAATATCAATACAGAAGAAGATCTGTTTGACTTAAATTTCATGGAGTTTTTGGATTTCAATCAAACGAAAAATGAATTGAAGAAATTGAATTTTACTTGTTTGTGTCTAAATATAAGATCGATGAGAAAAAATTGGGATGTTTTTTGTGCAAATGTTAGTCCGATTCTGAATGATGTCGATATAATTGTGTTAGTGGAGATAAATTTAAAAAAAGAAGAAAATAGTTTGTACTGTCTAGATGGTTTCTGTTCTGAATTTACTAATAGAGACAAAAGAAAAGGTGGAGGTATCGCTATGTACATTAAAAATGATATAAACTACGAAAGGTTGAATATTATGACTGCAGCCTATGAAAACTTAACAGTGAAAATTAAGTCAACTAAAAAAGAGAAAATAGTCTGCGGAATTTATAGACCACCGAAATACAATGAAAATGCATTTATCGAGGAGTTCTCGACAATTACAAATAAAAAAAGGGCAAATGATGATATAATCATATTGGGTGATGTAAACATAAATACCCAAGATAGCACAAAAAATTACGTCCTTAGCTATCAGGAAATGCTGGCTTCGAATGGACTACGTAATGTCATTAAAGGCGCCACGAGAATTGATCTAAACTTAGGGAGCTGTACATTGATCGATCACATACTCGTTAACCTATCAAATCTGAAAATATTTTCGGCAATAGTTCAAAGTAATATATCAGATCATTATAGCACCCTTTTTGGTACCTATGATTCATGCACAATAAAAAGTGACCAAGTATCGCGATCATACATCAAAACGAAAAAAGTAAATGAGCTGATCCGAGCTACCGACTGGACAACTATTACAACAGAAACGGACATAAACACTCTTTTTGACTCACTAGCCCAAAAAATGGATGAAATATACAAAAACTCGACAGTTTACTGTAAAAAAAATACTCGAAAAAATGCAGAATGGATTACAAGGGACATCATCGAGATCTGTAAGGAAAGGGATCGTCTGTATCGAAGGTGGAAAAATAATCGAAACAACACAACATATCAAAATGGATACAAAAGATTACGCAACCAAGTCAACAGAAAAGTATGCAGAAGTCGGGAAGAATACTACAGAAGAAAGTTCGAACAAGTAAAATGTGATCCAAAGAAAACGTGGGCACTTATCAATGAGCTATTAGGTCGAAAAAAGCCGTCGCTAGATGAAACCATTATAAAAAACTTTTCACCTAATACGAATGTTGTTGGGTTGACCGACGCATTCGCAAACTCATTTTCACAGCAAGCTGCATCAATAATCCACGTGTGTAGCAGAACAACATCTAGCCACAAGAATACATTTCTACGGGATACAATTTACTTGGAAGATACGGACTGTGAAGAAGTAACAAGGCTTATAGCTCGCTTAAATATCAATAAGGCACCCGGGGCAGATGGTATCAGAGCTATAGATATACAATCAAATTCTGACATCTTTGCACCCGTAATTTCGAATCTTATAAATATGAGTTTTAACACCTCCACGGTGCCAAAAAAGCTCAAAGAGGCACTTGTTAGACCTATCTACAAGGGAGGAGCCAAACATGAGATAGCAAACTATCGTCCGATTGCAATATTGCCAGCGATAGAAAAGATCTTTGAGCAAATAATTGCAGATCGCATGTGGAAATTTATTGATAAGCATAAGCTAATAAGCAAAAAACAGTACGGTTTTCAAAAGGGAAAAAGTACTAACCAACTTCTCGGTGATTTTGCGAATCTAATCAACACCAGCCTTAACAAAAGCCATCATGTGCTAGTGCTTTTCCTAGATTTTAGCAAAGCATTCGATACCTTAGACCACCACAAACTCATAGAGGCAATACAGCGAATGGGCATTAGAGGAAAACTATTGGACTGGTTGAAGGATTATCTTGAAAATAGGACATTTCGTGTGGGAAACACAGGCTATCGCAGTGAATCCAACACAGTGCAGTACGGAGTCCCACAAGGCTCTAAACTTGGCCCTCTACTGTTCATTATGTACACCAACGAACTCTTAAAATCCCTAAAGATGAGCTATCCATTCGCGTATGCAGATGATACGGCGATTGTTGTCTGTCACAAATCGATCGAAGAAGCGACCAAGATGATGCAGGCAGAATTCAACGAGGTTGGGAAATGGTGCCACGATAATGGACTTGTTATAAACGCAGCAAAAACAAAAATATTACATATTCGTAGCCCACAGTACCCGAAGTCCCACATAAACATCAAAACACTCAATTGTGCCGACCCAAGTAACTGCCAGATCATAGATGTCGTGGATACGTATAAATATCTAGGTATCACGATAGACAGCCATTTTCTATGGGAACCTCACATAAACGATCTCCGCAAAAAGCTGAAAGGATCCCTCTTTGCATTGGCATGTCTGAAGAATAAGTCGTCTTACTGTGTCCAAAAACAAGTGTATCACGCACTTATTGAATCAAGGCTAAGATACGGCATACTTGCGTGGGGAGGTGCAGCAGATACACACATCGCCAAACTTCAACACATCCAAGATAGGGCGATCAAATTGCTGACGACAAGAGACAGAGGAGATGGCAGCGTGCGCGTTCTCACAGTGAAGAAAATATTTAATATGACAGCAGCGTTGGAGTACTACGACGATGAACGGTTCCGAACCCCAATCAGCCACAACCTTAACACCAGAAGACGAGCAGAGGGGTTGTACCATCTTCCACCCTTCAACAACATATATGGCAAGCGTCAGTTGATGTACACCGTACCAAACATCCTAAATACACTTCCTAATGCATTGAGAAACGTAAATAACATTCATGTGAGAAAAAATAAACTAAAGCAATATTTTTTAGAAACTATAACTTAAACTTCATATATACATCCTTTTCTTTTCGTTAATACATTTAATTATTCTCAAACTTAAAAATACCTAAAATGAATTTAAAAAAAAAAACAAAAAAAAAAAAAAAAGCTTTCACAAGTAGCACTTAATTTCAATTAATAGAAATTTTAATGACAGTACTATTATTGCATTCGAGATATAACCTCCTGCAGATAAGCCCTGTGGCTTCGCAGGTAAAAATAATGTAATAAATTGATGAAATTATGAAATAAAACTTATGAAAACTTATGAAACAGCAATGTTCCTAGCATGGAACCTTAAGTAGGTCCACCTGTATGCTTATAGTATTTAGAACCGAAAACTTTTGTAAAGTAAGAGAGAAATATTTTCTGCGATGATCACGTACTACTTTTCAACTTGTTTGTTGGAAAGACTTCTTCACACCCAATTGGAGGAAGTGCAGCACTGATCTAACTGTCCAACTCCAAAGTAGTAGGCAAAAGACCGAGCCGGGTTGACTCTCTGCCTATGCTCAATTCAACTTATCGATCGACGCCAAATTGACATTTCTGGTTCTTCTTCGATACTGGCCATGACTGCGTCTACTTTTTTTTCATTTCGCACCAATCCCTGTCTGGTTTATGACTTAAGGTCCAAAAGAGTGTACGAGCGGTCAAACTTTTCCACGATTCGAAGAATTGCCTGCACACTGAAGCCATGATGACGACCGACCTCACGACGAACTCACGTTGAGTATTCACAACTGACTCGATAACATTTTTTAATAATTTTCGCATGTTCGCATGATGAAATCGCAGACCTTATTAATTATTTTGACAGGTGAATGTCATTGGCAACTTTGACAGCTGCTGAAATATAACAAAAGGAAAAATTCTACAATAAAGCACCATTTCGTATATTTATACATACATATACATAAAAGTTTATTTATTTGACCTTTTTTTTTAAAATAATTTAATTTATCTGTCACGACCTATGTACGGGATAATGCGCACCACGGTAAAATCCATTCTTCCTTAAAACTCAACAGCTCTTATCCCCCCCTCAATTCCCATTTGCAAAGTGTTGACGATACCGACAATGGTGCTCCACTTCGTCCTGCACTTGGAACATTGCACTCAGACTCAGGGGAATTTCAAATTATCTCCACATCGAGGAAAAATCAACGTTTACCTGCATTACAGAGGCACAGGCGGAGCTTTGTAATGCAGTACGTCTATAAATAGAAAAACTCACTTAAGATTGATTTGACATACCCTCTCTGGCGTTGTACATAAACAAGCAGGACTACATTTCCTTTTTATGTACCTTCAAGCCACCCCTACGCTTACGCTCAAAGTATCTGCTGCGTAGGTACCGAATGGCCTTAAATAATGTATAGGTGTACTGGAGACGTATCAGCACAGCATGTAATTTCGTTGTGCGCGACATAATTTAGATTTTTTCGAATTATGTATTTACAAACTTTTGAATTGCAATCGTTTCACGGCAAGGTAAGGATCTTCTGCAAAACGAAAAAAGTTAAACTTCTTCAAACTTTTTTCTTTTTTTTTTGTTTATTTTGCAAAACAAAATACATTGTCGAACAATGAGCAATTTGTAATCCTATTACATTCTTTCGTTATGTATGGGAGAAGAGGAAATAAACATCGGCTTATGGAGGTACGCTACGCAAAATAAACATGAAAATGATTTTATTAAAGAATTTAATAAGGACTTACGGCCAAGTTAGCAAATTTAATAAGAAACAAGCCAACACAACCAGACCTCAAAAGGTTATTTCCCCAAAAACAACAAAACCCAAAGAGAGATTACATTTTCTATTAGTACTTATGAAATAAATGTTTGCGGAATATAATCCGCACTACTCGTAGTATCCGCAGTGGGGACGACGCACGGCAGAAAGATTCGTATCGGGAAATGGAATCAAATACATCATGGAGAGGTGTGCGATGCTTGATTAAAAGGATAAGCTCCGTATACTATATACATATACGAGTGCGGTGCGAGTAGGTATATATGGGGCGCAAACAACTTTTATGTTGATTGATATTTGGCAGTATTTACCCCCGAACTTGAGAAGGATTACAGTGGGTGGTCCTGGCGGGAATTCAGGATTTCATTTTGGATGAAACTTCATTCGCAACGTGGATCGGATCAGGAGGGGCTATCAATTTCCAGCTATTAAGACATTTCCTCCAACTGCCTCCAGTCGGTATATGTCCCGTAATTGGATTTTAAAGTGGGCACTCAAAGAAGAAGGTAACAAATGGTGCGAATTTATGTATTTCCATGCAAATTGCCTCGGGAGTCTCTGCGGCTCGGCTCGGATTCATTATTGTAATAAACTTTTTTATTGGAAACATTAGGGGGAGTAACTGACGCATAGAAGTACGAGTGTGTATCGGGAGATATTCGAAACAGATGAGGTGGTGAATAAATGAGTTTCTTGTGGTATTTATTAGATTAGCGCACACACCTCAGAACAGCTGAGGCACGTGTTTTTACATAGTATAGCGGTTTTACATTGCAATATGTTGTGGTTGCAGTAAATGGTAATGTAGTTAGGGCGAGACGAAAAAGGGTTGTGAAATCGGGTAACTTGTGTTTATTGAATTGTTTTCAGGGCATGCGTTTGGAATATATGTACATATGTACATATATTGAATTTATTTCGAAAATTTGGAATATCAACACTTATGGCTGACTTCGACTTGGTTCGGGTTAGGGGGGAGTCGTAATTGATATGCAAATTTCTATTTGTAACATTGTCAGAAGAATCCGTTCTATGCCTATTCACTACTGAAAGACGATGGAACAATAAAGCAACAGTTGAGGTTGATTGGAACTGGCTACAAGATGGAGTTGTTTTACGTTCAATACCAGACCTTGCCATAGACGGATGTGAAGAATTTGAAAATCACACTCATTCAAATGTAAATGTCATTGAAATCACTGATTATTACACTAGGCACGTGCCATCAGTCAATACGAATGAAATAGCTTTAGTCCTACTTAGTCGCTGGAGAAAACGTGATTGCTTCGTATTTCTTAGGATGAAAGGTATACATATGTACGTAAGCATATCTTACGAACTAGGAATCAACAACTAGCTTTCGGAGCCTATTATTGTTGTTTGTTCACCAAGAATATTTAATCTGGTCTTCCATTAAGAGCTTTCAGTTTAAATAAGTAAAAACTACATACTCTGCCATTACAGTTGGAAAATGCTTACGTTAACAACATAGTTTGTAGTTTTTACTTGACAGCTGTCGTGGGCGCTGTGGCTCATTGGTTAGTGCGTTGGACTATGGACTTCGAGGTTCGAGTCCCAGTCGGATCACCTAAAAGTTTTTTCACGGACCCACCTTTCGCGAGTGTCTGACAAACATCCGAGAGTGCAACTGTCCTGAGAAAGCTTCTCAAATAACAAATTGCCCTTCGGACACGTCATTAAACAGTAGGCCCCTTCTATTCGTGTAAAGAATATAACACGCACAGCACGAATGGTTGTGAGAAGCTAGGCTCTGGGTCCCATCGACCTGTTGCGCCAAGAATTTTTTTTTTTATTTTTACTTGACAGCTGTCATAAGGAAGTTTCAAAGAAAGGCTTGTCCATTTAATGACAAAGGATTCCAAAAATATGGTCCGATCTGTTGTAAGCCAAAACAAATGTGATTATCACATGACCGACTTTTCAAATTGTACTTGTAAGTCTTAAGGAAAGGGTTCACTTTAATCTTAATTTCTGGGC
Organism: Xylota segnis; assembly: GCA_963583995.1. Lineage (NCBI taxonomy): Eukaryota > Metazoa > Arthropoda > Insecta > Diptera > Syrphidae > Xylota > Xylota segnis. The sequence goes on along the minus strand of OY757236.1, from coordinate 3,401,583 downwards.
TATATTGCGGATTCTACTAAAGCGATAAACTATCAGTTCACATGGTTGTTAGATTTTGTCCCAATTTTTGTCAATTTATGGATATACTCCAACAGGACTCGAATCAGACTTATTGTCAGATTAAACATTGTCACTTCACAGGGTTGTTAGATAATTTGTTTGCGAAAAATGTACAGATTCAAACGTTGCCAGACTCATACCATTTCATAGACCTTTCCCTTTGACAAATTAATTGTCAGATGTCATAAGCTTCGCATATCTGGAAATTTCCAAAGAGTCTGCAAATGTCCCAACAATGACCTGAAAAGTCTTGAGACGATTAAGAGATACATACATATGTACATACATACCTGCAAATTCACTGTCAGATGTGGGTTTGGCAGTTGTCTGACAATTGTTTTGGTACAATATTATCAGACAAAAACTGGTATTTTTAATAATTGTCTGATATTTGGGACAAATTCTTATCTCCAGACCTGACAATATTTGTTGATTTGACAATCGTCTAGACATAGCTTAATTTCGCGAAAAGAAAGGTTGTTACAACTTGATTCAATTAAAAAAAAAAAAAATACTTGGCGCTACAGGTCGATGGGACACAGGGCCTAGCTTCTCACAACCATTCGTGTTGTGGTGTTATATTTTATACACGAATGGAAGGGGCCTACTGTTTAATGCCGTGTCCGAAGGGCAATTTGTTATTTGAGAAGCTTTCTAAGGACAGTTGTACTCTCGGATGTTTGTCAGACGCTCGCGGGAGGTGGGCGGCGAAAAAATTTGTAGGTGTTCCCCGACTGGGATTCGATCTCGAACCCCTTGCAGGTTATTTAAGTCTAGTTAGCAACATTCAGGTATAGAATACCACCCAAGAGCAACACAATCGAAAGTCCTGATTTTCTTCAAACTTTTGCAGAACCCAATCGGGGAAGTTTTGGTGTTTTAAATGATCAATGGGCTTTAGTTCTTGAGTTAATTTGATCATAAGGGTAAAGGCTAAAATCTTAACGCAAAATTCCCCACATTACTGCACTTTACGAGGAACTCAGTCAGTCAGTCTCTCAGAAGGAGAACCTAAAGCTAGCTGGGTATATTCTCCACATGGGAATTAAGTGCATATTTCGTGGAAAACAAATTAACACTTTCTCACTTTTTGTGAAAAAATACGTTCACTCTCATGAGACTAAATGGATTCCTTTCTTCGTTGAACTCCTGTGGAATTATTACCCCGTACCTTTTATCAAGAGCCTCAATATAAACTATTTAGGTCAGAGCAATATGACTCACACTTCTGTATGTATGCCATAGACCAGATCTAGTGCTCTACTTAAGATCCTGTTGCATAATACCTTGTAAGATGTATAGGCGCCCATATCATTACCGAAAACGAACGCCCGTATTCCTTTTGCCACACAATTTTCATTAAATTGGACTTGATGTCACTAACGTTATTCATAACCAAGAATTTATTGCTTGTCCTAACCCCACCCTAGCCCACATACTCGTATAGCCATAGAACTGCTCTCAACATTATTGAAACCCCCTCCACATGTACATATGTGCTAATAGAGCAAATTCCCTGTAGTACATGTTTGCCAAAAAATTTCTTCCAAATTCATCATGTTGATGCCAACTTACCCTTTAGTTGAGTACTGTGACTGACACAGCTTTCCCCTGGCGCATTTACCTCTGATGTATGTGTGTATATGTACATCATAAACATGACATTTCCTCTTAATGGTATGTGCCCTCGCCAGCGAAACCCTCCTACGAAACCTTTTCAAATTTATTCATTCCTTTAAGTGGAGTTCTGTAAACGAACATGGCTTTTCGCTGCATTTTCCCTTGCAAATCGCAAATTTACATGCAACCATCGCCCCGCTCTCAAATGCCACGACTCTCGTGTAAACCCCCAAAGCCAGGGGCACAAGAGCCCTGTGTTAATGTTAAATGTCATCCGAAATCTTGAAATCATTAAACCATGTCGAAACTTTCTTTACGGTCGACAGAGAACACTGGATCCGGTCCGGACCCTTCACATAATACAGAACAGGCGCCGTCAGACCTTTCTCATCTTCATAATACGTAACGCATTTATTAATTTTTCTTTTGAGTTTCGACAAAGTATGAAAAACACGAAGAAGGCCAGCAATCAATATTCTTGAATGCGCAGATGTTCAACGTTATATCCAGTTGCCTGGGTTCGGTTTTATGTGCATACTATTCCAGCTCTCCCTTATATCCCTGCTGAGCCGAAGCATGTCATTAAAACCGAAGGTATTTTAAGCATCTAATAAATATATAATTACATTTGGTATCTGGAAAGTTATCCTTGACATTAACCTTCTACTTAATTCCTGATGCAGTCCAGCAAGGCTTCTTTCGAGTATAATGATTTACTGTCTTCCAAATGTCGAATGGCATCTTCGTCTTTAACGGATAGGTAACAAGCATCCATCCCTAAGTAACAATAACAAAACTTATAAAGTTGTATATTGAATTTCCAAGCAATACCCACATTAATATCCCTCCGGTCCTAAATATTTATCATTTGAATACTTGGCGTGGTGCTTAAGTTATTTATAACTTGGAAATGCTATTGTTTGTAGAAGGTAGTCTTAACCCCATAGCAGGTTAAAGGAATACCCGTCTCAGGCAAATACTCTCGTACACAGCTCGGGATATTAAAGCGCGCAGTGTTTTCAAGGGTTCCAAGGGACAACACCACATGCGACCATTAGTTTCTATTATATTGACAGAACCACCTGAGGAGTACACACACAGAGTGTAGTCGCCCACCCTTGACCTATTTTCGAAATGTAAAAGTATGTCAGCTCAAGTACTCGTATAATGAAAACTTCAAGGGATGGAAAGTAAAGTTGAAAATGACACTAAAGTACATTAGTTACCGGCAGGGTATGAGTACATATTTAAAATGGTTTTTCTTTTTCGTTACAGATCTGCGAATTTAAGGTGAACAAGTCGTACGCAATCATTAGTTCGTCCGTAAGCTTCTGGATACCGGGTATTGTGATGCTGTTTACATATTACAAGATTTATCGAGAAGCCGATCGGCAGGAACGACTACTTTACAGGTAAATGGAGGAAACTCAAGTGGGTATCGATTAGTGTTGTGAATTGTTTCGGCGTGGGTGGCATGGCATTGTAGGCGGTAAAGTGTTTTTCAGCTCCCGTTGTAAGACGACCTAATTTCGCATTGTCTCGTGTGGAATTATTTTCAAAATTCAAGATGATTTTCTGTAGAGAATTTTCATAAATATTTAATATTGTTTCATCGTCAGTCATTAGGAATGCGGGGAGTAAAAATGTTCCCGCCGGCGGCAGCATCCGGCAAATTGACTTTGCTTTGATTTCGTCCTAATTGGGTTGATTGTTGTCGGGTAATATTTAAATTAAATATGACCTCTTGGGAAGAAGGGGTTTTAAGATTGTTTAATTGGAAAACATCTCCTTCACGACAAGGAAGTCCTGTCGGTTGATTTGAAGCCCATTTTAATAGAAAACTTCATGACAAGTATTAATTTTATAGGTTTGGGTTTTTGATGGCAGGCATCGATTATAGCGTTCTTTCGGTGTTCCTGAACTTTTACCTTTCCATGTTGGTTGGTTGATTGATTGATTGATTTGGGGTCGAAGGTGTAAACTAATTTATATCAAGCACTCAGGACCCCCCTGACGAAATACATAGTCAAATTTTTTTGTGTTTTTTAAAAGGAACGCATATTATAGACTACTGATGGAGAGTGAATGACTTGAGTGATTCATTATTTATGTATATTTCGCAAAGTAGGTGTTTGTTGTGGAATAAAGTTCTTCGACACAACCGGATTATGCAACAGTCGAACGAGGCAATCGACAGGGTTCTGAAATTAATCGTAGATTAATGGTAGACAATTGAAATGTAGGGCTAAGTAAAAATTATTAATTAGCCAATCAGCACAAAGGAATAGATGGATTTCCTCACAATCATCCCTATCGTTGGTTTATGTCATTTTATGACAGTTATAGAAACAGTGGATGGTTCTATAAAGATTTTGTGGCTCGAACTTTGCATTTAGGTGCCAAAACTTTAAGTTGTAGGTCGAGGCTCCAAACACCAGGTCCTTTGAAATTTTCTCTGTTAGATTGATTTTCAGGCTAATGTAGAACTCAGGGTTTAGCTGCTATTCGTCGCCGATAAACTATACTTATCTAGATAGTTGACGGCGTCTCTTGATATTAAGAATATGGAAACAATTTTATTCGAATTCATTGGTTCCTAACTGCAGCCATTTTTAACAGTTTAGGTTCGAAAAATTGACAAAATGCGGAGCTGATGCTTTGTCCAATAAACACTTACAAGAAAATTCGTTATTTCTTGGTGAACTTGCTAGGCAAGCTTATGTCTTTGGATGATCCACAGTTTCTGCAATACCGACAGGACTTAATCGAATGATCTTACAATTTGGTACCTAATTGGTCAGGATTTAGTCTCTGTTTTTAAATTAAAAAATCCTGAGAGTCAGATATTAGTTATGCGCATATATGTACATACGTCACATATTGACATGGTAATGCTTTATAGTTTGGTTTGCCGGTACATAACGGTCGATAAGTGTAATGAAATTCGGCAGGATCTTAAAACTTTCGTACAATAGGAACTATTTTATGGATTCTGATCATTTAGACATCAATGGACAATAGTTGGTGGACTATATACCCCATTGCGTTAATGGATGTGCCATAGGTTATTAGGGACACTATGACCAGTCCTTTTCCTGTTGTTTGATTTAAACGCAATAAATAGCATTTGGTTGATAAACAAACTTTAAATTTCCAACAAATATTGAATTTGTCAAAACTTACCCAAGTTTTGAAGCTGAACAGAGTTGCACGGTTTCAAAAGAACAGAAAGGAAGTAAAGTTGTAATTCTCCTTTTTTTTTCTGTGGAAGACACGACGTCCTAACTAAAAACTTGGGAATAATGTCAGGGCCTTAACTCTTAACTGAATTGTTTTACACCATTTTTGAGATCTAAGATTTGGAAGGAATCTGTTCCTACTTTGATGAATGCGCAATTTCTAATGTCATCCTGCACAGGTGTACAGATTGTAAAATTAGACATTACTTTACCTAGACTCATCCGTCTAAATTCTATTAAAAGCCACATTTTGACATTTCATGGCAAAATTCAGAGTTCTTGCAGCCTAATCAAAACAGTGCACAAAATCAGTGAACTTCCTTTTCCAAGCAGCTGTAGGTACTGCAGCAACTTTCTATTGTTGATGCAGTTCAAAAGTTCTGACCTTATTTTGCAAGCGTTGTTCGGATTAGAAGTACAAGATATTGAATCTCCTAGACATTTCTTTAAATATCGCGAAGGTCGGTTTTCATTTTGTAGAAATAGGTTCCCATCTCTCTAGTCACACATAAGTAAGTGTTACAGCTGTATTTAATCCGCAATTTTATTTAAAAGGGTAAATGACTTATTATAAGATCTTAATTGTCCAGTATAAGCTCTTGAATGTCTTTATTTCCGTTGAATTTATTTCATTTTTATATCTCCTCAGTCTTAAGTAGCAGCAACTAACAAGAGAGATCCTTCGGTGTTGTCAATTCCCAAATGTTGTGTGTAAATATTTAATAATTGATTACTTTTTCATATATAGGTCTAAGGTGGCAGCTCTTTTGCTGGATAAACATTTACAGATCAATCACATACCCGTCCCCAGACCCAGCATTCAAGTCGAACAAACTTCCATAACGACGATGCGAAGGGAAAAGAAAGCCGCAAGGACACTAGGAATAATCATGAGTGCATTCCTCCTATGTTGGCTACCATTTTTCTTATGGTAAAGTTGCATATTTACATACAATCTACCAATCATATCTCAAAGTTTATTAATTAATTTTTGTAGGTACATAACTTCGTCCCTCTGCGACAGCTGCACTACACCAAGAATTGTAGTCTGCATCCTTTTTTGGATAGGCTATTTCAATTCTGCACTAAATCCAATCATCTATGCGTACTTCAATCGTGAATTTAGAGCCGCGTTCAAGAAAACGCTTCAGGTAACCTTTCAGCTTCTCTTTCTATCGGCTTCTGACTCTTAACTAGTGCATTACATTGAACAGTTATGCCTAGCTGTAGTTTTTTCGTAAAAAACCAAAAAAAAACACAAAAACATTTGTATTTTCTCATATCCCCCCCGCAATTCCAAAATCAGTCCTGCTGCCCGCACGCGATACTTCAATGCCGCGTCAGTGACGGAGCCGATCTTCCACCTTACATGCATTCAACGGCATCCTCGGAGATCCATATGAACATCATACGGTCACGGAACTACAACTCTTCACAGCAATTTCAATCATTGTATTAGACTTAATTTAGAACAAAAAAAAAAAACACAAAAAGAAAACATAATCTTAGTACTTGTAGAACTGTATGGAGCACAATTTTTCTTATTCCTGCTAGACAATCGTCTACTCATACATACATACTATATACGTACATATTTACATAGTTATCGTATTTTTCTTTTTAAGTTTATTGTACATGTATCTTTGATTCGATGAAACATCAACACTATCTAAATAGTTAACTTTAAGATAAAACAACATAAAACCCTACGCTAAGAAGTATATTTATGTATAGAGAGAGGCCCTAAATGAAACATACACACATACACACACATACCAAGAGGAAACATCAACCGTAGATCAACAGTAAGCTAATAACAATGCCAATACTATTAATGACTGATTACAAAATGTATAGCGATTAAGTTTATAATTTATAATTGAGAATATTGATATAAAAAAAAAGAAAACAAATAGTATTTAAAAAACAAAACAAATACATGTTACCTAGTTACAGCAACATTTTTGTCGAATGGTGCAGGTGAATGTTAACGTTAAGTGAAACAGAGATGTGTATTTTAAATAAATGTTATAAATAAAAACAAAACATCAAGTGAAGTGTTGCAATTGTGAGTTTTATTGGTAATCCCGTAGGCACGATTCCACCAATAATCTGAAGATATTATTTTTACCTCAGACATGGATAATTTGAACTGGAACTCACCACTCAACGAGAAACCAACTGACAACTCTCTTTAAATTGAATTAATTTTCTGTCGGAAGGCATAAGCTGCACGACACCACTTCCGATAACAGATTCAGGTTGATCGATTCTGCAGTGGGGCTAGCACAAGGTTTTGACATCTTAACATGAAGATTTCCTGATCTGTCAACCTGTCAACCTTGTAGCTAAGGTAAGAAAATACTGTGAAGAAGTTTGACGTCGGCAGTCAACAACAAGAGATCGGCAGAACCTTTTCCGATCGAGTGTTTATCTCTGATGGGGTCCTAAAACGCTAGCATCAAGTCTGGAAGACCAGTAGCTGCACCGGGAAAAATTCATCACAGATGCCATCTCTGTTGTGTTGAGCTTGGGCGAGTTCCGAATTCTAGGCCGTACAAATGGAACGGCAAACTGACTGAAAAGGTAGGTAACATTTCAAATGTCACACCTCGCATCCTCACTTTCAGTTTTGACTTTGGATAAAGAGTGGACTGTGCTTGCCAAAGGATGTTAATGAAAAATATATTTGTATGAAGTAGTTAAAGTAGGCTAAATTAGAAAAAATAAACGATAATAAAAACAAGGTCTTTTCCAAAAATGTCTGCTTCACTTACAACCTTGGACTCGTATTTTAACATAAAACACTCATATTCTCTTATTCAACAGGTTTTTCAAATTTCAAAAAGTGACTTAAAAGGTAGGGAGAATTTGCTTGCCTTCGAATTCAGTTCACTACCTTAATAAAGTGCACGACTGGGTCGTACGTACTTGCACCGTAATGCTATAAGTGTATAATTTTATCAGGATTAAAGTTCAAGTCTTGCTTTTCCCAGTAAAGTAGGCGTGGCATTCCGCGTTTCGATGGAATAATAGTCATAACATTGTAGGAGTTTACTCAATGTTTTGTTTTTATAAAAATGCCCATAAAAAGTGGGCGTGGCCAGATAGGGTGTTTGAGTGAATTATAGAGAATTTGAAGGTCTATTACTTTGCTTAAATAATTTTTTCTCAATTTCTAGTAAAAATTTTTAAAAAAATAAGTTTTATAAAAGTGGGCGTGGCATTCCAAAATTTGGTATGCCATTATTTTGCACTTGTCTTATAACCTACAAATAATAATTTTTAGCCCCATCGCCGAACAAATACCAGAGAAACAGCTGATTTTCAATATTACCGTTATTCGAATTTTTCGTGAAAAACGTGGTATGCCACCTCATAGCATATGCCCAAACTAACCCACACATCAAATTTTATCGAAATCGTTAGAGCCGTTTTCGAGAAAATCCATTTTAACTGAAATCGGCCTTAAGTAAACTACCCTTAATTTTGAGGTTAGAATGAAAATTCAAATTTCGCCTCTAGGGAATATCCCACAGACCCTATATATGAAGTTTGAAGTAAATCCGTTCAGCCGTTTAGGCTGTAGTCGAATATACAGACAGACAGACAGACTGACAGACTGACCGACTGACAGACTGACAGACTGACAGACTGACAGACTGACAGACTGACAGACAGACAGACCGACAGACGGCATTGGCGGACCTACTTTTTTGGACTTCTCTATTATAGTAATGTCAAGTTTGATTAAAATCTCGAGTTCCAAATTTTGCACGAATACAATACTTGCCCTATAGGTATAGGTGCAAGTAAAATAAAGTGCACGACTGGGTCGTACGTACTTGCACCGTAATGCTATAAGTGTATAATTTTATCAGGATTAAAGTCCAAGTCTTGCTCTTTCCAGTAAAGTAGGCGTGGCATTCCGCGTTTCGATGGAATAATAGTCATAACATTGTTGGAGTTTACTCCACTACTGGTATGCCATTATTTTGCACTTGTCTTATAACCTACAAATAATAATTTTTAGGCCAATCGCTGCACAAATACCCGAGAAACAGCTGATTTTCAATATTACCTTTATTCGATTTTTTTGTGAAAAACGTGGTATGCCACCTCATAGCATATACCCAAACTAACCCACACATCAAATTTTATCGAAATCGTTAGAGCCGTTTTCGAGAAAATCCATTTTAACTGAAATCGGCCTTAAGTAAACTACCCTTAATTTTGAGGTTAGAATGAAAATTCAAATTTCGCCTCTAGGGAATATCCCACAGACCCTATATATGAAGTTTGAAGTAAATCCGCCCTGCCGTTTAGGCTGTAGTCGAATATACAGACAGACAGACAGACTGACAGACAGACAGACAGACAGACAGACAGACAGACAGACGGCATTGGCGGACCTACTTTTTTGGACTTCTCCATTATAGTAATGTCAAGTTTGATTAAAATCTCGAGTTCCAAATTTTGCACGAATACAATACTTGCCCTATAGGTATAGGTGCAAGTAAAAATAGCCTTACTTTTAAGTCAAATTTTAATATCTTCACAAATCAGAAACCTTTGACCACGTAGTGCATAGAATTCGGAACGCGGCTTTTCTCTCGGCCAGTAATAGAAAGTTCACCGACACTTTTGATGTCAAAAAAAGATTCACATGTCATGATGTCATGTCCTTAACATCGTTCTTGAAAAATCTTTCAAAAGTTCATGCAGGCGCTTGGATACGCCGATGATATTGACATATTTCGAAGAAAAAAGCTCATGTCAGTAGTGCATTTCTGACCTTTGGAATGGAATGTGTTTAATCGTTATGGAGGGTTAAACAAAGCATATGCTGCTAGCCAAAAAGGACATACAACATCGACTTATCAGAAAGAAAGTCATCCTAGACAGATACACATAACTTTGAGGTAATTACGGACTTTGTCTACCTAGAAGCCGCAGTAAATTCAGATTAAAACACCAGCGCTGAGATTAAACGAATATTAACGCTTGTCAATTGATGGCTCTTTGGGCTAAAAAAAGAATTGTGTAGAAAAGACCCACCCTCGTATAAATAGAGTAACCCTGTATAAAACCATGATCATCCCAGTCGTGCTGGCAAAACAGCAATCTTAGAGATGTAGAGGAATGGATGCCGCAAGACAACAAATAAGAATTTCAGTGCACTATATGAGAAATAAGGTAATAAGATGTAAACATGCCATAAATGTAATAAAACAGAGTTGGCCTAGACTGAACCAGAGACATAGTCGGGTGTTCGTTATGCTAAAGTGAAGAGCGCAGATGGGCGACGCAAGCGGTGTCCTTACAGGACACTGTCTGATATTTGTCACAAAAAAGAAACAATTTGGCTATATATCTACATCTCTGTATGTATTTATGTACTTCATTTCTATAGTTTCTACCGACGTTTTCTAAGAAAATGCGAATGTCTCATATGTCTGTCTACTTATCGAGTAGAACTTCAAACGGAACACTACTTGAGTGGAGAGAAGATCGTTGTCGCTTTAGCTAGATGCCTGGAATGTTCCCATAAAAATTAGTGCAAAGATACTTGAGTCACGTTTGTCTTTAATCTCGCTCACAGATTCGCATCAGTGATTCCTTAATTTCATTCATACTGGTGGCATTTACAAGCGGTTTATTGATTCAGCGAAAATCTTTGCTTCTTGGAATCGAAAAAGGGTAAAAACCACTTGCGAAAGCGTCTGCAAAACCCCCACCTGTGCACATCTGTACCACAGACTTGTGTGGAACTTTCCGAGATTTAAAGTCATTTCTATTATAAGCATTTTTTTCATCTGTTTTTTGATTTATTCCAATTCCAGAGAGCACCAGACATTTTCCTGGAATTGTAAAGCTGATGTAGGTAACCCATGTCCCATTCCGAATTCATTAACGATTACTCTGTCTGCTTGTGTATAAGTTGTATATTGGATTCAGTTTTGTAATGTATAACATATAAATATTTTACAATTAAAAAAAAGGGGAAAAATTAAATAGCATTTGAAATAAAAATGAAAATAGTACATTGCTTTATGTCGAAACCTTAAACGGAAAGTCTTTGAAGTTGAAGGCTATTACAGTCATCTCAGTATTCTAAGAGTTATAAGTGTCCTTGAATCTTCTCTGTATCAATTGGTAGGCGTTGTAAACCCTATTAAAATGGAAACAATAGAATATAAAAGTGTTGTTTCTTTAATCCTCTTAACTTACTTCTCTTTGGCTGCCTTAAAGGATTTCTTTCTGGTCTTTTTGGTGGTGGAGTTTTCTGCGACATCATTCTGTGGCAAGTCATTTGGTGATATCATTGTTATGTTATCTTAAAAAGAAAGGATGAGGATAAGGGAAAAATATACAAATGTATACTATATCTATATATATACCCGGATGGCAGAAAAATGCAATGGAATGTCGTCCTCTAGCTCGCAAGTGCTCTTGTTCTGGTATCACAACTCGGTGTTGCTATAATTCAATTTAAATTTATCATTAAGTTAAACATAAAAGTCTGGTTGTCAGTATTTACCAAAGCTGTATATCGCTCCTGTGTCCATATCGAAAGAATCTCACCGCAATTGAGGAGAATCGCTCCAGGCAAATGGCCGACTCTTTGCCATTTTTCACTGCCGGGTAACCTTACTTCCAAGCCACCCTCAGAGTCCTGTGCTAGCAGGGTGAACGTACCATAATCGGTGTGGGCACCACATCTGACTGCATAACCATTTAGAAATTCCTTACTGGTACTGGCCATCACAGCAGCATCTCCAGTACGTCGCTCTTCCTCCTCATCTTCACGTTTTTTCTCTCGTGGATCATCTTCTGGCTTGAAGTCTGGTATGTCTGAGAGACATCTCTGGTAGGTATACTTACATCTACCTTTGATTAGCTCATTTTTGTCATCCTCTTCGACGATTGGAGGGTAATAGAGCAGACGTAAGGTCGTCTCATTGTCATTATCCCCCGAGAGCATGTGTGAGTGTTTCTCAAGGAAGAACGTTTGCGGAATTTCTAGTTTTTGTTTTCATGGTTACACAGGGTTAGGAGGATTTAGGAAAAGATTTTAATTTGTGTTACCTAAGGACACTGCTAATGCCTGCAATACGAATCTTGATAATGCCTTAAATTCTGTCGCCAATGTTGATATATGATCAGCAAATCCTGGCAGTGGTTCTTCGGGAAGATTTTTAGAATTCAAAGTGCAAATGTTGAAAGCGTGTCTCAGTTCTGGGGTATGGCCGTCAAATCGTTCACGTCCCGGCTCAACGTAACCATGATTATTCTCTCCGGATCGTATATAGTGCTCCTTAACGTCTGTTGGAAGGTCGCAAAAGTCATCCAAGTGATCCCATGCTGTTTTCAACTAAAGCAAGTGTTTAAATCAGTGTAATACAAAATCTATAAAATTTGTTGCTTACCTTTTCATCGGAGATCCCATGGTTGACCAAAAGAGCCATTCCTTTTTCGGAAAGAGCTTTCTGTAGTTGTTGAGCCACTCTATTTACCACGGACTTGACCGGGCATTCTTCCGTACCTGGAATTTGAAAATAAATTATTAGAAGACATCAGTTTATTGCTTGCTGATAGTTGCAGTCAAAGCTTAATTAGTATTCAATATGCTGCGTTTCAAATGCGTTTAGAAGAAGCAGTGTTCTTAGGAAAAGTACCCAGAGATTGTCTCGCTCCTACGTAGACTGAGTGAGGCTCCATTGGCGCAGTACTTTGAAGATGGAAACTATCTTTGAATGATCTTGAGGATATTATGATCCAATCGTATCTCCAAGACATCAAACTAAAACATTACTCTACGAAGGAAAAAATGGGAGAGGATTGGCCCAAAAAACACGGAAATAAGAAATCATTGGACAGTTTTGTCTGATACAGTGAATTTTCAACCTAATTGAAGAAGTGGACAGATCTAGTAGCAATATCGCGAGAATGTAATAATGTTTGTAGGAACTCTGAAGGTAGTACAACAAACACTACAATAGTAGCAAATGCAAAGAATAACGCTGAGTGTGCCTGTGAATTCTATGAACTATGATTCCTGCTGTGGCATTCAAGAAGACAGAATCAAGTTCTTAACTCTTTATTTTGTATTTTCTTTTAGACTTTAGAAGGAGAGTACGCCTAATGTAGGATGTATGAGTTTGTCTATCGTTAACCATCTACAGAGAAATAAAATAGTGGTTTTTCGTCCCTGCAGCTTAATGCTTTATAGTTTTCATATTCGGGTCCGGTTGTACTAACTTTGCCTGAAACTTATTCTGCTGCGCAATGACCTTCAACAAAAATGGATGCCCGCTTTGCCAATATAGAGCAAAGCTTTTAATCGTTCTCCAATACTACCCTTTCTTGGAAAATACTACCATTTCATCCATGATATCTCCTAAAACGCAATTATTCATCACTGGTCACACCATGTACCTGTTGTTATATGAGAATGAAAAATCAACAAGCGTCAGATAAAATGTGAGTTATTAACATCATCAACACCTTCCCCAACAATTGACAGCATACGGACTTGACAGAAAACTTAAAAATCTTCCAGGTGTCTCTGTCTACCCTCCAGTCAGTTACACTACAGTGAGCAAAATTAAAGCCACAAACGAGTTATCTATATATGTACATAGGTATGTATGTATCTCATTGAAAATACCTCCGCATGCAGAGTTGTATAATAAAATTCGACTCGATGTCATAAAACCGATAAATAAAACGAATCATATAACCCGAAAAATCTAAAAGATTGCAAGCAAAACTGAAATGGCGAAAATAAGTTACTCCGCTTAAATTACATGCTATTTTGACGTACTAAATCGGCCCAGGTAAAATAGCTCAAGTTAAGACTACTTATCTTGCTATGTACCAGCCAGGGAGTACATAAAGTCGGTGCGCAGTGTACCGAAGCCATTTATCATAAAATGAAAACAATATAAAATCGTGTGACATTAATTTACGAGTTTCGCCAGTAATTCGCACACACCACCACAATCAGAGGGGCTGTCACTGTCAACAGAAAGAACGCTCTCGTACTCGTATTTACCAAAAGAATTATTTTTCCTCGAAAGCTCCATGAATGTTTGTTTTTTAAAATGCCAACTGACTTTCAAAATATTATTTTACAGCATTTTTGCGGAAGTACGAGTAGATAGTGTCGTCAACCGCCACTCAGATGAAATTTAAAAGCGAAGTTGATCGATGACAGCTTAGCCTGCGCTTAATTGCTAGTAAATGATTGTCAATAATATCTACTTAATGCCAATTTAATTGCACAATCCATTATAAAACCGGTACGAGCGATATTCTGCGTTCCGCAAACGTAAACAAACCAAAGTTACAAAGTATCTTTCAGATTCCAACGGAGGAACAAACGTTTACAAATCACAACCGGATGGTCTGTTTACGCCCGAGATATCATTTGTTTACGCAGTGGTTAAAGATACAGCATAAATTGAATTTTGAGTCCCAAAGCTGATTATTATCGTAAGACTTTGGATAATTAATATAAGTTTTCGCTGATGTAGCGTCTGGAACTGTGCATACGCCAGACGCACTATCAGTGCAAATTAATAAAACATATTTAGAACCTAATTAACAGAGACTAATGTGTACTTTCAAGATTGCTAAACATGTAATCAACTTTCGAGAAAAATTCATGCACTAACGGGGTGAATCACCCAAAATTTCGACTTAATTGCTGTTAAGCCACCCCACGGACGCTTTACATTCAAGTTTAAACGCAATTAAGACTTGGTAACCTAATGACGCTGTAACAAGCAAATCTAATTTGAGTTCACTTCAAAGAACATAAATACATATATGTATGGGACTTGGTATAAACGGTTGCGTGCTACATGAAAACATACTTCAAGTGCCCGTATCGAAAATTGTATCTGAGATTGCGATAGAAATCACCCTGTATAGGGAAACGACCTGATTAAGATAATTAAATGACGAAAACTAAAATTAGCGCATTAGCTAACTTTTAAACGGTGTACTAATCGAATTTAGTGGCTTGGATCTTATCTGAATTGATTAATCTATGGTGGGGTATTTTTCAAATTTTAACCACAACACTATTTACACCCCCCTTGGATGGAGACACTATTTATTATCTGTTGATACAATTTGGTCCTGTGCTCGCACTATTTCACCCCTCGTGTGAGTATCTGATGAAAGCTTTGAGGGAGAAAGGGGGTAGTCAACTATTGCAGAAGCAAGCAATTTTGGTTATGAGAGACCCAAATTAAAAATTGGGAAATTTATTACGATTCCAAGGAACATGGACAGCATAGAATACCAGAAGTAGTTTTGATACCGGACAAACCACACACCACTCAATATATTACATAACAGCGCAGACATAAAGCTGTTTTGGAAAGGCCCGTAGGCACCCTTACTCGTATATTAAGTAGATATAGACGGGTAAGCCCATCTCCCACGCGATTGACCACATAGAAGCAATGTTTCCTTGTTATCTGATAGGGGATTCCCGGATATTAAAATGTACAAAGGTATCTTAAGACTATATTGCAGTGCAAAGGCCTCCGTCGAATACGTCAACCAACCATATAATTACCGAGTAGGTTTATATACCCCTTGAGGTGTAGGTTCTTGCAGATATTGTTATTGCGTTGTACCTAAAGATTTTCTATGTATGTATGTCCAAACTACTAAACACTGTTCAAGTCACGATGGAATTTCAGTAAAGGTAAGGGGAAACCCAAGTATCTGAAGAAGTGGTTGCTAGAGATCACAAGATTCAACCGTGATGTTTTAGTCATTTGGGTCTATCTGCATAGACGGTTGCGAATTCTTCAAAGGAAGAGCAGAAAGGCACATCCACTGGAAATATATGTTACAGTCATCCATTAGGAAATTTTTCCCAGAAAAGTGATAAATTTTTGTATTGGATTGTTAAAGTTTGAATGCGTTCCATTTCTCAATGTTCAGTTCATAGTTCCATTTTCTCGATGCATAGTTTAAGTTGTCAGCTGTCATTGTTTGACATGGAAGTAAGATCGGCTGGGGTGACTGACCGACGAATCCAAGATCATTTTTTTTAGGTTTACTCCCGCAAACTCCCACTAAGGGTTGTTTAGCCTGTGATATACTTTGAAAGTTTTTCCCACCTTTTGACCCTGTTTTCATTTTCCGAGGGCTCTCTTACCCATAGTATTGTTCAAGTCTCTACACCTTCAATGATCTGTCTATTTTGTCAAGTTTTTTGCTTTACTTTGCTTTGCTTTTGGACCTTATTTTTGAAGTGGGAGCATGGATCTAAAGGACATGTCGGCCTTAGGGAAGCTGTTGCATCTGGTTATGGATTTGAATTGTTTTGTTAGGAGCACACTCCTGCATCAGTTCATCCCTTAGTTCTTGACGCATTTTTAAGAATTTTTTTGTCGAATCAATAGACTTTCTATACCGACCGTTTTATAAGTGGTTTGTTCAAGAAAAAGTTTTATCTACAACATTATAACTACGTAGGGTCGCTAGCGTTACTCTAAGTATCAGGATCAGAATGATTCCATCAGCTTAAACTTGACAGTTCCAGGTTGGTTAACTTATGCAGTTTGATTGCACTAAAAGTGATTGGGAATTGTCTGAAACTGAAACTTTCTTGATTTTTTTTTGTGTTAAAACGTTATTGATTTTGGGATCTCAGTTGCGTTAATATTTTGATGCTCAGATAAAATTGTCTTACTGGATACTCGTCTGCGTACTTATTCTAGTCACAGTTATGTATAAAAATAATGAAAAAAGCCATTCGGATATCAATATGTGACGGAATGATGTAAGTCATAACGTCAATCTGCGGATAAAGGTTTTGTATTAAAACGTGATTGCGTATTCATCAAAACAAAGTCATGTTTACAGTTTAATTTGTGGAATTTTTATTACGATAAGCTATACGCTTGAAGCATAATAATTCCCAATGATTCAGGCAGTACATGTTGCTGAAAAATTAGCACCCATTTTGATTTTTGTACATTTATTTACATTTAGTTAAACAAAGAAAAATCTAGATTAACTACAAAGAAAAGTAAAGTAAATGTCAAAGTTTAACGCAGTGCACTCAGTAAGCTATTTTTAATCAGAACTTATTTCAGAATGCAATTACAACACTTTCATGCTAAATGTTCTTAAAATAAATTATTGTAATTAATTCGCAGCGGGTCAATGGCTTCAGGGTTCTTTTAAAATAATCGCACAAGTGAGTGTAAGCTCACATATAAAAGTGGATCCATACAATTGCGGTTTACAAAAACTATAATAAAAATAACGAAACCCATATAGGCAGGTGTTTAATTTATCTTTGGTGTTTAGATTAGTAAATATTAAAAATAAATAAAAGGCAAACATTAAAGCGTAGTTATTGACGTAAAACGGGTAAAGCAATTACAATTTTTCTATATTTTTATTGCTTGAGTATATAATTTTTTGTTTTTTACAACAATAAGCTCATAGCTATCATTTAAACGTTCTAACAATGCCCTTAAACTATTGAAGAGGGTTAAGTTAGCTAAGTTGGCCATAAACATCTGAGTCACTGTAGTATTATAAAATCTTAATGAGATGTTAAAGCTACTATCTTAATTATGTTGTATGTACATACATATGTACGAAAAAGTAGAGCTTGAAGAACCGGTTATATAATATTCTTAGAAAAAACAGCCTTCAAAAATTTTTTTTTGAGTTACTTAGTCATTAAACTATAAAGCCAGTTGAATCAGCTAATAGTAGTGACAGTCCGAATTAGCAGCCACACTTAGACGACTCGAGGACCATGGCGATACCACACGGATCAGAAATCCTAATAAGACTACCTTATAGCCTATAGAGGCTATTGATGTTGAAGTTAGCCAGACATAAGTTATCTAAGAAGTGCGAGACCTAAGTTCAACCTATTGGAAGGGGAGAGAGCTTGATAGGTACAAAGGAGCCTACTTCATTCATACAACTTCTACAGAAATGATTAGGAAGGAGGCCCAGCTTAGTGGCATTCCTGTCTACAATGCAATACCCCGTAATGATACTACTACGATTGCAAATAGCGGCCTTTTCTGTCTGATCAGGCAGAGATCTATCTGGAAGTAAGGCACTTGGATCCGTCTGTAAATGTACAGTATTGAGGTTAAGTAGCAGTTTCACTGTGGTGCGAGGCATGCCGATATTTTCCTGCTTTGCGACACAATTACACGTTGAATTGTTCAGTCAGTTTTTTAATTGAATGTAACATCTACAGCGGGGGGAGACATTATCACTCCTACTAAACTTGAAGCTGTTATTGGTGGAACTTTACTGTCCCAATACTACATAGACTACGATGTCTTGATCAGCAGCACATAATCCTTCACAGCACACTATTCTTGGATTCGGGCATACAGTAGACGGAAGCTCAATAACTACAGCGATTAGTGCATTCTACTCCTTGTCAAGCAATTCATTGACATTTACTCAGTCGGGAGATAAAAACGTTAGTAGAACCGCCAAGGGAATAACAAACTAGATAGATAGATAGATAAATAATTTTATTTCATATAGTATTACAAGTCTATTTCAAGTACAATTCGTTAAACTGATCTTTTACAAGTTTACTTATATGAAAAGTTGAGACATTCTGTATTTTACTAACATAAGTAGTGAAAATAGTTTTGAATGCCACTTCAAACAGTTATTAAAATTTAAAATAAAGTTTATGAGGGGGTGGCCAAAAACTACAAAGGTAATTCTTAGTAAAAAAATCAATTAACAAAGAAGAAGGATGGAGATAAAAAAACTCAGTTAATTTCAAAAATTCAAAAATAAAAATCAACGACAAACAAAAAAAAAAAAAAAAACTTAAGTAAGAGTTAAATCAGAATGTCGAAAGTAACAGATTCTAAACTAGCGTAGTTGAGGTTGAAAATCCAATTTTTCACACATTTTGAAAACAATCCAGATGAGGTTATTGCTTTGATGGAATGTGGAAGTTTATTAAATAGGCGAAAAGACAAAACGGAATAAAAATTACGGTATGCAGTAGTGCGAGCAAAAGGAATAGATACTAAGTACGAAAAGTTTCCACGTAGATTGTAAGTAGAAATTAATCGAAAATTCCGATTACCAGATTTCATAAAGAATAACTTCAATACTTTAAAACAATACAGATGACGAACAGGAAGGATTTTTAGTTCACAGAACAAAGGAAAACTAGGATATCTAACAGGTTTGCGACATAAAATTCTTATTATATGCTTCTGTAAAACTAATAGCGGTCGTATTTTGTTAAGGTAAGCACCTCCCCAACAAGAAATTCCATATTGCAGTTTAGAATGAACAATACCGTAGTAGATTTTTTTTAGAAGCATTGGAGAGCAAACATTTCGCAAATAATAGAAGTATCTCAGAGTGGAACGTAAATACTTCTTCAAAGTTTCCGTGTGGTTCGAAAAGCACATATTGGAATCGATAATAAGCCCTAGATATTTATATTCGTCTACTTCCTCGATAAGAAAACAGTTGTCATGACAACTAAGAGAACTACAAAAAGTGGAATTAGCAGATTTATGCGTACAATTGCAATTGGAAAATCTGAATCTTTGACACTCAGGTGCATGAAAGTGAACATTTGCCCCTAAAGTCTGTACCGATGACAAGGTAAAATACATTATTTTTGTCTTAGAACTTATTAACAACTTATGATTTGCAAACCAGATTCTCAACAAATTCAAATCCCAATTTATGTCGGCCACGAGTTCCAAAGGACTATTCTGACCATATGAAAAACCTATGTCATCCGCGAAAGCGGTTGGTTTTCCTTTGAAGTCAAGTGCAAAGAGCGAGTTAATGTAGATGAGAAATAGTATTGGACCCAGGACGGAGCCTTGGGGTACACCCAAGTTAAACAATTTTATTTCGCTTCTTGTCTCATCAATTTTCACACTTTGTGACCTATTTTTTAGGTAATCCTTGAACCACTCAAGCATAAAACCACGAAATCCAGCTCTTTCCAGTTTTCCAACCAAAATATTGTGATTCACCATGTCAAAGGCTTTGGTAATGTCAATGAACAAGCCAGCTGTACACCTTTTACCATCAAGATTAGACATTATTTGAGTACAAAACTGCAGTAGAGCATCTTCAGTAGATTTGCCTATCCGAAAACCAAACTGATTAGGACTAAAATAATTGTTGATATCTAAAAATTTCAAAATTCTGGTTTTCATAAGTTTTTCAAAAATTTTACTTAGAACAGGGAGGAGAGAAATAGGTCTGTAGTTACCCAGCTCTTCAGTAGCACCTTTTTTGAAAATAGGTATAACATCAGCACACTTGAGTTCATTAGGGAAAACCCCTGAAAACACGCAGCCATTAAAGATGTCCGTTAAGACATCCACAATGGACCATGCAATTTTTTTTAAAATCAGACTTGAGATACCATCTGCGCCACTTGACTTAGTATTTTTTAAGCTGTGAATAGCTTTAAACATTTCAAGAGATGTTATAGGGTTATAAACAAAGCTATTACTTTGGAATGGTTCAATACACGGACAGAGAGCACACCAAGAATTGACTGGACGGGGTTGTAGACTACTGGCAATATTTGTGTAGTAGTCATTAAATGCTTCAGCGATTGCGTATTTGTCAGAGACTAGACAGTTATTGATACGCAGAGAAGAAGGTTTTTTAGAGAAAGAAGATTTGTTAAGTAAACTGTTCACTATTTTCCATTCGTTTCTAAGGTTTCCTCTGGCAAAATCAAAACAATTACGGTAATAGGAGTCACGATAGATTGGGATCTTCTTTTTCAGTTCAGCGCACAATTTAGTGTATTTTCTTTTTAGTCTCATATTGCTAGGATATCGATAGCATTTCAATCTAAGTTTATTTTTTGCATTGACTATATTCACTAAGTCCCTGGATATCCAGGGTTTGAGTCTTTTTGACGATTTTTTCGGAGGTACGAAAGAGTAACAATTATAAATATGCTTCTTAAGGCAATCAATAAATAATGCGTATGAATTCGAAACATCACTACACAAATAAACGTCATCCCAAAATTCAAAAAGCAGATTGTTACTGAGTTTACAGAAGTCAATTTTGATGATTTTATTCAGTGGTTTTGAATAACTACTATTCTTCCTGAAAACCGTTTCAAATAGGAGTCCTGTCATACAATGGTCAGTGATCATCAAATCAAAAACACATTTCATACATGTACTAGAAGAAGCACAGTTGAATCGTCCATAAATGTGATCCAAACATCTACCTGAAACAATCCTAGTAGGCTCATTAATAAAGGAAGTAAGACCATGTGCAGCTAGTAAGTCTAAATACGTAGAAACAGTTTCGCTACTCTCTAAATTATTAATATTGAAATCCCCAACAATAATAACATTTTTTGCTTTAAGTTTAGTTAAAAAATCAGAAAATTCTTTCATAAACATCGAAACATTAAACATATGTAGCCTATATAGACACACGAAAACGAACACTTCATTGTTAACTACAATAGAAACTTTTAAGACATCCGCACTTACAAAATCGACACACAGAACTTCTTTAACCTGGTAACCCTCTTTTATAAAGCACCCAGCACCACCCGCAGCGTAATTTTCATTCGTATTAGCAAAGAAATTAAACCCGGGAATAACGTAATCACTCTTTTCAATATTGTAAATCCATATTTCAGACACAAAGACAATATCTGGAATGCACGCAAACGAATCAAGATGCGTAACAAGAGACGCAAAGTTTTCTCTCAAACTTCTGACATTCTGATGTACAATAAAAAGTTTGTTATCGCAGTATGCACTAGATCTGAAGATACTGTCACAGTTAGAAATACTAGGTTCATGAGTAGAAAAGTCTTCGATTAAATCACTTACATCGTTTGTGTTATTCATTATTAATTTTGAGTAAGAGCAATATCACTAGAAAATCTTTACCTAGCAATAGCTAATATATGTCCATACATTTGTACACATTACGGAGACTGTACCCCGTTACCTAATTCAAACACTCTACTCAATGCTGTTTGCAAGCATGCACAGTCAACAAAATTTCCAGACGTCTCGAGTGACGTTTATGCCCTCTAGATGATAAATAGAAATTTCAAAGTGTGTCGATAACGAAAGGAAAATTGATTCGTACCAGTCAATTATCACCACCTCATCTTTAAACATCGTAAAATCTTATTATAATTATCATAAAAAAAAATAGAGTCTTCCGTGAAAGCATGTCTTTATACGTCTCAAATGTTCGATGATGTCAATGGAGTCAGTAAAACCCAGTTGATGCGCACACTTGTTGAAGATAGTGTTGACATTTGCCTTGCAGATTTTGTTATAATCACGAGAATGGAAAGAAAACAAAACTCACATCACATTAGAGTTCACTTCAAAATGCTGCACACGTTTTAAGTATCTCTGAGCAATCATTTCTAAATATAGGAAAGTACGAACGTTTTAAGTACTTCACCGTATGACTGGGATTTGTTTGCAGAAAAAAACACTAATCTGTTAGTAACACCTTTGCAAAGATTTCTTTGCAACTACTAGTTAGGGATGACCTTTTGAATCATTTTTATAAAACCCATTTGAACACTCATATCACGGTAAGTCATCAGAAAATGAAGAGGAAAGGGAAATATTTCCCGCTGGTACAAAGATACTCTTCGTTAGAATAGTACCAGTAACAAGAACACTATTTAGTCAATCCGACCTGAACTATTATTTAAGTACACCAACTCCCTTGTAAGTTACTTGACCCATATAAACGTACGTCAAACTAACGCTAGTTGTTTTATAACCACTTATTGCAAAATATCTTGATATCGGTTAAACTTTAAAGATCTCGATAACGATGATAAATGCCACATTAGTGTTCCCAATTCTTCTAAAAACAAAAAGGCAGTAACAGTAGTCACTGAGAACGAGTATAGATACTACATGTATTAGTTTTACATCTTGCTTTTCGAACCATCACTTTGATTTATCCTTAATTATAGTTCTGATTGGTTTTATGTAACTTATTTTCCATTCCATTCATTAAAATCCAATTAGTGTTTTTTACATAAAGTAGCAACAACCAATTATGTATTCAACAGACGTGCTTTGTTGGACCTTGACAATACCTTTCCAATACTGCTGTTGACTTCTTATAACTAGACATTCTACCAGTGACGACTAGATGAACTAAACTTTCCAATTTGGGTAGCTAATCACCAGCATTTGTCCCTTCACAAGGAATGGATTAGGTGTAATATGAATAAAGTACAACGTAGGCAGGTAATTACCGAAGTGTAATCGAAAGCTAATTCTAGTGCAGATATTTTGTGTAGGAGAAGGGGTCCAAGAACTGGAAAAACATGCTGCATGCAGTTGTAACCAAAGAATGGATTTTGTCTTAAGGATAACAACTACGGAACTAGCCAGTAAAACGTCATAGATGACATAACAGGTAATGAGCTGGAGCCAAATGACGATGTTGTCAACATTGATGTCAAATTGACATTGACTGGTCTATTTCTAGGGATACCACGATAACCGAACTTCAACTTTAATAAGTCGACTGTTCGGTATATCCAATTTATCCCAAAAATAATCAGTCATCATCGGTCAAAGATGATCATTTGCCAGCATCTCTGAAAAAGAAGAATGGACCAATGAACCTGCTCGTACCAAACAGTCACTTTCAGTCGGTGTCGTGACATTTTTAATCCTCACTTCTGTAATCGCGACAATTTTGTTGTTTGGTCTTCATTGCTAAAAATGGTGAAAATAAAATGTAAAGATGTCGAAACCATTCGAGAAAAAAGTTTGGACGATTTGAAAACATTCTTTAAGCGCGTTTTCTGGTTGTCAAACAAACTGCAGCTATGTTCACGCAAGGGCACCCTCCTCCATTTATATTTGACATGTTTACAGTCGAACCTCTCTAATTGAAACTTCAATCGAAATATTAGTTTTCTTATGTTTTCCTAGTGATTTTGGAGAACACAATAATGAAGGATCGGCTCTACTGTTCTGGAGAATGTAGTGCATATGAAATGGTAATAAACGATTTTATTGATACTCCTCTGCAGCGAAATAAAACTTTTTTATGTATATTTCAACTAACAACTGGAAACGAATAACAACAACTCAGGAAAGGTGCTCACAAATATGTCGGTATTTACGAGTATTTCCATTGCATTTTCTACGTTAGAAACTGGTTGCTCTATCGAGTAGAAAATGTAAAATGAAAAACTACAGGGCAATCAAGTCACTAATTCGAGGAATGTTTCTGTAATTACAGTTGTATTACTAATCATGTAAATATGTATGTGCATATGTACATACATAACTATGTCAAAACACCAACTATTGTATGCCAGAGTACCTCCACAACTGGTAGGTACATGTTGTAACGATAAAGCTTCATTTCGTATTGACTGTCTCGAGCCACCTGCCGCCTTCATCTTGTATTTCAATCAGCAGTGCTGGTTTTATTCGAAGTTTGTATGTATGTATATAGGTAGGTATATAGGTACCAAACAAATATCACAGCATGATAATGGATCTAGTCAACTGGCAACAACTGATAGCTTGAAAACAATAACGACCACGCATGACCACAAGCTATGTTCATATAAACAGGACTTTATTCTTAGTACGCAATATGGGATGATCTCCCTCGATGATCATTGCTTAATTATTTAATTCCAGCGATCAATTAGCACACCTGACACACCTATTCCTAGTACATGTTCCGAGAAAAACACTCCACAGTGACAGGTAGTTGTTACCTACACGATATCACTATGTACTTATCTCGAATATTAATTTAATCAATGAGCAGCTCCCCTCGCCCACCTCACTATCTCACCACAGGAACGTAGAGTGAAAATAAATAAATAAAACAAAAAAAAAAAAAAACAAATACACAAACTCACCACAGTGTGCGAGGTCAATGATTGGGACCAGGCTCTTGCCCAGAAGAGTATCGCCCTTGTCTGAAGCGGTTTTGGCCTTAAGCATCTTGATTCTGGCTCTGTCTTCTTTTTTTTCCAGTTGTTGTTATGTGTCGCGTATCCTTTGGAATCTCTTTCGCTACGTGTAGAAGAACTGCCTATATAGGCGTGCGTATATATCGGTTGGTGCGAAAAACAAGGACCGATCTATGTATGTATGCGCCTTATATAACCCAGCGATTAGTGTGCGCCACTTACGTACGAACACCTGTGGAAACGTCACAAAATTAATTTCAAAATTCACCACTCAGTTGTAAAATTTTCACCTACTAAGCACTATTGAAAACCAAATAAATATGTAACTGAATTGTATCTTTTGCAATCATAACAAAATATTTATCACATTCTATAGGATTTTCTCCAAACTTCGAACTGATATTCAAACTCAAAATCTCTGCACCACACACGGCCAAAATGCGCTTGTGTGTGAAGGAGAAACATAAAATAAATACAAAAATTGATTGAGTTTATCGCACAAAGGTGACGACGCATGTATGTATTGTTGGTTTTCGTTTACCTGAGAGAGAGAGTTACACTCAGGTGCTAAAACGATCTTCATTACGTATAGCGACACACTGTCGACTATTTTATATTAAAAAGGAAAAAAAAAATAAATAATAAAGTTTATTGAGACCACAAAAAGAGTGAGTGGTTAGGAAAAATACCTACACGCGTAATGTACACCATTCTACATGATCTTATCGAGAATTTGCGAATTTACTTACAGCGGTAGATAAGAAAACATTTTATTTGACTCTAGTCTCACAATATGTGTATTAATTCCGCGATCGTTGATAAGCACACACTATCAACACGAAAATATAACCAATTCTTCACTTTCACTGAGGACTTGATGTGTCAGCAAGTTTTAATCTCCTCCAACAAGCACACTTAATCCAAACTATGAGTATTTTACTAAGCCACCAAGCTGGAGTTTCTACTGATCGCGATCACCACGCGAGAGCATCCTACATTAGATACATTCGTCTTTAAGCCCCTCGACACGACTGATCTACACGTTTCCCCCACGAATACGAGTCACTAAACATATTATGAAAACCACCGTGGCACTGTATACATACATGTGTATATAATCTATATGAACAAAGGTATCATCGAGTTTTGCAATTGCAACCAGATTGCAAGAACACTAGTGTACAGGTAAAATAAATAAATCTAAGAGAACGAGCTCAGTTTATTGCGGAACTGGTTATCTATGCACACACACGTGTAGATCGCTCGTCACAAAGCACAACTAGACGGAACCTACGATCGGCGTCACTGTTGTATTTCCACTGAAAAATTTCGATCCGTAATGTACTGCAGTAGGGTGTCTACTGACAGAGGTCCAAACTAATTACTGTTTGCACATTTAAAATTTAAATTAAATTGGTTATTGGATTCTTAAGTAAAGTGAATGGTTGTTTTCTCTCTCTTCTGTTTTTTTTTTTGTTTTTGGTTTTTATTAGGTTGGCTGATTGAGAAAAACTTTTCGAATTGCAAATTGAGAATTGATTGAATTAGGAATTCTAGTTCGCAGAGGAGACCTGGGGTGTGGAATGCAATTCAATTAATTATTCATTAGATGTTCTCTGTTCAGTAAAAAACAAAGAACAAAGCTGCTGACGAAATTGCGAGAAGTTAGTAATATGTACTAGAAAGTAGTAAAATAGCCTTTGCCTTTAATTTACCTTAATCTTGGTCCCTTGAACAACCTTCCTGCATAGAACTACTATAATCAATTTGAAGAACATTGTATAGGTCGCTATCTCTGCCCTGCTTTTGTGTTAGCCCTATGCCTCGAATTATTATTTTGCAATAACTTGAACTGAACAAGTATTAGTGAAGTGAAAATGCCAAACTTGGTACTAACTTCTCATCTCCAATAGCGCCAGATACCTAGTACCATGAATTAGGAAACCTATTCTTCTGTGAATGCAATAGAATGCTTTTCGGAAAATCTGGGAAGCAAAACCCAAAATTATACTATGACGTATGCGCATATAGGTTTATACTACCTTATGACTGTTTCGTTTGAAGGCAGGCCGCCAACAAGAACACCAAATTAAATTGGCACCCCCAATTCAGAGAAAACTACACTTACAACTAGACTAGAAGCTACAATTGCATTTGCTGGATACGTTTGCACAATCTTCTTAAAAATAAATCATATAGACTGCTGAAGAACACAAACAATGATTCATTCGCTTGGCTAACTAGCACGCAATACATCTTTGACTATATACGTGGATCAAAGGTAGATGTGGACCTAGGCTCCGGTTTCTTTTCCGAGGAATAAAAATGAGTTCTCCTATAGAAATAAGATCCAAGCTTAATATGAAGTGCTGCTGAAAAGAGCTAAAGGTCCTTCGAACACAGCATAGCGTAAAGACGTACTAGATAATGAAAATGCCGACGAATTTGCTAGAAGAGATTTGGAATCTAGATTAGAATAAGAATAAGAAAGAGAATGAACCAACTTGACCTTGCATGGATTAATACTGACCACAGCTATTTGTCGAGAAAAGAGAGAACAATGGGTTGTGTATTAGCCTTATACGGAATCAGCAACATCATCTGCATTAGAAAAAACTTAAAACCATAAAATTTTTATTTTTAGAAAAGGCAGTGTAAGAAAAATATAAATATTTGGTGCAACAGGTCGATGGAAAGCAGGGCCTAGCTTCTGACTATGTTCTAGATACAAATGTCCGAAGGGTAATTTATTATTTCAGAAGCTTTCTCAAGGCAAGTTATACTCTCGGATGTTTGTTAGATGCTCGCACTCAGCTATGGCGCCCGGAAAGGCAGTGTAGAAATACAAAAGACAAACATTCCCATTCCAGAAGTCCTTCCATTTCTCTTCTATTTATTTCCTGATAAACATACAAAAAATTCCTGAGAATACATCAACAGTCCACCCGGATAGAAAAAAAATAAATATATTTTAAAAGCCTTTCATAGGCACATACATGTAATAGAATCACCCTGTAGATTTCCGTTCCCTAATTGGAACAGGATTAGCCAGCGTCATCTCATGAACATTTTCTTTGTTAAATTTTCCTTAAATATGGTGAGTGTATTCAAATTTGGTGTTGATGAGAAAACAGGAATGGATTAAATCCAATAGATGGCGGTGCGAAATATTTGGGATACCAACTAGAATCTATCTTATTACAAAACCACCGTCTGTACGTGGCTGACGGAAGTACTTGGTTGGTGGATTGTCAACGGAAATTGATTTTTCCTTCGTTTGAACGAGTCTATCTCGTCTTTGAATGTTATTTCATTATTAAGAGAAACATAACAAAAATGTAAAACAAGTTACTAAGACAGCCCACCCAAGATAGAGTCAACTACTTGAATGATAAAAACATCCTATCCCACTGTGGAGGAGCACCCACCGATTGTATACCGAACTTACTTTTGGGATGTTGAACTCAACCAACATTTTTTGATAATGTCTATAATCAGGAGATCTTCAGCACAGTTTACTGTTTACCGACCCAACATTTCCGTGGCAACCGTATTTTTCCTTACCTAGAAATCAATAAAATGCTGTGTGTTCTACTTCTTGAAGAAGGCTATGTATGCCAACATTTGAAGCAAAAATTCACAAATGTCGTTCCTAGTTATTGGTCCACAATCACTAAAGAGTGAAAAATAAAAATCTATAGTGCAGTGTACACATTTCCCAAAACACAATTGTGAGTGCCACGGATGCAGGAAGGCTAAACGAATCCTCCTGAATGTTTCAGACTGTAGATAAGTTATAGAGGTTCTTTCGTTCTTAGTGTGCTAGACTTAAGAGACACCACTGTCAGCTATGCCTATGGAGAATGCGATGAATCATTTCCTTTCCAAATGTCATGACTGTGCTAGATGCTGTAAATCCTTAGTACTGAAGTACTATATAGAAGTACAATGGACTAGTGCTGATCCGAAGACATCGTTCTGCATTCCCATGGAGTATCGAATACATTTTGAGTTATAAAGATAACTATTTCTTCTGTGGTATGAATTGGATGAATACTGAGAGTCCAATTGAATTGTCTTCGTTGAAATAACAATAAAGCTAGCACAAGAAGATAGTAAATGAAGCACGCGGTCATGTCTCAGATTACTCACATTACAGGGATGAATGGCGTCCACTTTCTAATTTCCAAAGACAGTATCGGTACCTTGGTTGGTTTAGGTTGGTTTAGACCGGCCCTCGATGAGGATGCACTTAGACCAGAGAAGGTCCATTGAGCTGCCGTTTAGTGAGGTGGGTGGGTCACCCTCTTACTCTTGGAACCATCCGCTCCTTTTTATGAAAGAGCCAATTCTAGCCGTGCAGGCGGTGTTCAGATCATTGAGATCGGTGAAAAGGTATTTACCTAATGTGGCATTTCTGATGTTGGCCAGTGCGGGACATGTGCATAGGAGGTGACAGATAGTCTTCTCTTCTTCCTCATCCCTACAGCTTCTACAAAAGTCATTGTACGGGATGCCAAGCCTTTGAGCATGTCTTCCTAAAGCACAGTGGCCGGTTAGAGTAGAGTATTAACTCTTGGCAGTGTTGCAAAAGGCAAGCTGTTGGCAACGATGGTTGGCCACCCTTACTGCGTCGGCGTTGATCAGGTATTTAGCATACGACATAGGCGCCTCGATGTCGGTGACGAATATGCTATCTAGACTAAAGCATATCTACCAGCAAAGGGTAAGGTTGTACTGTCCAGTTATCGCGTTAAGAGATACGCGACAGCCTTTCACTGCCTTTGATCTCATAGTGCTGGATGCGAGAGATTTGATAGCTGCTTGACTGTCGAAGTATATGACAATATCCGATGCTGATATTGCATTAGCATAAGCCAGTCAGCTGCTTGACGTCAAGGAATGAGGCGTGATAAAAGCAGTAAGAGGAGAGGCTTTGTCCAGGAAAGATAACAAAAGTACGAACCATGTTTCCAGACAAATAAAAGAGAAAGCGGCGTATAGCAACAACAAGTAAAATAATATATTTAGTAGCAAAATAAATAATGAAGAACATATCAGGTTCGATTTCAGATTACAGTCCGACTGTACTCCAAAGACAGCTTTCCTCTGTGAACCATGCGCTGCAATTTCTAAAAAAAAAAAAAACAAACAATTAGAATCCACTCACACTCTCCCATGACAACGCATACCTTGTTAAAGATGTTGGTTATCATCCTGGTGGTCTTCTTTCGTCGCTCTAGCTTTTCACGTTCCTGCTTTGCAACTACTTCCGGAAGCTTAATGTAACGTTTCCTGGTCATACCCTTCATCTCCCTGGTTGGACAAATCCTGACTTGTTCTGAAACAAAGGACGCATTGATCATTTGTTCGTCTGCGCTCCACATTTACTCACTTATTGGCGGAGGAGGCAGCTGTTCGAGTTTGGTCGAAATCGAAGATATATTGGAAGTTTCTGCAATTTCCCTGATTCGCTGCTCTCGCTCTTGGCGCAGTTTGTGAAGTTTCTTCAAAATCTCCCTACGCTCGTTCGCTTTTGAACAAAAATCTGGATTTTGCCTTTCCAAGCGCTGCCGCAAGGTCAAATAATCTTCCGTGATCTTTTTCCCTTCTTTGTCAGATGTCCCGGTGAAGCGGATCACATAGGCCAACGCCTTCGGTTTGACTTGAACTGTCTGGTGGTAGGCCTTTCCTGAAACACGCACAGTGGGCTTAGGGCATGAACACTTGCACTCCTTGCCGCAGGTACAGATACACTTGCACCGGGGGCCAAAGATGGGTTCGGTTTTGATGATCGAATATGTGGTTTGGACAGCGACACCTTCGATGCTGTCACAGCCATGACTGTCATACTGGTGAGTTGTTGTTGAGGTTGAGGAGCTTTCGACAATTGGAATGGACATCTCGGACGACATGCAAAATGCCGATGATGCCACTGAAGTGTATGAAGGATTCCTCGTGAAGATCGGTTTACCACAAATTCGCGGCTCTGAATAGTGCTCCGAGACACAGCGCTCCTTCTTAGAGTAGTTCTCCATGAACTGCTTCTGGAGTTGATCGGCGAAAGCACTTACACTCTGACACTCGGGACTGGGATTTGAACTACTGCTGGGAGTCTCTAGTTTGGAACGATGATTCTTTAGAGAAGCCGAAGTTGATGGAAGATGTTCTTCATCAATGATGACTCTGGTCGACTTGTATTCTACCTGTTCTGGCTGTTTGCCATTGTCTGGGGTTGGTTCATCGTAGATTACGACGTTCCGGGAGGTCGTTCGTGTGGTGCGCTTGTATTGCTCAACTTTGTTGATTACATCTTCGGTGGATTCCTCGTAGATAATTTCGGCTCTGTTCCCCGCTGGACCCGATGACTTTGATGAGACTGATCGAGATCTCGATCGATTTTTGGGAGAACGCTCCTGAATGAGAAGATTCTTCAGGCCCTCCAAACGATTGATCTCCATTTCAATCCATGACAACTGCTTCGAACGTTCGCTGGTTTGTGGCGACACTTCCTGAATGGCCCCTTTCCGGTGCTTCTTGTCGTAGTCCTTCTCAGAGCGGGTGAGCGGGTTCAGCCATTCACGCATCGTGACAGGTTCGTCCAGAGATGAGGAGCTTGTGGGTGGACGTTCGTACACATTTTGTTCCTCGGTTTGCGTTTCTTCCGACATTTGTTGGATGCTTCTGCTTTCGACGATGGGTACTGACTCACTGCGATTTTCTTCGACTTCATGCGGCGGAGAGCTGTTAATTAGCGAGAGACCACTAAATGCGCTTGACCTCGACGTTACTGACGTGCTCGTCGATGCACTCGATTGCTGTTTCACAATCTTTTCGAATATCTTCTTTGCCAGGCTTTTCTTCTGCTTGGTGGTAAGGTTTTTCGCGTCAATGAGGGAGCAGAGCAGTTTGATGCCCAAATCAACCTCAGTTTTGGGTTTGTTTGCCTTCTTAGTCAATTGGTTTTCCTTGTCAGAGTCAGATGATGCCCTGGATTGGATGGTATTCGAGTTTCTTTCGCTGAGAATGCTTCGTCTTGCCGATGACTTGACTGAATCGACATCTCCAGCGTGATACTCAAAACTTGACTGAGTTGCAAAGCTTTCTGTGCGACTGGAAAGGTTTGCTTGTACTTCCTGGGATTTTAGTTTAGCGATGCTGGTTTGGCAGAATTTCTCGGAGATATCTGGCAGCTTTGGTGTTCTCTGCTCGAAACTCGTTTGACACGAGTGATCCCTAAGGCGCGAGCTAGAATCCCTCTGGGGTTTCTTCTTGTCGAAGGACGTTTGACAGGACTTTTCTGTATTAGGTTGCAACTTTGGTGTGCTCTGAGGTTGTATCACAAACAACTGGGAGTCCATACTTCTTGACACTGAGTACTTATCTCCTAACTCTTCCCAGGGGTGTTTCCATACATTGCTTGAATCGATCGATAAGCTAGATGGAGTTCTGAATTTGTCTGATTTTTGATGCGAAACACTTGGCATTGGTTCAGTTTCACGTGGTTTCTCTCCGTTAGACAGCAGTTCTGGTGTGTTCTGTGGCTGTGGCATGAACAACTGAGAATCTGTACTCGAATACTTCTTTCCTAGATGTTCCAGGGTTTGCCTCCACCGTTCGCGGCGCACTTGGGGGTTGATGGATGAGCGGGATGAAGTCCTTTCTTCATTCGATACTTGCCGCGAGATATTTGGTTCCGAGGGGCTTTCGCCGAACAGTTCCTTTAGCACAGAACGCTCTAAAGAGCTCAAATTTCCGGTCGAACTTGATTTCTTGTAACCAACATCCCCCAATGAGTCCCACTCCAATCTTTTCCCAGTTTTTGTAATGGAATCCGGTTCCGGGAGTTTATCACAAACGCACTTTACTGGAGTTTGCGTTTCTTCGTCGACTTTGTTCGTTGGAGCTTGCTCCTGACGCTTTTCATTCTGTTTTAGGTCTAATGGGTCAGGAGCTGAGTCCTGATCCAACCGTTGGAATTCAATAAGAACCTCACTGTCGGCGCTAGAAGTACTCGAGGAGGGTTCGCCCATGCTTAGACGCATGAACTTCTCGATGTCACGGTTCTTTGCATATTTTAGGTAGTATGCCACTATTTTGTTACTCACACTTGAAGACGATGTGAGACCTGAGCTTGAGGGTTTATCCGAGGAACTCATTTCGTAGATATCGCGAAAACTTTTCAAATAGAAATTTGAAAAATGTAAACACGAACGCAACTGTTTTTAGTCGCAGGCGCAAAACGAAGGAATTTTTCCTTTTTGACATTTCCAATGGCAACTACCTTTGAGTTGTATACAGAGCCGCTGTACTCGGCAATGCAATACGCCACCTAGGAGATAGAGTTTTCGAGTCGTTTTGAAAAATGTGCTTCTTAATATTTTTATTTCATTGTATGCTTGAGATGTCGAGAATTTGTTATAAAAACTTGTCAAAATCACAGACTAATAATATAGGTTGTTTGTAGTCAAAATGCAAGAGAACCCGATTCTCAATACAAAGCCTTTATACACATTTAACACCCTACCTCAGCGCAAGTGTTCTCATTTGTTGAATCTTATTTGGAGATTCACTATCAGATTTCGTGATGGGATAGCAAGGTGAATCAACAAGTCGTCATTCTGACAGTCTACATTCTGGGCGTTTACCTTGGCGGTTCCAAATGGATGCCGCAATTGAAAGACAAATAACGAACCCAGTGAATACGTTGAATCAACTCAAAACTTCTGAAAATTTACGGTGACCTTACGCTGGAGATCATTGCAATATTTCAGCTCCTTAGAAAGTCTACTGCCATCGCGACCATCAGAAAGGCCAATAAGTTTTGAAGTTCGTGAAGAGTTTCTGCCTGAGACATGGCACGTTCCCTTCGGTCTGAAGCACGTTGCTTCCAGTTGTACAGACCAAGCGTTCTGCCACAAACATAGATTCCCATGAGATCATGGGCCGCCAGCCCCAGTTAATATACCCTTCTGCCCCTCTCTTGTTTGCAGTTATCAAAAATCTTGTAACGCAAACGTTTAACGTATAAACCTCATAAAAACCTATCTTGTTCATATTTAAACTTCAAATTATGATGTCAGAACTGTCGATTTAGATTCATTTCGCTGATGTCCTACAAACTACGAACAAACCCCACCATCCGCTGTACAGACTGTGGAATGGAATTTTCAACGAATTATCAAAAACTTTGTGGATTTTATTGATCACATGACAGCACGTGAGATGTCATTGAAATTTTTCAGTCAGTGTGAATTCTTCTTCGTTCTTCGTTGTCTTGTCGTACTCAGCTGACTGGCGAAAAATTCATTCCTGGTAAAATTTTTATTAAAATACTTGCTGCCCAGCAATTATTCACAGTTTCAAGTGACAAAAATAAATTCAATTTACATTTTAGTTTGTGATTTCAACGAGACTGGACTTTCACAGTTAAATCCAATTAGAAAATCCACACAAAAAAAATAAAATGTCCCGTCTAAACGCTCAGCAAGCCAACAAGGAACATGTCCTTGCAGTTTCTAGGGATTTCATCTCGCAGCCTAGACTAAGTAAGTACCACCCAGAATAATATTGCATCCGCAGGGAGGCGAAAAAATTCGAAAATAAGTTGTGTGGAACCAGCGAACGAAAAATACAGAGAACGGCAGCCATGACAGTTCACTTATCGATCGATTTTTACTTTTTTTTTTTCTCCATTTATCCCTCAAAACTGCTTATTTGTCAGGAATTTATGAAACGAATCCATGCAATTATTTTGGATGAATGATAGTCCTGCTTGGCGCGGTCGGAATTAGCCATTTTGACGGGTTTTAGTGCTCGGGAAAGTTTAATTTTTCGTTTTTGTGGTCATGTGACACTTGTTTCGCACCCACCACCTGACCCCCTTTTACGTTTCTTTTCTTATATCTACTCGGTTGCTATTTTCTTCTCTTTAATCTTCATTCTGTATCTTGAGCACTAATTTCGCAGTTAATTTTTAGCTCAAATTTGGCTAAACTATTGCTGCTGAGTGCTCAGAACATTTTATAGTCTGCCTAATGAGACGCATTTGTGCCTTGCTCTGCATGTAAAAACATTTGCTGCGGCCGAGCGCTTTGCTAATTAAAAATTCTTTTCAAGATGAGAGAGATTATTAGGAAAGTCACCTGTCAGACGCACGGCGAAACGTTGTGCATTTGTTATTAATCGATGCCTGGCATGTGATTTTGACGGTCGTGGTGAGCTTATCCGCAACTGATAACATGATAAGTGTTATATAAACTTACAAGATATGCTAGTTGGCCAGGTTACTCTGCTGAGTTTAAAGGTTTTTTCTCTATTTTCTTTCTCTCTTCGGAAATACTATTAATAGTCAATTTGCATTGATTAAGCGATGTTTGTTGTTCGTTTTAGTTGTCATAAATTCATTTAAGTCGTAGAAATTGAAAAAATGAATACGCCCTGCCCTCGGGGGCTATAAAGTTCGTATTTAAGATGAGAGTTGTAAATATATTTGTAGGAAATAATTGAAAAAGCAATTAAACAGACCAAACTCTGTGGGGGTACAAACAGGTTCTTGCCATTTTTTATATAGTCGAAGATTTGGCTTAGATCTTCCATCAGGGGGTGATCTCTAGTTTATTTTAAGCCATTTATCTGACTGAAAGCAGACTTCCTCTCGAATTAAAGCCATTGTAAGCCATTTATCCGACTAAAAGTAGACTTCCTCTCGACGCAGAGCAAGAAAGAAATGAAAAGTAATGTATCAGCTGCCTGCAACTTCTTTTCCATTTCCGTGTCATGGGTTATATGCGTGTACGTATGTATACATTGCTGTCATCTGTTCATCTAGCAGTTGAGTATGGAAATGTTGCATTTCTCCAATGTACTGCCAATCTACTACAACTTCCCTCGTTTGATAGTAAGTACTCAGAGGAGATCTTCGTTAGAAATATGAATCAGAAAACCTTTCGTAGGCTTCGCTAACTGTTGCATGCTCCTGACCCTTATTAGTTTCATCGCGTGCTTTTGGATTCTATATAGTAGGTGCAAAGTAGTTTTGGATGCACTCGTACACATAGCATCACGGATAGGGGGGAATTTACGTAAATTGTAGTTTAAACTGCTTGCATGGCTTGGCATATTTTGCAAACAATTAAGTAAATAAACAATGCAGTGTGAATTATATTCCTTATGCATCAGCAATTCCCTATTTGCTAGAGCTAATTGCAATTCAATTTAAGAAGGCAATCTTAAGGTATTGCAATGGTTTAGGCGATAATGTCTTTGAAATGTTTGATCGACAGTTATACAAACATAAATGAAATTAATTAAATGTGAGTTGTCGGAACCGCCACAAAAGAAACAGCTTGGGATTGTTTGGTTTTCTTTGAAAGATCTCAGTGAGAAATTTGTATCACGCACAGATAATTTGTAGGTTAAAGTTTCGTTTGTTCACCCAACATCTTCCCAAATGCTAGATACATATGTAGCTGCCAACTGAGCACACCAAAGTCTAAAGCATCCTTTTTCCTTTTTTGGTCAAGTTTTTTGTTCAATTTCGTCCGTTTGACCCTAAACGCCAAGAGAAAGGAGATATGCAACGATATTGCATTTGAAGAGGATCAAGTAATTTTGTTCACTCTTGACCTCTGTCTACCCAACTTCTTCCCAAATGCTAGATTGCTGCCAACAGAGCACACCAAAGTCTAAATCATCCTCTTTACGTTTTTGGGTTAAGTTTTTTGTTCAATTTCGTCCGTTTGACCCTAAACGCCAAGGGAAAGGAGATATGCGACGGTATTGCATGTGACGAGGACCAAGTGATTTTTTCACTTAGCTTAGATAATACATTGATCTGAGTAGTTGGGCACACTGAGTAAAAACTGGATTAAGACCTAGTTGGGCAGACAGATGAGCATTACCGCCAAATCTCCAATAAATGCCGTAAGGAATATAATATATGACCTGCAACCGGGTACAAATTAAACAAACTGATTTTTCTTTTGTAAAAAATTATGTAATTACGTAACATTATGTACATTAGTATGCACATACATGTTTTTTTTTTTTTTTTTATACGTGCAGCGAATGTAGCAACGAACGTCATTTCTGGAACAATAAGTTCCGCAAATAGAGGCACTTCTCGTGACACTATTGAATTTCTGTTTTAAATAGAGTTTTTATTTAAGTACAACAGTAAAAGAACAACTAACAACGAACACACAATTCACTGTCAAGAAAGTGTTGAGACATTTTAATATTATAAACTAAATTACTATTATTTACAAATTTAGTGTATGTTGATTTCGGGGAGAAATGTACGCTAAATGTACGCTAGAAGTACACAAAATATTCCCGAATCTCTGCTGGAGTTTTGCTAAAAGAGTAAAAGTAAGATTGTGGTGTATAGGTCTCACTCGAAACTTTAAGGGAAATGCTGTTGAAACAATAGTTGTACGGATAATTGTGCGGAAAAAACTGCCTTCAATTCGAAATATACAAAAATGCTTTTCATTCGCTTCAGAGTAATATAGTTCACTCAAAAGAATAAAGCGTGGAAAATGTCTTTGAAGCCTTATCCAATTGAAGTATTGTTTCAACTGGAAAATAGTCTGTGATGTCATAGAGGCATTGGAAGCCAAGGTCTTTCTTACTAATACTAACTTTAAGACTGAGCTGAGCGTTTAGTAAACTCTTTTACTCAGTAGTACCAGTAGTTTTCGTTTTAATGATGTAATGGGCCGTGGCTCAAGTAGTGGTTAGTGCCAAAACACCTAAAAGTTGTGAGAAGTTAGGCCCTGGCTCTCAAAATTTGTATCTTATAATGAAAGCAGAAAACCAAAGTTTAAATTTCATTTCAACGACTCAAAGCATATATAGGTTACAGTGAAGACATGGTACAACTCCAGTAAAGTTCTAAATACACCACCATAGAGCCCTGTTTTATGCACTATAGAAAATTTATAAAAACATTTGAAGAAAAATGGGCCCACAAAAGCAAAATAAATCTTACGAAATGTATTAAAGAACTCCGCCACACCTTGTGCATGCACCTGATACATGTTCACTTAATCAAAGTTTCGAAAAAGATATGTATATTCAGGCAGGCTGATAGAATAATGTGCGTTAGTGGCAATTTAAAAGTAAATCAATTGGTTGTCAATATTTGAATAATCCTCCTGAACTACGCTTCATAGTGCACATAACTTAACTCACGTGTACAATTTTTGGTATGATCAGCTGCAAAAGAAGTGTTCTGCCACCCTCATTGTTTATTCTGATAATGCCTACTGTCGGAATTCATATCAAAAAGTCTACAAACGAAAACCCATAACACCCTCTTCTTGGTGAGACATTAACACGAAAACCAATCGAAGGAGAGTGAAAAGTTTTTTTTATTAGACAATTTACTTTGGAACTGGAGGTGCAGCCAATCAGATTTAAAACTAAACATGCAGATTACTTCGTCTTAGGCATTCACATCAACGCTACACGATGACTTTTTGTCAGAAGTTTGGTCTCCTCATTATGCTGTCCACGTCCGACGTATTGAAGCTGTCCAACGCAGGTTTATACGTGGTTTTCCCTGGGTTGATAGTGTCATTTTGCCTCCCTGAA
Organism: Xylota segnis; assembly: GCA_963583995.1. Classification (NCBI taxonomy): domain Eukaryota; kingdom Metazoa; phylum Arthropoda; class Insecta; order Diptera; family Syrphidae; genus Xylota; species Xylota segnis. The sequence continues at coordinate 3,363,075 of OY757236.1, read as the reverse complement.
CGCCTGAAACTTATCAATCTACATTCCCTCGAAAACCGCCACGAAAATGCCGACCTTCTATTCCTACATCGTTTAATATCTGGTCACATCGATTCCCCATCGCTTCTTGCATCGGTCTCATTTAATACCAACTCCCGGTGCCTTAGGTCTACTCCCCTTTTCCGACTCAGAACTCACCGTACCAATTATGGTTATAATGCACCTCTCCCTAGAATGCTTCGTTCGGCTAACAAAATGTATAGCTCCTTTGACTTTCACTATAGCAGAGCCACCCTTCGGAATATCCTTCATCGTCGCCCCAATTCCGCCTAACCACTGTCCCACATCTCCCCTCTTCTAACCCTACCCCCTCTTTTTTTCTTCTCTTGATAGTTTGTAAGTTTAGATTGTTTAAGTATAGCTTGTATTAAGCTCAATAAAGTGCTGGTAGAGCCGGCATCAAATCAAATCAAATCAAATCAAAATGCACGCTTGGTTCCTCCTTATTAAATTCGCCTTTCGTGTCGTATGTACTTAATGCCTTTACTAAAAAAAAAATATTTCTTTTTCTTTTAGCTTACAAAACCGTATCTGGTGTCAACGGACCCTTGGTTATCTTAGATGAAGTGAAATTCCCCAAGTTCGCCGAAATCGTGCAACTTCGTTTGAATGATGGCACCATCCGATCGGGACAGGTTCTTGAGGTGAGCGGCTCAAAGGCAGTCGTTCAGGTGTTCGAAGGCACCTCGGGCATTGATGCCAAGAACACCCTTTGCGAGTTCACTGGTGACATCTTGCGTACACCTGTGTCAGAGGATATGTTGGGTCGTGTGTTCAACGGCTCTGGCAAGCCCATTGACAAGGGACCCCCAATTTTGGCTGAAGATTTCCTTGATATCCAAGGTCAACCCATCAATCCATGGTCACGTATTTACCCAGAGGAAATGATCCAGACTGGTATTTCTGCTATCGACGTAATGAACTCAATTGCCCGTGGTCAAAAGATTCCCATTTTCTCTGCTGCTGGTCTGCCGCACAACGAAATTGCCGCTCAGATTTGTCGTCAAGCTGGTCTCGTAAAGGTTCCCGGTAAATCAGTGCTCGATGACCATGAAGATAACTTTGCCATCGTATTCGCTGCTATGGGTGTGAACATGGAAACTGCTCGTTTCTTCAAGCAGGACTTCGAGGAGAACGGTTCCATGGAAAATGTGTGCCTGTTCTTGAACTTGGCCAACGATCCAACCATCGAACGTATTATTACACCACGTTTGGCATTGACAGCAGCCGAGTTCTTGGCCTACCAGTGCGAGAAGCACGTGTTGGTCATCCTTACCGATATGTCCTCGTATGCTGAAGCTTTGCGTGAGGTGTCCGCTGCCCGTGAAGAAGTGCCCGGTCGTCGTGGTTTCCCCGGTTACATGTACACAGATTTGGCCACCATTTATGAACGTGCCGGACGTGTTGAAGGTCGTAACGGTTCCATCACTCAGATCCCCATTCTTACTATGCCCAACGATGATATTACCCATCCAATTCCTGATTTGACTGGTTATATTACTGAAGGACAGATCTACGTCGATCGTCAGTTGCACAACAGACAGATTTACCCACCAGTTAACGTGTTGCCATCGTTGTCACGTTTGATGAAGTCTGCCATCGGTGAGGGCATGACCAGGAAGGATCATTCTGATGTTTCAAATCAGTTGTACGCTTGCTACGCCATCGGTAAGGATGTGCAAGCCATGAAGGCTGTTGTCGGTGAGGAGGCTTTGACTCCTGATGATTTGCTGTACTTGGAGTTCTTGAGCAAGTTCGAAAAGAACTTTATCTCGCAGGTAAGTTAATGAGAAGAGATGAAGGTTACAGAAATTTAAATTAAACATAGGGTATCTAAGTATTCTACTATCTTCAGCTTATCTAATGAGTTCCTATGTTATAAAGTGCAGACCTACATTACAACATTTTGCGAACATTTATCACAGTGCTCGTATCATACTTTTGTCTCCCCAGATATCAACCAATAAGTCAGTTATCACTTAACTTTTGACGTGTCGTACAAGCTTCTGCTTATCATCAGGCTTTTTCGTAGAAAGTTTGTTGCCGAAATTGTATTATTTGGTAATAATTTGTAATCTGCATTTCCTTTATCTTATCTCGTTTCATGTGGAAACAGTTTGCTTTGGTTCAAATATTTCAGTAGCATTCGTGATGCCTTTGTTTGAACATTTTGCCAATAAAACGCGCTCTTAACTCGTACGTGGAAAGCATAAAGAATTTGATTTCAATATTTAAAATGACACAGACTATCCTTATATTAATTTTTTTCGGAATACTCGTCCTAGTCTTTATTGGCATAGGCTTGTTATGTGCCTACCGGCGTCATCGCAATGGTCGACCAGCACCTCTGCATCAATATTATTAAAGTATTTAGTGTTAAAAAGTTTTGGTGAGTACGACTTGTTTCCAGTGGCTAGTCGGGACTTACGTTTATTCAAACGTCCATGGACGAAAGTGTGTTTTTAATTCGCCCTTCCTCGGCAAAATATCTTTTAACGGATGATCATACGATTTCCAAAACGACGAGGGCGGTTGTAATCCGATCAACCATGAAACGAAAGAAAGATTTATAAGCAAACATTTGCAGTCGAAGGTTTTCTAGATAACGTGCTTTAAAGATGGCTTAATACAAACAAAAATTATTTAATGCGTAGTCTGTTTGCTAGTGATATCCGGGAATCATCGTGCTGTGATAGAAAATTTTGTTTTAAAGAACTTCAGACGATAAATCTGTGAATAACGCAGTAATAGTTCGCTGAAATGCCTGAAAATGGCTATCGTTAGAGTTTCTAAATAGCTTGAGTCTATAGATTTCTAAAATTCTTTTCTGGGTGTGGTTTTCTTAGATTGTTTGTTCTGAATACAAATTAATATATAGAGGTGTACAGGGCCTTAGTGGGTTCTCCCAACCTGTGCGGTAGGACGTACATATAAGAATATGTTTCCAAAGAAAATTCTACGAAGTTCTTTGGTTGATCTTGAGTAGTGTCAGCTACTTGTCTTCGATGAACCAATGGTTTGGTAGTAAATTTAATTTTCAGTCAAAAATGTTTTAAAATTTTGCTTTAAATGTGGAAACAAGTCCTAGTCTATCTTGTATTTGTATTTTGTGTAAGAGTAAGCATAAGTTTCGTCCTATAGTAGATGACTTTGTCACATGGATTCTGATTTTGTGACATTGTTGATGGATTGCATTGACTGACGTTCTTATAATGGAGTACATCATAATCCATTAAGAGTCGTGGTAACATGGTGAATTGAGTCATTGTCTCCGTATTGGAAGATATAATCGCTGGCTTTGGTATGACTTCTGTGAGGTACTTGCATTGAAAACGTTAGTCTTGAACAGAAACCGAGTTGAAAACACTAGAACCCTGTGGTACTTTAGGATTGATCTGTCAGATTATACATCTGTTATCAGCAATAAAAGGGATACAGGATCGATAACATTTTTGCACATTTCGGGCTTTGACTCGCCTCATTGTTTTTCAAATTCCGACCACACAAAGTCAGTTATCATTTGCCAACAGCGGACCCCATCAACCTCAACGCTCCTTTATAATTTTTGACAAAGTACGCCTCGATGACGCATTTAGTTCATAATCTATAACCAGACTTCACTCTCGTAGCCAGTTTTTCTTATTAAGTTATCAATAAAGGTTGAAATAAGACATCTTTTCAGACTTTTCTTCTTTTTCTTCATCTTGGTGCTTTCCCAAGTACCAATCAATAGACGATAGAGAAATCGATCCCTATACACTCCACCTTCAGCCTTCGACATAGGAAAACTTTTAAAAGCAAATGATAAACCTTTTCCTAAAGCCCATGGGAAACTTTGTTTACTACGTTAAAGTAGGAGAACCTTATCCCAACTGGTTTCAAGCTGGTACCGACTATTCAGCTACCAAAGATGTCTTGGCCCCACCTTTGAAAACATAATTTCAGTTGTGCGGTCCAAACTTATTAACGGGCGTTCGAAAATGCTGTAGAACCGACCTGGATCCTGGATCTAGAATAACCTAACAGCAGCAGGTTTCGACGGTTTTAAGAAGATCTGGTAGGTGTACTAAGCCGAGACAAGACTTGAACACTTGTAAAATGCAAACGCATGAACCAATTTCATGTGTAAATCAGTTTTCAATCTTCCAAGCCTTCGCTTTTACACCAAATGTTTACAAAGAATAGCTTAGAAGGTAATCAAAAATTATACGTCTGGTTGATTGTTTTTCCAGTCGAATGAATCAGGGGGTTGTAGAGAACAGGGTAGATAAGGTATATAAAATTGGGCACTCTGATAGCATCCTCGTTATCTGAAAGTCATCAAAAGTCCATTAGTCATACATTGTATCAATAATTATTGCCAACAATAATTGCAATAGCATGACTAACTTTGGATGCCGTTTCGTTTTTAACAATGTTTAAGCAAAATCTTACAGGCTTAGTAACATTAAGGCTTTATACCTGAACTGTGAACTAAGTTTTTTGTTTAAAAATGTCTCCCACAGTGTTATTTTGGATTACAGTCATCGGTTTATTGTTTGCAATTTTAGCAATCGCTGCTTTGATTTATGCAGTACGACGATATAGGCAGTCCAGTAGTGTTTAATTCGAACTCTTAGTAAGTGTTGGTGTAATCTGTGATTACGGATAATAAAGCCATTTATTTGATTTACTGGTGTCACGTTGTGGTTATTCCGTACAGGATTACGATAAGCTGTTTCATAGTTTTTAATTTCTATTTTTATTTTGACCATAACTGGTGAAAGCCACGCCTATTTCCGCCAACGAAAACATCTCCAATCGCTTTTCGGATAAAATCTTTTAAGAACCGTGGAAATGTGTTATGTTTCTCATGGTCTTTATATCAATAAATAAAAAAATGTTTGTATTCTTCTTTTCAGGGTAATTATGAAAACCGCACAGTATTCGAATCGCTCGACATTGGCTGGCAGTTGCTGCGTATCTTCCCCAAGGAGATGCTTAAGCGAATTCCGGCTTCCATCCTCGCTGAATTCTACCCAAGGGACTCCCGCCACTAAGCGCAGCACAATACCCCTCCATAAACAACCATCCTCTTGTTAAAGTTGCTGTAAAATAAAAGATAATTCTTAATGTTAAAAAAAAACAAAACAAAAAACAATACCTACCTACCATAAAATAAAAAATTGTGTAATTATAGCAAACGGAATAAATTAAATTACAGTGTAATATGCCAAGTTAATGCGATTTTTTGAGGATAAACGAAATAAGAGTTTACAAATACATATTTTTACGTACGGCGGCGGACACTCCACTATACATTTTCTCTCTCTCTTTCTGTGTCACACATCCAAAGACAATACTATTAGTAATTTTAATTCTTGAGTGTATCGCGAAGAGAGTTGTCGAGCCTTTAAAAGAACAAAAAACACCAACACCAGTGACAAAACAACACGGTGCGTTCCGCCAGTAGAGCTGTCGTTTTTACATCTAGGATATAAGATATAAAAATTGTTTTCATTTTGTTTGCTGTGCACTGTAAATCATAAACGAATTGTTATTTCTTTTTCTCTTGTTATCATTAAAAAACAAAAAAAAAAAAAACAAACAAAACTACACAAAGCATTCCAAGTAGTATGCAATACAAATTAAAAACAAAATAAAAATTGTAGCCCTTTGAATAATATAATTGTTAAAAAGTTACCTTTCACAACCTCTTTAAGTATTTCTTTGTTATTTCTGTTTTTTTGTGTGTATTCATTTGCTTTCCAATGGATATTGCATGTAATATTGCGGCGGAAGCAGTTAAAGTATTCTTTTCAACAAGCGACACTTTCGAACTCGTCCGTTGAAAACTCAAAAGAAACCTTTTTTTTTTTGAAAAACAATAAAAGGCAACTTACTATCTTTTAAAGATTTGTAATTGTTACTCAATATCATATGAATATTTAGAAATGTATATTGTATATGTGTAAAAAAGATGAGTTTTGATTTTAAAATAATAAAGTATATATACATTATTACAACTTATTGAAAATAATATTGTGTCGATGTTATGATATACAAAATACACAAATATTGGGCCTAGTTTCTCACAATAATTCGTTTTGTGAGTGTTATATTCTTTACCAAAAGGAAGGGGCCTACTGTTTAATGCCGTGTCCGAAGGGCAATTTAAGATTTCAGAACCTTTCCCACGACAGCTACCTACTCGCCTTTTTTAGGTGTTGGGGATCAGTCCAAGAAATTCTCATTCCGTAGTCTAACCACTTGAGCCACGAACCTACATATATGTAGTTTTCACTAAAATCCTAATTGGTGAGACATATCTTATGTCGATAAAAAGGTTGATGGGTAGTATCGCACGGATTTCATAACCGAAAAAACCGTGTCCCAAGGAGCCATTTAGTCGATAAACTGATGGCATTGAACAGCTCAAACTAGAGCTGTTTGTTTTTTTTTTCAAGAACTTTGAAACTCTGGGATATTGTAAAGTTTCCCAGCGTAAAGTCACATTTGTAAAGACTAAGCTTATTGGTGCACTTTTGTAGGGTTGGTATACATAATTTCTTAATCCATTTTTGGCCATAAGTTTGGGTATTGCCACTCCTACTTCAGATGTCATAGGAAATGTAAGATGCGTCGTTGAAATTAAGCATTACAGCTACAGCACTATCTATAGATGACTTTTTTTTTGCTTAGTTTCAGAACCGACTTTGGAAACGAGTAGCATGTCCCAATATACATACATATGTATGTTTTCTCACAATACATTTTTGTCCATAAGATTTGTGTATTGCAGGAATCAATTGAGTTGATTAAATTTGTTGCTTTGTATGTTGATGCCGATCCTGCTTATTATCTAGTTCCAAATTGAAGAAGTCGAATGGTAGGATACTTATTTAGGAAATCTTCAAAGATGTACTGGTAGATGATTTTCATATTTGTTTGATGAGTTGGTGCATGCCATTTGATACAGAAACTGTAGTTTCCGAAACGTAAAGAGGACTAGTTACTTACAAAATTACATTCACCATAAAAACCTAGAAAAGTCAAGAGGACTCAAGCTCAGTCAATTAAAAAGAAATCGCTACCACCACCAAAATTTTGAAAAGGTTGAAATAGATAACAAATCTGTCGTGGTAGATTAGATGTGAGGCTTTTCGAATATGGTGGTAATGTCGCATTAAATTTTTGTATATCCAAAGACTAGAATATCAGCTCTTTGTTTTATTTTAAAAGAGTTGACTAATGACGATACAAACGCACTTAGAAGAGAGTCGCTTGTAATACTACGGCTTTATCGCTACTATCCAGCTATTCCAGTACTAGTTCATACAAAAGAACCTTTTTGTAAAGTTAATGATGGTCTACATGTGCAAAATAATTGATGGTTCCTTATTCCTCTTCGTCCCACAGCTGTTGTAAAAGCGGAGCGGAACTCTGATAAATTTTGGACATATGAGTTTTCATTCTGCATCGGTAGTAGCTACAAAGTTGTAAAATAAGTCATATTTCATTAAATTCTCAACTTCCTGCTGAAAAGTCTTGTCGGTTATTATATAGAAGACAATCATGTGGGTTTCAAATAAATACAATAAAATTAAAAACCTACGCCGTAGACACTGTTATGTAATTTTTCGAGAAGTATCTTTAGTACAATATGATTCTCCAATAAGTAAGTGCTGTATATGTTCAAGTACTTTTTACTTTCAATTGACAACAATCTGAACGATCCTCTCAAGCAAAATATTTTTACTTGGTCAGATTTTCTTTTTGAATCTAATTTATTTTCACCAAATTCGTGCTGGACTTGCAACTCATCAATGTGAGCTTCTAGGATCTTATTAATATCACTAAGCTCCAGCTCTTGAAAGGCATCCACCCCAATCTATTTTTCAAGTAAAGGTTAGTTTCCGGCACAGTATTCAGAAGTGGGATTCGCAATGTCTTCCAAACTGTATTTATCGTAGAACCCGGGCATATGGGTATAATGGTCACATTTTAGTTAAGTCGGAATGAGTACACAGTCGGTAATTTTAGGTCCAAAGTTTACTTGATCTAAGGTCGAAGGGTGTTCAACATGGAAGAAAGACCTCAGCGCTTTGAGTCGGCCCACCATTTTGTGCATATGTATATTACGGTGTATCATGGAGTAGACAGATTAAAATCGATTTGCAAAGGTAATATTTGACATTTAGTATATTAGTGTGACATCATTGTGTGCTGATGAATGACGAAATGAAGGGAAAGGTAAACTGGAAGTCAAGGTAAAACGTATGTATGTAACTTACGATCAGATGTCGCAAGTGTAGTTATATGCATAGAAACTGCTGGGTATACTATCTATCAATTACTAATTTAACAATAAATGTAGTTTGAATATTAATGGTAGCACCCTATCGCACACACAGCTCTCGCAACAATGGACATTTTGAAAGATCCATTTGCGGCTCGATTTGGTAATTTTCACTGACTGGCAAGTTTGCCTGCTATACTCTTCTTTTTTTTTAGGCTTTTTGGAAGTTAAGGGTCTATAAACCCAACCCGGAGACTCTGAAAGTTCTCAAAGAAAATATCCGACAATGGTGCGGAAATGGTTGAAAATGCAGTAAAAAACCCCAACTGGGCATCAGCAATCGATGCCATCAAGCAAAAAGTAATTAAAAGTCCCAATTAACATTTAAAAAAAAAAAATATTAAATTATGTACGGATGAAGTTTCATTTAAAAGATATAGTAAAACAACTTCGGATGAGTGCGTTTGGGCGACCATTCTGCATCTGCTTACTTTAATTACATACGAATCAGAGAATGCATTTATATCTCTTTTTGGAACACCAATTATGTAAATTTCTTTTTAATAAGCAAAAAGATCTATAATAACTCGGGGTATTATTGAATCCCATGATATTTTCCTGTAATGAACGAAATGGACACCTGCATTGCATTTACATTGCAAAATCCAACGATATAGCCTTAAGTCTCGGACAAAGAAGCTATTGTAACAAAGCTTATTTCACACAAATATCCAAAACCATTAACTGAAAACCAATATATCATAATAAAGTATCTCTTTCCTCACTACAGCAAAAGAGGGGGCAGAAATTCCATTTCTCATAGTCCCGGATGTTCTACCCAAATATTTATCAATTAAAATTTCAGAATAAAACTAAGTACCCACAAGGGGATGAAGATAACAAATAATGTAAACAAGTTGAAAAACTTCAACCAAACTTCAGACTACCTTTGTACTACCTGAGGTAAGGTCAAGTGCTGCGGAAATTAAAATTAAATTACAAAAACCTGTGAGCACACTTATACCCACACACTTATATGTATATACAATCCTCAAACTCCCTCGTTAATGAATTTTAATTAATACGATGGCACAGCTGAGTATTGGACTTGTAATCCTCCTTTTTCACCTCACAAATACTCAAAGGACTAATATCATTGCTGGGATTACGAGTATGATGAAAAATGAATCCGGGAAAAACAAAAAAAGGGGGAAAAAACGATATAGAACGTGAGGGGGGAGATTTGCTTTATGTAGGAGCTATTAATCATTTTACTTGAAATGCAATCTTTTGGTTTTATAAAGTCTTTGTTTTAAGTAGATTCCATTGTAATACGTTATTTGATAGCAGCGGATGTACATGCACATGTATGTATGGCAGGCGAGTCTTTCTAAATTATACCAAATGACTGGCACATCAAGTTGTGGCGTACTATTGCTGTATAAGGTTTTTCATTAAAAGCCCCCTCATATGGGTTTTTAGCTAAAATTGCCCGTTTTTGGTACAAAACTAAATTAATTTGTGCGAAAGTACCATTGATGTGGGTTTGTATGTTACAGCACCGAATTTTTCACGATATGCCATCAATTTGGCGTTCAATGTTGGTCATTAGCTAGGTCCATTGACAGGTCCATTTCTAGGTATTCGATTTTAAAAACTCGATTGGTTTACCAGCTTTGTTTCATGTACCGCCGTTTTGTTGAATTGACTTATGATCAAAGTCTTCTTCTTCCAATTTATCCAAAAATAGTCTGTCAACATCGTTCGGCAGCCATCACCTTTGGCTTTGAAGTTGGCCAACGAATACCGCACCAGACAGTTCATTTTTTTGGGTGTAATGACATGGCTTTGGGTTGTTGACCAACTGGGACAATTTTGTTTATTAAACCAGAAAAGAACTTCATTGAATGATTTTGCAATGAAAAAACGGGTATAAACTTATAGCAATATAATACGGGAGCTTCTTCAAGTGAAGAAGAATTAAACCCTTCAAAACAAATCATTGCTAAACCTAGGCATTTATAGAATAGATGTGTTATGTCCTCCGAGACATGATATCTACATTTGATAATCCTAGGATTCCTCCTCAGAAGACAAAAGCAAGAAAGAATTCACGAACTATTTTGTTTCATAATTTCACCAGATTTCTTCCGATCTAACTGAGGTCACAAGGTCTTAGAAACCCTATGCCTTCTTAAGTTGAACTATTTTAGGTCGGTCATATTGATGAACCTCTGTATATTAATCCTCTTAGCCACACAGATCGATGGTTTTACAGGTCTTAAGTGCAGCTTGACCATCAATTTTTTTTGAGCACGATCAGAACCTTTGTCCGGAAGTCCTATTAGTACTTGAAGATTTATGCCTCTAGAGTATGTGTGCTTACATGTACCTGAGCCTGTGCCTCCTTTGGTTTTGGAATCGTCCGTATATATTGCAATTTCGTTTTGTAGAGAGACAGATTTCCTCCGCCAATCCTCCCTTTCCGGGTATATTACTTTGTATGGAGGATCGTAGTCCAGGGTATGGAGAATACCATCCGATTCACCATGAATGTCAGAAAACGATTCTCGATTATGGTACAATGCTCCACAATGCCGAAGTGCACTAGTCGCCTGTCGTTTTAGACTCCACTTTTTCCCCGCCATTCTCTTGCAGATGAAGAGAGCGTTATAAGTCTTTCGGAGTCATTCCTGCATGTTAGTCACTTGCCCAGTACAATGCCAAGATATTTTCCGCTATTCGAAAGCGTCAGTTTCGGCATTTTGAAGAGTGGTATCTGTTTTGTCGGGGTTACCTCGAAGCCCACAATATCTGTCCCATTTCCCAATTTCTATGCCATCCTCATGCGGACTGACGCTTAATTCTGTGCCATCTAGTTACTTATGTATGTCATCAATGACTAGAACCCAGAGGAGAATGCAGAACCCAGAATGCCTTGAGGGGTACCTTTACAGTGAGTGGAATTAATGCTTCTTGAGATGAGCTATGCTCGACTTAGACACTTTCCCAAACGGCTTCTATTCCATCCCCCTTTACGTTGTTAAAAACGCCTTCTACGTCTAAGAAAACAGTCTCAGCCTTCCTTGTAGTGGAGGCTACTTTCAATTTGCCCCCATACATCGTGTAATGCATTTTTCAAGGATTTAGACCACCGCAGCGACACTTGGCTCTAATGAATATACATACATATCTAAAAGACTCTCTAGTACCTTAAGAAGGAACGACTGGTCCCTTCATTGGGTGTGAATTGATGAACCTAACTTCAGTAAGATGTTGACCCTCACTTCGTCCTTCCACACTGCCCAATCCTAAACATTGCTTGACGATTTTCATAAGCCTGACCTTTGCTGGGGCTTCCCGAAGCTGGGAAAATACTGTCAGCGCGGGCTTCATGAATGATGCAAATGACTTGACGGTCAAACAGAAGTTCTTCCATGTAATGAGATTTGTGAGATGAGCGAGTCACTTACGTTTTTAATACTGTAATGCTACTTTCCACACACGACCCATCAGATTTCTTGATGAAGCTGTATATTTGGACGTCTTTGGCCATTATTTTCTGGAGCATCAAGCCTCACTAGTATTTGCGATTGATTCGCTGAATTGTCTCCAAAATTTTCTCTTACATTGCCTGATTAAGTCACTAGGTTTCAGGTTTAAATGGTTTAAGGTTTAAAGCACAGAGTAGCTTCTCTAGCATGGTACCATCAATGAATCCGAGATGCAAATTCCAGGTAAGCTTTTTGTCAAGTATTACTTCAAAGTACTTCGCTTCTCTCGACAGATGTTGACCAATGATACGGAAACAGTGTTTTGAGATTTAGATGGTATACGATCCATTCCGACACTCTTATCGGAAACATGGAATGTTTATTTGCATTGTGCATTGGTGTGCACTGTTGTAATTGGAGGCACATGACTGGAGCACAAATTGACCACCCTGTTCGTATGTATTTACAACTTTGACTTCAACAAGAATACAATTTCAATAGAACGATTGAATTCCATTTAAACGCGCCCAGCTCTGTTGGTTCTATTTTCCGAATTCCCCAAACTATTCCTTGAAGTAGAAACTTATGTCGGACTAACTTCAGCAACCGTTTACTAAAAAAAAAACACACAAACAACTCACAACAACATTCGAACTTTCCATCATGTGCAGTTCATGCACACGAGGTAGCAGACAAAACAAGAGAAACGCAAAACAAAAGTCCATACCCCTGTTATTCAAAACATGCACTTAAAAAACAAAAATGCCAACCCCCACCCCATGTACTTGTTTTCAAAACAAAAGTTGTGAACTCCGCTACGCCCAAGTACCAGATGCACTTAAGTGAATGCATTCTAAAACAAAACCCCAATTCATTTAGCTGATGATGGTTAGCGCAGGCCACAAAACAGCAGAAGCTCAATACTGCCGTCGACTCCACATCACATGCTGATCTGAATTTTAAATATGATAAATCTCGAATCATCGGGAGAAAACGCAAAAGCTCGGAATCATTGTGTTACGACTACGAGCGTTGTTATTACAGCGGGCCCCCCCATTTCGGTGGAGAGAGGCACAAAGCTCCTGCCGTAAACCAATCATGATTACCAATTCATTGCAAACAGTAGTTCGTCCTTTTTTCGGTGTTGGCAACCTTTGTCATGGACCCCGGATGTAGGAGGAAGCATATTGAACCACTGTTAAGCAATCAACGGAATTCAATTGATGCCCATAAACGAACACCTCCACACGCATCTCAGATACGAGTATCCACATCCTATTGGAAATGAGTCCCCCGTGAGCTTCGTAATCCCCTTTACGACCGGCACAGGCAGCGTGGGGAAGTGTCGAGAACCGCAAAAACTACCCCAAAAGACGAATCGGTTCACTCCACCCGGTGAATGATGAATGAACTTTCCTAGTCGACGAAATGGGTCATTACAATAGACTTGCAGTAGGTCATCGGTACAAAGCTCCCCTCTAACACGGTACTGGTTCATTCGGTGGCAACACAGTTTGCAGGCATTCGATTTGAAGGAGGCATTCTGATCGGAACAGTGGGAGAACGGAGTGGACTTGGAGTTCTGTTCTGAACTTTTGGCGTTCAGTTCTGGCCAAGTTTTCGGCAAGTGTTGACCGAAAGTAAGATGTTTACCCACTCCGATGGGGTGGGTGTATGTGTGTGCTTGTGTGAGAATGGTTGAAAGGTCAGAGTTGTAGAGGACCTTCCAGATTGGCTAAGTTGGGTCGGTTTGATTGATGCGTCGAAGAAATGTTTGAACAAGACCATTTAAATTGTTTTAACGGCCCAAGTTTTGCGATTAAAAGTTTTCGCCGACTTGAGCATGTTTATGAAATCCTGGACCGAATTAGGGTTCTCATTGCGTGTCTCGTGTGGTGGGGGGCGTAGGGGTGCGTTTCGGTGGTGTTGAAGGGTGTTTGGTATTTGCTTTTTGGACGTGACTTGAGTGGCTGTGACTGATGCCCCTTTGTTATGGAGAGCAGGCGTCATAATGTATTCCCAACACGGTGCACAAAGGTATCAATTCCATATGACGACGGGATTACCGGTTTCGGCTTAAAGGATGAACGTGGTTGGAGTTTTAGATCGACATATTCGTGGGGGGATCTGCCACACTCTGGTCTAATGCACTTTGCTTGTTGGTCATTAAGTCGATGGGTCTCTCTGGTGCTGAAATAGTTGCCTTCACTTGAGTTTCAGATTTCCTATTAGGGACTGGCATGCATGTCATTATGCTTAAATTGTTCACCCAAGCGTTTTGTGTGTGGTCTGCTCTAATTTTGACTAGAAAGTGAGGGAAAGGTTAATTAGTTGAGTGTCAAATGAAAGGTTAATTGCATAACTTTATGCACGTTGTTGTTAATTATTCCCGACAGAGGTCTGGTAGACTGGCGGAAAGTGAAGTGGTTCTTTCTGAATATTCCAGGGAAATATGCCAAGAGTCGATGTGGTTTGAAGTGTGCGTTAGGGAGCTTGATTTTAGTTGATATGTACTTATGTAGTACTTCTTGTAAACGTTTTTAGAGCGCAGTTTAATTGTATCAACAATAACGCATACATTCAATCAGTTTTGAAATCCAAGTAGTGTCATTATAAACGTTTTAAAAACCGTCTCTTGGACACGCCTACTTTTGTGAAAACTTTTTAAAAAATTTTGTAATAACAAAATGCTGACTTTATATTCGAGGGGTTTCAAGTAGAAATATTTTTTCCACATGAAGGACTCTTTATTCCCAAAACCAACTACATAGGTCAGGTTAGGTTATAGTGGCTGTCAGCTATCACTAGCGCGCTTAAGACGGTTATAGGTCCATTGTGATACCACCTGGATCATATTCAAAATCCAGTGAACTCAATTTGGACTCCTACTGCAGCGTATTAGGCTCCTAATATCGGTATGATAAAGATCACCAGGATCATTAAAGAAGAAAGCTCCCAAGTGAAGTTTTCTTTTATGAGAGAAGAGCGAGGTGCCTCCTCTTCATATCTGCAGATTTTGGAAAATTCATTTGACACACATTTGATCAACAGTTCAACACCAGTTAGCTGCTTTCCTATTAGACAATGTCCTGTGATGACACCTATTATAGTGCTGATATGAAATCTGTTAGAAGAGATCAAAATCTTCGAGGGTTTCAGACCCATGTTTGAGTAAATCTGTTTTGTCGCTTATACACGTGTCCACTTCAGATATCTTTTCTCCATCCTGCTTTAATTTAAGTAGGCTAAGCTAGCTTTACCTGGTAAAATAGGTACAGTAGTTCTATGTGTTCTGATGAGTTCATAAGCCTAAGAATTCCTTGGAATATTCCTATGCCCGAGTTCTCAATACAGCTAAGTAGTAAACTGCGCTGTCAACTCTAAGAGAACAAATCCGAGAGCCGCGGGAGTATGCCAATCGGCAGTCTGGTTCTAGGAAATTCAGTCGTTATGGAGGGTTTCTCGGGAGCAGAGAATGCTTGCGAGAATTTCACAAAAACGGTGATTCGGCGACTGTAACGGGTAGAAGATTCTGCAACTTTTGTGGTTTTCGCGGCTAAAATGATGCGCCAATACCTCTTCTTCCAAAAAGGGTCAAAAAGTTTGAAGAGACCGGTATAACACTTGAAAAAGCAAAATCTTAGCGACCAGAATCAGTCTGTTCGTGACGGTCTGAACCTTCCATTTCCTAAGCGCCCAAGTTAAAAAATTGGCTCCGCTAATTCCGTCTGTATGTCTGTCATCTTAAAAGGGTTCCACGGAATTGCGTCAAACTTAATTTTAAAATTAATATCTGAGCCAAAGTAATGGCGTACCAAATTTTGGAACTGCAACATACGCTTTTAAAAAATTTACTGTTTTTCAAAATTTTTGAGACTTTATGTTCTTTATAATTTATCTGAGCATTTTTATTAGAAAATAATTTTTAAAACTTTAATGTGATTGCGTATTACCACGCCCACTTTCCTGGCTGGCATGTGCAAGAAAAGCAAGACCTGAATTTCACTTTAGTTCCAGTTTAGGTTTATTTTTCGGGCTAAGACACTGTTTGATGAGCCTTCTCCCTTCAATATTCAAATTTTAAAATATTTCCCTTTTTGATAAATTTTTCATTTTCAAATTCAAGTAAATAAAATCAAGAAATAGTAAACAATTTTCTGTTGGTTATACTTTTGAACGCTTAACTTGTTGAAAGTTAACTAATGGTGATAATATTTCCAGCTACAGATCAGAACATAAACTATATACTTTTTAGCCGAATTCTAAAATCAATGTTTTTATGTTGTCTTTACAATTATTTTCACCGCTATATGTACCTATATAGCACAAAAGATGCCAATGAAGTCGAGATGGTTCGCGATGCAAATAAGGGTGTAACTTTTCGCTACATTGAGTCATTCGCACCATGACAAGTCTGTCAAAATACCAAAAGCTTTATATGCTTCTGCAAAATTGGTTAATTTACATATGCATACTTGACTTCAAATAGATACATATGTCATTGAAATGCTGACCTTTTTGTTCCACTCTTCTTATTTAATACTCGTACTGCGCACAATAAGTCGCATTGTATTGCCACTTATTGACGGTTTAAGTGAAATTCAATTATGTCTAAGTTTTAGAATCCAATGTGTATACAAATATTTGTCAAAATCTTTTAAATAAACTTTTATTCATTCTAAGTTCAGCACGTTATCAACAATTCAATAGAAAATGGTAGGTTATAAAAAAAACAAGTGGATTACTCCAAATCAACTTTATTCTTAATCTGGTCACGTTGGTATCCTTTTTTTTGGGATAATCTTTTAACGAACTGGAATACAGTTCGTTTTAGTAAAGCAAAATCCCACGCATTGAGAATTTTATGTCCAAACTGCCGGTCATTAAGTAGATGGTATTTGCCTTTTTGCTGTCCATGATGACCATTTCGGACTGTGAAATAAAATTCTTCACATGTCAGCAATTACGAATATTTGAGACCACCAACAGCTAACTTAACAGTTTTTTCTCTGGTTATTCTCTTTTGTTCACAAATTGGTATGAGTTAACATGAGTAAATAGGATGTATTCAGCTTTTGACAAACTGTGTAGAGAAATGAAACATAAATCTATTTATACACTGTTGACACAGGACTGACGGACTAGATTTTGTTTGACGCTTACTAGCAAGCGGAGAAGTGGAGATGTGAATAACCATGTTGCGATAATCTAGATTTTAGATTTTGTTGAATTTCCATGATTTTTTTTTGACATTTGGAGATGTCAATCGCTGTCACTTCAGAAAAAGTGGTGAAAAAATTAAAATTGAGAATTTCTCGAAGTAAACAATAGAAATACTAAGATAAACCAATTTAAGAGCATTAGTCTTGTTGTTAAAAAGCTAACCAGTTTCATTGGCAGCGTCAACTAATACATCAAACGAAGAAATGTACGGAAGTGTGCGTATAGAAGTATCAATCTAAACACTCAAATGTCAAAAAATCCAGGCCGTAAGTCCTCTGTGAACAGGATTTTATTCGCCTAAAGCGGACTAGGTGATAGAATTTGTAAGAACCCATTTTGATTTTCTAAATGGTTCCCGAGAACTTTGCGGGATTCGTTTTCAGGAAAATAAAAGAAGCTAAGAAGGTTTTTTTCTTTCATAACTTTTTATTTCTTAACTAATAATACGACTTACGTATATGTATAGGTACTTAAGTGGCGCCAGAGTGCGGGGTGAAGCTGGGCATCAACCAAATAGCCTCTTTAATTAGCCCGGTCTGGGAATAATTCTTGTTCTCTTTTTTCAGATGTACTACAGCGAGCAACAAAATGGATCCGTAAAGATTCAAGTGAGACTGTACATCTTTGGTTGCAGTCACCCCTTGCACCTGTCTTCCTAGCCCTATTCTAAAGTAACTGGCTCCAATTGGGCACTCCAAGTCGGCCGAGATCCCCTTCTCGCATCTAAGGCGAGGTCATTCATTCTCTATTGCGTTGTCTTTCCGGTTTTAATTTCAAGCCACTCCGGGTTATACATATTCTAGGCTCCTCAAACCATTAAGACTGTGCATATGCCCACGCTTATATGCGTCACGCGGTGTGATTGGCTGCTAGCGATTAATTACATGGGGCTGTTCATGGCGCAGCGATTTTGCGAAAAGCGTATTGAACGACTACAAGCGACGAGAAAAACTGTCAAAACATGAAACTATGCTAAATCGCTCTGTCAAAAACACTCAATCACTTGCGATTTTGCTTAAAATCGCCATTGCGTCACACGACGTGACTACGCTTGGGGATAAACAAGTAGTTTTGCAACTAGGTCTACATCTCTGAACTGAGTGTTTTACGAAGAACTTACTTTTCGAAACGACGATGCTTCAGCGCCTTAAATCAAAGTATTATATGGGCCCTATCC
The DNA here is from genome assembly GCA_963583995.1 of Xylota segnis. Classification (NCBI taxonomy): domain Eukaryota; kingdom Metazoa; phylum Arthropoda; class Insecta; order Diptera; family Syrphidae; genus Xylota; species Xylota segnis. Next base: position 3,344,864 of record OY757236.1, on the reverse strand, counting down.
CCCAGATATAGATTCGTATGAGTCAATCTTCGTTTTAGTTCTGTTGTATTGCTTTTATAGTGGAACCAAGTTGGACAAATTCCCTTACAACCTTAAAGTTATAGATGTCTATTGTGACGTTCTGTCAAATTCGTTCATATTACGTGGCCCTTCTCGTTGACAGCCCTTGATCATTTGTAAACTCATTTTGTCAGGTTCCGTTTCAGTACTAAGTAACAGCCCGCTAAAATACTTGAACTTAATCTGAAGTTATTTCCAATTTAAGTTGGGCTTTTTTCGGAACAAAAGAGAACTTACCTTGTTAGTGTGTGGTTCTTCAATTTTGAGTTTTCTGGAAATACACCTTATTTTGAGGCAAAATATTACAGTAGTCTCAAAATCACTCAATATTGCGTCAACATCTGAAACCTTTCGTCAAGAACCTCTATGGTCCATATTCGATCAAATTTAGTCCCTTTGGCAGATCTTGTGGAGCATTTCAATTCATACTTTTTATTTGTTCTTAATTTTGTATAGTTTTCAAGTTTGCATATGACAGTGTTTACAGAGACGAGCTATACAGAGCGATACCTAGCTTTGGCGTCCTTAGCACACCCATTTGTTTGTGAAAAACGATGATGAAGATATTGCATTTGATATCAAAACAGAATTTAATTGAGGTTTTATTGAACTGAGAAGGAAATTCAATAGTAAGGATCTATGACGAACAACTAAGGAGATTATATGCAAGGCCTTGACCATCCCAGTTCTACTATGTGACGTTATGAGGAATAAATTCTTCGTCAAATAGTACCGCTTGGGCAAGCTGCAAAAATAGGGCATCATACCATGCATTCTCTGCACATTCCAGCTTTTCTCTACATTTTGGAAAACACAATGAAATTCATGTCCTGACAATGTATTTCCCCGAAATGACAATGGACTGTCCGTTCATCAGAGGACATTGCTGTGAATTTTCTGTCGAAAACACATTCGGTTTTTTAATTTTCCACAATCATGGTCATTTAACGCATATTGTTGTCTCAGTGAAAATAAATTCTGCGGATCGCTAAGGACATTAATTAAAATTCGTATTAAATCCCATACCCCGTAGGACATTGTTGTCCTCTGCCAGGACAGCATGCTAATGAAGCGAAGTAAAGTACTTTTTTTTTGAATGAGTTTCGAATCGAATTAACCACATTTCAACTTAACTTAAGTACGTCCATATATCTGTTATCGATTGCAATTGAGAACAGAGTCGTAAAATGGTAATAGGTGTCAGAATATGTACATATGTAATACCATCTGAAGTTTTTATGGAACATTTTCCAAACTCTCAACTACTGTCATTAGGTTCAACAAAAGGAGATACGGTTTGCGTATATGTGACTGTTTGAAAACTTTTGAATTATGTGATCAATCCTTGGGCGAAATTTCACTCAAACACTTCTCCTACGATCCTAATAACTATTTGAAAACTGCCCTAAAACTGAATGGTAAATGGCTTGGGTGCTGTAAAATGTATGAGACGCATCTTGAAAATATTTGCAGTCATTGTAGACGAGTTCTTATCCATAAGCACGAGCCAGATGTCATTGTTTTGACAATGCAGAGAACCTTGTAGAAGAGCATGCAAAATGCAGAACCACCTTCAATACCCAAAGACGTTCAAAGCATCATATGAATGGGTAATAGCAATCCGGATATTTAATAAACACCCTTTGAACGTTTTCCCACCTCTACATGATAGTGCATGCTCATCCTCTTACAGTCATAAAGCCCGAAGCTAATCTTAAGATAAATGCTCTGTGAAACATTATTTTGAAGTGTGGATAGCACAGAGAAGGTAGTTTTAGTGTGTACCCGTATCTTAGGAACCAGGTTGCCTTATTTGGATTTGTATTTGGTCAGATGTACATACTGTGTATAGGTGGCATACATTGAAGAGGTTAGTAGAATTGTTAAAATTGGTTTTGTAAATATTTTGTTATTTTGTACAACGTTTGTCGAATATCTCGGTCATTTGAAAAATTCATTCCGTGGTGCAAGTGGATGGGAAGCATACAGAATAAACAAAACTCCAAATTCATGTAATTTGGAACTACACTGAGGTTCAGAGTGTTAGTGGCCGGTGGCAGTACGTATATATCTATTTCAAGTCTTTTAGAAGCAACAATTAATGCTTAACACGAGACACATCAACTTACAATTGGGTGAACGTATATGCACTGCTCTCTGGCGGTACCCCTCTAAAGGGGTCCTATACCTTTTACTATGGATAATGAAATATTAAAGAAACTAGAACGAAGTGGGATGCGGATGGTGTCAACGAACCCTACACCAATGGTTGGAAAGTAGTAGACTAAATGGTAACCTCCTGAAAACAGAGGTGGTCCTCTTCACTAGCAAGGGAAAATTCCGCGGATCGATCTCTTAAGGCTCACGGTATAGCCCAGTAAATCTCGGATAAGCCGAAATACTTTGAATGTTAAATTGACCTAAGGATTGTTAAGTTGACTATTCAAAAGATACATAGCCTTTTATACACGCATCTTTAGTACAAAATCGGGGACTTAAACTGTCATCATTCACTGAATGCACATAAATATCATCAGACCCGTTCTATCATGCCCCTCAAGGCACTGACCAGGATAGAAAAATGCAGCATTTGGGACCACGCTAGCACTGAGCACATTAGACCCTCGACTAAAGGAAATTACCTGCTAAGAATGCCCTACGGTTGAATGCCGGACGGGTCAAAAACTGACGAAGAAATGGGAAACCGAAATTATCCCTTTTTGAAGACAACCGAACCAAGCTAAAATTTTAGTAATCGCGGAAGCTGCACGACAACTGTCCACAAAACTGAAGGACATCGACTCAGGCTGCTGTGAAGGTCATCTCATTTAAATTGGTGAACCAATGACGTGAAGAACTCACAAACCATGGACCCTTACTTAGGTAGATGAAGTTACCCTAGATCGTTTTGGGAGTAAAATTCGCAGTGCAATATTTGTGTTAACGACTTTTGAAAAAAGGATTCAACAAGGAACCATACAAACTGCACAGCGACGTAGACTTGCGTATGTAGAGTGAATGAACACAAGTCCTACGCTCTGCGGATTCTAAGCCTGAGGGCCAACGCAACATGAACCCTTTAACCGATTTAGAGTGGCCAATTGAAGCTTGTTGATTCAGGTTCAGGTTCACTTCGATCTTATAGAGGTTAAACCGACATGGAGTTGCTATAAAAACCAGTCGTCAGAAAACTGCATTCGTTATCAATCACTGGCAGCTAGGTTCGGGCTCACAAATGTTAAAAGAAGACATCAGATATCTACATATAAATACAAGGCGTACTGAAAGACGTTAGGATAAAGTTCAGGAAACATCTACAAGTATGTATTCTCTTATAAAGAAGGGTGCAACCAATTCTTATGTACGGCGAGGCCCAAAACGTTAGTAGGTACACATGAGAGATCCATTTGTGCCGAGTTCAATTATGTGGGCATGGTCGATGTGACTCGGGTTTGTACAGGCTTGCTTCCAGTAGCCTGATGAATTTTGCATATGAAACGAAAGAACTAAGATGTATCTTGGGCCTTGCCCAACAAAATTCTGCCGCTTTGCACGATGAAAAGTTTGTAATGAGACAATTACGTTGAAAAGGTTGAAAGAGCTTTGAACCTACATGACCGACATGGCATATGTATAACTGGTACATCCTTCGCTGTTTTAGGTTAAAACGGACCACTAAACGAGTAAACGCGTAGTTAAAAAAGTTTGACTCACATTCGAGAGTACAATCCCCATAAACAATATCTTTAACCAAACAAGGCTCTTTGGTCTTACATCAGTATGTAGGTCTGCAGTTTTCATTGAAAACAATGTTTGTTTCATTTGCTAGCAATAGTTCGCGATATACTGCCTCAGCTGATTGTCTCTTGGTATACGCCCCTGAGAATTGAGTACATAAGGTCTAATGAGAACAATTTGTCTGTGACTCTCTATGAAGTGTTTAAGTGTTTCAGTTAAAAAAATATTTAACCTAATCAGCCCCTGGAAGTAAGATAAGTCAAAAATCCTATTTCAAACTTAAAAAGTGTGTTTTTCTTTTCAAGTCGAGTCCGACTTATACTAAACGATGAGGTGGAGTTTCCCCTTGCCAGAGTGGAGGTGTCCTTGATGCTTTGAGTGGATTTCTGATATTTATCCAAACTTGCTTCATTATTATTTTGATATTCATTCTCATCTAAGAGTCTGCAGAAATGGTAAGCATTTTCAGATATGCTTGACTATGGGGTTTTCATGTACAATTTCCTCGTCTTGGTCCTTGCTTTTGAAAACACAGTAACGATAGAGACAAGGGTTGGTGCTAAATACGTAATGGGGAGGGTTGTCTGTACAAAACCAAACCATAGTTTCGAAAGAAAAAGGGGTAAATCCCAACATTAATTAAACTTTCATTAATGTGTCCTGTAACTGCGCCTTCTGGGCATTAATTTAAGATAAATGTAACAACATTATTAAAGTAAAGTATGTGTGTACGTAAGTGTCAACAATAGAGGTTTGAAAAACGAATGGATCAATGAATAGTGTAGTCTTTTTTAAAATGGTTGCAACTTCCGCAAGGCCATGGAGAAAGGTAGCAAATTCCTTTATTTATTTTTGCGAATAACTAATAAAGTTATGACAACTATTTTACTATATTTAAAGAGGAAGCATTTTCATTTTCTCATTTTATCTCTTTCCTGGAGGAACGTACATTATGCTCTTTATTTGATGAAGGCATTCTATCCAACCACAAAAAGGAGGATGTATTTGATTTGAAAAAAGAAAACACAGCTCTGTCGTAGTCAAAGTTTGAAAAGTACTTAATGTAATGAAATGGAAAAGGCCGCCTGCATTAGAGCATAGTTTTGTTTTTTTTTTATAACGTCCAGGAGCTCAAGGAGTTTTGGTTTGTATAACACAGTGCAGTCAGCAAAAAGAAAGGAAGAAAGGAAAGAGTAGTCTGAACCAAATGGGAGATGTTGTCAGAAGTCATCCTGTCCAAGGAACGGAATTAAAGAACTTATTTCGTAGGAGCACTGTTTGAACAAGGAGCAAAACTACTCTTCGAGGCTTGAGTGTCTTAAGTTCCTTTTGCCTCTGTCGTAAGAGACAGAGTGCATACAGAGTAGGTGGATGAAATTTCGGAGTGTTTTTGCTAGGCTCAAATACAGTTTGTTTTATATGACCAATAGACCTTTTCGTAGGGCAATGGAATAGTGAAATGAATTGAATTGTAGTTGATTGGACAAGTATAATCGCATTGGCTTCGTCTTTTACTCAGATTCGTAGTTGTAATCGAATAGCTCCAATAAGAGTGAATGCAGTATGTAGTTTAGAGGGCGCTGCTTGGTATGATCCCAATGATTGAGAGCTAAGGGACACATCATTATAAAAGAGTATTGAACGCGGAGTTCAAATGCGCAGAAATCCGGATTGTACTTACATAGACCTCCATATTCCTGACAATCACGGAAGGAAATTGCCGTACAAGTAAATTTTAGTCAAAAAAGGGCTTTTGTACTGAGGGAGAGTACTGAGACCTGGGTGTCAATAAGAATGGCATTGTTTTGGGTAGATTCGAAATTGACTTTAAAAACGTGTCGAATTAAAATTGTAAAACGAACAAACTTACAGTCTCAGATGACAGTTCGGTTTGACGCATGTGATTGAAACAGGGATGTCAAATCCGCACCACGAATTGCAATTTTGCGTGGATTGCCACTATGCCAATATGTAGCTGCATATCTTGCCAATCTTAATCCAATCTGGGGAAAAAAAGAACAGCGAATTCAGTTGCCTTCATGCTACAGGATGCTTGTAGATGCTTTCCACTCCCTTACTCTAGGATCTTACAACAATGTAAAGAATCAAGTGTAGGAACTGGCATAACTACCCTGTCATCCAAATCAGAAAATGACATACGGAAAGGGTTTTTCAATATTATTATTTTAATACCAAACGCCTCTTAAACTTTTTTATGATCTGTCAATTTAAACGTCAATCAAAACTTACCTATCTACCGAGTTCACTATCGTGTCGTGTTCAAAGTGATGCCTCAATGATATGTAGTTCCAACGAGATGGTGCCACATGCCGCATGCCGTGAAGGTTCTGTAATCGCATAATTTCGAGGAAAGGTCTGATCGAATGGTCACCTCCGGCATGTTTTGGTGCCAGTCATTGTCAAACATTTCTCACAAACAGAATTTGACGATTACTCTTTATGGGGGTCTTGACAGCCAATAATGTCAGAAAATTTCATACATATGGCATAATCTAATTGTAGCTTACAAATATGCATTAAACTTCTAGAAGTTTACATCAGAAGCCACATGTACATACATACTTCTGGCTGCAGCGCTTGGGTTTACCGAAAACTTTTTTAGGTAGCTAGCCCAAGTCGGGAGCCATTGTTATGAGTAAGGTATGTATCTCCAAACTGGCGGGTGGCACTAAAGAGAAGGCTTCATTGATCAGGTAATATTGGGCGCGTTCCGATTTCTAGGCACTACATTTGCAGGTAAGGCCTAACTAATGGAACCGCAAACTGACTGAAAATGTAGGTGACATTTCAAGTGTCACACCTCGCATCCTCATTTCCAGGTTTTACTTTGGACAAAGTGTGACTGTGCTTGTCAAGGGATCTTACTGATAAATATATTTATATGAAATTGGAACCTGTAGAGAAGGCTTAATTGAAAAAAGTAGCCGATAATAAGAACAAGGTCCCTTAACTTTTTCTAAAAACTTCTGCTTCACTTGCAACCTTGAAATGTTATTGTTATATAAAATTTTAATGAAAACACAGCGCATATTGATCAAATAATCATATCCTCTTATTGTATCAATTCGATGATCACTTCCCTTCAATTTATTTGGAAAGTAATTTGTTTATTTATTGCACATAATCCATTCTAATTATAAAGCACAGCCCACAGCACATAAAATATTGCCGATCAGCTGATTCTTGACACTTCAAAAACTGACTGAAAAGTAAGGGAGAATTTTTTTGCCTTACAATCCAGTCCACTACCTCACAAAAAATTGCCTTACTTTTCAGTCAAATTTGAATCTCTACACCAATCAGAAACGTTTGACTACATAGTGCCTAGAAATCGGAACGCGGCCATTGTTTTTGACCGAAACGTTAGTACTGTTTCTTTAATACATCAAAAATGTAAGCGATTCATTTTATAAGACTGGTCAAAGCTTGAAGTCTGCGTACGATATGAATATCCTGGTTGATTTGTTGGATTGAAGAATCAAAGTATGGGGCATATACCACTCTATATTCTGTTTTGGATGAATAGCAATATTTGATAAAAATGCAGAATTAGAGTAATGTGTGTTCAGTCAGATCGAAGGTAAGGCACCGTTCTCAAAGCGATAGAACATATGAATGGTAGTCCCGACATACCCTAAAGCCTTGCCTCGTTACATGGTGTACAAGTCGTAAGAAACCGTCCCAATCCCGGAATGTGGGTTGTTTATAAGTTGACTTTACCTTCTTCTCAAATGAAAATAACTGAACATTTCTGAACAAACGTTTTCTTTGTTTATTTTTAGCAAAATCATTCAGACATTCCAAAACAAACAGCATCGTCAGTATGCGCGTCAATGAGAAAATCTAATTAGCATGTAAATGAAAGGCACTCATTTTTTTTCCTAAAAATACATTCAGGGATGGACGCCTCCCACAGTTGCACCGCAACCTGAAACGAGACACTGATACCCCCTCGTCAGTCACCAGCAAACAAAAAAAAGAAAAAAAAGAAGAGAAATAAAGAAAACATCGTTTCCAAGTAAAACCGGATCGTAAAAACACATCCATATATAGATTAGTTACCTTTATTTACCGACGGAACCAAAACACTTTTAGGTATCGCATATCCCTATAGTTCACAGTTCCCTGCACAGACGCCAAAGGTCAATGAGGACCGATTTCCTGCTCTTCCTTGAACAAATAAAGGCAGCAACCTTCCTTAAGGCATTCGTTGAAATAATTTCCCATTCCACTCGAGCCCGGCCAGGCAAATAATACAAATGGTTCTGGTTGATGGGATGGATTAGTCTTTGACAACTAAAGACTAACCAGGTCCTGCCTTCACTCCTCCTGGTTAATGATGTGTTTTGTGTGATAAGAAATACGAACTTGGCATGAATCTCCAACCCCCCTCCGCCATGCCCTTTATGGCTATCGTCACGAGTGCGATTCAAGATAATTAGTTGCAATGTATCTGGAGATCTTCCTCCACGTCGTCGGTGGCACAGTAAAAAATGGTTCTCTTAAATTGAATAATGCGAAGACGAAACGAATTAACGTCAAATGATAACACAAAGCTGGCTACTGTGGATGCTTAGGCGCTCCCAATGTTCAGTGAAAATGTCAGCTTCAGTTTGGCTAATGAGACCGATGTCAATTATGGGATAATTCAAGGCTTCAGCTGTGAGCCCTTTCTGCTTCATTCACTCCCCATGAATTGGCCATTTATTAATTTCGTACTCAATTAAAATTTTATCTTCGTTCCTACGGATTTGGTTTATTTGTTAACTTTTTTTTTTTTTTATAAACAAAACCCTTTGGGACTTAGGGAGTCGCGTCCAGTGATTTCTCTTCAAGCAAGTCTGCGCCTTTCTTGCTGTGTTGTGTGTCCTAAAAATTCCAAACAAAGCAACAGATCCTTGTTGGGTTCATTTGCTTAATGACAGCCCCTCTGCTGCCGCAAAGTTAAATGAAAATGGACAGGTAACCGCGCCTCCGGTAGTCGAGGGTAGGAATATATTTCTTCCGAAAAATAGGTGTCCGCTGGTTAATTAAAAGTTTAAAGGTGAATAAGGAACAGTGCCAGCAGCCCGCCTAGGCATACACCGTTTTTCAGACAAAGTTCACTGATGTAAAGAATTTTAATTAAAAAAAGAAGACAAAAAAAAAAAGAATTTACACTGCAAAGTATAAATACACTGACTGGCTAATATTTACGGTCCTGTGCTTCGAAAGTCGTTAAACTTTTCTTTTGGAACGCGAGCGTTTTTTTGTTCCCTTTCTTTGCTGCTGTTGGCATTTAAATGATGCTCCTTAGTCCCTTAATTGTCGGTGGAATGAAACTGCAGTTCAGTCACTTCCTTCTTTTCAACGATGGGGAGGTCGCCCCGGTGGAAAAGTTTTATTAAAATAATAATTACTACGTGTTTAAGGCTGACTAAGAGTGAGTTATTGCGACAATTTACGGCGGCGGCAAGGCTGTATAAACAGTATAAACAGTTGGGTGTAATCCTAATTGGGGTTGTGATCTCCTCGATTATTTGCTACTGTAATATTCCCAGTCTAACAAAAGTGATTATTTGTTTTCCAAAGTTGGGGATTTGAACTCATAAATCGTCGCAAGTGGAAAAGGTGTACTCATACCTGTCAGAGGAGGGCTTGATGGGTGAGCTATTTTTGCAGCTGCATCTACTGCGGAATGAGTTTAAATATTCTAATACGGAGAGTTTTGAATTTCTTTCCATCCCTTGTCATGAATATGTAAGTAGGAGGAAGCGACCCCGAAGCTTGGAAGACTCTTGGAAAAGTTGGTCTGCCTCTGCATGTAAAAGCAGAATAGTTTTATTAAGTTGCGCAGGAGATGGGTGAACCGTTTGCAAAATTTGGTATAATTATGTGTGTCCGGTGAAGGTAACATAAGTATTGTTTGGACGGATCTCAGGCAATGAAGCCATCTGAACTGTGTCAGCCAGGTTGTCCCTATATCACGTAAGAGAGTATATGGAGAGAAACCATGTCTACACTCGATATCAACGGGGAACTCTAGTTTCACTTCGAATGACGTCCTAGATATTCACGAATCGAAATTCTAAAAAAACAAAAACAATCTTTCAAGAAATTTTGAAACTATTCTCCAGAGAAGCGGACCGTCAGTGGTGAGTTTGTATATTTTGGAGAAGATAATGGGGCTTTATAAACGAGGAGGCTAAAAATAATACACGTAGCTTCCTAGTTGGAAAAAATCCGAGAATCACAAGAAAGTAAACACATCATGGGTTAATTCGCTGTTAACAGCTGGCGTTGATAGAGCTTTGGAGACGTAGTCACGGATTACAAAAACTATTGAATAGTATTCAGCAGTTGCTTGATGGTCATAGAATTCAAAGAACACTCAATTCCTGCAAACGATGGAATTTATCTCTCATCTATTGCGTGATACACATACTGTGGATAAAACCAGCGCCGGTAGCCTATGTACATAAAAGACTTCCCAAATGCTGACATGGTAATCAGTTTCGGTGTGAAGAAGTATGGTTCGCCGTTTGAGCATTAAACCTCGTTAGGACATTGCTTTGCCAATTTGAATCGAATTCGAAGACTTTTATGGAGCTGCAGTTTATCAAGTTAATCGTAAGCCAGATCCCGACAGGAATACACTACAAAGGTCATTTTGCCACCAGTCTGTTGTAAGGATTTCCTAAAATGCTGCTTTAACGGGCATCAGTTTACCACAGATTTCAACGAGAAGAACATGTAGCGTTGTTCCTAGGTTCTAGTACAGCTGTAAGAGTGGTTCTAGGGGCTTTCGTAATAGAAACGCAGGATAGGTTTTGAACTGTCTCGAGTATTGGATTGCCACTAAAAATTCATACATAATAGTGGACAAATTAGAACTAGGAACCCCATTTTGGGCCTAAGTTCTTCTTACATGAAAAAGGGCAATGCCTTTCTAAATGAGTTTTTTGTCGAAGATATCTCTTGAGTTTGGAGGACACACTTCTTGTGAACAATATTAATTCAGTATTTGACAAATTAACTCCGGTATCAGGTGTCTTCCCTTATATCGCCAGCGCAACGTGCATTGTCCATCAAGATTCTTTCATTCACCATTATGAAGCACAATAGTAGTGATAATTTTCTTTCTGGCTAGACAGCACTTCAGCTGAAACATTTGCTTGATTCAATAGTAATGGTAGTTGTCAACCTTTAGGTCAAGAAGTACAATAGATATCGCTTCTGCTTTGACATTGTTGAAAGCTCCTTCAATATCAAAGAAAGATGCCAGAGTGAAATCCTTGTTCTTAAAAGATTTCTGAGTGGAATCGACGAACGATTCTCTAACGATTTCGGGGATACAGATAGGAAGTTCCGAATCTAATTTTCTTCCACCAGTCACAATGGATGATATCAAAGGAACCAAGCACAGCTAAAGCCCGACTATCTTTTATTGACAAGACTTCGTATATTGAAGCAGATACCCACAACGGCAGACAAAGGCTATCCTAACTAGTATATGATATGAACATTATAAGTTGCTTCAAACAGGGATGTACCTGAGTGATTCTCGGGCTAAATATTTCCTTTTAACAAAATCTAAACGCTGGCTTAAATCAGGCCATTAGAGGGTATTGCACCATTGGCAGACACGTCATCAGGCTAAGGTTCTTTCCGAAAAGCTGTATATACTATGGATGAAGAAGAAAAGCCAAGTATATATAGTTCACTTTCTTTGGCTGTACCAGGCTGCCTCAGTTCGAAGAAGTGTATGTACTTACAATCACCTTGAACTGGCTAAGGTGTATGTTCACCAATCGCTATCAGTGTTTTATAATAAGTTCGAACTTGTGTGGCTGAACCCGCCACGCTGTCTAAACCAAATTATGAATTCGAAGGAGTGATTAAGGAATTGGGGAAGAACAACGAATAAGCAAACAACAGTCAGGAAGATTTAACCTCATTCTCCATCAGCTGTACCTAAATTGAGGTAAATGTTGTTGAAAAAATGTTGGGCACATCGACGGAATCCAAAGAAAATGCTTTATCCTACGTGTTCAAGACGTCAAACAAAACAAAGCTTTTGCTCCCAGAACTGATCCAATCTGATTAGATTGGAGTTCACGATTAAATAGTTTTGAAAACAGGCAAAGTAAAGTGTGCAAGTAATTACTTCTGAGTGGAGGAAGTGTTACTGTGAGGCTATGACCACCAATTGGGCACAGTTCAGAATATCATTTTCACAAAGGTATGCTTTTCAAATTGCGGAAATCCTCATCCATTACTAAAATGATTGCTCAAAGTGTCAGTAATTACATTCCATTTGTGGCTCCAATTTTCGAACCGGCCAGCCGGGGTTTCCAATCTACGTGTCGACCTATACCAACTCACTTAGGTGATATGCATCCCTTAACTATAATTCAGTCTGGAATTTTAATTTATCAATCATAACATGACACCCAATCTCGAAAACCTTGTACTAAATCAATAAACCAACCAACTATATCTGGCTAAAACCATAGTCAATGGTTTACATAAACAAGCGCATACTGATGGGAATAATCAAATCTCTATTCTCGTAGATGTGTACCCAGTTTATGAGGATGTTAATCTTGAATTCAACAAACAATATCTCTGTGCACTCGGTGCACAACCATTAATAAGTCATTAGCCTTCCACAGTTGCGGCGGTAGAGGTGTGTTTATTACCGGATATAAACCAAAATTCTACAACACGTATTTAGCAATTCAGTTAAAGCAAACAGCACGCAACGCAATAAGGTTCTGCATTCTGGGAACGTAGTTTATACATACATATGTATGTATGTGTATTTTAGGAACGGTTTTGAAAGTGTTTGCCATGCTGTTTGACTCTTTAATTTTTAGTGACCACACAATTGTGAAATTTAAGTATAACGAGGTGGTTGCACAGATTTATTTTGCATACAGGCTGGGTTAATGAAAAGTAATTAACTTTTATTATTTTGAATTTAAATCGTTCACTAAAATAGATGCATTAATGTCCATAGATACATTGAGTTGAGTGTATTTTTGTTCGACATTTTTTATAAAAGAATTTATAATCTTTTTTTATTAAATTTAAACTGTGTTTTTTAAAAAAAAAAAAACGGATATATAAAGAATGCAAATTATTAATATGCGTTTTTCTAAAATAATAGAACATATATCGTCCACAAAGGCATTTTTTAAATAACTTTTAAATAAATTAACCGAAGTTGACTTTATTACTCAAAAAAATCGTTTCGACACAAATTCGTATTAAAGTATTTTGGCTTTAAAGGTTAGGCCATCTAGTGGTTTCTTTTTGAATCATAGGTTTTAACACTGACTGTTGTTTCCCGCTCGAAATCTGAACAGCAAGTCAGTATCATACCTCCGCGGAACGAAATGAGCCGCTTGACGCTTGAACAACGTTGGGAAATATTGAAAATTTATTTCCAAAGTAAGTGCTGTGTAGCGTCATTTGAAAATAAGTTTTGGCCGAAATGAAGCTGTACGCAAGTTTGGGCAAAAAGTTCGTGAGACTTGTATGCTAGTGGACAACACTGGTCCCCGTCATCGTACGGTGCGCACAGATAGGAATGTGGCTGCTGTAGCCGAGAATGTGAGACTCAACTCACGAACATCAACTCGCCATCGATCTCAACAGCTCAACATTTCACGCACTAGTCTGAGGAGAATCCTGCACAAAGATTTCGGATTATTCGCTTACAAGGTTCAATTGACTCAGCAATTGAAGGCGCACGACCATCTACTTCGTCATCGCTTCGCAGTTTGAGCCTTAGCGCAGAAAGAAGAATTGGAAAACGATTTTGGGCGAAAAATCATCTTTTCTGACAAGGCGCATTTTCATCCTGGCGGCTACTTTAACAAACAGAATTGCCGCATCACGGGCTCGGAAAACCCGCACGTTATTGCCGAGAAGCCGATGCATCCACAGAGAGTGACAGTTTGATGACAGTGGAGTGACGGTTTGGTTTCGTTGGACCACGTTTCGGTCAACGATGGGCGTTACAGAGCCATATTAACCGATTTCTTCTTTTTACCGAATTTGAAGACATGAATTTGGACGAAGCCAGCCACTTGAACGACGTTGTATTCCATAATTAATTGGAATGTTTGGACTTACTAATAAAACCATAATACCTACATGGAAAAATTTAATTTTGTTCACTTTATTGCATTTTAAAAAAAAAAAAAACTTGCACTCTTTTGGCGCATCCTGTACACTTAAAGGGTCTTTCCAAAGTCGCATCTAGATGTCATTACTGAATAATTACTGAACGCTACCTTTTTTTATGTCATCGTTGACATTTTGAAGTCAAACGATCATAATAAACGCAGAACTTTTGTCATTTAGTTGTTAGAGCTCCGTACTGGTTTTCCACGCAAAGTCATCCTTAGTGATGAAGGTCATTTTACATTAGATGGATTCGTCAACAAACACATCTGGGCAGAAGAAAATCCTCGAATAATTTCAGAAAAGTCATTACATCCACAAAAATGCACTGTTTCGTGTGGTTTTTCAAATGTTGGTTCATTTTTCTTGGAAAATGCAAGTGAAAGTCATGTTACTGTCAATGAAGGCGATATTATGTTAAAAGTTTCTTGCATTCTTATGTAAATACAAATCAATATTGAGAAAGAAAAAAATCTCCGTTCTACAAAAATGGATATCGATTTGGCCGTTTCCAAAACACCCGTTTTACCCTAGCGAAATCGGATTTAAAGAGCAAGATTCGGATATCAATGAAGTGCACGCCCCATCCACCTTTCCTAACGACACAAAAATTCACATGGTTGAGGAAGAAAGGAAATTTACAACGTCTTTTACGATCCCACATACGAAGGAAGCACACACAAAATTTACTGCAAATGCGAGCGAATGAAACATTTCACTTAGCTCCACTTGATCCCCAGGGCGAAGCGAACATACACCCTAAGTAGCTCTACTACAGTTCTGCGCCCCATAAGCTCCGATTCTCCAATCCATCCCATCATCGGAGATTGCAATGCGGAACCCTTTTCCCCAGAAACATAAATTACAAGACTTACGTTTTGGTATGTACTCGACCTTGTACATACATATGTACATATCTGCACCTCACATTAAGTATCCTATTTATCCTAAAATATGTTCTTCACCTTGTGTTGTGGGACCAAGATCCCATTGTGCACATACTTGTTTCCAATTATCCGAACCTCTATTCGGGTATAATCGGTTACTGGGAGTACCTATGTACGTACCATAGATTCGGGCCATTTTCTTGTGAGCTCTTGCTCTGTGAACCCCTTCATGCCAGCATATATGTAATAGTTGTAGTCGATAAGTAGAACTGAGTCAATCTACAAAGTTAGTGCATGATTTCCACTAAGGACGTTCCATTGACATCGCATTTTATGGTAATCGGATGGAGCCATTAGTCTATCCCACACCCGTCCCAAAAGTTCGATGTCGGTGCTCCGCCATCCTAAATCTGATTACGACCACACTCAGTTTGAATATTAAATTCAGTTTGTATTAGAACAAGTCGAATTCATTTGTAAATGTCGAATGTATCTGTAGGTTGGGCACTTTGTCTCTCTCGATTTGGAATGCAGGCAATGCGTTGACCATGCAAATCCGTAAATTCCCGCTCCAAAGGGCATACGCCCTCAGCTCATTCGAGCAAAATCATTTCGGCCAAAGAAAAGTATCTGCGTAACATGCATCCGTAATGCTCTTATGGTGAATTAATATGAATTGAACTCCTCAATGAAATGCTGATGAAAACTGAGTAGATTACACGCCTAAATTTGCATATCTTAAATTTTTGTTTAACTGCAATCAAGCACCGAGCGGGCTCCTCTGTTCCGGGAATTGCGTTCAATGAGATTTAAGTCGTCCTCTGTTTCGACTCAGATAGGGAGCAAGAGGGTGGCTGGCTATGTCGGTCTGGGTTCTGGGGAGTGGAATTACGTGGAGGAAATGGAATTTCCCTCTCAGCCGCAAATGGAATCAGAGTTTCGGCATTCGGAGATATTCAATTAGATCAGCAACTATATGGGAAAGAGATTTTGGGTGGCTGGCTGGCTGGCTGGCTGGAACTGGGACCAATATTGTTGATGTGAAGACCAGGTTTTTTGTTTTTTTTTTTGGTAGAATAAAACTACATAAATAAAATTGAATTCCGTTTATTTGATTATAATCGAAAAGGGTCGAGGCTGTGCCGGGTCTTAGGGAGTGATGAATAATCAATTGTCTGCTTAGAGTTTTCAGTTAGAGGAGAAACGAGCTGTGAATTAATGTGGAGTGGCCAAAGCCTAATGAATTAGTGAAAAGTTGATTAATTACCGTCAACTGGAGTGGAGGGTAAATACCCATTGGTAAATCGTTCGCAGAAGGGGTTAAAATATAAACAAGGCATTTGAACTGCTTGGAATGCTGGGTTAGAGTGGCTCGTGTACGGCAACGATAAATAATACGGAGGAGAACTGTGAAGGAATATATCAAAATTGGTTTTTGGAAAGGATATCCTTGATAGGTCATCAGTTCTAAGAATCATTACGTGATAGAGGACTGGTGTATTACAACAAATGTATGCAACTCATAGTAGGAGCCCTTAAAGCTTCATCGCCGAAATTCTTAGTCTTTTTCGAGTTTTAAAATATATTCCTCAGCTAACTTTGTATAAAGTTGATTCAAAGGGGCTTCTTCTGTGTCAATGTTTAGCTTGCATATATGGGTATAGAATTCGAGTTCGTCCTTCTCCCCATTCTGGTTGTACAATTTTTTCAATCATCGACATTGAGACAGTTTAGTCTATCGTTCTATTCTTAAATACTTCCTCGCGGTTTCATTAGTAGATTCCATTGAAATAAGATTTTAAGTGCACATATGTACATAGATCAGTATCCAGGTACAAGTTAGTCATTGCGTTTACTGGGGATGGTGAGAATTGACTATCCAAGGTGAACTGATGTGTACACTGTCAGCCTCTTTGGGTGTCACATGACAACTTATTTCTAGCAGAACTGATACTCAAAGTGATTTCACTTCGAGTACCCAACTGGAAGCAGTTAGAAGGCTCAGTTTTAGTTCGAACCGTAGGGCGACTTAAGTAAGTGTGTAGCTTGCTTACATAATTTAGGGAGACAAATTCGATTTCAGTTAGAGCTAATTTTGGGATCCAATAATAAGGCAAATCAGGTCTCCCCCTTGATTCAGGCCCACCTTTCTCGACTGCTCACCCTTTCTTAATAGACGTGAACTATTTAGTATACATCTTACTAAGTTCAGCGCAACTACAGTAGGGGTACCCTTGCTAAATTGTCTCTCGTGGCGACTACTTACAGGATCTCTCTCTTTCAAATGCTCTAGCAGTTCGAATTTAGTCTTTCTAACGGACAAAACAATGATTTCGTAGTGCACACTGATTCTAAAACTACATCTACTGAATCCTTTGAGGTCATCCTTGAGCCCTGCCCTCTTGAGCTCTTCACCAAAGAAGTTGCAGTAAAATCACCCTTTGCCTCCGACGACAAACCTCCATGTGAAAAGCAACCGAATTGGACAAAATACCGTCACCAAGTGGTCAAACGTAAATGCGACTTTGAACCCCATGGATTTCAACCTCAATCTCGAGTACAAATTTTCCTCTAGAGAAAGCTAGACAAATAGTGAAGTCATCAACTCTGCCTCCCTATCAATTTTCACGGATAAGTCAAAAACAGACGAAGGTACTGGCTCATGAGTATTCTCAGAGGAACCATCGATTGTACGGTTCATAAAACTCCCCCATATCCACTCTGAATAGCAATAATCACAGAGACATATACATAGACAACCAATCAATCATTAAGGCCATCAGAGTGGTCAAGAGATGCAAAGGCCAACGCTCTGTTGGATTCTAGAAGATATGAGCTTCTAGGGAAATGAAATGACTGATTAGCTAATTAGAAAAGGGCCCGAATCAACCGAATACTTGGCCCTAACCCCATAAGTTTCGTTCAAAATCCAAAATCGCTCCGGACTTGCACAACATTGCCAATGCGAGGTGGAGTTCACTTACCTCTCATGCCGCGTTTCGTGAATACTTTGGGCCCAATACAACAAAAGGAAAGCTCCCAACCCAAAAAAGATCACAGTTGCCCCTTCTCATAGGTATTCTCACAGCCCACAAGTCAATGATGGCTTTGGTAGAAACTTACCAAAATGTTTTAATGACTTCTGCGAAGTAGCTAAAACGGCACCTGAAACTACCCTAAAATTTAACACGAAAATGGTTTGTTCAGAAGGGCCGCTTCTCCCATAGACCAGTAGTTAGATTAACACCGGGAAACATAATGGATCCGTTGAGATGCTAGTAAGTATGGGTCGTCTACGAACCAATCTACCTACCTAGTGTAATTACATACAGAAAAAAACCAATTCCGTTTCTAGACCATTCAGTGAAGTGGTAAAGTATCATTTGAACTTAAGTGCAGAGATTTTGAACCTTTTAAGGTAAACGTATCTTCGGATATAATTGGGTTATAAGAATGGCTAAGCCCGGATCACCGGGTTGAGATTCGTAAGCGAAAAAGACCAAACATATTGTTAGGACCTAGTTGTCTTCATTCTGAATTCAGAGTGTATTTAGAATGTCTTGATATCTTTATTTTTCATTCACACTGCATTACTGTCAGCGCCGCATTCTCTGTGTAGGTTTGTTGACCTTATAGGATGCGCACCCAATGTCCGCCTTGAAATGCCGAGTTCCTCTTTTTAAAAACCTCTTTCAATCAAGGGATGCAAGTGCCTTTAATGTTCTCTAAAAAAACTTTATATTACTTGTAATGATATGGTTTGCTGTATAATTAGCCATTAAACATTTATAGGCCGTAAACTGTTGCTAAATCATCAATAATTTACTTGTAAAACGTGCACAAAACAATGTCACTACACAGATTTCCCACCGCGTTTCTTGAGAAACTCCCATAAAAGTATGCCAAGATGTTTTTTCTCCACAAAAGCCCTATTATTATTAGTAGTAAAAAGTGAAATGAGTCATGGCACATCTTTTGGCTAAAACATCGTTTGTCGTTTTATTGCTGAGTAACAGATACGCTGGATTAACAGCATTAACATAAAGCGAGCCGTGTTTACTTACTTTACCAATCAATAGCCAGTTATCATAGATTTTATGTTCCTAAAAAGGACAAGTGGGCTTTATTTCAGTCCAACTGTTTCGAAGATTGCATCTTGAAAGAACATTTCTATCATTTCTTTCCCCTTTCTTGCTTCACTATCGAAGTCCCTACGTACCCTGCTATGCTCAATCCAAAACCCATCCTCTTGCAGTGGATTGACAAGAAAGTAATTCCAGTTTTAGCCATTAGATTGGGTTATGTTTTCATAACTGACGTCTATGTTATATCTCCTCTTCTTTGGCTCGCGGAAATCTACAAAATTTGGTTTTACTAGTATCAGGCATGTTTCCTTCAATATTCAGTGAGATTATGGAAGGTGTTTTTGGACAAAAATAGTAAATGGGCTACCGGATGTGGACTCAGCCTCAACCTGAGCACGAGAATCAAAATACCGACCTTCATGCTTCCACCAATTGCTTGGCTTATCCTTCAGTGCCAAGTACCGTGGTTGACATTTAACATGGAGCAACGGCTAAAGAAAATTTAGGTGGCTTGCAGTAAAACCTACGGTAAGAAGGTTCAGACGGGACTTCGCCTGATGGATCGCTAGTCTGGTTTGAGTGAGTTAAGGAAAGATTGCAACATAATATTTCTGACCAAAGTGCAAAGAACTGCGGTTCTAGGTGCAACGAAGATGCCCTACAGAAGCTTAAAACGTAATGCTGCATCTTTTATCACTTGATCTTCATATTATATCCTTTTCATCATGTAGTACGGTCAGGGTAGGCGAAGCAGGATGCTGACCAGACCCTATGGTCACAGCAGCATTCTGTATCTGTTAACTCGGAATCTAATAGCCGATCCAACCGACTCCCAGAGTCGAATAACGAAAGCAACTGATTGACAAATGAGTTCGAGACAACAATTTTCACCGTGTGTCGGTTAAAAATATAGACTGGGGTGTAGGAGCGGGGATCTTCTCTGATGTCTTCAAAATGTCCTTGTCTTCCGCTCTCTTGACTCATGAGCGGCCTTTCAAGTTGAAGTTCTTGTTGTACGGATATCCTCATTGACAGTGAGTCAGCTATTAAGGGTATTGTGTCGGTCACTATAGAGTTTCTTCGCTGGGCAATTCGTTCAGAATCAGTTTCTCTTGAGTTCAGCACCTAACGCACAGTAACATGGAAATGAGGGAAATGATAGTAGAAGGCAGGAAGTGTCATATCCAGGCAGTTGTAGCCCGAAATCTACAAGAATACAAGAACTATTGAATAGAAAGAGGACAGAGATTGTTAGAGCTCTTTAGGACTAGCCACTGCTAGTACATTGTCGTAGATGCAATATCCTTAACGAGAAAGAGACAATGTTGCACTTCCTATGGAAATGTCCAGCTCTAAGAAGGGCAAGACAGTGCACATATGGTAAACCTAACTGAGTGAAAACTAATTATAACTGACCTCACTATCAGTTTCCTCGCTTTTCCCGTATCCTCTATCAGTTTACAACATTCTACATTCTGTAGGTCCTGTAGTCAAGGTACCAAAACGTGGAAAGTTGCCTCTGTACACATATGTCGAAGAAAATGTCCTTCCCATAATCTCCCATCTCATGGAGAGATGTATGTTGACTTGCATAAGTCAAGTCCTATGAAAAGGCTACGAGTCTCATCTAGAGACTCACGACCTTTTCAAGGAGCGTTCAGTTTGGAAGTAGCTTTTCCAAACGTACACTGGATTCTGGCAAGAATATGCTCTACCATGTGACTTCTTCAATCTCGTGGGGAGAAGATACAATTGCGAATTCTACCAGCTGTACCAAGACGATGATGGATGATGTCCATTTCATTGGGTCTGGCAAATGGACAACGCTTGACCCAAAAGCTCATAAGCATATAAGCTTCTAGGTTCCAAGTGAAAACCAAGAAAATTGGAAAAAAACGTGAATTTCTTCGATCCTGGTCCTGCAAGAGAATAAGAGCAAATACCGACTTGAAACAGATCTCGATTTGTGTGTAGAAGTTTGCCAAATAGACGAATGTAGCTTTTAAGATACTTTTATGCAAGATAACCAAGAAGAACCACACTAAACACTGCACTCAACTCCTCAATATATATTTTATATTGAATAATGTTTGATATGTGTTATAAATAGGTCCTTAAGCACCTCTAAGCTATGACCTGTGTTACGTTAGGAACTATTTAAAACATTCATTTGGCTATAACAAATATCCTTCCACTGCTCTGCTAAAAATAGACAAATCACTCATCTTTGACACACCACCTACATTATTCAACCAAAAAAAAAAAAATAAAAAGGAACAAAAATGTTACATAAAGGAAGACCACCCACCCATCCGCCGTCCATCCACCAGCTCATCTCACATCCTAGCAAAACGCCATGCAAAACACATAATATCTACTACCTCTGTAAAAGGTACACACAAAACCCTTCAGCTTAAAGGACATCATTCCAAATGAAATGCTTTTCATCTCTTAAAAAGTTTTTCTCTCTCTGGCAACAAAAAATAACGCAAAAAAAAAAGGAAGCCTTCCCTTTGTTGTCTTTTCAACCTTTCAAATGAAAAGGGTTTCCCAGTGTTGTGCCCAACAATAAATAAATATATTTCACTCACATATTATCCGTGCATTATCCATTTTCGGCCACTTACAGGCTATAAATTTTAATTTCCCCAGAGCACTTCCCAACTATGTGTACCAACAAGTGAGGACAGGTGTTGGAGAGCGTTGACAAGGGTGGTCAGCTACACCTCACATCAGGTTCTATTGAAGGGGTAGATCCGCATCCCGACTGCACAAGTGAGCACAGCTCCAAGTACACGTCTCATTATTATTCGCCTTTGTTCCTCTTCGGTGGATGTATTAAAAGCCTTTAAGCATATGTATGCATATATGTGTGTGTGTGGATCTGTAGTTTGAAGCACCCATGTGTGAGTATATGTAGAACAACTTTACAATTTCGATTAATAGCAGTCTGGCCGTGACATTATTGCTGGGTCGATCCCCCTCCGTCTCCCCCAGCGCCATGGCCATAAGGAGTGTGAAAAAGGACAAGCTTGCAAGCGGAATACATACACACATACGATGTACACACGAAAATGAAAAAAGGAAAAAAAATGTAAAAAAGGACCTCAACCCGAGAGTGAATTTCCATGAGAACACCACATACATATGTACATACAGCAGGGGGGTTGCATGCCATGGAGAACGTGTGCGACATTGAGGGGACCATGAAGGCTGGCGAGCGAGCGCCCTTCAGCGGCGGCCGCCACTGTAATATTCTCGTCGGAGGCAATTAAATGAAAAGCATTTCAGTTGGACCACCCCAAACTGGCCGCCATCTGAAGGTCCGCCGTCACTACCACGTCGTTGTATTTAATTACCCTCGGAGCACACGATTTATCCCCTTCGCCAGCTGTAATCCCGTGTAATTACGAGGACTCAGCTGATTTCCTTCAACAGCTCAATTATACAGAGTCAATAGGTGGGCCCGGCCCAAACTCCAACCGACTTTATTACCTGCGCTGTGCTTTTGCTCAAATTGATTTTTATGAAATTTAATAAACAACTCCCACCGCCCCCCCCCCCAGGGGCAGGTGAAAATTCCTGAGCGAATAAAAATTTGTACATTATCATAAAGTAATTCGGAGATTTATTGCGCCTTCTTTAGCTATAAAATCCCAACTGACGCGCACGGTGTGGTTTGGTTGTTCGCCCTGCGTCGTCGTCGTCATCCCTTTGTTTTCCGCCCACAATGGGGATTCACTTTGTGTGAGGAACAAAGCGCCTAGCTTACGGTTTGACGCTCTCACCGGAAATTGGGCTATGTTCTTTTTTTTTTTTACGATTCACTCTCATCCCTCTTCAGGTGTGGAAGGAAAAAGGGTGCGAGCCAGGATCTGTCGTGGGTACAATTAAAACACTTCATAATGTGATTTTTGACAAATTTATCGCTTTCCGACGAGGACGCTTAATTTTTTGTTTACCGACATTACACCGCCGTCGTGCCACCTTCGAGTCGTATTTCAGTTCTCCTAGGGGGTGGGACACCACTCCCCCCAGTTGAAAACCAACAGATAAACAAACATATTCGCCACCACCGCCGCCGCTAAGTCAGCAGGTCAACCCTTGTGCGAGTGGCCGAGGAGAGTAGGGTTTGGTTGTTGTTTGGTAAACACTTCGTGGATTTACCTTGTCCACAGTATGGCAAACAAACAAATCGGTTCGCTGTTATATTTTGGGTTTAGGCGTGTTTTTTTTTTTTTTATGTACTGTTGAGCCCTTGAAACTGTCCACGCCATTGAAATGGATGCCCGAAGTGTGTTTGCATTGTAATAAGTTGTTGACGCACAAGTCAAGAGGTTTTAGATTAACATATTGCACGAGTCCTTGATTCCGGATGGGGTGCGTAGCTTGGGATATTATTAATTTTCCGAGATGACACATTTGACAGATGCTTAAGGATTATCAATCAAACGAAACGCGCCGGAGCGCGAAGCGGGACGACTAGATTTAGATGGGTTGTAGGCAAAAGTGTCTAAAGTGATGGGGCCAATGCGTCAGTTTGGCACGTCGACGGCGATATATCATTTTAAACTCAATGCAGGATCTACTCATGTTAAAATACGTGATACTCATAAAAAAAGGAAAAGATTTTGAAGTTTTTTCTTTCTTCTTTTTTCAACGAGTGTGTGAAGGCGTGATATATTCAAGGCCAGACGGTGTAGAAGGGTGAATTATCCCTTAATTATGCAACAGAAAAAGTACCTATGTGATCAGAAATTCTGAAAAGGATGTAGCAGTCCTGATGAAGGTCGATTTGTACATGAAGATGGGTGTACTGCTCACATATCATTATTTGGAATTACCCTGAGAACAGATAAGGATACAAATATTCATGTAAGTAATTGCAGGTAGTTCTCATTTGTCTGGGCTAAGACAGGGGCTAATACGTTACTCTCACCCAATTAAGATTGAGAAGAGAAAATGATTTCTTCTTCCATTGACCAGAGGGCGCCGTGGCTCAAGTGATTAGTCTGTTGGACTACGGATAGAGGGGTTCCAGGTTGAATCCCTAGACAACATCTACCAAATCTATTACGACCTCTCGCGAACGTCTGACAAACATTCGAGGGTACAATTGTCATGAGAAAGATTCTCAAATGAGAAATTGACTTCGTTATTAAATAGTAGCGAGTAAACAGTAGACCCCTTCCATTCATTTGAAGAATATAAGACCTAAGGTTCTGAGAAGCTTGGTCCTGTCCGAAAGTACTGTTGCGCACAAATATCTATTTATTTTTTGTTGTTATTGACCAGAGGGAATAAACCAGGCTTCTAGTAGTGACACATAGACTTAACATAACACTGCTGCCACTAGATAAAAGGCGTTCGAATTTCATTTTTTTCGAAGAATGATGTTTGACCTATTTATGAGTCCCAGTATGAGACCGTTCCATGGTTTTTCAGTTGTGATTGCCCGAATCGAACTAGTTCGAATCTCGTTACGTGTGAACAGCGAAATATATTTGTGTACAGTAAGGTGCAAGAGGTTTTGCAGACAATATCAAACAAGTTTAGACGCGTAGCTATAGGATTTGGAAGTTTTGACAGGTCCTTGATGGAATATAACTGTTTGGTTCAGCTGATGCAATCTCTAGTGCACAGCTTATAGTGGTAAAAGGATTTGAGGGATTTTTTTCGGAGTGAAGGTGCACATACTGATACTGCGGAAAATAAAGAAATTTTGGTGACGATCTGAAGATGGCTTGTTTATTCAAGCTTAAACGCACTAATAGCTACAGTGGTCTTAGCTTTTATGTAGTATAAAGTAGCAGAAGTGTTGACGGTGATTGAAACGTTCCGATTTCAATCTGATCCCACATACTGTCTCTGTCTTCTACTACTAGTTCATTCACATCCAAGTCCAAGTTAATCCCACTGCCATTTTATTTTACGACGATGTGTGGTCGTATAGTGTATCGAACTAGATATAGATACTGCGACAGCCTCTGCCCTGCCTGCCTCCTACGACCTTTAGCACTGTGCCTCGACGTTGCTTAGCACCCAAACCTTGAACGTATAGAAGCAGGAAATTCTGAAGGTCTTCGAGCGGTGCACTGCACTGAATTGTGGCGTTGAACTTGTTGATTCTCTTGGCAGAATACCATATGTCTAATTTATCATTGTCACAATTTGTCCCAGAGTCCAAGATATGCCTAGAACGCTTTTGTAGTTTTTTTTTGCGATTGTGCCCAGAAAAGGTTTCCAGGTTATTTCGAGATAACGTCCAAACAAAAGCTGTTTTGTACACCATTTATAGTTACATAGAACATAAAGATTTATGTTTCTTCTCCTAGTAAATGGAGTGATGATGATTTTCTTTGGTTTACTTCTAACCAAACTTTGATTTTGATGCATCCGCCTCGCATTTAAAATAGACTCGAAGCGGGTTTTTCCAAAGTTCGTCCAAAAAAGTGCAAAGTCTGGTCATTTTTGATTTGCCTGCTTTATATCCAAACTAGATTTCATTAAGAGAACGTTCTAATAAAACTGTTTTTTCGATGTGAAGTTTAGGAACACTGACCTGAGGCTGATTGGGTTGAACAATTTTCGGTCCGAAGGAGACCATGCAATGTTGTTTTGTTTTAGTTTTTATGCGGAACTCTAATCCTAATGTTAGTACAAACTAAGTTTTAGCCTACATTGTATTTTTCCTGACATCATACATATGCATGTACATACATAGATCAACTACCAAGGATAATGCTTAAGCATTTGAAGCTACATAGGTATATAGAAATCAAGCGTCTTACATTCATAAATACTTAATATATGTACTTGTTGTCCAATTTACCGATTTAAATCCTCTTCAAAATTCTCTTCCCTGTATACATAAATATGTAAATTTATTCCTAGAGTAGTGTTTCTGAATTATGACAACTCAAACGTCACTTATTTCATCCATCAATTTGCTGTGCATTATAATTCTGTTCGTGTACGCTTCAAAAACAGGAAATTTCTACTAAGATTCAACATTTCAATCCTGTTCGAGTACCCAAAAGTTTTGTAGATTTTTGTAGTTTCTCTGCCACATCTGTCAAACCGCTGTACGTTGTGTTTGTTGTTTGAGTGTTTGACGTTTGAAAAGAAGACAAGAAGAACGGAGAAAGTATACGAACACACCTTATGTTGGGTGTCATTTAAAAAAGTAAGCCTAGACGAGCCCAATGACTCGGACAAATATGAGGTTCCGTATTATATTTTCGAAACAGTTGGGCAAAATCAACTGATTCCAAAGAAAGGTTATATTCAAATGGTTGTCATTGGCTTAAGCTTAGAAACATATTGAAAGAAGTAAAGTGTGTCGTCTGGATATACCTTCTGAGGCAATAAGATCAGAACTTTGCTTATGTGCAACTTTCCTTGGTTTCTTCGGCCAGAGTCTGATCTGTACAGGGCTGTAGTACAATTTGCACTGAAAAGTCCAGAACCACTCTAAGGTCTAGTGCTGAACTACACTTCTCATTAGGGCCAAGCCGACTACTTTCTAAAGAGTAGCTGTTTGAAAATAGTTCGAAAATGGATCTCACCAGGCCTCAAGTCCTAGACAAGGCTTAGAGGTTGATTTTTGAGAACCTTAACTGCTTTGTCTGCTTTCGCTTCCTTCATCAGGCCCTGTGTAGACGATTGTATTTCTTACGAAAGCAAGCTGTGTGATTATCCTGCTTTTAAAATTTTTGGTTTAAGTGGTCGATACTGATACTCATCACTGAAATGCCTTCTTAGCTATTTTCGAATGTCAAACCAAGTCAAGTGGGTATTAGTAAGTCCTGTTTCCTGGTGTTCCAACAACTCTTTTGGGTCTCAGTGCTCCAATGTAGTGCTTTCTAACGCACCATCTTTCGCGACTGTCAAATAAATTTCTTTCGGACACAGTTGGCCCATTCCTTCCGCATCTGAAGTAAAACAAGGACAACGGAAATAGTTTTGAAAAACTGTGCCTCGAATGGATTTACCATGCCAAATATTTGTACAGTTTTTTGGCTCGACTACAGCTACATAAGTCGTTTTTGTTTTTATTATTTACGACCTGAAAGATGAAATAATTTGAAAAACTTTTGGATGATGTAGCAAACAATGGGACTACTCTCAAAGTACCATCTGTTCACCAACAAATAAGTCTTGGCCATAATAAAATACCAGCAATCATAGTACAAAGCCTTGTAAACAAAAACAAACTTTACAGCATCAACTAAAACTTTCCATCGCCAACTTTAGAGTGTAACCATACATAGTTCCGTCCTTCCATAAAAACAAAGTTCACGTCCAAAGCTCGTTTACCTTCCATAAAACGTAAGCACGTCATAGTTCCAAATCATAACAAAGCGAATAAAACTAAATTAAATCTCCAGCAACCGTCAGCAGTAAAAGAAATCCCCACGTGGAGTCCCCACCACAGATGAGAGCGCAGAGCTAAAACACTCTCTCAATCATCCTAAAACGCCTTAGTCCCGCAAAAAGAAAAAAATCAATTAATCATCCCGAATATGCCTTTTGTCAAACATATTTCCGTAGGCTTAATATTTAATTTCATTAAAAGCAAGTCCAGACCAAAAAATGAATACCCCGGCAGGAAGATAAAAACCGACACACAAATAATATTGAGACATCCTCCCACCGGAGATTATAGGTCCTTAAGCAGCCAAAAGCCACTAAATATGCCCACATAATTTTCAATAATACCACAAATCCCTCAGCAGCAAGTCAAGACTGAAAAACTCTCGAGTGCCGCCCAGGAATCCGACTCAGAACGAAGAAGAAGCAACAGGGAGTGCGAGTATTTCTCGTACTTGTACTGGTGGTAATCGAACACAACCACCGCCAACCAGTAGGCAATGTGGAAGGACTTCAGCGCCATTGAGCTTAAATCACAAATTTCGACACATGTCCCGTTTATGGGAATTTATTTATGCGAACGGATTTCGGTGGCATTCCGTAATCAACACTATTTATCAAATCAACCACCTCACGTGCCCACAATACCTCGTCACCGCCACCGCCGCCCGATGACACGACCCGACTAAATAGGGACAAATGCCGGCATTATGTGCTCCTTTCGTCGCAGCAGCCAGGGTAGAGGAACCAGAAAAGAATCATCCACCAACGAACGATGGAGCTATGGCGGCTGACTGTGTGACTGGCATTGACGGATGCCTGGTCGGGTTTATTCGAGATTTTTTCCACCCCCATCCCCGTTGTTGTTCGCCTGGGCTTCCAAGTTAACCAGCGAAGTGGAAAATTGGATGCCTGACTGAATGACTGACTGCCGGCTGTACGGTAGAAGCGCCAAGTTCTGCTTAATTTTGCATGCTTGACTTATTGACGGGAAATAAGCTCCCGGATTTTCCTGCTTTGGGTATATGTACAGATTTTTTTTTTGTTGTTGCTGTTATTGTTCCCTTTCTTCTGGAAATGCAATTTCAAAGAATACAAAAAATAAAGGAGTCCTTATGACGAAATGAAACACGAGCTTTGCTGATTTGCTTGTTCCTGTGCGCTGTTCCTGTTGCCGCCGTCACCGCCTCTGGAACAAGGAAACAGGGCCACAAGGCGCTCCTCTGTGACGGTGCCTGGAAGGATGTTGGATTATTAGGAGTCATGGCTTCCGCCCTTTGTAACAGTTTTTTTAGCATATCCGTATCGGATTCAGATATTTCACGGTTGTCCTATGACGGTGACTGACGTTTTGACGTTTCAAATGTACATACATACACAGGCTGCACGAGGCGGCAGGGACTCCAGAGCTGGAGTGCGATTTGATTTTATTGTTATTTTCTTCGGTGGTTGTTACTGTTCTTCTGGTTCTTTTTCGTTTTCGGATGAACTCGTAGGTGGGCGTCCTTATACTCTGAATTGATGTGAATTACATGCTTAGGAGCGTAATTTATTTTCATAGATTTCCCGTTTTGATGGAGTTAACATTTTCGGATCTGTGTCGGAAGGCTGGAACTCCTTTTTTTGTAGATTTGCAATATTTCTTCCGATTTCTTTATTCGTGTGCAGATTGGCATTGGAATTCGATTTCATGGGAGAAGGTCCTTGGTAGACCTTCTTACTCGCAGCCTCATCAAATTAAGTTAAATGTTCGATCAACCATGACATTTAGTTGGAACGTACTAAGAAATAGTAGTCTTGGTCCTCCAGAATCCATGGTGTGCACTGCAATGACATTGTACAGAGTACATTTTAAAATGGGTTCAGTTCCATGACCATCCATCCCTCTTAAGCCAAGTTATTGCAGAAAACGTTAACTCCAAGCAGTAAGACCTAACACTGTTTTCCATTCTGTTGTGAGTAATGACCTTAAAAATCTAAAGATTATGTCACTCAAACGAACAATTAACAGCTCTTGCATGGATTAGGTCAAGGACGAATAGCTATAGTCTTCCAAGAACAGCCTGGAAGAACTTACGAAAGACGTTAAGGAAGATGAAGAGTAAAACTAACTTACTCTCAACCAAAGTAAACCAACGCATGCCTTATTTACATGAGATGTTGGGCGAAAAAGCTCTTAGTAATCTTTTTCAATTTGGATAGTTGAAAAGGTCCTTACAAACTATGGGGAGACTTGTCTTGATGTGAAGACAATATTACAATATTGCAGAGCCTAACACAACTGACAATGAGACTATTTGAGACTAGACATCCAAATTCGCTTCAAACTGACACCAGGAAACGTCTCACTTGCCCAGCATGCCTACAGGCCGTTCAGTGAAGACAGAGTTGCACGTGGTGGTAACAGTGTTAGAAAAGTCACTGGACCAAAAAGAGATGTCACCTTAGCAGCATTCCTGGAGATAGAAGGGGGCTTTGAGACCATAAACCTGACAGCAATTAGAACAGCATTAAACCATACGCAGGTGACACATATGCTATACGACTGGATAGAGACCATTATCAATTCTCGGAATATCACAGAAATCTGAAGTGGTCCTATTTACAAATAAGAGAAACATACCCGATTTCGAGCGACCAAGTCTAAATGGAGTTCCACTCCAAATATCAGTCAAAACTAAATATCTGGAAGGAAATAAATATGGAAGGACAATATAATGGAACATATACGAAGAAAGCCTAGACAGCTTTTTATGATTGGAGCAGAATTTTCGGTAGGAAATAGGGCCCCAAACTGCAGCTATCCATTAGCATTGATTTAAAAAACAAAATCCCAAGCTCACATACTTCCGACTGAGTTGAATGAATGGTCAAGACTAGACACATCAACTCAGAACTGGGTGACGTCACTGCCAAGTACTTGGTCTGAGTTCTAGAGGTACTTCCAAACACGGAGTGTCCTATTGAATCTCAATGGTACACCACTTCAAATCTCATTTAAGGCGAGATATTGGATTGTTTACAGATATGTAGGTGAAGACATGTCAGAAAGGATAAAGAAAACATAGATATCATTCTACACATGCAGGAAAATCTTTCGTATAAATAGGTCTTAAAGCTTTGTTCATACGATTGCCAATGTGGTGCTCCAAATGAGCTGTCAATGAAAAGTTAATTTGTAGCAATTGTCAGTAGTCAGATCTTGTCCAGTTCCTGACAGTTTATAGCTAGTTAGCTGGAAAACAGCTTCCAAAAAGAAGTTGTAGCGACTCATCATCCGATTCACATTTTAAAACAATCGTTTGCCAATATCTTCTTCGTACCGTTTGTCGTTTTTTTTCTCAAAACCATCTTACCCGGTCGAGATGGCATCTTCTCCATATTTCTTAAAAATACATCCTCCAACATTTTTCTTTCCCTCTCTAACCTTCTACGCATAATATGGGGTCATCCATATTGTTGTTCCAAAAGTAAAATAATTAAGACACATTTATAATTTAAATTTCCATGAAAGTTATACTTCACGGGTCGTGTTGTGTGAGATGTGGTTCCGTCTTGTTGAAACCACATGTCTTCCACATCAGGGTTTTCAGGGATTTTTCATTTTCGAAGAAATGCACACAATACAGTGCATTTTGTATATGCAATGGCTTTTGAGTGAAAAATGAAGTTCATCGTTGAAGTATATTTGTATAATTGGTCATTCAAACGCTGATGTTCAAGCCATTAATCGGTGTATCTTCTACGTCGTTGAAGGATGCAAATCCAAGCGGAAAATGCACCATTATATCCTATAAAACAACAATATAAACTAAACATATATTTACATTCCTGGTTTGACGTATGTATGTATATGTGATTGAGACAGGAATGCTAAGTCCGGACCACAAATTGAATGACCCTGTACTTTCACTAGAAGTTCTTCAAGTTTGGAAAACCTCCAAACACTTATTTCCCTTAACCAACATACCTTTCTGATAGGTACATAGGGTTTGTTAATGATCTGTCTTCGGCTTTGAACCTTACATATTTACATACTCCACTTAGTTGGAGTTACAGCTCGGGGTGAACCTGTACTTCAACCAGCAAGCCTCTCTAGTTAGCCGGCTTTGAACCTATGTTGTAAAAATGAAACTGTTTAGTTCAGGTCCGTCGTATCGCCTTAATTCTTGACTACCTCAAGGCAGCTATCTAGGTTCCCTTCTTTTCATTTAACTATAAACAATCCTGCGGCAGTCTTTAAATACTGATCCATTTTCCTTTACTCTGATTACACCATATTTTCCAAAGTTGTGTATTCACCACAAGGTTCTCTTCTCCTGACCTTCGCGTATTGTGCCCAAAGGACCTCGATTTTTCATTTATTGAGGCTTTACTTGACTTTGCGGTCCAAAAAAATTATCCAGACCTTATGTGACCAGATGTTTTGCTCGCTGTTTTAAAGTTCAGAAAGAAAACCATCAATGCTCTTCGAGGTCTACCCTAGAACGACTCCATTATTTTGCCTGCCTATCAAGACCATTTAAGCCTTATTAACTTGAATACTTTTAAAAACTCAGGTTCTTTCTAGCTCCCTATATACTTACATTTGTAACTAAACTTGTAGTACAATCGGCTTACTAAATGGGCCACAAGAGCATATCAACCAAGTGAAACGGGTAGCAAAATAGTTGAAAAGGTATCTTAACCTTTGAAGGGGACAATGGTTCTTAAACCCTATGCCTCACGATGAAGGTGAGAAAAACAAAACTAAGAAGACCTGATTATTCTTTCCCTTCGGTCTGGATTAAAGGTAAAAACATAATGAAGACTGGATGTATCCGGCAAACTGAAAGTAACCGCAAAACCATTAAACCCACTGTGGGACAACTTCAAGTGAAAACTGTTTATGTATTCTCCGTTTATCTCACTGCTGAGGTTTTGGTCCTGACAGTCGTCATCAGGACTGGTCAGTCACTTCATTGTGTGAAATCATCGTGACCACTTAAACTCAACATCAGAGTGTATTAACACCTCTTCCCCGACCAGCAGTGTTTTATTCTTAGAATAATTCCCCCCAGCCACCAAACTGATTCCTCGGCGGCGGAGTATCGCTTTGTTTATTTATTTATTTTTGAAAGCATTTATCTTTTAAAACATTTCTGTCTTCATTAAAAGAAAATTTGATACGAAAGGGATTTTCTTTTGTCCTCTGTTGTATCTAGACTTTGTTTATTATGTCAACAGATACTCTCGGATACAGAAAGAAAACGAAACCAAGTACACTCGGAAAACATATCGATATTCATCTATTGAGCCAGCTTATCACAGCCATATCGAATTTATTGGCCGCAATGGCCAACTGGCAGTGGGTGGGGGCGCAATTTACATTTTTATTTTTGGGCCATGCTGAAGGACAAATCGGATATGGCTCAGCGCAGAGGGAACCAATCAAAAGCAATAAAAACAAAAGGCACTGGAACTGGCTCGATCGGGATGATAAGATGTGTCTCGCGCACTCTGCATACATACGTCTCAATAAATACAAAAGAAATTCCAATACAAAGCGGTTTTTGATGAACGGTCGTCGATTACGTGGGCGTTGGCACTTTCATCCGAAGCGACATTCTTTTTTTTATCGGAGGGGCTTTTGTTTTTGAACTCGATGCCAGTCGTTTGTGAATACTGAATACTTTTATAGATTGCTTTACGATGCCTTTTTCTAATAATATTCGAGGAAAAAATGTGATCCTTGGAATGGAGCACACATAAATCGCCAAAAATTGAGGAAGCATATCGGTGGAATGTTCGATTTGGGTTAGTTTGAGTTATGTATTCAAATTTCGGTTGGAATGGGACTAGACTTGGCCTTCGGACTGGCGGGAGTGTGAACACACTATTGTGCAAATGGCTTGCGCTGTCATAAACAAATGGAATTGGAGCCCCCGGCTAGTAAGGTGCCCAAGTCACCGTCATTATTCAAGAATATCAAAACTCACTCTATGGCCCCTCCGAGATGGCATTGGCTGATATTAGGGTGGTAGACGAAGCTATTTGCAATTTCGAAATTGTCCAAGATTTTGTGATAGTATTGATGGTCAGGCCAGCCATACAAATTGGGGATGAACCCGTTCTTGGATTCGAAGAATTATTGATTTTCTTGGACATTTATTGGGAAATTTTTTAGGACGAGAGATTGGAATTTCTGATATGGAATCAGATGGGTACTTCTGTTTACAAATAAAGAAAACATTAAAAAGGTTTCAGTCTACAAACGAATAAAAAATTGAAGCAAACAGCCAGGGATAGGATTAGAGATATTGTAGATACGGCTCTTCACTAGTATCGACACGGTGAAGAAATCATCACAAAGTGTCCATTTCGGAGGTGTCTTTCGATATGGTAAGTACATAATTTGAATACAAAGGCCCACCTCTGGAGGTTGATTAACTGAATATATAGAGATGTATTAATAAGCAAGCTGTAGACAGGGTCATCTTAGGGAGGCATCACTCAATAGGTTCCTGAAATATTGGAAATCTTAGATAGAAAGGACTTTAACGAGGTGTCCCACACTGACTACAAGTTCCATGCGAATGACTCAATTATAGGTAAATTAGTTTTATTAAGAATTGAGTTGGAAGCCATGTTTTGAAAAATAACCCACCTGAGGCAGGAAAGAGCAATTCCTACATTTATAGGGCTAAGAATCAGAATGGAATATTTCAAGATCAGAACGACATCTAAGCGTGGCATTGGATCAAGTATGTACACTGGAAAAAATTTGACATGATCGGGTTAGCTACTCGTAGCTTGTAGGGTGGCAAACCGTCATTAAGGCCACCAATCTAACTACCATGACGAATGTACAAAAACTAGAGTGCATTGGTACTACCAGTGGAATGAAAACAACTTAAAAAGCAGGATTTAAGATCATCCTCAACCTGCTATACAAGAATTGGTAACTACAAGCGCCGAAAAGTTAAGCCAATCGTGGAGCAGATCGACTGCATCGGGTATTTAAACTTAACAACAAAATACTACATGACGCCTTATCCTGACTTCATATGACCTTATATAAGGTGACCAGATAGCAATCATACTTTGTTTCTGCAGCTGTCAAAGTTTCCCATGACATCTATCTGTCAAAACATTCAAGTCAAGCAAATGAGGCCGGTCGTCGTCATAGCTTCAGTGTGCAGTGGCTTCGTGAAAAAGATTGAACGTCGGTACACGCTTTTGGACCTTAAACCACCAACCAGATGGAGATGGGTGCGAAATGAAGGAAACATAACCCCCGCAGCGGCCAGTATCGAAGAAAACCAAGAACTGTCGATTCGGCCCCGATCAGCCGAATTGGGCATCGCCAGAGAGTCAATCCGGCTTATTTTGCCGTATCAAGTATCAATCCGTACAAGATTGTACTGACGCAAAAATAGAAGTCGAACGACCATAAACCATAGATATGTTGGCCGGCTATCGGCTTTGTCAACAAGCAAGTGTTCGCATGTACAAAGCTTGACTGTTTGGCGTGGTTTATGTCATGGCGGCATCATCGGACCTAATTTCTTTCAAAATGAAGAAGGGGACACCGCTGCCGTCAATGGGGTCAGGTATAGATTGATGTTAACCAACTTTTTGTGGCCAGCGCTCGACAACATCTACACAAGCAACAGAACCCTCAAAGTTGTGAAGGAGATATTCGGCGACTAGGTCATCTCATGCCGAGTTCAATTGGCTGCCGCAATCGTGGGACTTGACACCATTTCATTATTTTCTCTGGGGCTCCCAAGTTTGCGCTAACAAGCCAATCACTTTGGACGAGCACGAGACCAACATTTGAGATGTTATTGCAGGAATAACGCCCCACATATTGGACCGAGTCACCAAAAATTGGATCGATTGCCAGCGAAGCCGAGACGGCCATTTGAAAGATGAGCTATTTCACACATAATGGCATGAATATTTGGCGCAATAGGTCGAGCCTAGCTTCTCACAACCATTCGTGTTGTGCGTGTTATATTCTTTACACGCATGGAAGAGTCCTAAACAGCCATGTCCGAAGGGCTATTTGTTATTTGAGAAGCTTTCTCTTGACAGTTGTACTCTCGGATGTTTGTCAGACCCTTTAGTATTTCTAGGAGTCGAAGTTTGTCCCTGGTTTCTGACTATCTCTGTCTAATGGTTGCTATTTCTTGTCGTTTTTTTTTTACCGAGCTCTAGCTTACTGCTTCTTTTGTTTACTCTTTAAAGTTACTCCATTCCAAGTTTATCGTGTCTTTATGGTCTTATAATTCTTAAATTTTGTTAGGTCTACCTGCATGAGTGGTCCCAGCTAGGATGACCTTTCTATCTTAAAGAGTCTTATTGGCAGATATCACTTTAAGCTTGTTTCCTTTTATCTTAGCTTATCTTTCAAGACAGTATTTTATACATAATTTACACCGACAAATAGAAGAGGGGTTTATGCACTACAAACACTCGCGGTGCTTTCGCCAAACCCAGATAGATGTCGCTTAAATAATCAAAGATCGTCTTCACCAGAAAAGCAAAAGACGGGTGAATAGTCCCCAAGAAAATATGGATCATGAAACAACTTCGAAACAACAGAATGAGTTGATAATGGCCCGTAGCATGTGGCCATTATATCATAAGGATAAAACTAGATAACAAGGACATAATCGGGACATAGATACAACCTTTAATTGTGAAAGAACAATGTGCTTAAAATTAAGTGTCAATTAGCGTAATATACAACGCCTTACATCCTCAGCCCCAAATTCACAATCCAACCCGGCAGGACCTGTTTGACAGAGAACCCATGACCTTAACAGTATCTCACTCATTAATATCAAATTACGTGTGGAGAAACAGAAAACAGATTACTTCGCCATAGGCGTTGTGGCCTTATGGCATTCCTTTGCAGATTGATGCCCCATTAGAGGGACTCAGCATGTCGTGTGTGTACATGATTATTTATGACAAACTAATTTTCTTAGCACGCTGTAACCTCATATCGCTTTGGGGCGATCACGGATTACACATGCTTTGCTACAAGTACATATCATAGTACGTACGTATGGTCTCGTATAACATTTCCCACCACACCAGCCGACCGCATAACGGCCACCACCACCATCACCACCCAAAGGATATGGAATTTTAAAGGCTGCGCCGCCGGTAATAATGGGTCACGGTTGGCACTCCGCCACCCGCTCATATGAACGTGAAAGGCACACCAGCAATTATAATATCACATAACACCATCCATTTACGATTTACCCTTCAAATATTTAATTCCAAGGATAAGGTTATGACTCCAAGAAGGCGCCATTAATTTCGGGACAAGCTGCCGCCGCCGACGCCGCCATTCCGCGCTGGGACCCGTACATGATGTGAACCTTTTTCGCAAAATGCAATAATCATTGATTAGTGCTGGCAGTGGGGAATCAAAGCGAGGCAGTAATTCGCATTATTAGGGTAAAAATTGCTTTATCTTTTCGTCACTTTACTTTCAGTTCGAACTTTGTCTTTACGTGCGTGGGGTGTGTGGGCGGCGGCAGAGGGTGACGGCTAAATCAATTTCACTCGTTACCCGGTCGCCTTTGATGATGATGATGTTCGTTTCGTGTCATTAACTTCTATCCTGCGGACATTCCCACTTCCTGGCGATATTCCCAGACGAGATACGAATAGCCGGACTGAACAAATCGTCAACACCCGAAATATTGAACAATTTAGGAGCCCATTACTACGGCACTAGGCGTATCGCGCGCAAATGTCCTCGTACTCCTGTGAATTCTTTTCTCTTGATCCCTTTTCTTTATTTTTATTGCAATTGCTTTGATGTAATCGAAAGAAGGAATGGAAGAACAAAAAAATAAGAAGAAATCCGGAACTATTCTCATTAAAAATTGGAATGGGACTGCCGGAGGGGGCTCAAACGCTTTTGTGTGTGCAAGCAAGGACTCCGCTCGCAATGTGTGTACTTTTCGTATTCATGGATCATTCAGGGAAGAGTGTACTCGTACATATATTTATCCTAGTCCTATTGCTGGTGCTCCTGCTGCTGCTACCGGTTCTGGTGCTGGTATGGGCAAATAAATGCTGTGTGGGGAGGGATTTGTTTGCGAGAGAACACTGTTTACCCAGCTTATCGAAGTCGTGTTTGCAATCCTCTATTGGAATCAATTATAAAACACACATTTTCAACCCCCGGCTTGCAAATATTTGCGTTGATTTAGACCGAAAGGGGTGGCGGATTGGGGACGGGGGTGCGTTTTGGGGCAACCGGGGGATTGCCGCTTATATTTACACGCAAGAAAGTATAACCCTATCCTATCCATGGTGGTGGTGTGGTTGTCGATAAATGATTCAATTAACTCGGGGAAAGAGTCTGGAATGCTGACGTTCGGTATAATCTCTGATTGTAAAGTCGACAGGCATAATGAGCCCGACGACAGCAACTACGTCAGTGACCGACGTTAATCATGATGACGATGGGCGATGGGTTTCTGATTGCGAATTATTGTCATTGTCATCGTCGTCGTCGTCGTCGTCGTCGTCGTGGTCGTCGTATGGCAGTTAATTTTGTTGGACTTAATCAAAGTGGACATTCATGATGATTATGTGTGTGGCTTTGTGGCGAAAAAAGATAATTTAAGTTCGCCTTTGTTAGCTAAGATACTTGGATTAATCGAGGAAGAGTTCTGCTTGTGCGACTAGCTGTCTTCGAAGTGTTTACTCAGTGTAGGCACTGGGTAAACATGAATCTCGGTACGTTGTGCCAAGGGGTGAAGTTGAATGATGAAGTCACGCCACA
This sequence comes from Xylota segnis, assembly GCA_963583995.1. Lineage (NCBI taxonomy): Eukaryota > Metazoa > Arthropoda > Insecta > Diptera > Syrphidae > Xylota > Xylota segnis. Next base: position 3,306,726 of record OY757236.1, on the reverse strand, counting down.
ATTAACGAGAAAATGATGATGGAATACCATGCAGATGTAACAAATGCAATAGTAAAATGTAAACGCCATCTCACATCCACATGAGGCTTCGTTTTGGGACAAATGGAAGGAGTCCTCTTCCTTCTATTGAAATGGGTAAACTTTTCACCATAATGACATACATGTATGTATTTCCGGATATTTGTTAGACGACTTATTGGGATTTTTGGGACTCAAAGTTTGTAATCCAATGCATTAGGAACTTTGTCACAATGCCGACGAACAAGATGGTTGTTTTCATGGGAGGTGGTAGTCTAGAAAGCCTTTACCCTGTAGTTGCCTTCTTGTTATTATATCGAACGTGAGCTTCCTGACTTAACTGTCGGTTGGGTGCTACATTTTCAGCATCTGCATCTCAAGGGTTTTGACTTTTTCCCAAAGGTGGTTCGAGAGTTGAGAGTTTGGCAATGTGATTTCCATTAAAGTCATCATCGATAAACAAAATAAAGTGCACGACTGGGTCGTACGTACTTGCACCGTAATGCTATAAGTGCATAATTTTATCAGGATTAAAGTCCAAGTCTTGCTTATCCCAGTAAAGTAGGCGTGGCATTCCGCGTTGTAGGAGTTTACTCAATGTTTTGTTTTTAAAAAAACACCTTTAAAAAGTGGGCGTGGCCAGATAGGGTGTTTGAGTGAATTATAGAGAAGTTTAAGGCCTATTACTTTGCTTAAATAATTTTGTCTCAATTTCTAGTAAAAATTTTGAAAAAAAATAAGTTTTATAAAAGTGGGCGTGGCATTCCAATATTTGGTATGCCATTATTTTGCACTTGTCTTATAACGTACAAATAATAATTTTTAGCCCAATCGCCGAACAAATACCCGAGAAACAGCTGATTTTCAATATTACCGTTATTCGAATTTTTCGTGAAAAACGTGGTATGCCACCTCATAGCATATGCCCAAACTAACCCACACATTAAATTTTATCGAAATCGTTAGAGCCGTTTTCGAGAAAATCTATTTAAACTGAAATCGGCCTTAAGTAAACTACCCTTAATTTTGAGGTTAGAATGAAAATTCAAATTTCGCCTCTAGGGAATATCCCACAGACCCTATATATGAAGTTTGAAGCAAATCCGTCCAGCCGTTTAGGCTGCAGTCGAATATACAGACAGACAGACAGACTGACAGACAGACAGACAGACAGACAGACAGACAGACAGACAGACAGACAGACAGACAGACAGACAGACGGCATTGGCGGACCTACTTTTTTGGACTTCTCCATTATAGTAATGTCAAGTTTGATTAAAATCTCGAGTTCCAAATTTTGCACGAATACAATACTTGCCCTATAGGTATAGGTGCAAGTAAAAATCTATCGAAATGGTTTGGATTTGTATCGTTTGACAATTCTGAATCTGCCTAGGTGGCGATCAAGCCGATGAATGGCTTCCAAGTATGAACAAAACCTCTGAAGGTTCAACTGAAAAAGCCAAAGGATGCGTCGAACCCGTTCTAGGTAGGTTAATTGCCAAATACGCAGTATCCCCATGGGCGGAGCACAATATCCTACAGCTAGCTTATGTGGGTTGTAATGGTAATGGAGAAATTAGGGATACTTGAAGCTGGTTTTAACCTATCTTTTCCGCAAATTTGCGAGAGTGGGGCTTACACTGCCCTTTATCCACATTAACTGGTTGATTTCAGTTAATTTTTTGGATTTCAACGTAAGACCAAGAGGAGGATACCCACGATCTTCGACTTCTTCCAGAACACGTTGTGCATCGATTTAGACAAACTTTCTATTAGCGTTTCATAGATAGCTATTGCTTGTCGATTAATTCCCATAAAGCACATCCGAACGAGCACCCTCTGTAAATTCGCGGTCACTGAGTATATCCTCCAAATACCGTGTCTATGCGTTAAGTGCTTTGATGAGTTTTGAATTGCTGCGATGAATCTCAGGCATTTGCGTGGTGTTCTTGCTTTTACAAGGAATGGTTCAGCTTTGTCAGTAAATTTATGGGACAAGGATTCAAACACGGTAAGCGCTGAGTTATAGCATCATCGTTTATTGACTGCAGACCATTTAATCGTGATTTAATTTGTGATGAGGTCTACGACGAATTTTTCAGAGGTAGGGACGATAGCTGTGTTTTTTAAGGGGAAGTAAGTATTTTGACAGTCAAGCAGCCATCAAAACATTACAGGCAGCCAAAGGAAAGGTACACACTGGTTAAAATGTGCATCAGAATGAATGATGGATAGAAGACATGGATGAACTCGCTGGCCCTGCCTGACCAAAATACCCCATTTAGCACAGGAAAATAGACATTGAATCCAACGAGGAGGTTAAGAGGTGATTACCTCTTGCTCCTTAAATTTAATCTAGTATAACTTTAACAGTATAATTTTTAAAAATATATAAAGCTTACTAATGGAATCCGAATTTACTAATGGAATCGAATCCTTTAAAAGGAGTAAACTCTCCTTAATCCTGCTTAAATATTCAAACTTTACATTTCCTTCATTTCCGGGAACGATTTGAAACTTTAATTTATGGTGTGCGACCACAGGAATTAGTGATGAACTGATTTATTGTTTGTTGTGAATGATGGATGATCAACAATTCAAAAGTTCAGTTAAGAAAAAGTCTTACAAAGCGTCGAAAGCGGTATTTTTTAAAAATCCAGTTCGTCAAAGAAGGGCCATATAGGAACTTAAGACTGATAGACATGCATGTGACTCACGAGCTTGAGGTGTTTCTGGAAAGATCGCTTGGTATCTAATACGACACCTCTAGTGTGCGACCAGTCGAGCGCAGCGAGTGGATCTCTTTTAGTAACTTGGGAATTTGGAAAGACAATCGACATGTACATATATTGACAGTCAAGCCGTCATGAAGGTCACTGGTAAAACGAAGCCGTGAAGAACTCACAGCTGATTCATTTCATGGGAAACCAGGCGTCACACTTCTTTGGGTTACAGGACACAGCGGCATTCAAGGGAACGAGCTGGCGGATGAACTAGGAAGAAAGGGGGCCGAACAGAACTTAACAATGGTAGACACATGTGTTCTACCGCTCCTAGCTCTTGTTTAGCATAATAAAGAGAAAACCTTCGTGATATTGACTAACGAGAGATGGAGCGCACTCCTATCTTGTCATGTTGGAAGGCTATAATTGGAATGCGATTGGCTCCCTGCATAGAATTTCTTTCGAGTTGCTTACACGAAAGTGTTTCTGACAAAACTCGATGCAGCAAATTCCAATATCCTGTTAAAGAGTGCCATGCACAACAATTGAAGCCTCAATAGCTTTTTATTAATCCAACTGCTGCAGCATATATTTTCAAATTCACCAAACGCGTATTTCGGTCATCGCCGCAAGAAATTGCTGCTGCTTTGCAATTGCATGAGGGTGGAAAAAAGTGAGCTTCATTATGCTGCACGAGTTCTCACCAACTTCCCTGCCAAACATCCTTTCTAACACACAACTGTAGTGCGAAACGATTGCTGTGCGCTATTTCATTTAGTACACCAAAAGCTGGAATGAAAGGTTATCGCTGCCGGCTGTTAGTTAAATCGATGGGCTATTTCGAATGTAGATTCAGATACAGGAGTTCTGATATCTACGTAGTTTGCAATATGGTGAAATAATGATGATAAATTCTGGGAAGGTATCGCTCTGAAAAGAGAAACCTGGAAAATGGGCCACGTTTACTCATACATTAACTATTCAGCAACGAAAAGGACTGAAATCTAAAATAGTGTCAAGTTCAACTACATGTGCATATGTACATATATACTAGAATATGGTTTTGGTTCCGATTTTTTTTTGGTTAGGTGAATGCGATTGGAGAAGAGGTTTAAATGGAAACATTTAGTTCAATTAAAAAGTGCTCAGAAATTGGAACTATTATTTACTCTAGTTGCAATAGAAATTGTTGTCCTGGTTGGATTTATCGTATCTTGTAATTTAGTCCTTTTACGTTATTCTACGTCCTATCTTCTGAGGAATTTAATTTCTAAATTGTAGAGACCACTAAAGTGTCAGAAATATTTCGTCTCTACACCCTTTACATTCAATTCATCACTGGTTTGTCTTTTATGGAAGTTAGCCTCAATTGAATCCAAAGTTCTGCTTATCGTGGTCTTGTACGTGTTGATGACTAGGTACATAAGCCACATTCTTTGCAAAGGTCTATGCTGCTGATTTTTATTCTTTTCAGTTTCACCAGCGATATGTGGGCTGTGAGGACACCTATGACGAGAGTCAGCAATTTGGTGACAGAAGTTGTCTAGTCTTTTTATTCTGGTAGGCGTCCACAGTTTTTAGGACACTCTACAGAATGTGAGAAACTACCAACTTTCGATGTAATTTTTGAGAGGAGACTAATGAGGATTAGAACCGAGTGGTCTACTTGTAGTTCATTTGATGTTTAACCTTTTCTATGAATGAGTTCCTGAGTGGATCTCTTGACCAGTTTTCATTTGTTTGTGAAGAAATGGTTGAATCTATGTAGATGTTCATATGTTCATTATACTTCAAAAGTAAATTCCGACACATTTTGGTTATATCATATATTTTCGCTTGAAACACAATTGTGTGGCTGGGTCCGGGACGATTCCTTTGAGACTATTCCTGACGTAGTTCGTTGACCGCTTAAAGATGGAATAAGTTGTGGGGTTTATGACCTCATCTCCAGTCCAGATGTCTTTGGAGGGAAACTTGAAATCGAGGTTCAGACTCTAGTGTGTATGGGTCGTAAGGTATTTCGATGGCTCGTTAGCGTTTGTTCACTTGGTGATGCTAAAATGTCCAATTGGATTACTATTCCACAATCAGTTTCGACAGAGGCGTAGAACCCTTTTACTGGTACTTTTTTAGTGAAGAAGTCAAGCGGGTATAGTCCCAGCATGATTTCAAGCGCGGGATATGGTTTGTGACTATAGACGCTTGACGTTTAATCCTTGTGAAGATGTAATTTTTGCCAGGCCAGGCCAAAGAACCATAAGTGAGGATGGGCTTAACAGTGGTACATGCATATGTATATACATCCAATGGATGGTGGTTGGTATTGGCCTCCTTTTTACCGAAAATTCTGCAGCATGTGTAACAAGCAATTGATGCCTTCTTCACGTACGCTTCGTTCAAGAACAGTGTGTTGCTAGTTTAATTTGGTCTTGCTAGATATTTGGAGTAGGGTTCCATTTAGTCTAATTGGCTCGAATACGTGAATTTTTCTCTTATATGTAAGGAGAACCAGGGCACGAGGTCACAACGTGTGAACCGATAATCCGTTCCAAATCGATTGTAGCTTTTCTCTACATTTTAGAGAAGAAAATGCTTTAAACATTTTCCCAATTTTATGTCACAAATATTTCAATAAACCAGAGAAAAACAAAAGTTTATAATAATATTTTTGTAACCTGATTATTTTGTTTCAGAATAAACTTGTTATTTTGGAAAAAATAATTCAATTACACCCTCGGATTCCGCTCAAGTGAAGTGAAATAAAAAAAATTATTCCATAAACCTGCCCAAAATAAAATGCGTTTAACGCAAAAAAAAAAAAAACTTTCTAATTGGTCTAGACTTTGTAATAGGGCGAACAGTTAATAAGCTAATTGACTGATTTTAACAATTTTGACCCAGAATTGGATATACATAAAAATGTGTTCGTATTTCCTTATGAAATTGAATTATGTTTTGAAATGTTCTTTAACGATTTAACTTTAAACAAAATCTTTTGTCAATACCAAAGCCTTTTTCTAAATTAGAAAAACCGACTTTACGTTAACGTCTGAAAAACAAATAAAAATCACCGAAATCACTGTTTTTCACTTGACATCCGAATCCAGAGAACGCTTGACATAGGAACATCGGTATATCGGTATATCCCAATAGAACACCCCTTTTATTAACTAGAACTGTCTGTTTCTCCTCTAGTATCTATACAGCTGTGGACAGTACACTGTTGAAGAACAGTCTGGGTGGATTATTCCTTCAGCATCCCACCATGCATTCAGTAACACTTTGAGTGGGGGAAATCCATCTCTGGAATGTTGTGGTGGTTGGTTATCTGGACTAACGATGGATAAGCGTGGTGATCGATACATTTGTCATTTGATGGGGTCACTTGGGTGCCAATTATTGGGTTCGCTCGGCGCTGGAATGCTTATCACGATCAAAGAATCATGCCAGTCTTTTTTGATTCTTGCGACATGTTTTTCTTACCCTCCCTACCTTGGTTGTCCCACTCGCTTAGACAAAAGTTTTAGCTACGAATATTTGCGAGAATTGCAATATCTAGACAACAGACGAGTTCTACGAATCTTTAGGGTTGGAGACAGTAAAATAGAGAAAACTGTAAGACCCGAAAGAGCGAAACACTTACTCGAAATTTACACGAAAGGATAGAAGACTCTCATCGGAAACCGAAAAGAAAAAAAAAGCCTGTCTTTAACGTGGAGGGTAATTACATATGTACTTCACAGAAGGAAATTACTTCATGGAATTTAACTCCACATAGGAATTTATTTCACCTCTAGTTGGCAGTTAGTCTAATTTTTGAGAAGTGAGGAACGGTTTAACATGAAATGTACGTGAAATAATTTCCCAGTTACCATTTGGCTTATTTTCTTCAATTTCTATACCATTTGACGAGTTTCTGGAGACTGAAAGTAATACAGTAGACTTGCTTATAGGAGTCTGCCTGACGAATTTTGACACATCCTTAAAAATAAGGGAGTTACGTCTCACAGGGAATTGGTATTATTCATCGCTAGAGGTGGAATAAATTCCCATGGGGAGTAATTTTCCATGGAGTACTTTCCCTATACTAAAATCCTTCTTTAGGTAGACCTGATAGAGTCAGCTACGACACTGTTAATCATATCAATAACGTGTCAGCATTGGCTAGAGACAAGTTCATAATCATCCGCTTAGTAGTTCTCATGTTACCTCATTCGTCATACAGCCAGTCAGTTTAATTTCACTTCATGTAGTATGACACATAATGTTTTAAAAGCCAATTACCGCCATAAAGATAGCAAGATATCATTCAAAAAACCATCCCTTTTGTCATTTCGTGTTCATTATTTTAAGTGACACTATTAGCACCGCATTGAGTACAACCATTGGAACGGGACGAAAATTAAGCTAAAATCCGTATTCATGTCTGCAATTACCATTAGCTCAGTGCACAATCCCCTGCATACCCTGGGTAGTAATTGTCTGCATCTACCAGCGTGTTTCATGTTTATTCATTGTTCTCGTTAATGAGTTGGTGGATTAGAAAACCAGAAGGAAGCAGCACAATATACTATTTCGCTGGGTATTTACCTGGCACCGAAGCACACTGTTCATTGCATGTTGAACACAAATGATATCGAGAATTTCTACATTCAAATGGCAAATGGCAAATGGCAAATGGCACCTAAAACCCAACTGCACTGCAGCGGAAGCTAACCACAAAGAGATCAAACCAACGACTCAACGTGAACAAGTATTCGCCGGCAACCACGACCCTCGTGAGAACCTAGACTTTTCGATTGACTCTCTATCTCTATCTCTCTCTCTCCTGTGTACAGACCACCATCAAATGCAAATTCTAAGCAAATTCCTTTTTAGGTAATTAACAAACAAACCCCCTTGTACTGCACACATGTGAACCACCAGTCTAGGTAAAAGTCCCGCAGACTTAGTTTCAACAAGTTTTCATCCTGCCCTGTCCTGGTGGCAGCTAAAGTGGCTACCCAGTGGAATATTTAAAATTTATCTCCAACACATGGCGGCGGGCAAGGACGACCAGGGAACAAGCAAAAAGATAAATTCTGAGTTTGTTTTAAATTTAAACGCTTTAAGGATTCTGCACTCATCCTGGGCTTGCGAAAGGATAAAAGTTTCGTGTTCAGATGATGAGAGTGTTCTCCTCCACACGTCATTGTTAACAACTCAGTGTCTGGTTGTGTGGGTTGGTTAAACACACCCCCCACACCCCCACACGTGGCCTATTTAGGACTTATTCTCCAGACAAGAGAAAATATATATTTTTTTGTTCTGTTGTGATTATTCGAGAGATAGCTGGCCGCAGGCTCCTCCTTCGCGATACAAACTTGAAATATTCCCTTTTAGCACCTCGAAATGGTTGTGTTCAGAAATTCGCGCTGAATTCGTTACGTTACCCTTTCAGTGGAAAATGGAAACGTTCCTAGCCGCCGGCGGCGGCGGGCTTTATACTTTTCCGAGCGTTTTTTCGTCCCGTTCGCTCGAAGTAATTTATGTTTTATCTTTTCGATATAAATTAAGAAATGTTTGCGGGTGTCAAGTTGGGTGATGGTGCTGCTCTTTGTTTGTGCGCCACCGAGAGCGATACGATTTTTATTCGAAAACACATTCGATTGACATTCGCGTTTGTGAGGCAAAAATTGTGTTTTCCCTCGACGCCGACGCCGACGCGGACGACGACGCAAACCTTGATATTTTCATCGAGAAAGCAAATATTTTTCAAATGTTTATTTTTTGTTGAATTTTATTCGACCAATAATTTAATTTGGCGCTTACAGGCAGATCGTGGGAGTGCACACACAGCGGCTGGCGGCGATGGTCACTCCCAAACGACTTGGGGCCGGCAGCGGGACGGGGAGCACTGTGATAAATTCCGAGTGGATTTTTCATTTATTTGTTTAAATTGCTTTCGTACAAACGGCCAGCTTGAAAGTTATTAACCATAAACTTTTGTTTTTACACAGGCGGCAACGGCAGCCGCGTGGTGTAATAATTCTGATGTGTCTTGCGAATTTGGCGGATTCAATTAGAGGATGATTTTTGCATGCGGTCGGCGTAAAGTCGACTACACCGGTGCTTGGTGGCGGTTTGCAAATGAAGTAGGTATTCGGCTATAATAAAAATTTGAAGACCATTTGAGTTAAGTGCCATTTTATTACCCTTTTTATGTGGCCGTACATACCTCGCCAGGAAGATCCTCTTAATGGGGGAAGTCCAAACGGGGCAGTTCCTGGCAATAGAACAATGAGGTAGTAATAAAAACGAGTAGTTAGCAGTCTGAAAGGCAGAGCGATGATGATACAGATATGATTTGGAATAACTTCTCGACTGGTTATAAGCTCGTAAAGGGGTGATTCTTCGCCATTATCCGAATCAGGCAGGGACAATACAATTGCTTCGTCGGCGTGAAGTACGCGTACACCACAGCGAGGTCAGCACGACCAAAAGATATTCGGTTTATGGATTTTGCCCAGTTGGGGAAGTAATTAAACCAAATGCGTCGATAGCTGGGCGGGTATTTGGACTGGTAGCTCAATTTGGCTGGATATGCAGTTTCCAACGATTTAAATATAAATCAGCTTTCAGTAAGCCGAGTCTTAACTAGAATCTCTTGACAACTGTATGCCAGAGTCTGGGTTTGAGTCTCACCAGTTTTCATTACTCAGGAACTAATGAGCCTAAGGAGAACTTTTTACAAAGCAAAAGATGCTCATGACATCCAAGAAACCCAGTTCACTGATATCATTGAAGAAAATTACTCTCAAATATACCAGTCTTCCACGGGAACGGGTTGAATTCATCCCTGTATCTCCTGATGAAGTCATTTGACATGAGGCCTGGACTTTATGGATGTTTGTGCAACGTTTTTGATTCAGCTTAGGTGACCGACGACAGTTCGGTTTGACGTCTGTGATTGAAACAGGGATGTTAAATCCGAAATATGAATGGGATGACCATGTACATTTGAACTGAGCTATCATCCAAGGTGTTACTGCGGGTTTCATCGACATTATATTCGATGTCCATGATAACAGAACCACGGCTTGGAAGCCTTAAGACGGATAACCGCACTGCAGCAGGTGAAACGTGGTATCCAAAAGAAGTATTGAGATGAAGGTTGACCAGATAGCAATGGTACTTTTTCCAATTATTATGTTTTAACAGCTGTCAAATTTACGAATAACATACAGCTGTCAATATATTCAGTAAGGTTTGCCATTCTATCCTGCATCGTTCCATGCTTGCCGAACGTCGGGATATTATTAGAAAGTATTATCGAAACTCCGGCTCAGTTGTAAATAAATCAAAGACGGTGTTGGAGGTGCTATTTTCCCAGATAGTCTTTAAAGCACTTCTTTCGTATTCCAAATCACTGTAGCGTGTTCCAGGCGAAAATTAAGGGCATTAAAGAAGTCTTATCTTGGGAAACTTGATGTCTGCTAAGGATATCCGTATGTTTTCGGACAGCCAAGAAGCTATCAAATTCTTGGAATCGACTTCTATTACCTCTGTAGTAGCTCAAAACTGCCAATTGTCTCTCACGAAGATGTATGATCAGTTCAACGTTCACCTTTGTTGGATAATGCCAACGAACTCGCCGGATTAGGAACAACTCTAGCCACTTTGCCAGATAAAGACAACTTAGCGAAACTCATTGCTTCTTAAGTGAACAATTGAACCAATATGTCTAGCGACAAAACAAATTTACTCAAAGCTGGATCTTTCTCATTCGACGGCATTAGATCACAGGACACTCTTTTATAGGGAAGCACGCCAGAAGGCTGGGCCACTTTGCGAATTATTTTTGGAGATGTTGCAAGGTTTGTTTCTGTCAAGCTTCACCTAGGAGCCTTCTTCTTTAATGACTTGAGTTATCTGGTATTAAAAGTCTCTTATGCTTTATTGGATGTCCGAATTGAGTAAACGTCGAAAAAGTCATATGCTTTTGCAAATGACCGTAAATGCATGACACAAGTCAATCGGCTATCGTGCAGCTGTTTGTTGGCTACCCTACTGCACGGTAGTGCACTAATGACGTTTATGAACTGCATTATCAAACACTATGCTAATACAGTTCTACTCTGCTGATGATTTCGACCACATGACTTTGATAACTTGCGTTTTTGACAATGCTGCCAAACCAATTCGATGCAGATGACATTTCCGCAAATGCCCGTAATTGTAAACCAATTCAAGACTCCTACAAATGCACTTACTTTGCCTATATTTGCGTACAGTTTAAGACAGATTTCCTTTTGCTCTCTCTCCTTCTCATCCAAATTCCTTTCCTATTCCACAACTGATTTGTATTTGGGTCGGGAATTTGGGTCATCCTTAATAAAACTAAACTAAAACACTTTGGTCACTAGCTGTCAAGTTTGCCACCAGCCCTCTGATGTCATTCAAAGGCTAAAAGAAGTATAATTAGCCTTTCTGTCTCTGAATGTTTACGGATCTCTTTTAATTTCACGCTGTGTCGGTAAAGCAGCAGCCCTTTCCCCAGGATGAAAAAAAAAATCTAACCTACAAATAAACTTAACAAACGAACATAGCCTCAATTCGGATTCATCAAAATTCAAAAAGCGTTTCCCAATAGCCAAACAATAGGATTTTTAATTAAAGAAACACCAACCAAGGGTCCTACTCGCACTCGCACTCGTATACATCCAAAGGCAAACAAAATTAAATTTCCCTTTAACATTGGAAACCGACTACGACAACCAGCAGTACCAGGAAGGTCGGAAACACTTCCGACCCGGAAAGTCTCTGCTTTATTAAAATTAAAAGAAAACTTTTCTTTTCATTACGATATACATTTTAGACCAAAGAACTAATATAATATCGTGAAGTTTGTTGTGATGCTGCTGGTAGCGACGCGTTGATGCCTTACAAAATAGTTTCCGAGGATGAACTTTCCAAACTTTATACGAGGAGTATTGTGCGCGCTCCTATTTTGTAACTGCTGCCTCTACATAGTGTAATGCTGGAGATTGGCTTTACGTGGACAGTAATAATAAAATAAAATACTACTTGTATTCGAAGACAACGTCTTCATAAGATTCTTTTTCTTTTTTTATTATGAGAACGGAAAAAACAAAAGAAAAACACATTAATTTCTTTTAAGTAGAAGAACAGAAATGAGAAAGCTTAGAAGGAGCACTGGCTGGCACGGAAGGTCCTTAGGCGGTGTTGCTGAAAGTAAAGGAAATAAAGTAGAAGTAATTAAAGTTGTAGTGTGTACGTGCTGCACTTATTTTGTACCTAATCTTCGGATGAAGTTCTTAAGGTTGCTTAGGGTGAACTAAAAGGATATTTGGTGGGGTTTCGTTGTGGGTGATTACAGTCGCTGGATAAGGTATGAGCGCACTTTAAAGTTTAACAGAGTTTCAAGTCTATTTATGGACTTAATGTGACTATACCTATTCATTATGCGTTGTTAGTAGGAGGGTATCCCTGTTTGATACCTAGCCATGTGGGAATAGTGTGTAGTGAAACTTGAGGGGACACTCAAACAATTATTTAGGAAACTGGAGAAGGAGAACAGAGCAAGAGCCTGAAATAACGCTTGAGGCATGAGTCAAGCCAAGAAACTTCTAAGCTAATGCAACTGGAGAAAATCTGAAACCTGTATCACAATGAGCAAGAATAGCCTTTGTATCCTAATGGGTTATCTAACGAGGCATTATAAAATTAAGTAGGACCTAAGGAAACTAGGTAAATCTGGAGGAGGTCTCTGGAGATTCTGTGATGAGTCTAGTGAATCTCATGATGCACTGAACCCAAAAAGATTAACCAATTATCGGTCACTAGAGTCAACTCTCATCTGCAGATTCTTTAAGGAAACTGGATAAGAGAGCCTGTTTTCAAGCCTTTATAGATCGCACACTAGATCAAGTAGATTAAAAGTCCAGAAGTTACCTCTTCTTCAAATAATAATAATAAATGCAGAGTGGTAGAAGGTGGTATCGAGTTTTTCGAAGTAGCTGGAGATGACTAGGTCGAGGGCGTACACTAACTCATTTATAAAATTTGGTCAGATACATAAGTGTAATGCCTGAATCTCTGCATCTGATCATCTCAGGACCGATTCACTGTGTAAATGTCTGAAACCCTTTAGTGTGGTTTAACACAGAAAAGTTTACCATCTTGGATAAATCTGAAGAAGTCCCAATCGATACCTGCTATCGTTTTATCGATTATAACGCTGTATGTCTAGCTTTGACATCCCTGCCAAAGTCGTTCGCCTATACTGGATGACGATGGAGAACAGTCGCTGCTCCATCAATGTCGGTAACGAACTCACCGAAAACCTTTAATGTCAGACAAAGTTACATAATTGCCCAAAAATCAGAAGACAACATAGGAGGCACAGTCTTTCAATAGTTTGTGCAGCTAGGATATGGCGAAGATACTGACAGTATTGACAGAACACAGCGAGCTGTCACTGGTGTCCCAAATATGGGTGCAGCAATAAACTAGGGCAAAAGGAATCATATGTTGTCAAATAGAAGGGACACACAACATCGTCTAATTGGACAAAACGTCACAATGGACAGCTCTAACTTCGAGGTAGTAAGGGACTTTGTCTACCTCGGCTCTGCTTTAAACTCAGACAGAAATTAAATGAATAATAAATCTCACCAATCGTGCTTTCTTTAGGTTGAGTGAAGCCCTATCACAAACAACTAAGGAAACTCTATACAAGACACTCATCATCCCAGTCCTGCCTTATGGCGCTAAATCTTAGATGGCTAAAGATGTTCTTGGTCGCTTTGAGAAAAAGATTCTTCATAAAATTTTCAATCCCCTTTGGGTTGACGGGCTTTAGAAGAAGAGATTTAATGGTGAACTATACAAATTGTACAGCGACACCGAACTAGTCAAAAAATTCTAAAATAGCTAGAACATGTCGAGTGTATGCTCTGGCTCGTAGAATCTTCGGATCAAACCCGGAAGGACAACGTAGGACACCCTTGCATTGGGTGGCACGCATAGGGCACGTCTATCAACCTAAAATGCGCAACTGGATACAGTTAGCTAAGGACAGGACTAAGTGGAGACGCAGATTCACTCCGAACTATAGCTCCACCTAAGTAAGGATGTAAGGGGTTAGTAATCAATTTTCAGAAAACCGAGCTACTATTATCCACAAATAAAAGTTTTTGAGTGCACAGTATCTTGTAAAGCTGGGTCCCCGTTTAGAATCTCGAACAGCGCTAGATATTCGGGCATCGTTCTTAATAGAAAAGTTAACTGGTAAGCGAACCAAAGGTTTTAGGTTTTCAAAAAACTTTGTTTTGTTCAAATTCTTATGATATAACAATAATCAATTAAAAGGGAAGGAAATATGTTTTAATTACCATTTTTGATGCACTCTCCATTGTTATTGGAAAATCCTGCGCGGCAATTACATTCGCCGAAGTAGCATTCCATCGATTGTTGATTGGGCTCTAGGTGGAACTGGTAACAATCGTTGTGATCCCGGCAGTAGTCCGCACGAACTGCAGATTTTTATTAAAAATGAAACTTCGAAAGCCTGATAGAGAGTACCATGCAATACTCACCTATTCTTCTTTCACAGATGTGACGCTTCTCTCCATTTGGCTCCTCAATTTCATATGCGAAATGCTTGTGATCGCAGGAGCACAACCCCATGTAGCATTCTGAGCCAGCTCCTAGTTTATGTTTGCATTGTTTATCATCTTTACAAGGCTGCTTGTAATCTGCAAACGGCAGACATATACGACCTTCTGAGGATGTAAAGCCTTTGACGCAAGCACAAGCATTTTTATAACACATTGAGTTGGCCGTGTGATTTAGACACTGCTTATCGTCTAAGCATGGATTTTTAAGGCCTGTTGGAAGGTACGACAAATTAGTTTAAATTGTAGTTAGTTGTGTATGAACACTGGAGAATTATACCATGAGCTCAACGCACAAACCGTGTCTTGGAAACAGTGGATACAGCCAAGAGACCCATCAAAAATTAAAATTTAAGTCGAGTAGCTCAAAATGATTTGCAGAGGAGATCTTTAGTCATGAAGTAGCTTTCAAAGTTGAAGATACTTTCAGATTTTTCTTGAAGGTAATTCAAATGTAAAACCCTAGTCTTGAACAGGATAGTAATCCAGATATCCAGAACCTGACAAAAACTATAGGAAGTGCCTGTAGTAAGCTCAAACATATTATGGATGTCCAAAGGAGGTTAGATTAGTCTTAAAAGACAGACAGGGAACATCTGCATATAACTAAAGGACCCTGCTGATGATAAGACTTCGGATTATCATAAGTTTCGTTCATGAAGTGCAGAACAATCTTGAAATATATAGAGCATAGTCTGATGGGTTAGGTCTCATGTAGTACTAGCGGGCTCCTTTTATGAAGTGCAGAAGCTCCGATGTCCGATATTCTGGAAAAGAACTTCGGTCATAAAGTCCGTAGGCGTTTTTTGTGGAAAACTTTTTCCCTAATCTTCGATTTTATCTCCCCAAGTTCTGGATAAATCGTTATACCCTCAATTTATGAAGGTAGACTATGACTCCAATGGCGGCATGTGCTGGTTAGAAACTTTGGCATAAGAGACGCTATAAACTATGGGTCGAAGCATGTTTTCCACGAAATCAGCGAGCCAGTAAACAAGTTCAACCATTTTTCAAAAACTGAAAGAAATATTTCTAAACCTCCTGGATCAGGGCTTTTTTTCTACCCTTTTCTATGATTTTTTGATTTCTGGGATCGGTGCAGTTAATTGGCATTTAGTTCATGCCTGATAGTCTATACTCTACTTAAAGGTGGCTGACGCTTATCGTTGTAGCAGCATACCTGGCCGGGATACTAAAATGAGACTTGTGAAGTCGGGTTAAAATTCTTATCACTCCATTTCGGAACTTTTGGAATGTGTCTTCAAGGTTTGTAGTTCAGCCTTATATGCTTCTGTACGGGTTCTGGTTCAGTGAATTCCAAAATAATAACCAAAAGTATCCTAATGAACCAAACTGGATTTGGGTGTAGAAACATAAAGTCAGAAACTGAATTTTGTGTGTAAATAGAGGTTTGAAAGGCTTAACATTGAAAGTTATCACCATTGACCTGCAGGCTCAATATAAACAGTAGTATAGGGTGTATGCCTCTCCAGACGAAAGTATTTTTTTTAAATCACCAGACTTTTTCAACGTATTTCAAGGGAAGGTTAGCCTATCAGTGAAGTCGTTGATTAGTTGTGGATAGGTAGGTATGTAGGTGCTGGCATCGCCATCTACACAGGCAGCCAGGCGCCTATAGAACCTCTTGAATAGCCCATTTTTGAACGAGTTATATCGAATAATTGTCACTCAGATGTCCCTTCTTGTAGTTGTAATATAGTCTTACATGTTTAGTGCCTCAAGGATAATGTTTCAGACACCCTGCTTGTACTCCTACGGTTATTGCAGATATTGTAAAGACTTAACCTATTTGTGTGTACTGAAGGATAACGACATTCTATCAATGACAATGATAAACATTTAACCCATCCTTTCGTCCACATTATGATGAAAGCTCTCGAAACTAATGACGCCACGGGATAGGGCATAATTTAAACTATTATCCTTAAACACCATTATAGATTCTAACCCAAAGATACATAAAGTTACAATTACCAACAACTGAAATACAGATCCCGCTGTGATCAATAAAATTCTTCTGACACATGCATTTCCTCTGCTCCAAATGACACTCGGCAAATCTATCCAAACCCAAGCACTGAGAGTTATCCTCACAGTCCTGCCCCAGGACGAGACTCTCTGCAAAATACAATCAAAAGAAATTGCATGAAAATTCCCAAACGCCCAGCCAAGCAATTGGGTTAATTTACTCTTAATACACCTCCTTCGATCGAAACTGGGAATGAAATCCTTTTTACAGTAGCATATTGACTGCTCACGATTGCATTCAGCATGCGATTGTGGACACGGACAGGTACCTCCAATTAAGTTGTTCAATTTGTTATCCTGTGCGATAGCAAAGAAGGAATCATTCAAAGCGAAATGTATTTTCAAGTGGTCGGCACTTACCGTCGGCTTGCATGGGATTTCCTCTCCGTTCAAGTTGTTGCAGAGACATCGACCGTCCAGACAGGTGGTGTTGTAATCAGGTCCTTTAACGTGATTGCAGTCCGAGTTCACGTTGCAGTCCATCCAAAGGAGATCTGTGAATTTGTGTGCGATTGGGTGCTTCAGTGTGTGTGTGTGTTTAATTTCGTAATTGAGGTGAGATATTTGCGCCGAATGGAAATTACAAAGGTAAATATTAGCTTAGTACTCAGGCGGTGGCCCATCTTTTGAGTTAAATGCTGCCATTGCGAATTTTTAATTACTACCACGAATAAAGTGTCCAGTCTAGTGAGAGGACGGGTGAAAGGACATCAGAAAACGAATTTACGGAGTGTCTTTGAGTTAAAGGCGTGTTTGTGGAAAATATGAAAGCAAATCAGGACTTTAGGCGGAACCAAGTGGCTCTGTGTTGACTTGTTTTAATTGAAGGCATAAACCGAGTGAATACAGTCAAACAAATATTCGTCCTTGGGTGTGCTGCGCATTCCACAACTAACACTTAACCCACACTCGAAGGAGATCAATTCTGGGTAGAAGTGCAATCCAAACAAGTCCATTGGAGTGTGACATCGATGTCGTGTTTGAACTTTCTTCGCTTCGGTCCACATTATTCAGTCGAAAATTAACCAACTACATTGAGATGTGCTTGCACAGGGATTGTCTCCATGAGGCGAACGTTGTTAACAGTGAAAAGGAGGACAATGTTCTTTGTTACAAATTCTTGTATACAGCTCTCAACATGGCTTACGTTAGATGTGTTCAGTATGGTAGTTGTCGAATAAATCTCATTGTTTGTCCATAAGGACACTGGGGACTGACTGACGGAATACATATTACCATAAGTGGGATATCGCCGGTGGATGTTTTGGACTATGTTTAGGTACACTTTAGTAAAGAAAGGCTTAGAAAGTTAAGGTTGGTTTTCTCTTCCTTTTAGTCCCTTTAAACTTCGATCTTGCAGTATTTGGCCCTTTAGACAGTTACCTTTGAGAAGACTGATGCCAAGCAGCTAAGGCCCGATTTGTACATAAGTACATAAGACAAGTATTTGGTCCTTTTAAAAGTATCCAGCTAAAGTAGATATTTACATATTTTCTGACGAGAACGCCAGGGTTTCATTTTCAGAGATTGGGCTGGCACTCAGCAATGGTAAATATTGAAATGCTTCCTCATGTCAACCTCGAGTGTCCTTTAAATTGAAAGAGCACTGTTGACGAGATTGCCGATTGAAAATGTCAGTGAAAATGCTTACATTTTTGACAGATGTTTCATTACATTCTAAATAGGACGAATCGTTCTTGGTCCCATGATTTCTCCCGCAATTCTACGGCTGCGCGGCTGTAATGTAGAGAAATGAAGAGATTGCTCCTTTCGAAGAAGGTACCACAATCCAAGGAACCAAAGTTCATATCGTCTTATTGTTTGTTACGGCCTTGAAGCGATGTCTTTTTTGGAAACTTTGAGAAGAGCAGGGATCATTTTCACATCGAAGACCTAGAAGACTATGTACACTGCTAGCATTGCAACAAGTTGTTTAACTGAGTATGACTCTACTAATATTTGGCGATATAAACTGACTTTCATGGCTCTATGTTTTCCCTAGATTGTGGAAATACCGAACCTAGATCTACCAAATTCCTATAGGTGTTCAAGAAACTGTACTGAGGTAGAGTAAGTAAATGGTATAAGGCAAACTTTGCACCTTTTTTGCAAAGGAACTCAAAATTAAGGGTGGAGTTAGGCAGGGCTGCGTTCAACCTTGAAGAGGCGGTGGAGATTGATTCTTTTCGGCATTAAGTCTGAGTGAGAATATCAGTGGAGTCCTTTGAAGGTTTCTCATATGGCCTATTAGGTTGGTGGTTTCGACGTTATCATGACCGTCTTCATAACACATAGGTAGGATGTTTGGATGAAATGACAACTAAGCAGTAGATAGGTAGGCACACCGGGAAGTCTTGTTACATTTTCTAGGGCAGAGCTGAAGGAGGCTTTATTTCACTTTTCTCACCAGATGATCGATGCGTAGGATAATATTGGGGTTATAATGGTGAGGTAAGACTAGGGCTAATATTTGACTTTAATTCTCAATCTTTCTAGAGCAGGACTTGTAGGCTTTACTCTTCTTTTCATTGGTTTCGGCCAGATGAGGTTTCAAACTTAATTGTGTGGTCTAGAATTAGTCCTATGTACCTAATTTGTTTGTCTGCAGAAAAACATTTGTGCATCATTTAGAGTTGGTTGTAAGTATGATGACTTTTTTTGTTGGGTTAACTCTTAGCCCTTCCGAATAGTAAAAGTCATGATAATGCTCTATTCTATTCTTCCTTGCCCCTTACAATGGTGATTAAGTCATCTAGGATTTAGGGTTCAAGTTGCTTTCAAGTCATTAAGTTATTTAGGTCTGTTTAAAATGTGTTTATAGACTTTCATGTCATCACCATAAACCGATAAAGAGAGTTCCCAATCAATTCAACGTCTTTAGTAGACAAGGCTATCTTGAGGGACTTCGGAAATGGCGGAAAAGGACTTTGTACTGTCGTTCCTTTAGGCACGATTTGAACCATGCTTTTAAATCCGACTGAAAACCAAGAACTTCAAGTTTGAAAAGAATGATTCCGTGTGAGATTTTATCGAAGGGTTTACTAAAGTCGGGGGCAATCATAAACAAAAAGCTTTGGTATGCAGGAGAATCTTACGATAGGCTGGAAGCTAAAGACTTTATTCTTAGGAACTTTTTTTATGGAAGGAGATCATGTAAGAGCTCTTCCAGAGCATAAACAAGACTCTGTGATAGAGATAGAGTTAGATAGAGATTTGGAATAGAAGTCTAAGGGGTTGGGGTAGGTAGTCCACGCAATTTGTTAGGACTTTAGAGGGCGAAGTAGAAAGTAGTTGTCTGTTGTTTTTTTTGATGAAGTAGAAAAACGCTTCAGGTTTTTCACAGATTCATAGATTCCGAATAAATGGGTGGATGCGTGGATGGAGTTGGAGAAGTCAGAATCCAGTCGAGATTTAAGCTAGACGCGCCAGAGTTTAGCTCTTACGTTACGATGCGACCTTTAGTGTACCAGGAATATACACCATTTATCTGCAAGTCTACTTACACCTAGTTGGATACAAGGAAACATGCTCCACATTCATACCTAAATGAATCCAGTCCATCACGTAGTTTCTATCGTGCGAAGGCTTCAAACTGCCACAGAATTGTATTGGAACGCGTTCTGTAATCTGAACGTAAACAGACAGAATTGTAAAATGGTTATCACGTCAAAAGCAAGCTGTATGCAGGAAGATTCAATGAACAACAATGCAGTAGCTTTGAGTACAAGGTTCGAAACTAATCGATTCCAGAGTTCTAGAGTCTAGCGGGTGGAGTGATACATTTTAGTTCTCAATCCTCTTGTTACAGGGACTGGAAACCATACCCGCCCACCAGAAACCTTATCAGCGGAACCAGCTGGAGTCAATCCTTTCCACCACCGAGCTGCACTGAATTACAAAATACTCGTCTCCCATTCCTCTGGAAATTTAATTTCTATCAAATCTCCATCAGGAATCCTCTGAATTCAATAATGTATCCACCATTCGGCTTTTGAATAATTTCTGCGACTGGTTAAAAGATAAATAATTGCAAATCGCATTAAAATAAATACTCGTGCAGCATTCTGACCATATTTCAACCGCATCCTCGTATCCACATAAAATGTGCGTAACCCCGCCATCGGCCATTAATACATCCATAAACCCACCGAGGGCAATCATTTCCAATCCATACACACACCACGCACACAGTCGTCGTTTGTAAAGATCTGGAAATTTTCTTTTCGATTTCACTTGGCCAATTTATGGATGTTTTCTTGGGATAATAAGGGTTGCCATAAACCGCACCTCTCCACTCCACTCCTATTCGCTCGTCCTCGACCCCCAACCTCGCTGACCACCAACCTTTTTGAGGATTTTATTATCTCTGATCATAGACCGGAATGAGTTGCTGCTGTGTCTGGTTTAAACTTGCCAAGAGTGGACTCATAAAGTACAGAGCAAAGGATCTCCCCGCAGGAATTTAGGGTTAGCAATACCGACGCTCCTCCATGCTCCTCCAAATTAAACCATCTGCCGTGTGCCAATCAAAGCGAAACCGGGCCCTGATAAGATAAGGA
Organism: Xylota segnis; assembly: GCA_963583995.1. NCBI lineage: Eukaryota > Metazoa > Arthropoda > Insecta > Diptera > Syrphidae > Xylota > Xylota segnis. Next base: position 3,285,696 of record OY757236.1, on the reverse strand, counting down.
AGATGTGTCGCTGTGTAGATTATTATTATTATTTTTTGCTTTTCGTCGGAATCTTGGCTCTTAATTTAAAAACATCAAAGCGACACGTTGTGTGTACGAACAGAAAGTTGATTCAAATATCAATATTTCATCAACGCCACATAACAGGGGAAATTAAGACGCCCTGCCGCAAGTTGCCGGTTGCCTCCGACTACGAGCTGCTCCGAGGAGGGCGATTATTTATAAACACGGATTTATCTCTTTAAATGAATTTATCTTTAAAAGAATTAAAATGAAGACGTGTCGCCTCGCCATTAGCCAAAGTCCGTCCGTCCAGCTGAGGCGCGCAGGCGACGACCCACATGTCGTTCCTCCAGCGCGGGTGTTTTCTTTAATTTTGTCACAGAAACACAAAGCGAAATCGCTGATGTTTGTGTTTTAAAAAAAATCGAGTTTTTCTTTTGCAAATTTGCTTGCCATGCGTGCAGATTGGACAAACGAATCTAATTTCGCTTCGCGGATAATCATGATCTATGACAGGGGGAGGGGTAATTAATTTCGCCATGTGCCTACCACCGAGTAGTGCCCGTGAAAAATGTGAACTTGTAAAAGTTTGCACGGGATTGCTCTCTTAATTAGTTCAATTACCGTTGCGAACGGGCCTGTCTACCGGCTGGAGGGGGTAAAAAGTTAAGTAAATGCAGTACAGAAGGAAAAAGGAAAAAAAAAAAAATCACCTTCATTGAGTCCCTTGCTGAGGTTTACGAGCAGATAAAACAGAATTAATTGGCGGCAGCTCCTCATTTTATTAATTTGAACAAATTTATAAAGTTAAGTATTTTAGAGGCCAACACGCACACACAACGCACACAAGTGAATTGTACAAAGTTTAGAGGTAATTACGCGACGGCAACGACGACGTCGACGACGTGCTTTCAGAAACTGAGAACCTTTCGCGAGAAAGTGGTAATGCACTTCATTTAACTCAATCAAAGCCAGTTGCAGGCACTGAAGAAGGAGACACTTGCGACGGTTTTTTTTTCTATTTTTCTTAGAAAAAAAATTTACAAGCGTAGAGCTATTGGTTTTGGCTAAGTGGGCGCAAAATAAGAGCCATTAACAGTGGGTTAGTTCCTTTTTTTTGAGCGCGCGGGATTTATAGAGCATCTTGAGATGATTGTAGGGGTTTTCTGTTTAGACGCTGCCTTGAGCTGACTGTTTGAGTGACTTTTGAGTCAAGAAACTGTTTACATTGTGCTTGATGAATTGGAATTAATGGAAGCCTCTTGTTCAACCTTTGATCCTTGTAGCCTCATACCTTGGGATAGTGTTTGTCTGTGAACATTTGGAGAAAGGAATACAAATTGCTTCCGTATGAACCATTGTAAAACTCCTTTATAGAGAAGTAGGCGTGGCATTGTAGAGCATAATCTTTAAACAAAATTCTTTCTAACGATGAGTTCGTTGATTTAAACGAAGTTTTATGGATGCAAAAGGTTGTTGAACGAAGTTACATCATGTTTGGATTTTTGGTAAAGGGTTTGTTGGTGAAGTTGGCTACGACTTGTTCGACGTTTCAATTCGTCTATTTGCAAATTATCAAAATTTATGTAAACCGTATTTGGTATCGGTTCCGAAGAAGGTTATTTATGGGTTAAGGTGTATCTTCAACAACTTCAGTTCATTCCAGTGAAGTTAAACATCTCAGCGTTGTCCCTGGCAAATGTTTAAACATGAATTTTCAGATCAAATCCATCATCGAATGTTCTACTAGAGCCATGTGGAGGAGTATAAGCCTCCTGTATTCAATGTATACAGGAATGGCGAGACCCATTATCGCGTATTGCAATATGAATTGAAATATTGGTAGAAATATTGGATCGTGTAAACTAGTCCAATAGTGTCCCAGCACTGGATCCTAGAAGTTTGGTCCGGCTTACGACGAATCGAAGATGGAATCTGAAATTGGATCTAGTGTCTTTGGAAATGTTTCCCACGGTTTTCCAGGCTGAACTTTATGCTATTAAGATCTGCGCTAAGTGGGCTTAAAACCTTCGTTCATAGGACAGCTCATGTCATATTGTGCTGTCAACTTGAATGTCTCTACAGCCCTGATTAAGGATTTTAACACATACGTCGTCTTAATCATGCCTATCTTGAAGGAAAATCTTCAATGGAGGCGAGGATAAAATTAGAAAGTTGATGAGCTACAGTATCATTTTAACAAACTTAATCTGTGCTCGGATACGTAATGTAGGCTCTGCACGGAAGACCACACCGAACTGTCTTGGCAGGGGCTCCTCATTATGTTCCAAGGCTTAAGTTTAGCTCCAGTGTTGATAATGTATTGAAGAGAAGCTAAAGCTTTATCCAATGTGACACCGAGAGCTGAAACATTTTACTTTTGTTTTTTTAATTTTTAGGCAGAGCCTTAACTTTTTAACATATGAGTTTAGTATATCAAGGTCCTTTGTAGCTATACATATGTGGGCCAGGCTTTGATGTTGACTGAACCTTGCATGTTGTAGAGAAATGGAGAAATTCGAGTAACACTCTTTCCATACTGTACCACATGCGCTGGTTAAACTTTTTTTGTATGTATATGTAAATGCAACTAAAGTTTTAAGTCTGACTTTGAAATCCGACTTCGATGTGAATCATTAGGGCTAGTACTAGGTCTGTGAAGCTGTGGCTCGGCCTCAAGCCTGCCTGTACGACAGGTATAAAATTGTTATATAAAATTCTCTGAAAAGGTCTGTGTAGAATACTGAGCAGAGTGATAGGGCTTTTCAGCTTTCAAGGTTTGAGCAGAGCCATTACTATCGATCTCTTGAGTGGATTTGGGTAGAATTCTTGAAGTTCTTGCCGGTTTGTAGAAGGAACTTTAGGAATATGCCATCTGGTCCTGCTGGTATGCATGAATTCATTTTGAGAATCGGAGAAATGGTTCTTATGGTTCTTTAAAATTCTGCCAGCTCCTATGACTCTCTTTTAATGTCCGATGGTTTTTCTGAGTTGAACAATCCCAGGAGCCATTTTATTTGGACAAATTGTGGGTTTTAGTTCAGTTACTAGTGTGCTGTTTACGGAGTAAGCTCTATGTTTTGGTGGAGTTGGCATCGTTAGTGTTTTCGAAGACGTTTTGCCAATTTTCACTTCGTAGTACGGCATCTGCAGGCTATAGCCATCTATAGTTTCGCATTACTGGCTGAATCTATCTTATATTTACATCAAGATAGAACCTGAAATTGTTCCAGGAAGTCTTGCTGGAATCTCATAGAGAGTGCACTATGGGTTCGATGACAAGAATTTAGGTGGCGGTTTCGATAACTACAGGCCTGTGTTGACTATATGGTGGGAAATTCGGGAGAACCTTACGGCTAGTTTGGAGAAGCCTTTGGTCGCTGTTGGTGCTTACGAATGTCAAATCAGGATTGAAACCCTTCTGCCATCTTCTGGATTGAAAAATACTTGCGTTTTTGGAGCCGAAGGTCCATTTGGGTCTGATGTAGCATATCTCCAAGAAGAGTGATCCAGTTAAACTCACCACTGTATACTACAGATGATTAAATATTGGCAGTAGATGCAGTGCCCAACAGTTTGTACAAATTGCTGATGAGTACATCAGATGAGTACATCAGATGAGTACATCAGCAATGTCAATAGTAATAGAAATAATATCTTTAGCAGAGCTTTGCTAGACGTATTCTACTCCTCTTTTGGAAGTCAGTGCCAGACGTGATGTGACTAAATAGAAGCACATACAGAGAGCAACGATAATCATAAGGACATAACACAATTCATCATAATAATTTCTTCGAATTATGAACATAGCAATGCTTTAAGTGATAATCAGGATTTGATTGTACCAAACGCATGCCTCCTTCCATATCTCACACTTACTCTGTCTGATGCTATTCTTCTGGGAAAAGACGCTCCTCGCACATACGCTTAAAGTATTAATTTAAAATAATCTTTTTCAATCCACATGGTGTTTGAGTGTTGTGATGAGTGTGATGGACAGATAGACAGGCGACAGACAGACAGCCAGACAGCCAGCCACCAAACAAAAGATGTTTATTTCGACGTAAAATGGTAAACCAAAAAATGTTGCCACTTTCACAAAGGATCACGTCCATATGAAGACATATTTTGAATAGGATTATTCTTTTCATAAGATACTTGAAAAACTGAGAAATTAAAGTTTCCTTCAATCCTGGCGAAATTAATCCCAAAGGAGCATCGAATTCCGTCAGACCCTCGTACTCAAACTCAAACCAATAAAACTGAAATGAACTACTGAAGTGAAAGTTTTCTGTTATGATGGAGGGGGAAGGAAGTGTCACTGATGTCTGGTCCTACTCCAGAAAAGAAGAAAAAACACAATTTTTTGAGTCAATGGTTATCGAATATCAAAGGGGAGAATATTGAAATCTCCCTCAGGGCATTCGGTCCTATGCCTGCAGCAACCCTGGAAACAGCAGAAAGAGGAAAAGAAAGCAATCGCTTCATTACTTCGGAAAGTGATAGGTGATTGGGGTGATGACAGAGTGTCCAACTTAACCAGTCGAGACAACCGGAAGCAGTACATCAAATTGTCTAGACCTGCAACTACATCCAACTACAGTAACCGAACAAAAGTTTTCCGCAACAAAGGACATAATTATCATTTGTCTCCTGCAAAACATTACCAATTTATCTCAATTACCCAAACCAAAACCTAAGATTACCCGCATGTTATCACTATGATTATGCACTTAATTCGTCCTTTCCACTTGTACAACCCCCCAAACCACCACCATACCGCTTCGTTAGACAGTCTTAAGCAAGTATACCAACTTTGTCCATTGACTCTTAATTTATCACACTCACTTGTTCAACGGCATTACAGGTTTTATGGCTTTCCGAGTCCTTCCCTCCCAAAAAACTATCCCAATCTAAGTATTTTGAAAAAGTTTCTCTTAAACTTTTACAGTATGTAAATAGTTCGTTTTTGTTGGCACACAATTTCACTAATTAAACTCTAGCACAACCCTCACAGGAGCCTGTGCACCCACACAGCCAGAGCCTTACAAAAGGAAGTGGAAGTGGAGAAAAAAAAAAATAAAAATATTTTAACCTTCTCTCGATTCGTTAAGCTTTCTGTTCGCTATCATTGCGCCATGCAAACTTTTGAGTTCGGTTCAAATTCTCCAGTCATTACATAAACTTCGATTGCCACTGATAACTTTGTCGTTATCCTTGACCTGATTCGGTTGTAATTGTAAAACATCCCTTTTCCTTTTGAAGGTTGTTGTGTGATTTTATTTATTGGCCTTTTTTTTATTTTTTATTTTTGGTGTAAAAGGAAAATGTTAACCCAAACTTTTTGATGGTCCTTACGACCTAATCAATGTATTGTGAATTTTTTTTACGGTCTTGTCATTGTGTTATTTCTTGGTGGTGAGAATGAGGTTAATGATTTGTTTTGAACAATTTTAGTTTCTGTGAGGCTTATGGATTCGAGTTTGATAGGGTACTGTTTATTTGATGAATACATACAGTCGCCTCTGGATCGTGGAGTTCGCGTACCTAGCGCCTCAACTGGATATTGGGTTTTGTCCCATTTTAAAGGTTTCGGGGAAAATGTACTCTGGCCTACTTCTTCGAGGCAGTGGAAGGCTTCTACGATTGGTGGAACTGTCAAGTGCAGTCAAGCTGAGCACCTTCTTCAACATAATCGCAGTATACAGTGTGGCCAAACACAAGTTTCTTTTAAAAAATTAACAAAATTAGATCTTTTCCTTGTATTATGACTTTATTAGTGAGAGCAAATATTCCCATTAATTATGGAGCACAACGTCGTTCAAGTGGCTGCCTTGGCTGTCACTCCAATTTTCCAAGACCTTGTTGATGGTTTCGAGCTGTAGCTCTCGGATTGCTTGGACGATATTGGCCTTAAGTGCTTGAATCGTTTCCGGATTGTTGACATAACATCGGTCTTCCACGGTTCCCCACAAAAAAAAAGTCCATATCGGTCTAATCGCAGCTCTGAGGCAGCCAATTTGACACAATGATGACACAATTTAGGAATTTGGTGCGCAAAAGATCGATTGTGGCATAGGCTGTGTGGTATTGGTCGCCATCCTGCATGAACCAGAGGTTGTCCAAATTCATGTCTTCAATTTCAGGACAAAAAAAGTCGGTTAACATGGCTCCGTAACGCCCACCTTTGACCGAAACGTTGTTCCCAGTCCCATTTTCGAAGAAAAATGTCCCAATGATGCCACCATAATCCGCACTAAACTGTCACTCTATGTGGATGCATCGGCTTTTCGACAATAACGAGCGGATTTTCCGAGCCCCTGATGCAGCTAATTTAACGTGGCCGCCGAGATGAAAATGCGCCTCGTGAAAAAGATGATTTTTCGCCCAAAATTGTTGTCAATTCAAGCTGCTCTAAGGCCTAAATTGCGAAGCTATAACGAAGCGAATGGTAGTGCGCCTTCAACTGTTGAGTCAATTGGACATTGTAAGCGAATAATCCGAGATCTTTGTGCAGAGTTCTCCTCAGGCTAGAGTGTGAAATGTTGAGCTGTTGAGATCGACGGTGAGTTGATGTTCGTGAAATGAATCTCACACTCTCGGCCACAGCAGCAACATTTTCGTCTATGCAACACAAACTATAGCACAAACTTGCGTGGTAGGTGCTTCATTTCTGCCAAAACTTCTTTTCAAATAACGCACTGTTTGGGCTACGCAGCACTCACTTTGGAAATAAGTTTTCAATATTTCCCAACGTTGTTCAAGCGTAGGTACGATATTGACTATCAGTTAAGATTTCGATCGGAAAACAGCTGTCAGTGTCAAAATAACCTATGATTTAAAAAGAAACCACAATTAGTATCATCAAGGAAACTACCCTCAGTTGTACTGAATACATAGCGAAATGCTTCTACTAACATGTTTCTTCTGCTCTAGATTCCTGGAGATTCGAAGCTTCTTTAAAAATTAAACAGTTGGAGTGCAACTATACCTTTATTTTGCAGCTGAAAAATGATGGATTCCCACTTGAACCTTCCACTCAACAACCGAACCCATTATCACTACACCATGGTCATTTAGAACCTACGTATCACACGTATGTACATAGGAATTCTCCTCTGTAGTGGCAAACACTTCAGTACAATTTCAATTAGGGCTGTAAAGATATCGATTGCTGACCAATCAGGCCTAAAATAAATTAAGACTCAAGTGTCTGAATCAGAGCAAATGAAGTGGCTCCTTGACAGAGTCATTGTATTTTAAATAATGTCCGTGGTTATCAATGTGATATTCATTAATTAAATATATACTTATTTACATGCAATACACTTTTGAAGTGCCTATCGGTTTCCAGGGAAATAAAAAATTCTACGATAAGACCAGTTCAATGAATTTGAAGTTCTCACCTAGTCGTTCAGTCGTTTTGAAAGTGCCTTGCAGTCAGGAGGCACTATGTACAGAGACACATTATCATAGAAGTCATTCGAGTCAAACTAAATTCAAGGGTAGACCTCACTCAGATCCGCATGTAACTATGCCCACTGGGAGTTCCAAAAGGTTCATTGAGCATAATAGGATGGGTACACATGTATGTTTGTGCTCGAAGAAGAATTAGATACAATATACATATGTATGTAAAAGAAAAGGCAAAATAAATAAAATAAGAGCTACCTTAGACACCTGAGTTATAGTACTGATGTTATTGCAGACTAATCTTCTGGGCGCTGTGGCTCAGTATGGAGTAGTTAGTTGGAGTATGGAGCAAGGGCTTGAAGGTTCGAGTCCCAGTCGGAACACCTAAAAGTTTTTCACGGCCCCACATCTCGCGGGCATCTGACAAACATCCGAGAGTACAAATGTCCTGAGAAAACTTCTCAAATACCAAAAAAAAATGTTTGAAATATACCAGGCTCGACAAGCATCCAAAACCCTAAAAGCGATAAATAGACTATTCTGACAGAATTTTGAAACTGCCAATGTGGATGCCGTTCTCGTACACCTTATAAGACTACGGAAGCCTGTTCTTATGAAAAATTATAACACAAAGGCAGATCCCGGGAAAAACCAAATGTCAAGCCGAAACGCAAGGCTTGAATTTGTGAGGCAGAAATTTGGCAACTCGGTCATCTCACGGCGATCCCTCATCTATTGGCTGCCGCGATCATGCGATTTGACATAACTACGTCAAAAGCTTCGTCTAGTCCTGATTTGAAGAGATGGTTTTAAAAAGTTTGGCATCGCCAACGTAAAGAGAAAGAGAGGAGTGGCCTATCAAGATCGTTTATAGTCAGAATGAAGAAAAGAGGTCCAAGATGACTGCCTTGTGGAACTCCAGATGTGGGTTAAAAATGCAGCCTTTGTTTTTTATTTAAATTTTGTTTCCTATTGTTCTTATCTGGTCATCCTGTATATCCAGCAAAAGGCGACTGCTTGAATTAACTCAGTAGTGTGCAGCTCTATTGTTTTCTACATAACCAAGCACCGATACCATGGAGTCAGTAATAATCTGATCCAAGTTTGTATCGATATCACTGTAACATGCAATGTATCGCATTTCTAGGTTACAGACCACAGGGATATTTTAGGCAACTAAGTCAATACCTATTACAAATCGATAAAATTCCAATAGAACACCAAACTAATTGAGGTCCTGGTAACCAGTGAAGTAGACACCAAGGAACCCAAAAGACTAAAGCCGTGGACAGCTTAATTGACAGAATTGCGGAGGATCGTAATGAGTTTGGCAAAAACTGTTAAAGATTCGATAGAGAACGTAGCTAGTGTCCAACATGAAGGCACGACACGTTTAAAAGGAACTTAGAGGAGAGACTTACATATTGAAACCCAACGATAAAGGACCTTCAAACCATGGTCTCACAAAAATATCATAGACCCGCACTATTTGATTTGGTTGCATTTCCTAAGAGACGTTATTAAATCCAGCAGTCGTTAACAAGGGATATCTTACCTCTACACAACCAATTTGTAATCCTTTCAAACGTAGGATCTATATCCTTGGAGTGGACTTATAATTTTTATCAATGAGGAACATATTATTCTGAAAATAGGAGAAGAAATAAACCTACAAGAGATATGAACTCGTATCTGGAATATAAGCCCGCAAGGAATCCTTCATATTTGTCACCAAACTTTCGACGTTCAATCAGTTATCTACTTCAAATTGTATGGATCCATTGCTGCATGTTTTCTCTCCCCAAATTTCTCCAAATTGGGCCCAATTAAATTTAGCCCTCCAAAGGCTCTTAAAGAGCAAACTCCCCACAATGCAACTTTGCTGCACAAGTTCCTCCGAAGCTGCAATAAGACTCCAATATTTCCCTGCAACCGCGTGCATCCTTTCAAATAGAAAAGGAGTGGAAAAAAAATAGTTTTCAATTCTTTATCGATGGTTGAAGAATCGCACTGCTGAATCCCTATTTTCTTATTTTTTATTGAGAAAAAGCCGGAACGTAAAAGATAAAAAGCATGAGAAGAAATATTGAATTCACTGTTACAGGACGACAGACTTCTACATGCAAAAGGGGAAGAAAATTAGTTTAATTATTTTTCTTTTGGATTCAAATCCATTTTCCTTTTTCCGGATCAACTTTGTTGCAAACTTCGCACTAGTCCTCCCATCCTTGTTGCTATTCTTACAAACATTTCTATCCAGTCCTTTGTTCGAAATAGAAAGTTACTGAATGTCTAGAAGCAGACAACACTCTTTGGGACTTTGCAAAAGAATACAAAGCCCTTTGTTAGTTTCGGAGGACTTCATTCGGGATCCTAAAGAAAATGTTTATGAATAGATGCGAATGATTGAGTTCATTTAATCAACGGCAAACGGTTAGGGATATCAATAAACAATAAACACTTTTCAACAATGGAGGGGACTCTCAGGGATATGAAATTTCAAAATATAGCACGTTCGACTTAATTACAATCTTGAAGGGCTATTTGTCTAAATGTTTCGTTATTGATTGAATTTCATTGGATTTGGGGTGTAAAGGGAGTACCATCTTGTGGTTTCTTTTTTGACGCCCGGCGACTACGTTAACAAACAAAATTGCAGTATCTGGGGCTCAGAAAACCCGCACGTTATTGACAAGAAGCCGATGCATCCACAGAGAGTGACAGTTTGGTGCGGATTGTGGAGTGGTCGCATGATTGGACCATTGAGGCTGAGAACAAGGTTTCGGTCGACGGTGGGCGTTACAGAGCCATGTTAACCGACTAATTTTGGACTGAAATTGAAGACATGAATTTGGACGACGTCTGAATCATGCAGGATGGCGCCCATGCCACAATCGATCTATTGCGTTCCAAAATCCCAAATCGTGTTATCAGCCATCTTGGCGATGCCAATTGGTCGCATCGGAGCCGCGGTTTGCCTCCTTTGGACTTTTTTTTGTGGGGAACCCTGAAGGACCAATGTTATGCTAACAATCCAGAATCGATTCAAGCACTTAAGGCCAATATCATCCAAGCAATTCGTGAGCTACAGGCCGAAACCATCAACAAGGTCTTGGAAAGTTGGATTGACAGAATGCGCTACTGCGAGGCCAGCTGAAGCAGTCACTTAAGGAAAAGATTTAATTTCGTTCATTTGATTGCATTTTTGAAAAGAAACTTGATTTTGGCCCACCCTCACTACACTACCGTCCCTAACCTTGTTGCCTGTAGGGCTCTCTCTCGACCATGTCACTATGAATTCCTGAAAACTTCGCAGTTTTCTTTATTTAGATTCAAATACCATAACTATTCTAAATTTCTGAGCTATCTAACCCCGTTTGTAACATTTGCCATAATTTGAAGTTCGTGCAACATTACCTCCGTCTGAATGCAGTCATCCGCGACGGAAAGTTTGAAATACCGATTGCAAAATTACCTCTAGGATATCCCTCCATGTCGTAGTAGTAGTAGTTGGGAGCTGGCATCAATTATTCCAGCGAAATTGCTTGAAAATCGACGTAAAATAATGTGCTTGGCAAGAGAAAGGATTCTACCATGGTAACCGCATCGCTCGGAAAGGACTATTGTGCATTTGCATGAGCCAGTAATGTTTTATGTGTTGATGTCTATGGCTAAACAATGGGTATCCTCAAAAGCGGATGAGGAAGCTGTTGGAGGTTTCTAAAGGGGAAATTCTTCTTAGAAAACACTGCATCTCCATAGTTGCGTGGGTGATAGCCAATAGCAAATGTACACGAAGTCGACCAAACTTCCGTGAATTTAGTTTCAACGGAGTTCGACTTTTGAATCCGAAAGCAGCAAGTTGGATAATAGTGGCAAAGATTCCCGTGAGGTTCTTAAGTAAGTATGTGTTCGTAGCTATCACGTAATGGTTAATGGCTTTGCTCAAGGATTTCGTTCCACTTTTATTCTGCAAAAGAAGTGCAGACCAGGGACTGTATGTGAAAGAAAGTGTTCTAACAACCCCACGGCCCCACTGCCAGTTGGAAATAGATTATGTCGTATTAAACGAAAACACAAAACAACTAAAGCGGAAACGCTCCAGTGGCGGAAGAGTCAGAGATAACCACATTCCATATGGTACATGGACCCTTGGACTCTGTGCAATGTGCATAAGACATACATAAATGGAAGTAAAGATGGAAAAGGGAGAACTCTCATGGATGCAAAGGACAATGCTGTCATAATCCACATTTAATGCACATCTGTGACAATAACAAGAGTTCGTTATTCATTCTTTGAATTTCGTTTGGAAACTTGAATAAAAAATAAGTATTTCGTATGTACATGTGTATGGACACATTAAAGGATTATTCAAACCAAGTTTGTTTAAAACAAAAGGATTATTTCGAATATAAAGGGATTAACACTGATTCAACTGCGAAAAGGCTTAGACTATAGAGTGCATTAAGAAATCTATGAAAAGTAATTCCTGGAAGGGATAAACCAAGTACTAACCTAGTTCACTATATATGTATGTCCACTCCAGTCTCTCTTGTAAACAAAGAGTTACATCGACCCATCAATATTTTTCAAAAAGGCATGCAAAGCTTTGCGAATTGCCGTTGAGAGCATGTCTTATGCAATTGAGAGAAGGTCGGTTAGAGCTCCTTCCCTTAGTGCAAGAGTAGGAACTATGGCCGAGCTTATTGAATAATGCACTGAGTGAAGGTATCTTATGTTACCAACCAGATCCTGTATTGCACTCTATGTCGGGTAGTCGTATTCACTTTTTCTTGTAATTATACTGCTTTCTCGAAGGTGATTGCGCTACACTCCGTCCAATAAAATTCCCACGGCTGGCATACCTAGTCCCGACCCTTAATTTAGACCTTAATGAGAGCAATCCATTGGTAACTTTCTATTTTAGGAAGAATTTGTAGAATGAATCATTCAGCATAGACGGTGATATTCACGATGCCCGTTCATTTGATTAAAGCGAAGTAAGGACAACAAAGTTCAAGCCTAAATCCATCAAGCCTGCTGGCCATCATGGCTCTAGAATGAATAGCTGGAGATGGCTTGGTAGAGAACATACACCAACTTATCACTAAAATTTGGTTAGACGTACATATGTATGCCTGCAGCTCAGCATCATTTGAAGATTCGTCGGGCCGGAGCATTTGTAACCATCTGGTCCACATGTCCTAGTCATCTTAAGCGATTGTGCATGGGTTTTTTACCAGGTCAATGTCACAGTATGTTTGCTTAGGAAATTTGGTGTTCGTGTGATTCGGCCATTACGTGAGTATATACATTTGACACTTTATACTTCAACACTCGAAGCAACAGAGGTCATGCTCATCCACCTTAGTCGAAGAATTTCCTTAGTTGTTCGGGATAGGACTTCACTACTCAATTACCTTTTCAGCCCAAAGAAACAACGATTGGAAAGAGTTATTTTTCATTTAATTTCTGACGAGATATCATTATCAGAATTCATAGCAGAGCGGGATAAACAATGTCAAAGTTAGACATAACTCCGTACAGTTCGTCTCACAGTTCGAAACACCCAGGATATGTCGAGATGTGGTAAATTGATCCACTATGTTCTTTCCTGGCCTAAAACTTATAGCAGCCGGTCAGAATATTGACAAAGGGTTTGTAATGCTTTCGTTAGATTTAGGACCTCACTGTCTGTTTTTTTTCAATTTATTGTCTCATAAATGTTGGTGAAAAGAGGTTGTTTTTTGCTTATAAGAAGTACATTATATTGAATCGAATGTTTTTATGTTCAATTTTCGGTTCGATTCAAAGATTAGAGTTAGATGAGATGAAAGATCAAACAAATCCCTGCTTGCTTCATGCATAGCAAAGTAGAAAAGTTCTGTGAGACGATGAACGAATACTACTGACTTCCATTAGAAACTCACATCCTTCCGAGTAGATAATAGCAGAAGAAAAAATTTACTAAGACTGGAAAATAGCGACAGAAAACTTCTTCATGAGGCACCTGAAATGGGCAATTGGCTCTTTTAATCTAGTAAACCCCCAGGGGTGGTTGGTATTACCATAATCCTATTAAACAAGTTAAAATACTTCCGCGCCTGGAAAAGGTATTAAAAAGTAGTCTAACACCAAAGCAGTGGAGACGGATGAAGGTAGTATTACTTCTAAAAATGGGGAAGAAAGAGTCAAGTCTATTGCAGTTTTTTAAACTGATCAGCCTAATCTAAGCATCTAATGCTTACAAAGCGGCTAGATGCACAGATACTACTCTCTATACTCTGTACCAGCTGTGAGATTAGTACTGTGTCTCCTTTTCATTGCGAATAGGTCTCTGCGATTCTGTATCGGAGTCGTCCTTTTTATGGCTACGCATGAATCTCGAACGAAGTCTAGACTTTGTTGGACGTGATTCCTCACTTTCGTGGTCGTGTCGAAGGAGCATTCGATATTACATCGGTAGAAGCAATTCTGCAAAGTCTGGATTGAAAAGAAGTAAGAAACACAGTCTTAAAGTGGATGTATAAACTTCCAAGCAAATGATCAACGGAGTGAGGTACTCTACAGGTGCAGAGACTGACATAACACTGTCTTGCAGGGACCATGAGAACTTGTCCAACGACAACCATGGAGTAGTATTTGGGTCTAGGGTCTAGATTTCACGATGAGTTCAGTGTATTCTCAGAACACGTGCTGTTATCTTGCAGGGTATTGACCCGCAAAATTTGAGCTGGTACCAACTATCAGATGAGAAAATACAGTCACTAGAGCCAACTCTCATCCTTAGATTCTGAAACGAAACTGAATTAAAGAGAAAGCTCTAGGACAGATTTCTTCCGCCAAGGTGTGTATGACTTTGAAAATAATTCCGAAAGGTATGTATCTCCATGCGATACAATCTATTTTTACTTTGAATTTACTTTACCTCTAGCCAAGTTAAGAACATATTTAGTTAAAGCTGTTCGGCTTATAAGTCAAAGATTTGTCCATACTGCGCCATGTTTTCAACCAGCGAAGCGTGCCTCCCTAGTACTGTCAGCCATCTGCTAAGTAACACACCCTTAATTGTCAGGTGATCCGACAGACTTATCAGGTCCTTGACAACCTTACTCAGTCAATCGCAGATGTGCTATTGAATGTTCTTTATCCAGATTTCGATGAGACACTCCAGGTTAAAATGTCCCGTCTTTAAGGAGTCTAAGAGGTACTTACCTCACTGTAAACACTCTGAATCCCACACTAACAAAAAAAAAGGACCAATAACCGTCCAATTGATCGGAAAACATTTGGCAAGGTCAGAAAACAAAAAGCCGCCTCAAGGGAGCCCAGGGGAACCTGAGAACCAAATCATCTTAAAAAAAAAAGAACACAAATACATTTTTCTAAAGTGAAAACCAACAAATCGATGCTAATACCTTAAGTTAAATGCCATCACCCTTCTTCTGCGCTACAAATCAGCTGTCAACATTACCCTACCTCACGGGATTGAGATAAAAAGGTTTCTTTTCTAATTTGCAATTCAAAGATGTGAATTTTTGCCGTCTCATGCATTGCAGATCACAAGCACAAGGGGGTAAGTACTTCCAAAATAAGAACGAAACTCCTTTTCTTGCATTAACATCTGAAAATGGAAAAAGGAACTCCTGCCACGTATTGACAATAACTCCTCCATCCATACGAATGCCGGTAGGGGGGAGTTACATCCAATATTTGATGATATAAGCTTCAATTCAATTGTAAAGCACACATCCACCTGTACATTATGCATTCTCATGCTACGAGTACCCATAGAATGCAGCAATTCTCACTTCTACGTGCCTGTGTACGTCGGCCCCCTCCACCTTGGTGTAATGGAAAATGCTGTCCCAGTGCCAGAGTGCCAGTGCCACGGCTACAGATGGATTGAGCGTGCTCGGGATACATAACTCTTTCGAGACGAACATCGTAAAAATATAAATTTCATTTTTAATGCCGGCCATTTCAAATGTGGATATAAATTAAGAAAAAAAAAAAAAATAAAAAAATTTAGATACTTTTATTTTATTTTTAATTTTTTCTTATTTTTAAATTATTTTTGTTTTATAAAAATAAAAAAAACCGACACGAGCTCATGCCGAAATATTTTTATGTTCTAATGTTAAGGAGAGATGTAGAAAATTAAAAAAAAAAAAAGAACAAATCGGGGCGCAACATCTATCCTGGGGAGATGAAGAAGAAAGAAATTATAAAGTGTCACGGGACGACCTTCAAAACACTCATAGTATTAAAGCTCCATCTCACATCGCACACAACAGAGAGACCCACCGCTAACTGAAACTGACTCTGACACTCGCTGTCATCGGTGGCGGCGGCAGCGGTGGCGGTGGCGGTGGTTATGTTTTTAGCTACCAGAGCGGCGTGGGAGAGCGCCAAATGAGTGAAATTCATAATCACACACCAGACACGATACGACTCACAGCAGAGACGAGTTTTGAGTTTTGATTTCTCTGAAGTTCTCACGAAAGCTCTTCCGCTTGTGTTCATTTGTCGGATGAATCTTGCCCCTTCGTGCTTAGGGGTCGTTTCTCAGTTTTCACTCAGCAGTGGACTCTCTCTCGGTACGTGCACAACACACTGTATCGTGTACCGATAAGACAAAAAAAAAAAGCTCACGTTTCGGGGTTACAACAGTCTGAAGCTCAGTATCTTCGGATGATTTTCCTAGTTTTTCTCGGGATATCACTGCATTCGCATATTCGCAGTTAGAAAGCTCGCAGCGCGGAAAACACTCTTCACTTTCATACAAGTAGATTTTTGAAAATTCAAAAAAAAAAAAAAAAATAAAATAAATAAAAACAAACAAATAGGGAAGCAATTGTTTTGTTTTTGTTGGTTCTTTTGTTTGTGCTTCTGTTGTTTTCTTTATTTCGATTATTGTTATTTTTTTTGTTGTTGTTTGTATTCGTCGTTGTGGTTCGTCACCGGACCCCCAAGAGAGTACACCAACCATCGCGAATAGAGTGCAGCAATTAAATTGAAGAGGAGGCCAATTGGATGATAAACGAAGTAATCTTGCTCATTTCGTTGTCTCTGCCGTACGATTGTGGTGGAGGAAGAGGTCGACGTCGACGCGGTTTGGTTTCGTTTTGTTTTGTTCTGTGATCCGTTTTATCAGTGCATCCGGGCATGCATCGGTTCGTGGTAACTCCCATCGCGCGACAACTGCAACGGCTACGTGCAAGGTAACCGTAACCATAACCGATGCCCCCGAAGTGTTAAAGTGTAGTTCTGTATGGTTTTTTCGTATCCTTTTTCGATACCAGTGCGCGCACACTTTTATGAATTGCAATAAATTTGTGTGTGAGAAAAAGGAGGAATCCAGTGCAAGGTTATATCTTCTCGCATAGAGAAGAGCATACAAGAAAAAAATTACAAAAAAAAAAAATAGTTCTAGCTTAGTACAATATTTTGCATTGTATTTGGATTACTGAGCGCGCCCCAGAGAGAGCAAACACACGGAGAAGGAGGATAGGATACTTCCACTACCACCACCACCACCACCACCACCATCACTAGCACTAGCACCAGCACCAGCACTACTACTACTACTAGAGCTGTAAGGGATAGAATGTGCGATTTTACAACATAATGAGAGTAAGTCGTGGGTGGGTTTGGCCGCATTCAAGTGGCGTGGATAATAAATTGCATAATTTCATACCATCCCCATCCCCATCCCCATCATCCTCATCATCATCATCATTATTATTATGATTATGATCTTTATTTGCCTGCCCTTAAATGGGATTACTACACTGCAATGGGGTATCTGAGAGCGACGATGCACAGGCTCAGCCAGTGCATAGTTTGAGTTCGACTTCAATTAAGAAGTGCAATTACTCAGCGCGCCGCACTGCTCAGCTCATCAGCTAATTGAACTATTTTTTGTGTTATCTTGCGGATGTACCTACCTACTAAGTCGTACAAAGTTGATAGTAGGTTTTTGTTTGCAATCACTTTTGAAATGTATCTACATTCTCGTTCGCGAATGCTATGGTTTAGATACTTGTAAGTACAATGGAAATGTTGCTTTGAACCCGATTGCACTTTTGTATGAAACCTATGTACATTGGGTCAGAACAACTGTGCGATTGGTTCATCGTTAAAAAAAAAAAATAAAACAAATTTCGAGAGCAATCAACAGAACGTCTAATTAAATTTTATCACGAACGCTCTTCTCGTATTAATTAGCCAAAAGTGTAATTTTGGAGGTCTATGAATGAATTTTTTTTTTGTTTGTTTTTGTTTGGTTTTGTATGTACTTAGTTGGAGAAGCTTAAATGTTTATCAATTTGTATTTATTTTTTTTTGTCGAATAATTGTTACAATATCCGTAATGAAGTCGTTATGGTGTTCTTTAATAGTTTAATTAATTAATTAATTAGCTTATTTCAACAAATGTAGTTACATACTTGTCTGGAGGAATGTGCGTATTTGTTGAAGCAAAATTTGCATTACAATTCTCCTAATCAGTGAAGAAGCGTAGATACAATTGAAGGACTGACAAATTTCGTTCCAAATGGTGGTAAAAGTAGAAAATAATTTAGTAATCTGTAGTCAAAAAAAGAAGTTCACCTGCTTGACACTGTTGTGTTCATTATAAAAGAAGTTAAATTTATATTTCAAACAAAATGTGCTATAATTTCTCTTGAATAGTTTCATTTCTACTGTGAATTAAGTATTTGGATTAATTAATTACATTTTTTTGTGCAATATATGCGGAAACCAAATCAAGAAATAACAGAAAATTTAAGTGTTCCTTACGGAGAGTTCAATTTTGAGTCACTTTTTTGAGCATATTGGCTGGTATCTCGCTAATAATACGTGTAATCTTGTCCTCTAAGACTGCAATTGATCCAGGCTTATCGGCATAGATGAGTGAATTGATGTATTCCCCTACAAATAGTCAAAAAGTGTCAAATGGAATGGTCAATTCACTGGTCCAAAACGAGAGATAAACTGCTCATCGAACTCATTTCTCAATTGGTCCATCGATTCGTATACCGTGTGGCATGTAGCGTCGTCTTGCTGGAGCCACATGTCGACATTACATGAAATGGCAATGGTAACTGAGCATGTTTGACTTTGACGTCAAACGTGTCAGGAATTACGCGTGATCTGTCAAAAATACTGAAAAACTAAACTCCAAAAAAATTAGCCTTTATTTCGATCTACATATTCTACTTACTATGTAATGATATCCAAGTCAGTATTAAATTAAAGCCGAATAAATTCTGGCAATTCTAAAACAAAATCAAGAAACAAAAATGATGGGTACCTTGTTACATTTATTGGTTAATGGGCAGGTAGTAGATACTCCCATTACCATTTGTAATACCTTTGAACGAAGACCCAATCCTTGGTGATTCAAACAACTCCACATTCGGCAGTGTTTTATCCTCTACACTCTTAAAAGTCTGATATATTGTAAAAAATCATCAATTCGTAAATTGTTTGATAAATTAATTACCAAAATCATGTAATTTTACTGCAATTCATTGATATGCGACAATCAGCATGATTTCGTAAAAAAAAAACGCTCCACAGCAACTAATTCTAGAGTTTTGTTATTTCTGAAAACGCCAGATACAATATATGTACACAGATTTTAGTAAAGAATTCGACCGTGTCAATCATAAAGTTTTGCTTTGTAAATTGGGCTGATTCTCAAACTAATTTATTCAGTGGCTATCATCTTTTTTGCATAATAGATATCAGTACGTTAATTTCCGAAACCATATTTCTCCAAAAATGTATGTGTCTTGTGATGTCCCTCAAGGAAGTCTCATTGGACCTTTCTTGTTTATAATCTTTGTAAATTATTTTGTCAAATCCTTAACTGAATGTTACATATTATCACTGGCGTTATGCCTGTGAATTTTCTGATCCTCATGTTACTAAGTCGCATTTGTCCAAACCCTGCTGGAGTATGGGTCTGTGGTTTGGTGTCCTTGTTATAATGTTAACATTAATAGAGTTGAAGCTGTCCAAAAAAGATGTTTAATTTTTTCTTTGATAGGTATCCCGTAGTCTGAGATTATTATATTACCCTGATATCAATCAAAGCTCAAATTGAATTGTTTTTCAAAAACCATCCCTAGAATTTTTTTTAATCAAATTTCTAAATTCCCAGATATTTTCTGGTCGAAGTAATCATGTGTGAAAAAAAAATCATTGAAATCTGTATACAATAAAATATTAGTTAAATTCCTTAAAGTACAGGGTCATTCATTTCGCGGTTTCAAGTTGGTAGCGCTGGCATTTGACACTTGTAATGAATGGCCCTATAAGTATAAAGATAAATTGTCAGAATTGGCTTTCCCAACAATATAATCAATTTGTTAGGAAAGCGTAGGACAGGAATCAATGTTCTCTTGCGCAGCTTACGACCAAAGTCGGATTTAAGGTCAACAGCAAACAAAATACATTTATAATGCCTGATAAGTAGTGCAGGCGAAACGGTCATGATGACTACAGCTAGGGCCACATGACGTTACATTAATATTTTACAAATCTGATTCGATTGGACACGTAAGATTCAATCCAACTGAGAAGACTTCAACTAAATCCTGGGAAAGGTAATTTGTCGATCAAGATGTTATGATTAACGCGGTCCAAATCGGTGACAATCAATTAGCAATTAGTTTGCAGCCAATAATTGAAAAATTAATAATTTTATTTTACTTACTTGTTTGTTTTGTAGTGGCAAGTAAAAACATCTCAAGATCAAAACGATAAACAATTAAAGCGAATAAAAAAAGCATTACAAATTAAGAAATCTGTTTCAAAGTCTTCGTATGTTTAATGAAAGGAAGTTATGCTGTCTGGTAGCATAAACAAAACACTTACGTTTAGTTCTGTAGGAAGTGAATCTTTGTACAATTAATACATATTGTGAACGAGAGGAAGACCTGATTTTTTTCTCAGAAAGACGTATAGGACTTGTATTTACATATACAAATAGTTCGTCAAACGCCATTCAAATATTATTTGATTGTGTATCGAATCATAGACAAAGTGTTTCAGATTTTGTACTTATTGAACGATATTATTGAAAGCTATGCTTAGTCTCCGTGCTGTATCTACTTACATTTAATATACACCTAATCCGTAATACATATGTATATTGAAACATCGAATAGTTAGAATTCTATAAATTGATGTAAAATTTTGAGATAAAGATAAACTAATACATAACATTTTCGCAGTGCATTTCTGAACATAGTACTGCCCAATTTTGACCAATTTTCATATTCATATTCGACAATATCGTTGCTTAAATACTGATCTAGGAAAGAAGTTTTTTTGTCTATCCCAGCGTATTTGTGGCCACTTATTCGCGCTTTCATAGTCATTGCTCAACTTCTTGCTAATGGAAGCGCTACAGCAATGGAAATGGCAATATTGGCTACCAGATGGCTAACAATGATTGCTTTCCATGGCAAAGGTAATGAACTTGACATCTTGCTTCTTCCAAAATGGCTGAATTTGATCTAAAGCGATTCAATGAAGCAAGCCTCAATATACGCGAGTCAAAATTATCGAAAGCAGATGTTATAAGACTGTCACACCTTGCCTTCTCAAAAGAAATGGATTTATACAAAAATTTTGTTTTCTTTCCAAATTTTCAAAATTCCCTATGCTAATATTTACTGTTCAACATCATACTGATATTTGATAATTGACATTACGCCAATGAAGTGCCCTCGCAAATTTGTTCGACATTTCACTTGCCATTGACATTACCACAAAAATATTGGCAATGACGTTGCAGGGATTTGCTTCTGTAGATTACAAGACCTATATTCCGATTTTTTTGGATTACGCAAAAGGTTATCACTTTCAAATCATAGTTTTATATTTCAAAGACCCATATTTTAACTCCACACCCCATCCTAGATCCTTTCAAGGGTTTTGTAACACTTATGGAAGATCATTCACAATCAAAATAAAGAGTAAATGACCAAGAATGGATCCCTGTGGAACGTTCAATTTGAGTTACGAAAACAGCGAAGAATAGTTTCTTTCATTTGTAAATTAGGTCTGTGTGATCGAGTGTGTCAAAGGCCTTTTGAAAAATCGAGGAGATAAAGGAACTATCATAAGGGGCTATCCATTGAGTTTCGAAGATCGTCTTAGACGTTCAAAAGAACTGAGATACAGCGGTGATTTCCTCTAAACTGGTGAACACACAAAAAACTCTTATCATCAAGGAAATGCAGAATTTGTCTACGAAAAAGTTTTCCAAAACTTTTGACAGAAACAGCAGAAAAGAAATGGATTTGTACTCAACTTGCAAGTGATGCAAGTCATAACTTTAGCAATTTTCCAAACTAGAGTTGGTTCATCATCATCATTTTTACGAGTGTGTGCAATTTATCAAATCGCATTGGATGAGAGAAAAGCAATATCAGATTCATCACATCCACTTTAACGAAACTAGAATTCGTTTTACTAGTGAAAAGGTACCACATAAGAAGTTAGCATTTGGAGCAGAACCATAGTTAAAAGAGTCTTTGTAGATGGATTGATAAGGTACTTTTGTTTTTAAATATTGGTTCATTTAGAGCACATTCAGCATCATAAGAAGTTAAACACTAGTTAAACTAAACAGTATACCTAGGAGGTCTGTTTCCCTACTTTTTGCACTAAAAATTTCGGAGAATGTAGGTGCAAATCACTCAGGGAGAAGTCAAACATACGAAAAAGTTAGGGAAGGCTTGACACAAGAAGTGCTAGCTATTCTGAAACGTATTCAGCTAAAACTCTTCTAAATAACTGAAATCTTAAAAAAAACTCTCTTTTGTTCGCACTTGGTTGTCAGTAGTGGATAATTACTGAAATCCACCATAATAAAGAAAAATGTAAAAAACTGGTTCTGTCGAGAATCGGGAAAGGTTTGATAGACCAGAAAGTGAATGCTTTACTGAAAACTTGACTGGATTTTCATCTTCAGTGATGAACCTCATTGGATGGATTTGTCAAAAAATTAAATTGTCGGATCCACGCAAAGGAAAACTTTCGAATAATTTCAGAAAACCACTATATGCGAAAAAATCTATTCTATTTTCTATTTTTCTTCGAAGATGCAAATGAAGAAGCTATTTCCGTCAATTTAGAGTGCTTTATACAAATTATTGAAGATTTTTTAAGGAAATGGAGACAGGCGATCTTTTTTTTTCAGGATCAGGCTAAGAGTCACACAGCACTTGAAAATATTGAACTGAGTTTCTAGATCGATTGATTTCACTTAATGTTGGTTAGTGCGTTGGACTATGGAGCAATGGGTTCGAGGTTCGAATCTCAGTCGGGGAACACCTAAAAGTTTTTCACGGCCCAACCTCTCGCGAGCGTCTGACAAACATCCGAGAGTACAACTGTCCTGAGAAAGCTTCTCAAATCACTAATTGCCCTTCGGACATTAAACAGTAGGGCCTTTCCATTCGTGTAGAGAGTATAACACGCACCGAGATTGGTGAACTTAATTCGGTATTGTGTGAGCGATCCCTTAAAAATGTTGATGCTCACATGAGAGGTTTATAGTATGTCCTACGCATCTTTTTAAAAAAAATCTGTTCTTCCTCTTCAGCTCGTTCACAATAAGCTTTAATTGTACAGAGATTCACTTCCTACAATACTAAACGCAAGTGTTTTGTTTATGCTACCAGACAGCATAGCTTCCTTCCCTTAAACACACGAAGGCTTTGAGGCACAGTTCTTAATTTGTAATGTTTTTTTTATTCATTTTAATTGTTTATCGTTTTGATCTTGAAATATTTTTACTTGCCATTTGCTTAAACTGCGCTTATCGACCATCACATGCGGTCGACAAGTTAGTGAAGGCGAGGAAACAGTCATAACCCGACTGTTGACTCCCAACCCGTCTTTTACAGAAAGTACAGAATTTTTGTTGTTGCAGATTTTACAGAGATTTAATATTTTATCTTACTACTGAATATTTCGGTGGCGTATACGTAATATTTTTTTAAACGATTTTTCCATATTTTTCATTGCTGCTAAGCCACGCGAGTCAGGATTATAGAGAATCTGTGCCCAAACTATAGACTGTACCTAATGAGGAAAATTGCAGAAAACGCCAAACCGCTCAGCGCCAGCGTGGATATGTGTTACGAACGTTGCCAAACTGTCTACACTCCGCATAGGACGACCGAAAGGAAAGATGTCTTTGTGAAGCCAAAAAGTTAGCGCTCAGTTGTGCTAAGAGGTACAGAACGTCAGAAAGCTGCACGAACTACTTTTGTACTTGACTATATATTATAAAGCTAGGTCCTACACTGTGGCGCAGAGAACTTGGTTACAAGAAGAGCCTTAAGTAGGAGCGTTTTAGTTACTGAGAGAAAGTACCACTCTATCCCAATCACAGCACTATTAATATATTTATACACACGAATTGTTTATGATTCTAAATGTCACCCTTGATTCCATTTGATACCGTACAAATGTACCTACATTGCATGAGAGTATCTAAAAAGAGAATCAACCATCTAACGTGGCAAGGACTTAAGTACTAGCATGAAACGTCAGGACGAATGCGAAGGGTACATAATCTCCCACATGTAACCTGTTCCTGCATCATGTTTTCCGCTGTGTTCTCTTCCATTTAAGTTTATTTTTTCTCACTCATGCACTTCAGTCCTTACTTCCTTGAGTTCCCGCACATCGAGTTGCCTTGCAATAACGTTAAATATTAATTTAACTGACACGCCAAAGTGGTGGATTCGGGAGATTGATTGACACCTAAAGCAAACGAACATCTTATCAACACGTTCCCGATAAATCCCTTGTGGTTAAGTGAGATGCATGTACATTTACGTCAATTCAGATTAATTGCTCGATATCTTTAAGTGGCATCTTTTGCCAACCATAATCGATTACCAATTAATTGTTGATTTACGAATCCATAGAACGTGCTGAGCTGCATTCTTCTCATGAATTTGTGGTCCACTTTGCGATACACATGTGGGAAGCCCCTTATTTGGGCTACATTTTCAATATTCGTATACGTCCATCAATGTCTCAAGTTAGACAGGTATGTCGTATAAATGTTGACAATCTCTGAGATTTTCAAATAGATTTGCAAATCTAATAATTGAATATGACTCCTACACTGTGAGCTAATTAGACGCCCGATAGTCTAATGCCTGCAACCGTTTGAGAAACGCATAAAAGCCATTTCGCTAAGACATTCAGATATTAAGTGGAAAAATGTCAAAACATTATAATACAATTTGCATGGGAATTTTTCATTTTTTCACAAAAAAGGAAAAAACGTAAAAAAAAATCTTTCCATAGGTGAGTGTCTTAAATCATGCAGATAGGTAGGTATCATGATAGCACTAAAAGTTTACAGCACTTCCGACGTTTCAGTGAAATGATGCCGTCAAAAGTTTTACGAACGCCTCTCGTCCTATCTTCATGTTTTAAAATGCAATAAAGCTTTTGTGAATTTTTAAAATAAGCCAAACATTTCACTTTGAAGGTCTTTTGTTTTTACATCTCCCATTCCGACGAGATACTTGGAATAATGCAACCAACCCTGGCAACAGATAGCAACAACCAAATGGGAGAGAGAAGCCTTCTGACGACTGCTTTGTTTTATCTGATGCTTCGTAGGACTTACATTCGAGAGCAAAATATTTACCGAAAGGTGTACTTCACAGAAACCCGAGGAAGCGGAATCTTTGTTATTAGAAAATGTTCATAGACAAGAAGTTCATCTATGGTATCTTGTCGAAAACACTTGCTGAATGATATGATAAGCTATGAGCTATTTTTGTTAAGTTCGTTTGCCCTTCCACTTAGGAAGCCCAGTTGTGTCATCAATAGCTTTATTCAATGTTTTTGTTTAATGTATTCAGAGAATTTGTCCCCATGGCATGTTGTGTTGAATCCCTTTTATGGTCCCTTTGAATGCATAACTAATGTATCTATTTCCCGTCGGCAAGGTGTTAATAGATTTAAATACAAACGGTCGCATACCTTTCTGGTCTCAAATGGTTGAGGTGAAAATAAATAAAAAGGAAAACTTGACCACTTGACCCTAATAAATCAATAAAAAGCTAAACGTATCAGAAAAAGCAAGACGATAGTTTGTTGAAACAATAAGAATATAAAGCGATTTCCTTGGATGGTCAACGCTAAATCTGTATAGCTGCGACTACGAGGCACAACTGAAATTAAATATTATGGAAATGCATAACACCCTCCTGGCAAAATTTGATGCCATAGTCTCAGAGTTCAGCAGTCGATTAGCAAATCTATATCCACGCTAATAGCGCGAGTGGAAGATCTCATCTTTAACAAAATTGATTAGTTGGCGGATGACCACGGATGTTAACATCAACGAAGTTCCAACGACTTATAACGAAATCTACAGGGTCCTCCCTGTTTAAATCTCATACGTCAAAACGAACTGTCATCCGAGTGTCATTTTGCTGCAAATATAGTGATTTTGTAGTAGGTACGTTTCTAGTATTACGAGCAGGTGATGGTCACATAATCATCCATGTGAGCGTACTCTAGGCAAAACTTTGAACAAATTTGAAGAGACGGACTCTGTTACAGATGTTTTCAGGCCTATCTATCAGCGAAATGCACGCTTTACAGAAAACATGGCTGCCGTTTGTTAAAGGTTGAAGAAGATATTAATCAATTTTATGGCGAGCATAGCATTTCGGGTTGTCTTACGGCACATTAGGGCCCATTTACAAAGTTCAATGCATTTAAGAATTTAAGTCAACTGACCACAGAATGCACCACATACACCGATTGGTTGCTTGAACATCAGCGTTCACACAATATTTGGTTCAGGAATGATGCACATTTTTCACTCGGGGATTAGGTTGACAAACAAAATTGTCGCATATGAGGAAGTGAAAGTCCACATGTAAACACGAAAGATCATTGAAGCCACAAAAAGTCACTGTATAGTGTGCAATTTGGTTTAGTTGTGTCATTGGTCCATACTTCTTCGAAAATAAGGAACAGTCACCGTCAATTCCCATCGCCATAGCCGAATGTTAAGCGTTGGCCTCAAATCAAATATATAGATGTGGAAGGCATGTGGTTGCAATGAGACAGTGCCACATCTCACACAACAAGATCCGCTCTAGCTTTATTGCCTGGACGAGTTATTTCGCATTTTGGTGATGTGATCGTGTCCATTAGAATTGTGTGATTTGATTGTGCTTACATATGTATACAATCCGCAAGCTTAGTAAATAAATATTTCTCAAGTCATGACCCAGTTATTGGCCGATATGTGCGGAAAAGTCATCGGAATCAAGTTCTGCAAGAATTTCCGTGGAGGACATTAGAATGAAGTTCATGATGGCAAGATCCAAAAAAACATTGATATAAAAATTTGATCGATATCTAAGTCATAAACCACAAAATGGATGACGCTATACATACTTAAGCACGTCATGCAGTCGTGTCAAACGATTCCTTTTCCTGAGTAGAGTAAAGTGTTGGTAATAATGGAATTCCTACTCATTTTATAAAAAAAGGTTCTGCCGCACATCTTTCCACTAGTAACACAGATTTTTGACAGAAGTGAATTGAACATTTCCAAAAAAAATTCACAAACACTGATTTTCAAGCTCAAGTTCAATAAGCGTGTCAACGAGCGATTCAAAGAACTGACCAAAATATGTTGAGTCAATTTTCTCGTCGCTCGCAGTCACTTGAAATTGCTTGCATTCGCTCAACTCGCTTAACATCGCTAAGCCATGAACACCTCCATAAGTACTTCTGTAACTGGTCGCTACCAGCGAATCGCTTAGGCATGAACATAGCCTTACCTTACGGATAGGATGCAAGCAGTTTTCGTCAATGGTGGCCAATCTGAGTTCGTACCAACCTTAACCGGTGTCCCCCAAGAATCCATATTGGGGCCGCTGCTTTTTACAACCTTCATTATGCATGTGACAGTGAGCGGGTCCTCGTAGAAAATACTGTCCATAATCACAATGATGATCTGAAAAATATTCAAACTTTGTCTCCAGATAATATTTTATGGATAAATCCTGATAAGTCCCAATTAATTAGCAGATATTGTTCTAATACAACTCGAATTTGTCAATTAAGTCAAAAATCTGTGTAAGCCAATATCTTATATTTAACTTCAGCAAGCATTCGCATAAATAAAGTATATTCTAACATTTAAAGCTCAAAGATTGTAACAGACTATCATAAGTGCTGTTGGAGCGATAAATAAATTATAAATTATAAATCGATAATCCAATCCCGACATATAGAGCTACATATGCATTGGTATTCTATTCAATCCGAATTCATGACAAATTTCACTGACACCTCCCTTCTTCTCTTACAATATCGAGGAAATTTCAATTATCACCCATCCCCGAGGATACCTATCTATTCTCCGAATAAGATACCTATTCTCTGCGGATTCACTTCCAGCCAAGATGAACACTCAACCCCACCAAAGGTCAAAATATACTCCGACCGAACGAACATATGCATCACAATTGAAAGGAATCACGTCAAATGCTGACTTCTTCGGCGGAGGATGTGGCACAAAAAAAAACACATACTTCAGATCGTTTGTCACCTGCCACTCACACTAAGAGCACCACGCAGTACGCTCTCTAAAGAAATCACAGAATTATGGAATCCAAAAATCCAATTCAATGCTATAAATATGTACATTTGTGGGCGTAGGAAGGGAGGACTTTCTTTTTTGAAAGATATACGAGAGTAGGATGTAAATATAGAAAATTAAAAAAAAAAAAAATAGAAAAATTTACTCTGAATAGGCACGCATTAGAAATTAAATTGGTGCGAGCGAGATTTGAATGGCCTCCTGTGGCTAAATATAATCAAATCGAAGATTAGATTTAATCAGTTGGTATTCATAGGAAAATGTGAAATCTTAAAAATAGGTCATGAATGGCGAATTTTCGTTTAACGACCTTTGAGTCGCCACAAGGGAAAGTTTTTATTCGATAGCTACACGTTTGTTTGTGACAAGATTTCTGTTGTACATGTGTCAAACAAATTTTCATAAATGAAATTGTCCTTGTGTAAGTTTTTTTTGTTTTTTTTTCTAAATTGATCCAATAAATGTGTAATTTTTCAGAAACATTTGTTTTTGAAATTTATAAAATGACCAATGAAATGCCAACTGGCACACAGCCCACGGACACGCCCACTTTACTACTTGAGACTGTAATTCAAAGTGACTTTAGTGTCACAGATTTTATGAAATTACTCCGTCGGTATATTGAAGGATTTTGATACCCAAATGAACGAAATTCATCAACTTCCTGTCGTTTAAAGGGCTCAAAATACAACCAATTTTCGTATAACTTTTGTTCCTTATAAATGTCGAAACCGATACAGTCCTTCGCAAATCACTGCCAAGCGATGGTTACTACATTGTAAAATTTCTGTGATATTCATTAAACATCTCGAGCCATGACAAGGACCTAAAGTAGATATATTGAAAAAAGTCGAAGCACATAAGCATGATAAGGTCCAAGCAACATATGTTTCAAAAATTCGAAAAACACAAAGGACCAGTTGTTTGCTAGCCAAGTAATATACTTAATCCATACCACGCACTGGAAAAACCAATTTTTTTAAATAATCGAAGTAGTTTTTATGAATTTCGTTAAAGAAATTGGTCGAAGTGGTCTACACTTAAGGAAAACCATTGCTGTACGGAAAAGTTTGTACAATGTTCTTATGAGCAGCACAATTATTTCCACAGACTTTTGACAATATCGAAAGAAATCGCTTTATCATCGAAGCAAGGAAAGTATTGATTAGGTAGGGTTTTAACTTCATCATAAAATGCTAGGCACCTTATTGGATCTGTCCATGAGCTTCCAATAGAAGCCACAGAACAGAACCTGAATATGCTGTCAATGCGGTTCAAGGTACAAAAAAGAAGTATCTGCATAGGTACTAGTCTGGTCCGAGAAGTGGCTTGATACTTGCGGATGGCGATATTCTTGTACGATATTGATCCTATCATAATAAGCATCGCATTTCTGAAAACAGCCAGAGGTTTAGCCTGGACTACACTTCATGTCAACGGAAGTCTCAATATGTATCGAGTACACCTATGTCTGATCACATGCTCTCACTAGTTTTGAAACCATCATTATACATATATTGAAATTTGAAACAACAAATTGCATTCGCTTGCCAAACCTAGCGATCAGGGTACATAACATCTGTGTCGAAGTCAAGTGTAACAAGACTTTTATCCATTTTGTCAAAGATGTTGGGAAAAAATTCCTCCTGCATTAATGACCCGAAGAGCTAGCGATTTTGTTTCTAAATCCAGTGCCAGAAGACACATACCTACCCTTGTCAGCATATCCTATGAGTTCTGTTTATTCATAACCTTCCACCAAACAAGAGCCCTATATGGAAGGATGGGTTTGACTAGAGAGCTTTGTGAGCCTTACGATCTCATTCCTCTACCTTAAGTTTTCAATTCAGCTTTTTATGTGGTAACAAGGTACCTTGTGCGATCTGACAGGCAAAGATTCACTCCACTAAGCTTAAGCAGTTTGAAGGGTGGCATCTTGTTTTTCTGCTAAGAAGCTAACATTCTTCAGCCTATTTACTGCGCATATTTAGGGCGGATCCTATCATTTCACTTAAAGTGTCTAAGAATTTATACTGAACTAAATTTAGCTTATCATTCATTTATGTCGCTTAACCCCACGTTGTTAAGTTTTTTTACCTATAGCATCTTTGACAAGAATCCAGAGAATGGGGAAGATAACACCTCCTGAAGGACGGTCTTTGGTGATGAATTTTCATATGTATCGGTGTCTGAGAGTGGAATTGATATTCCTTGGAACGAGCATTTTCGAGAATCAGTTAATGATGCTATACTCGATGTTTATCCTTTCCAGATCATATTTGATAGCTTCTCCTTCTTTACTTACTACTTCACTGTAGTGTGTCTTGGTTTATTTGCTTTTGGTATAAATATCACCCGCACTTCCCTCCATATCAAAGATACATGGCCTAGCCTTAGACAATGTATACTGATTTTTCTGATTCTATCGGTAACTATAATCATAGCTTTTTTCAGCATTCAGTCAAGGCCAGGTTGAGGTTTTCTACTTCCTCATATTTTGGTAACCTAATCATATCCGACTACCCATTTGCTATCGAAATGGTAGGTGAGCTATTTCTCAGAAAGTGAGCTTCAACTTAGGTTTCTAGAACCAACCCACCACTTTCCACTCACAGTGCATCAGTTTTCTAATGAAGCTGAGAAATACCGCATCTTTCTCCAACAGTTTATGGAGTTTAGAAGCTTCATTCGTAATCCGCAGTCTACGATATCTGTGATATCATCTCTAGTACTATTGTAGAAATGCATGGTCAGGCTCTTTTTTGAGTTTACCTCCTTGATTCACTACGGAAGTTAAGACCTTGTGGTCATTTTTAAGACTTTATTTAAGGCCTTGTGTCTATTAGAACGCAGTAGCAAGCGAGGTAATACAAAATTTTTGTCACAACCTGGGCCACCACTCCACCTTTGATTAGTATAACCAGCAACTACTTGCAAACGTAAAACACGTTCACTTTCAAAAAAAAGAAGTTGTAATAAAGTCTTATCTATCTGCCTAGGTAAATAACTATCTAACTATCTATCTATCCAAACTTATCTAACTATCAACCTATCTATTATCCAATCTTTATGTACATACACAAAAGGTGGCCCATCTGTTGGTTTCTTTTTGAATCATATGTTATGAGTGCCATTAAAGATCGATACTATTCGAACTATCTACGTATGATTCAGGCTCTCAAGAACAATATTGCTCAAGTTATTCGTGAAACAGGGGCCAAAACCATCCAAAATTTATTGAAAAGTTACTGGACCATCCTATCAACTCAAAAAGTAACCACCCACCAGTTCGTGCAATTTCGAAGTCTTTTATATGATAACTGCAGACTCGAACTTTGGATGTTCGAGTGTTTCAATGCATGAAGTTACCTGCAGTTTACATTTCAACTCGTCTACACATGTTTCAACAACGTTTTCGAATTATACAATTTTGTTTTTCTCGTAGTTCGCGTTCAGTTTGGGACAACTTTATATGTGGGAGTTTGTTGGATTTCATAATTAACAATGTTTTCACCTGAAATAATATTTGTTTTTTGTAACTCATACCCACGCTGTTCTACTTTAAATGGAGACTTAATGAAAAACCCTTTCTACAAATGATTTTGAAAATCCGCGGAACCACAGAACCCATTACAGAGTCAAATCCTTCTTCTTAATTAGCCAACGACGCAAAATGTTAACAAGGTTCGTACTTTTTACACAAAGCATAATCCCAATTAAAGCTTATCGCTATCCTTTAAGGTGCATCATGTAAACAAAACAGCAATCTCATTACGTCTACAAGCCTTTCTATGCGCTGAATACCAACATCTATCTCTCTGAGAGACCACTTTAAAATAATTGTTGTTATTTAGTGACGTAACAATACTTAATTTCTATGAAAAAGGACACTATTGCGGTTGGATGTGGGTCTCTGCAACGGCACAAAATGATTGTCCTTTTATTGCCTGTCTGCACTCAGGACTCTCTCCAGGTCTACGGTGTATTTTCTACATGGAAGGATGCCATATCCTCGGTGCCCTGTTAAATATTAATTAGTGTGCTCCAAATAGAATTAAACTCATGCTCTTTAATCAAAAGATAAACTGCATAAGCTGAAAGGATGTATGAGTCCTGGATGAAAATAAACTTTTTCTTTTATCAAATTGCATTCATTCATATACTTAATATATATATACATATGTACTTGATTCAGCCCCTCACTTAAGCAGTTAGGAACGGAAATTGTCTTGCAATTAATTTTATTAAAATTAAACCATAGAAAGTTTTGAGAATTTTCAAAACCATATCAAATTTATAAGCATAAATGAAAAGTTTTAATAATATTTGGACACAAGATTCAAAAACTAGAATTTCAAACTTGTGCGTACGTACATACTTAAGTTTGTTGAGGACTAGGAGTTTTGAAAACACAAAGTTATGCAACTCCTTCGGTCGTGGTATGGTAATCTTAGAACTTTCCTACTCCCAGTGGCCATTTATATTAATTTAGATTGAATTATTAAGGAAGAACAAACTTTCCAAATATGTATCCAAATACTTCGAAAACCCCTAATCGAATTAGTATCAAAAATTTAAAATCCACAACCTACACGAGAGGAAGAAAAAACTGAAATCGTTTTGGTATTAGGTAACTCGCACTGCAAATTTAAGCTCTGGACAGTGAGACCAGCGACGTAGTACATCGTTCATATTCGGAACGTGATAGAAAACAAATCGATTAGGGAAATTAAAACGAGGCGGATGGGTTGTCATGGGGATGCGTTTCATTCGTGTTAACGGGTGGAAAAAAATGGACAATCGGATTCGATGTCCATTTCGTAGGTAGACATCGAATGCTGAGAATCAAAAAGGCATAAGTGCCTGCAACCCTTTCAAGGAAATGGACCTTTTAGAGAGATTCCGTTGGAAAAGAAATCAAGATTTGATTGCTTTATGGCAGGAAACACCGGATTCAGAAAAGCATTCGAAACGTTCTGTTAAGGCGATAGTGATTGGATTTTTTTTGTTCTTTTTGATATCAGTTTTGGAGAGTTATACGGATCAGGTAGGAGTGTTCTGGGCGCACGTAGCAGCGATGGGTCTTTCAGAATCACTTTAGCATTAAGAAATGAACAGGGAACTAGACAGTGTTTTCGAAGAGGCGGTTGCAACGTCTTATGTAAGTAAATCCTGTTGAAAATAAAAAGCAGTCAGACTAACTTAACTTAACGTCACAAGATTGCATTTGGATTGTAAGGGACATTTGAAAGGAGATGGACACAGAAGGTCCCACTCTCAAAATATTGAGAGGCAAAGGAGGTATGAAGAATTTCTAAAAGTCAAGTCAAAAAGAAAGCCAACTGACTGTCAATTTATGGGCTAAGCAGCGCATTGCCCGCAACAAAACAAATCCCACCAAGAGCCGAACATAAAAAGGTAAATAAAGATCGTTAAATTGACATACAGAACTGAAGATAGATAGCAGAACAGTATTTGTTGCTCAGATTGCAGTCCTTGGTATAAAAATACAGTAGAAGTCGCTTATAACGTCCTCGCTCATTACGACAAGTCGTTGTATAGCATTCACTTTCCTTTCCCTTGCTTGGTTTTATTATATTTTAAGCTGTTCTGCCGTCGAATATAGCTTCGTCGTATATGACGACACACGGTTGTAAAGACTATCTTTCCTGGGTCCCTTCGCTGTCGTTATTAGCGACGTCCACTGTATATCATTTAATAGACTGTCAAGTGCCCTGAATACTCGCGAGCGTCTGACAAACATCCGAGAGTATGACTGCCTCGAGAAAGCTTCTCAAAAAACAAATTGCCCTTCGGACACGGCATGAAACAGTAGGCCCCATCCATTCGTGTAAAGAATATAACACGCACAACACGAATGGTTGTGAGAAGCTAGGCCTTGGGTCCCATCGACCTGTTGCGCCAAGTATATTTTTTTTTTTTTTTATTTATTTTTAAGTCCCGGGTCCCAGTGTTCCGATTTTACATAATTCATCTGATAGCCCTTGAAGGGCATTGCTAATCAAAAATCTTCAAACATTTCCCTTCACGTAAGTGGGTAAGAATAGATAATTTGCCATCTGAAGCGGCCCAATAAAACAGGCAACATCTCAAGGCAGTTATCCGGAGAGCACTGTAGCTGCGAATCAGATATGGAAATTTAATTTTTTTTTACTGAATCCAACATTCAAAAACACATGAAAGTGTTTCGGAGTCGCAATGAGAAGAGTTAACAAAAGAGTGAACAGCAAAGCCTTGGCTTGTTTTCAAAACGTGTAGCTGCACGACTCTAAGTCAGACAGCCTCTTGCAGGACTCGCTTCTTCACATAGTATCAGCTCCATTTTGGATTTCATCGGCGTTTTAAAAAAGAATTGAGAAATACTGAACCCGGAAAGTAAGTTTTTTACAGAATATAACACGTGTAAAATTTACAATTGATTTTTTTTTTGTAAATTGTGGCATTTTGTTTCCAATAGGCCATGGCTTTACTATCGTTCCAGTAGTTAGTCACTTCTATTGTAATGATCGTTAAATGGTATCGTTAAACATTGAAATCGAAAGCAAAAATCATTTTCATACGACACGAGTCGTAAAACTTACGTCAACTAATAACAGCTGCCTATTGTTTTGTAAGTTGTAATAAAGTTATTTAACCCTTATGGTGCTATAGCATGTACCTGGGAAATATTTATTTTTACATCGAGATCTTTTATGATATTTTCAATATAAAAAATAACAGCTTTACAAGAAAACTTTTGTTGCTATTTTTATGGTTTTAAAAAGAACTATTTACATCTGTCATAGAGAGCACATATTTATTCCATATAATTTCTATACATAAACGATGGGTTCTGGGTATGAATGCTCATAATATGTCGGACGGTGGCACGAGAGTCCTTTGCGTCTTTATAACGAAAAGCAAAAGTAGGCGTGTCCCTATACAATGTATAACACTTCTTGAAAACAAATGAATAAAGCTAAATATTAGACTATTCCAAACTATTTCAGCCAAGGGATAGTATCACAATATATTAAATAAGTGTGATTCCAGTCACAAAAATGCATTAAAGTCACAGCGTCACATCATACAACAATTTAAGGTCAACAAATTGTTCTTTTGACGAACTATCAAGAAGAGTTTGGGTCGCCACAGTGTAGACGTATCTACATCCTTATTAACACTTCTTATTGGAGCTCAATTGAGGAACAAATGCAGTGCTGAAGCTCTTACAGAAAAAATCTAGAATCTACGAGTATTCCTGAGGACAGATTGAATTTGTTAAACTAGAAGAAAGCCTTGGTTAATCCATTCAATCGTCTAAGTCTCAAGACATTTTTTCAGTTGGTCCATTTTCGGGATAGTTTCCTGTTTTATTAACACAGATTCTCCCCCAGCTCTAGCAAATTAATTCAAAGATTGGTTGTCTACTGTTCCTTGGTGACAAGAAACCCAACGTTGTTTCTAGCAAGAGGCTGTAAACTGACCTACAAGGTCCTAGTGACGTTCTTGATTTGTCATTTCTAATTAAGTGTTTTGCCTACCTCACAGAAGTAGGTAAATGTGGAGGGGCACCATACTCTTGGAACCGCATATTATGTTTAAACTAAGGCTCAACAATTTTGGGCTGTTTGTAGCATTTATAAACAGAAAAGAAGTATAACCTTCTAAGACATAAGTCTTAACCGACTGCGACTTCTAAAAAGCGCGTTACCTGAAAATTTTAGAAGTTTGATGCATTTCACGAACACTAAAAACTCTTCATGGGACTCTAAAAATAAACAGCAGATGTAGAAATTATGGGTTGTAAGGCTTGAAGGCAAAAAAAAAAAGCCCACAAAACCTACTGAGTCTCAGCGGTTTAACCGATTATTATATAATGCAGCTGCATATCAAAACCAAATTTAATTTTTGCAACATTATCACATCCAAGCCTGAGACTAGGTTAATACTTTAACAAGCTCTTCACCCGAAGCGGGTGCTATAATGTACATAAATTGTTCACGCCAGTGGTACTAAAGTATTTTTGGTTAAGAAATTAGCTGCCAATCCCATACATCTTATATCATAGCCTCGACGGCAAGCATAATAGTCTCGCATGAATCATTCTTGTATTTTCAGTTCAACAGCATCCAATGTTTTGTTTATTAGAAAATCCATTCGAGCGGAACTTGCCCTCGTCACTCATGATGATTTATTCACTAAAATTGTCGATACATTCGATGTTGAGTAGTGTAGTCGTTAGAATTTAATATTAAATTGGTCCTGCCTTAGTCTCTTTGGTATTCGAATTGTTTCAGCTGCTTTTGCTGTCCGTCTCTATACCCATATTCCTGATATGGAGCATTTAAAGCAGTTCTTTTGAGAAAGTTCGTAAAAAATCAAAATTTTCAAATGAGTCGTCAAGATTTGACATTATACGTGTTTAGTATCGACGTCTGCCACCTATGTCGACTTTAATTATATTTGTCAGTCTGAATTATGCAAAAATAAACCTTCGGATGAAGTTATTAAAAAACGCAACTCATTGTATGTACATATAATTATCAACATTGTTAGTTAAACGCATTCCAGGTGAGCTGAAGTTCACTCCAATTTAATACGAATGTGCAGTGTAATTGTTTTTCTTGATTAATTGTTTAGCAATTAGTCTCTACGCTAAGTTTTTAGTTCTGCTGTTCGTCATTTGTCACACTTTCTTCTTTCAATGGAAATCACCTCAAGTAAAACAATCCATCTAGATAATATATAAGTACCTGGTGGTCATTTACTGATGAGTTCATCAATATTGGCATTTGCTTTCTTGGTACAACCCTAAAGTCGTATACCGTAGGTTCACACCCGCTTTAGCACTTGTTTGTTCTTGGTACTGAGTTGAAAATCTTTTCCGAGTAATCAGTGCTGAGTGACATCCCTTGATATTTATGTTCGTTTGCAAGAGGTATCAGGGTCAAGTTTTGAGAAATTGGCATTCATTTTCAACCTTTTATAGGTAAAATTCATGAATAGATTTAGTTTTGTGGAGGGCGATCCGACTTTCCTTCGTTCATGGAATTTTGCCGTTTTTTCGTTGAAGGTTGTACTTCACGGCTAAGATAGTGTTGTCATTAACCAACGTAGTAAGGATAGTGCCTTTCGGTATATCACGAGTTTATAACATATAGAGAAGCGGCCCAAGAATACTACCTTGTGGTACGCCGCCGATATTTCTTTCAGTTCCGAATATTTGTTTCCGTGCTAAGCATGAAAGAGTCTATCCATGAGTTATGATGATTCCAGAATATCATAGAGGCGTACTAGAAGAACTAATTGTTATTTGAATTTTAAACAATAATCCCACACTTAAGCAAAGGCCTGCGAGACGTCAAGGGATATGCTTAGGCATTTACACTTATAAGTAAATCGTCAGGTACTAATTCTTCCGTGCGTCGTATCGATATTGTCGTGAACTACATACTTGATTACCGTACAGGAGACTACCGTATTTCACCAGTTTGTGGGGCTTAAATTTTGAGCTAGGAGGATGAAATTTGATATCTGGGCTTCTGACAAATAGAAGCAATGCAATCCTTTTCCAAATCCTCCCACTGTCACGCCCACTTGTTCATAACTTTACTATTTTGTATGAAATCCAAAAGATTTACAATTCCTCCATACATCAATTTAAGTGACGCCCACTTTTCGGGGACGTTTTCAGCAAAAGCTAATTTTGATGAAACTTTACATGAAACGTCAACAAAGGTTCGAAGATATCGTTGTTATTCGGCCAAATGAATGGCATGCTGTCACGCCCACTTTTTGTTCCAAGCTTCAAAGAACGGCATGAGACCTTTCCCCAGAATGCAGGTATGTAGATAAAGAATATGACTCCCAACGTCTGAAAGAAACTAGTAGCAACCTTCCTTTTTTCAGTTGAGAAGACTGTAGACTACGGATCTTAGTATCTTAGAAACTCTTCTGTCTGCAACGCTTGTGGAGGGGGCGATACTTCTACTTTTGCTAGCAACAAGTGGCAAATCTTTGGTACTGATGTTCTGCATACTGGTACTGTAAGGTCCTCATCGCTGAAATGGATTCTTGGCTTTCGAAAGTCCAACATAATCTACTAGAATGGGTAATACAAGTTTTGCATATCTACTAGACCATGTGTGAATGTGAATGTGAAAATGCCTCCAATGTGAATGTGAAAACGCCTCCAATAAGTAGGCGTGGCCTTACACTTATCACATTTTCATATCGATAGATAGAAATAGACCATTTGTAAAGGTTCTATTCAAAACACAACACCAAAATATTTCACAATTCTCAATGTGCGAGTGTTTGACAAACATTCGAGGGTATTTTAGAGTTATTAAGAGCTAAACCCTGGGTCGTGTACGGCGTCGAATATTTGTATTTGTACACACCGTGATTGTTTGAAGTTTGGGTCCTGTTTTGGCTGTTTAAACTAAAATTGAATAATCCCGTCTTATTTGTTTTCCAACTACATCCATGGAGAGCTATTTGTTTATTCTTTTGTTCTTAAGTACGATAACACATTTTTATTCATCATAAGGCTAGCAAGTATATATGTCCTTTAAAAATCTCTGTCACTATTGCAATAGCAAGGTTTCATTATCGTTTGACAATTTATCTGAATCAATCAGTTTCCCAGTTTTCGCAAAATGGACGAAATCCATTCCAAATAAATGAAAACCAAAAAATCATTTTTTATTTGTACGAGCTAACATCCCTACAGATCAAAGCGAAGAAGTATCATAGAGAGTCTCCGCATCAGACTGTTTATTTTTGGATAAATGAGTTTGAACGTGCTCGCGGTACCACCGATTACGTCGACCACGGATGGAATCGTTAAAAAGAACCATGTGGTGCCGTAACCACCGAGTGATTCATATACGCCAAATTCCTGTGGGTATGAGCATATCCAATCGATGGATGCACAGTATCCTGTGAGAGAAATCACACTGTTGAATGTTGACCAAATGAGCACTCGAACAGGCATTTGGCCGCAGTGTTAAGTGGCTGTAATTTAGATCCACCACAGGGTGTAAAAGTGAGTCAAAACTAAAAACAACACAAAATGCGTCAAAACGAAGACAGTTTTGGGACAGCGATACTCAATGTTGTTGAACTGTCACAGCAATCATCTGGAAAGCGGCGGGAGCATAAGCGTTTTGTGTCCAATTTTTTCGGAGTTCAGGAAAATAAATTGAAGGAAAAACGCTGCGCTGCTTGAATTCTGATTCAAACTGGTTTCCCATCCATCATAGACTTGGTTTGTACCGACTTCCTGTCCGTGAAATTAAAAAATTCCACTCAGTGGGGAGCAACTATCGTGCAACGAGAAAAGTATCACTGTGGTCAGCATATTTTTTGCAGGATATGACAAGGAAATATTTTTCACGTGGGATACGAAAAAACTGCACGAAGTATGCAGTTCTGGAGAAAAGAGTAATTTGCCAAACTATTGAAAGCCACAGCGTTAGAATATGCAAGGTTCTTCTTATTGCTTGAACAATTCCGTTGGCCGAAAGAGAGCGGGCAGATTGCTTCAGAATGAATAATTGGTTTGGCGTAGCTAGGGTGTATTGGAATTTGTGTTTTTAGGATATCCTTTTAAATATTCTGTAACTTAATGTGCGAGGAAATATTTTCACGGGAACTCCCTCCACATGGGAATTTCTTTCACCGTTTTTCTGTGGAGTTATTTTTCACTGAAAGTGTGCTGCTCTTGGGTGTGCTCCTAGATGTTTCTCAGAAATTAAAAACTTCAGTTCATTTCGTTGCTCTTTTGACCTGGATGTATACCGGTATATGTATGTAAATTAGTCAATTATACAAATTTTTGAATAAATGAATGTTGATAATGAAGGCACTATCGTTTCCCTTTTCATTTAAAGAAAAAAAGACAGAAATATGGACCAGGACTGGCACCCTAGGACCTTAATTTTTACCAGTGTTATAGCAGTCTCTTCAAACTTTTAGACCCATTTTTGAATGAGAGGTATGCCCATCATGGTGAAAACCTAGAATTTTGCAGAATCTTCTACACGCTTCATTGGAATTAATGTTTTGTAAGGCCCCGCACGCATAACACGCGCTCCATAGCAACAGAATTCCCTAGAGCTCACGAACGGTGGTCGCAAATGAAAAAGCGCTTACTCCAAATTTCTCCAGAGAGGCTGCGCGTGCTATAGATAAATTTGAGTCAACATATCCACTATTAAATGTTCCCGTGTCAGTCAGACAAGCCAAGTCAGTCAATTCCACCCCTTTCACAGGAATTGGGAATCACTCAGTCCATAACGTGCCAAATTTTGTGTAAAGTTCTTGGCCTACACCTTTACAAGATCAACTGAACTCACGAACTGATTATTCCAAGAAAATATTGAGCTCTGCAAAAAATTTCAAGATCCGGATTTGCATCGAAAAATCATCTTCAGAGATGAAACTTATTCCAGAATTGGATGGACTTGACATTAGTGATATCTGGTTCCACCAAGATGGTGTCACATGTTACACAGCTAATCAAACCATTTAGAGTCGATCGCTGCAAACGTATTCGTACACAAAACATGTTTACGTCTATGTACACCTGGAATAGTGTTGTAGCGCAAAGGAGCTGTCAGTGTCAAATAACATAATGTTTAAAAAAAAATCCACAGATTGGCCACCCTTTCAAAAATATAAACAAATTCCCAAAAAAAAATTGCATTCGTCGAAGAAATTTCAAAAAATGTTCAAAATATTTCTCCGCAGTATCATGATTTAAAGCTCCATCGCACTGTGCCCACTGTGCGCCACAAGTCAATAAATGCTTCCGAGGATGCCAGATGTCTATCATCTATCTATCTGCGTCATCGTCAATCTTTTTGATATTTTGTTTCAAAAACATTGCGATAATAGAGAGGGGCGTGTTCCGCACACTCTCAAATAAGAGGCGTCTAGTCGATAAGACTCTCACCGCAACGGATGACAGACGACACTATCGCGCTAATGTAACGCGAGTCCAAAAAGTTCAAATCCTCTCAAAAAGGTCATTCTTTCAACTTGTATCCTATTTTACTGTTGATTTTCTAAAAATACCGCCGCTCTTATAAAAATAATTTCTTCGATCTTGTCAAAGACTGAAACTTTCCGTCGTCAAAGGCGGGCGCGCATTCGTGTATCAATTTTTTTTTTCCGTTCTGTCACACACGTACATATGTATCTATGAATATAGCCGTACGTTTGAATACTTAAGTCAAAAATAAACACACTCGTGTTATCATCGTCCATAAATAAAAGTTTTTAAAATTAATTTTTCATGCTTTTTAATACAAGGGGTGCCACAGTAATATGTGTCATAATATTTATCATCACTTGTGACAGAAAATAAATTATAATTTTGAGGGAAAACTTAGGCAAAATAATTATTTCCAACACAAGCAGCCGGCCTAATTTTTACATAACTTATGTGCGGCGGCGACTTACGCGAAAGGCCAGTGCAGCGGAAACGTCCGGACGATATGAGAATATTTATCAAACCGGAAAAGCGGGACAGTTAGGTACTTTTAGCCTGATGTAAATTATTCCATACACTCGAATGGGGTAAGCCACGCCAAAGGAACGACCTTTCCACCCGATGCGATGGTATCGCTGAAAGTGGCTCCTTGCCAAATCCATTTTAATTCTGCATTGTTTAAATCAGCGCCACCGGCAGGTAGGACATTTGGCTATTTTCGAGTTTAATTGGCATAGATAGCATTATACCGTCAGGGTATCCGTGAGATTAATATGAGCCAAAGTTGTGTAATGCCTCGGCAAGGATTTCTTATCCGTCCTAAACAAAGGAAACCTTTTGAATGGCATTTGGCGAATGGCCGTCTTCGCTGGATGGAGGATTGATGTAAATTTTTAGCACCCGGGGGTTATTCTCTCCAACACAAAGGCGAACATAAGTATTGTGTAGGCGGGGAGCTGTGTATGTGCCAAAAATGTATTCCAAAACAGATTAGAAGCTAAAAGATGGAAATAAACAAATGACTTTTGGTGGAGCCATTTAATTAGTGCGATGACAGCAGCCAAGTCCAAACGGGTCGTTTCTTCCTCTGGGGATCAACTCAAAGAAGCGAGAGATAATTTAGACGGATTAAAGCATGCCTGATGAGTTTTCAAAAAGAA
This sequence comes from Xylota segnis, assembly GCA_963583995.1. Lineage (NCBI taxonomy): Eukaryota > Metazoa > Arthropoda > Insecta > Diptera > Syrphidae > Xylota > Xylota segnis. The sequence goes on along the minus strand of OY757236.1, from coordinate 3,243,428 downwards.
AATGTTTTGTCCACCACATCGGGCGGAGAGGTGCTTGCTGTTTTACTTTAAGTGGTTTCTGAGTTGTGAGAATTTTGCAGGATAGTCACAAAGGGCCCAGGAAATAACTTACGACAGAGATACAATACAGTGGCGGATAAAACTTGGATAAATTCGAAATTCCTAGTTTTTCGTATTGGTATCTCAGGATTTTTGTGATATGGCTTTGAATGTATTTATTGCAACCTAGTCTTGAAATCTGTCAATTTTTAATAAAACTCACCGCCAAGGTAAAAAAATTCGCGAAATTGATGACATCCTTGGAAGACGTTCTTTCACGGTTCACTGGGTTATAGAAAATCATCGAGATGAACCTAAAATAAATAATAAAATCAAAAAAGGTGAACGGAAAAGTTTAAATGATCACAAAGAACGACGGATTAGTTGTAAAATTAAGACGAATCCTTTGGAAACCGCAAACGAACGAAGGACCTTTGCAAGAACTGGTACCGGAAAAGGTGTCTATGCCAATATCATATCTTATGTGTTTAAAAGAAATGGTTGTCATGGACGAATGGCAAGATACAAATCTATTAAGTAGCTCAAGAAATAAGAAGTTTGTGAAAGAATATTTGCTTAGAACCGAAGAATTTTGGAAAACTGTAACGACGTCATGGGTGAACTGAGAAAGAAAATTTATAGTTTTTGCACAGATGAAAGCAAATTCAATCTAGATGGATCCAATGAAAGGTCATATGGGTGCTGCTACTGTTAAACTTGCACTTTTTAGAAGATAGAATCAACGAATTTGCTAACCTCAACATTTTCAAAGAAAATGTCAAAAAAGTGCAGAGAAAGCGGGCGTTGTGCAAAACTTTGTATTCTACCAAGCCCAAGATCCGAAATTCTGACGCTCTGGTTCATACATACACCACTGCCCCAAATTGTTACAGACACCGGCCCGATCTTCAGAAATTAAGGTTATTGAAGGATCTATGAGTGGGCTCCGCGGCTCAAGCGGTTAGTGGGTTATACTATGGAGCAAGGGGTTCCGGGTTCAATCCCCATACAAGAATTGGCGAGAAGGCTTTACGGAATATCGCATAATATAGTAAACCAGCTTAAAGAAGTCATAAGCTATGAATAGAGTGGATTGAGCCTCAAGTGTGTGAAAAATTAGTAAAGTCAATACCAAATCAGCTACAGCCAATAGTTAATGCCAAGACCTATGCAGTTAGGTATTTAAACTAATTTATTTTTTGCTTCTATTCGTTACTTGGTTGATTATTCCTTGGAATCACTGTTCTCACGAAAATAAAGAATTTTAACAGAACTCTCACTACTCCCATGTTTTCAGTTTTGTATGTTCTTTGTTATTCCCATTTCTAAGGACATTATTCTAAATTTTTGTATTTTGTTCAAAGTGCTTTACTTTTATGAAAGTTTTACACATTTTGACACTCTTTCCACTAATTTTTCAACTGCTTTTTGGGGAATATTTACGCAATCAGCGCAATAGTGTGACTTATAACTCCACCAAGTTCTTAGGAGGTTTCAAAATGGATCACAAATTTTCGATGGAGCTTCGAGTTGGGTATTTCAGAGTTTCATGATCTTGGTCACCGACTCAGTTCTGAATAATTTTGACTCGTTCATATTGGAAAATTATTTGTTGTTAAGTTGGAACATTCTTTAGTAAAATCGGGCAAAGATTTCAAGGATTGCCTGACTACTACTAATTTCGATTATCAGGCTATATGGCTCGTTTGCAATTGTACACTCTTCTAGTCTTAGAAGAACTTAAACCTAATATTGAGATTCTTCTCGGATAAAGCTGGATTTTTCTACTTCGGTCCACCCACCAGTTGGTACTCGAAATGCCCTTCAAGGCGTCCACTTGCTTATGTTCTTGTTTAGGTGTTCTGTTGTCTTTAAAAGTTTTGCTCGACCTGTACTATTGTGCACAATGCTTTCCTAATGAAAAGAACACGCGAATATTTACTTTGTTGGCTATTTATCACTCCTAGTGACCAGTTTTAGAGATCGAAATGATTCTGGCTCACAAGTAGATCAGAAGTAGAGTCAAAGTCAGAAAATGCGAACAGAGAAATTCGACACGAAAAACAAGAACAATTAAATGTGGAAACTAAGGCTGTACCCAGAGCTAGTTCACCTAGTTACATTCATGTTTTGACAGATTCGAAAATCCGATTTGAGAAACTTGTTTTCTTCAGATTAGGCATCCACTTTTGTTCGCCACCACTTTGTGGTTACCAACGTAACCGTAGCGAAAAATTTTGTTTCTAATTTGGTTTACTCCCTCGTGAGTGGAGGAGGGCGTAGTTCGTTTTTATATCCCATAAAAATGTATTTAAATTATAGCATTGAAATATAAGCACATAAAAATATTTAATTACTTCTACTGCCACGCCTACATCACTATAAGTTGGAAGCTATAAATTCAATTTAACTTCTGTTTTAAATCAACAAGTTTTTCATCACAAGACATCTAGAAACAGCTAAAATCAGAACGGATGGGATGGTACTCTATCCTCCTTGCTATGTAACTTTAGTAGAATGGGCGTGGCCGCGCTGAAAAATACAACAATATTTTGCAAAATTTCATTGAAATAGAAAAAATTGGTGTGGCAGTGGGACAATTTTAATTTTTATTACACTTGTACTGCTTTTCCTTCTGAAAAATTTAAGGCTCAAGCGGAAGAACTGATGGACATGGATAAATCGGGTTCGCTGTCGATATTGATATTGAATATATGTACTTTACTATATATGTACATATCTATCTGTGTAATGTGCCAGTACTGTGCTTTGGTTTTAGCTATTTTTTGTTTGAGAAGATTTTTTAAGACAATTATACTCTCGGATGCATGTCAGACGTTCGCGAGATGTGAAAGAATTTTTGTTTTGTTCCAAGTTTGGTATCATTTCCAGTAAAGCTGTCTGACCTGTATCATACTCATTTTGACTCAACCTCCAGTGGTAAGGAGGTTCATCCGAAAAAATGGGTGTTCAAGCGGTCGTTGGTAATCTTTTGTTCCAAGGGAGATTGGTGCATTAGCAATGACTTTTCTAAGTTTTTTTTGAAGTTTTGATACTACAGTCTACCTCATTACAGAAAGTTCTCCATGACCAGGGTTTTGCTCGTTGAGTTTCTGCCTGGAATTGTCTAAATTTGTTTTTAATTTTCAGTGACATTCAGTTTTTGAGTATTTTGCTACATTGAAAAGTGATTTCGTGTCTTTTCTACTGTTGTGTAGTTCCTCTGTCTACTTACTTTCCCTCATCTTGGATAGTGTAGATGCTTTTTGAAGAGTCTTTCCGAGCATTTTTTTCAACATTATCGGTTGTTTTGCCCATACACTCAGACTAATGGATAATGTTAGTTTGGAGTACCCTTGTGTTAGCCTTAAGTTCCATACTGAAAATATCCAGGTAGTTTCCTATTGTTTCTATATAGAGTTAGAAGATTATTGTAGGCTGCTTGGAGAATGATTCGTCTTTTAAGACGATCCACTGATCAATTTCGATTGTATTCGAACTACATACTTACTTGAGAACTTGACTTCGGATGACATTTTAGGGCAGTAAGTTGCTAAGTCAAGTTAGGACTCCCTTAAGTCGACACTGACAAGGTGTTCTCAAAAAAGTTTGCTACCGTACCTACCTCTGTTCAGTGTTTAAAGTGAACGTGTCTCTTAAAGGAAAGGATCAACACATACATACTTTTTGGTGAGTTATGAGAACAAGGCATCGCATGTACACATCTCCAGCCCTACATATATGTATATACCTTATCCCTTTAATTAACTTGTTTCGAAAATAATTACCCTACCATTGATACCAGTCATCAGGCACTCCTCCCTCAGCTACCATGCCATGAGATACATAAATACTTCACAGGATTACATATTAATTCAACTGGCACGCCATAGTGGAGGGTTAACTGATATCTGAAGTAATCGCATATCTTTTCAACACGTTCCTGATGAATCTCTGCAGGTTATGTGGGATAATGGCAGTTAAGATAATTCGTATGCGATATCTTTTAGTGGTATCTCTTACAAAAGATACTATATTACAAATTTGATATGCTGCCCTATTTGGCATTGTACTGCTGCTGAACACAAGAGTCCACTGGAAGGTTGTTACTTTAAAATTTATCTCCAACATTCTTCCACGTCCATTTACCACTGAACTAAGCGCTTTGTATCCTGTGATATATTGATAGGATTGTCCTTTTTATGGGCGAGCTATCGATTCGAAGATTTTCAAATAGTTCCATCGATATGGGACACTGCCGTTCAGTGCACGTCCCTTAGTGTGCTGCATTACTGGAACTGTGACACTGTGTTAGGATGGATAAAAGTTGTCGGTTTTAGTACCAGTTGGGGGCGATAATTTCTCTCCAACTGGGTATTTGAAGAAACGAATAGAAATTAGTCTAGTCGTACTCAGATATCTAGATAGTACATACTCGATTGTAAGGACTTCATTAGAGTCCTATGTGCTCCGATGGCAACCACTGTATCTACTGTATCCTTTCGGTTCCATGACATCGAGTGCGGCTTATCCATCTGATGGAAGCGCACACACCACCGATAACAGGATTTTATTTTCCGTCCTCGTTGGGATATACAAATTTTTTAGATGTTGCGAGGCTTTATTAGATTTTCCTAATGCGATTGATACAAATCACTCACTTTGGCATTTTTTTTTTTTTTGTGAGATACAAGTACAAAAACAAACTTCCTGTACGATACTGAATTGAATTTTGATATCTGATTTAGATTGCGAGGGAGAATGAGAGATCTCTGCGATAAGAAGCAATTGCAATTGATTTTCCATAGTGAAGGAGAGGAGAAAAGCAAAAATAAAATCCCACACTCATTTGCATGGAAACACACGGAGCAACGGCGGCGGCGGCGACGGTGTGTAGATACTCGTACTACTTTTGAATTCCCACAGTCCCCGCTGAGGGACTAAGTGCAAAGCGGATGATGGGCGAATCACAAGAGGAGATGTCGAGATTGGGGTGTTGTTGTAGTAGCACCCCCGAGAGACCATCGGAATTGCTTTTTCCCAAACTTTCAGATAATTTTAAAACACATCTTGTCAAGGCGCGCTGCTAGTCGTCTCTGTGTGCCTCCATCAACATGGCGCTGCAACAACAAAACGGAGGACTTAGGTGGCGGTGGTGGAGGAGATACTTCTGCTTCACACCGTCAATGTTGCTCTTGGAGATTAAAATCGAAATCAGCAGGCGAAGACAATAACCGGAAGGCGGTGCTGAAAGCAATCGATGGTTTGTTTCTTATTTACTTGTCAGCAGCGCGCCGGAAAATGCAAAGTGCCGAGGGTGATGGCCGGGGATGATGATGGAACTTTACTATTCAACGCCAATGAAAGTTTTCCAATGCTACTCTGGTCAATACTAGCTTAGGCTTTTGTTCAGCATAGTGCATTCAGATGCTCGTACACACACGCACACACGCTCTGTGTAGCCGGTCGGAGTTCTAGATACTCTCGTACTTTATTGCTCGAGTACGTGCTGGAATTTGAGATAAAACTGTGCGCAAAGTTTCTTTTTTTTTTTTTTTTTTTCAATTTTGTATTCTTTTGTTTTTGTTGTTTATTTTTATTTACTTATTGGATGGAGTATGGAGAGCGTTTGCGTTCGTCATTTGTGTTCCGGAACATTAAGCTTTCATGTGCACTTCGGTAGTGTGTATCGGTTGCACTTTGAGTCAGTCAGCCCCTCCGTCCTTCGAGGGGTATTTATGCTAACAACCAGTAGTCGTACCCGGGAACGGTCATTTAATATTTATGCTCGGATTCGGTTTTAATTTAGTTTAATGTTGTGGACATGTTTGATGGGGCATATTAATTTGCATTGTTAATTGGGACATTGTTAGACGATGTGGGCTTTGTGATTTGTGGCTTACGTGTTCTTACAAATCCGCAGAGACATAAAGTGAGTCGGAGATGGGTTTATCGCTCGCAGTCACTGCAAGGGCGATAAAAGAAATTTATGCATACGACATCGCTTTTATGCTCTCGCTTAACGATTCATGATTTATCGATTATTATTGATCGTAAAATGGAATGGGGCGGTAATGAATATATCTTTTCAGAGAGAGCACATCACAGAGGTTTTAATATTATGTACATACTGCCAGCTATTAAGTACTTTGTTAAGTAATCGATTTGGCTTTGCTTAGGACTTCAAATTTTCATTGGTTATGAATCGTATAGTCGATCTTCAGGATTGTGATTATGTCCACCAGTTGTGGGAATTTTTTGACAGCTTTGTTGGTTGAAGTGACTACCAGTATAGAGCACTTAGACCAGCAGTATGATAAATGATAAAAGTTCTTAATAAAGGAGAAGGCTCCTAAGTGACGCATCCTACTGCAGGAGAGAGTTGGGTAGGAACAGTAGTTGTCAAACCAGATTCCGCAAAAATCATTGGTTAGTTATGGCCCAGCCTTGTGGCATGCTTGCCTTTAAGACAGTGTCTCGCATTAACACCTCTTGTAATGCCTATGTGCAGTCCGTTGGGAGAGATCAAATTCTTAGAGTATTTCAATCCAGTTTTGGGCAAATTTGTTTTGTCGTTGAATATGGTGTTTGCGGGTAGCAATAGGAAAATTCGAAAAGGTGTTCCTATTCTGGCAATTCTTAACAAATCTTAACAAACTTCGGGTACGGGGTGGCGTAGTCCGTGTGTTCGAGAGGGATTTTGAGTCTGTCCACTTGATGCCATTTACTTGCTAAATATGTTTAGGGCTCTCAGATGCAGATACTGTCCACCAAACAATCAGTCGCAGTGGACCGAATTAGCAAAAAGATATACTTACTTACTTATGTCCTGTATCCCCTTGTGGGTCTTAGGGCCTCGACAATGCCTACGCGCCATCGTATGCGATTTCAAAAAGATATGCATCCAGGCTTTAAATTTTCTACGGTATGGGCTTAGTTGTTCAAGAGACTAATACCAATTAATTTCTTGGGGAAGGAGATTGCATAAAAGATCCTATCGGCCATATAGTGTGAACGCCTGAAAGCCTTCATCAACGCTCTTGTTGGTTCCTATCTACTCCAAAATCGATCAAATTTTCCTACTTCGAGACATCCAAAGCAAGTCGCCATCGGTAGCCATAATTTCGAAGTATTAAGGAACTGTGTCTACATTGGTTTGCTTTGAATTCTGAAAATGATATCTCAGATAAATCAGTCGAAGAACGACTCTTGCCAATCGCTATTTCTTCGGGTTGAGAAGGGGCAATGCAGTAGTGGAGCAATATCACAGAGAACTAAGTAGACTCTTCATATGACCTTGATCGTCCCAGTAGTGTTTTATGGCGCTGAAGCGTGGACTCTATCTAAAGCAGAAGAAGTCATCCTCAGTCTCTTCGAGAGAAAGATTCTTCGTAAAATATTGGTCTCGTTTGGATTGACGGGCAACAATGAACTAAGTATATGAGCTGTATAGCGACATCCACCTAGCATCAAGACGTTTGAGATGACTAGAACATATAGAGCGATTGGACATCAACGCCCCGGCCCGAAGAGTCTTCAACAAGGGACAACGCAGTACAGGAAAACGTCACCTTCCTTAAGTGGCTCGCACAAGTGGAAGGGGATGTCTACCAACTTGAGTGCGACAAAGACCGCGCTAACTGGAGAGGCTTGTTGGTTCCGGACCAGGTCCACCCCAGACTGTAGCGTCACCTAAGTAAGTAAGTAATTAGGTGCGTAGTTACAAAATTGTTGACACGATCGTTAAGGATGAACGAACTGTGAAGATATTTTGCTTGATTCACAAAAATGTTGGATCCGATGCGGTAAGACTTAAGTCCATAATCCAACTATCCAACTCTGGTTACTGCTTGTTAGACCTCCCTTCATTCTTCTTCTCTCGATACTAAGTTTCTAGGTAGAGTTTCTCTGGTGCTATACGCTCCTACATAAGGTCATCGATCGCCTCCAGGAGTCTCCTAAGAAAAGTGGCACCACCATGGTATAATGAACACAGAATCAGATTGCCAGAAAGTTCAGACGGTTTAGTCGATTTAAATCTGGCATACCGTGGGGTACTCCAAAAGATGATGCTTCGGGGGGATTTCGTACAGAACACACAAAATCCGTATTATAATCATCCTTAACTCATTCAATTAAAGTTTTTATGTACTCGCATGTTGTGTTCCATTTAACTGAATACAAGTGATTCCATGCATCCCAAACATTCCCCAAAAGTTATTCCAACAGCATGCAGCATCGTAAAACCACTTGTACACAAAAAGTTTCCCAAACCTATACCTAGCTACTCCCACGACACCAGCTGCCCGAAGGATGATTTTCTTTTCTATTTTTTTTTTTTTTTCTCTAGTATCGCATAACTTGGCAGACTTAATTTTTCACACCAACAACACACCGTGAATCGGTCGTTCCCATGTGAATTATCGTCCACCCTCAGCCCAGATGGCTCTCCAGAGCGCACACACACATCTCTTACAACTCTGGCTCATATGCATAATTAATGCAAAATTCAGTTTTATGGAAACGTGGTAATTTACGAATACCTATGTCTATTCCTCGTTAATTCCACACGCCCACTTCCGCCCCTGCCATCAACAACTCTATGTATCTCTTCTCTCTGTGTGTCGTACTCTCTTCAATTTATTCTAATTTCGTGCATTTATTCACTTGAGCCTGTCTGTTGACTTTAATTAGAGCGGGTGGCGTACACATAAACCAAGGGAGAGCAGCAAAAAAGCAAAAAAAAAAAGTTAAATATTTTCTTATCAAATTTATTTCCTCAGACTTGGCTGATTCCCACCCCAGCCCCCATTGCCGACCGCCGAACACACCCACAGACCCCCTCGACGACAAGGATCAACTTTGACATCCATACTCTCTGCCGGCATGTTGCTGCACAGGAGAGGGAGATTCGTCCATAAAACGGTCTATAAAATTATTAAATGCCAGAGCGATGATGTTGGGCCCGCAACGCAACAATAAAACCCAGAACATGATGTAATTTGTGTCTGGGGTACAAGCGCGCGATAATTTTTATGTCGACAAAGCGTTTTGTACGAGTGGAAGCGTTTAGTTAGGCGCAGATTTACAGGGGAAGAACAAAAAAAAAAAAATTCAAAAAGGTTTTAGTTTTATACTCAACTCGGGTGGGGGTGTAGGGTGTTTGTAATACTGAAACCGTTTTTCAACAAACATGATGTAATGCCTGATAGTTGTGGGTAGCAGGGGGTAGCAGGCAGGACGTGTAACTTACGCTGGCATTTATATTACACACTCGTAGCTGGAATGAATATTTGAAACGTGATCCGATTACACATCTCTCACTCAATTCGAATTGTATTGCGAATATACTTTAAGCTGCATGGAGATGAAATTAAACTTTAAGTAATGTAGGTTGTAGTTCTAATAACCGTTTGGGGTTAACTCGTTTTCTCCGTAAGGGGCTGGCATTTGATTATCCGATGGAATGCATTCAATTACAAATGAAGAGAGTTTTGATATTTAATTTCGCTTAATATTTGGTTGCGACCGCAGTACAAGCGATTAATTGATTCCTAACCGCAGGGAGGTAGCTGATATAGACTTTCAAACGTAAAAAAATGGATTCTAATATAGTTTTAGACAATGTGGTAATGAGAGGCTTGGAGTCTCGAAGATTTATTTGTAGTAGTAGTGGATTGCTGCCTCAGAAGCGGATTATGAAACCTAAGACCAGTGAAAGCAATAAATAATTGAAATTGACTACAAGTCATCGAAATATCCAAAATTTGCCTTATGCCTGTTATAGCTTTTGACAGCAAGGTAAGATAGAAGAAACTGATGAACTTTGCAGACGCTGTGGCGACGCAAATGTACTTCCTAGAACTAGAAACTGGGCCTCGGCGAATATCAATTCGAAGACCTGGGCGACCTGGCAGAAAAACCACCTTCAACCATTTTGAAATTTATAACAACTTCAGGGTGGTTCAGGGAGGCCATGTAGCTACCTCAATGCTAATAAAAAATATTCAGGTAAACCCATGACCGGGGTTCACAATGGATTCCATAGTGCTCCGAGTATTGGTCCCCCTGTTCTACCTACCTAGATACGATAGAAGAATCCTTTGAAACTTCACGCCTAAGAAGAACTCTATTAACAAATCGATTAACACTCAGTTCTCTAAAGAGAAGAGCACTGCACAGCTTTTAACTACAAAAGTTTGCAGAACCAGATAGCATTATACCTGTCGAACTCCATAAGACTTCTATAAATATCTTTAAGAGATGTCTGTGGAGAGTAATCAAGTTAGTTTTCATACCCAGAGGTGGTTAATGTTCAGACCTATTAGTCTATCGTTCATTCCTTCTAAAAACACCAGATCGGCTGATTGATATCTAATTCCATGGTAGTATTGATATACAATACCTGCCTACGGCTCCACATGCATACTACAAAGGTAAATCAGTGGAAACGGCATTACATACGCTTGAACGGAAAAACGAATAGTCCAGGCATCCAAAGGAGTACGCTTTGGTGGCATTTCTAGATCACCACATCGGCGATCTCAGATGCACTTTGCAATTTGATAAATCTTCTACTGAACAGTAGAGGACTATAAACTCCAAACTTGGTGAGTCATCTAAGAGAACATGTCAGTAGAGGTATCCCACAAGGCGGTGTCCTATCCCCTCTTCGAAGCGAAGAGAATGCCTATTTGGATAACGTTTCTATGGGGCTGTGAGGTAAATATCCAAACGTTTTAAAAGAACTCCTGCCAAACTCTTTCAATAAACTAACCACTGCCCATCAGTACGCAGAGCTTTGGGTGTGAACCCACAAAAATTGGTACTCTTGGATATATAAAATTCCGCCAATTGCAACAGCTATTTAATCCTTGGAGTCCCAATAATTCCAAGGCTGATCTAGACTTCCATTCATCTCTCTTAGGCAGAACAGTTTAATATTCACTTTTGTTGGGTGTTGGGGCATAGGGATTCTAGTTAATGGTTGAGTCGATGATTTCAGACTGCAGCTACATGGATACTTAAAACAGAGCAGGGTGCTCTCGAAAGATCAAACCTCAGACGAATGGCATTACGTGTTTGCAGGATTAGTCTTAAATTGAATCTGATAAGCTCTGATAAGAGTCGTTGTCCAATTGGAAAGCAAGGAACCTGACTTAGTGTGTATGCAAACGATTTTTGCGGAAGTTAAAGGAATTAACACCGAAAATAGGTATAAAATATGCTCAAATTAGTTTTACTAGTAGGTATGTAGGATTTTACGAACCAGGTATAAAAATGCATTGAAATTTAAGAACAGTCTACTCAAGGATTCGATTGATGAATAAATATTTGATGAAGTTACGCATCAGTGAGTTTGTGGATTATTCTGGTCGTTTAGTCTACGATACTTTCAGATCTAAGTAAGTGGCATCCTGATTGATGAGGCTACTGGCCTACATTTGGAGGGATATAGTTCTTTCCACATAGACAACATTAAACTAGTTGTCAGGTTCTCCAGTTTCATGATGAAACATTGAAAAATGTACACGGCAGGGCTTTAGAGCTTGGTTTGAATAAGAGTAAGGCTCTTTTCAACGACTTCCTATCACATCACGCAGTACGGTCTCGAAAATTCAGAATAATTGCATCAATATTTTAGTTTTTAGGAATGATTTCACGACAAGGTTTCCGTCTATAGTAGCCGAGGAGGTAGGAATGTTTTTTAAATACACGGCTTTCTTCCTTACTAAAAACTACAGGCAACTAGAAATAACCAAAAATTATTATTTACATAAAAACTTTTAGAATTTAAATATGTTATTGAGGCACGAGGTGCTCTACAAAGAATTTGCTTTTCACTGTCATCAAACGTCAACAGCGACCAAGTAATATCGACCTGGAACATGGAAAACACCCTACGTATACTATTATCCTTTTTTTGTATAAAGCGTTTACTTAAAATTAACTTTTCGTTGACTCCTCCATTGCACCAAAAATTACACTTAAACTTTCCTATTTAAGGACACAGAGTGTGTGTTTTCTTATTCTTTAAGGTGGCTGCCGAAGTAGACTACAAAAACTCTCTAACTTATGTATGTAGATTAAGTTGTGTAAGGTGAATATTAGCTTTATTTTCTTAAAAATGAATATGATCTGAAACACACTTTCAAAACTACTGCCACCGGAAATTCGACGCCATACTTTATTTTGCATTTGAGGTTGACAGCCAGATGGCTGTGTTCAGAGGCTATATGCAAGATGTGGTATATCTATTACAGTTTTATACTATTTACAGCCAATAAACGTATTTCTGTGATTATATTGATTATTGATTGTATTGAACACAGATCACAGGGATAGCTCGGGTAGCAGTTAAGCTCTGAAGGGTCTGGATTATTTTTCAAACTTGTTCTCTCCCCTGCCTAAGGGAGGTTTTTTTTACCAGTTTTGCGTTATTCAGCACCGAATAAATAAAAACCCAGTCAACAGGTGACTGGTTTCCTGTACAGAATATCAAACAATAGAAGTACAACAGGCGCCCCATTTTTTATCCTTTTCCACATGACAGCTCTGGCTGTGATTATGTGGCATAGTACCCTGCACAAAAAATAAACCCTGATTCTCTGAAAAGGTCCGAGCTTTGTCCACTCGCCTCTGAAATAACTGACTTTTCGCCCACCCTTTTAAGGTATCCTAAATTAAGTGTAATGAGTTACTTTTGTAATTTTGGTTTTTGTTTATAGTTTTTGCCCAACAGTTTGCTCGAAAATGAATTTTCTCTGAGCTCCACAAAAAAAAAAAAGGTTTTGTATGCCTCAGGTGTGCATATGAAGTTTAATGTCAACACAAACTTTAGCATTCGGACGGTTTGTTGTTTTTTTTTTTAGGAAAATCATATACAAAGGCAGTATCTACGAATGTTTTTGGAAGAAAAAAAAAAGTCCCCAAAACTGACTTTCCAACCCTCGGGAGATAGTATTTATTTTCCCCTTCCCTCATGTGGAAAAGCCAACCGCTGACAAAACAAATGGAATAAAAAATATGCGACAGGAAGTCCTGTATTCAAGTTAAATAGGGGTTCTCCGCAGAGTGAACCAGGAAGAGGAACATTTCTTTTAAATGTTTCGAAAATGGCGTCGTCGTCCCCGATGGGAAGAAGGTAATTTCACACACACACAATGATCTAGGAAATGTCATTGTTTCCGTTTTTTTGAGGAGAAATTTGTCACCAGAATCGCGAACAATAGAAACGCTTTACGAAATCAGTAATCAACCTTATCTGATGCGAGTGGGAAAGGAACAATGAGCACTGAAATGGTAGACCTTTGTGTTGTATTCATTGAACCTTAAGACACTGGACTAGATAATGTTCCAGTTGACGTTGTGTGAAAGCTGGCAACAGCCAGGTATTCGTATTGTTATTGCTCGTGCAGTTACCATTTCATAGAGCTCACCAGGATTTGATTGGAAAGTAATTTTGTTGGAGGAATTTAAGAGAAGTCCTTCGAGAAATACTTTGATGTCAACCAAGAATGATACTGTCCTAATCTTAAACGACGAGTATGTATAAAATTTTGGAAAAGAACAATGCATTCGTAACAAATAGAAAAATGAACAAAGGAGATCTTGAAATAATAGAAAGAATTCAGTTTTTAGCTATTGTTTGTGTTACGAAGCCGTAAAATTGTAGGCGCTACTCTTGGGAAGCCTTGGAGATCAAAGGAAGTTTAATAAGATTTTCATTTTAGTTTTGGTCATAACGTGTTAAGACCAAAGGAAGGTAGAAATGCGATGCAACTATCGAAACGTACTTATTCTACATAAAGTTAAATCCGAATGGTATATCGTGAGTTTGGGACAGTTTGGTCTTCTCATCATTCAGTCTTTTCGGGGAAACAATAATTATTAGCCAATCAAAATATTTACTTAAAAAGTACTATTTTATGTCGTCGGCAGGGATTTTTAATGTCCAGTGTCACTACGTAATTATAGTCTACCTCTTTTGTTATATATTTCTCGGACAAGGGCGGTTAAGTTAGAATAGAATGGCTATTTGTAGAAGAAAACAGACACTCTTGTCCCAAAGGACTCCGTAGAATGTAATATTCAAGAAAAGAAAAAAGAAGATGCCGATCCACGCTGATATAAAATGTGCAGCATTTTATAAGAAGGATTAGTCTTCGGAAATCTGAGCATTGGATCTCATCTGTAACAGTGTGTCTATAATACTATTTCCCAGTCTGGTTTTGAGGATAAGGTCTCTCCTTTCAGATATGCATTCTGACTACCTACTTATTTCTCAGCTTGATGGCAGATTTCCAAAGGTAGATTACCAGGTTCAGCCCACTTGAATCTGTTTGTAGTCTAACGCGTCTAAAGCGTTTCTTATATTTCGGAAGTTCGAGTTAGAAGGGTTGACTAAACATACAGGAATAAAAGAGCTATAAATAAAATAGGTATACTTTAGGTAACGTTGAGCGTTGAGGAATTTTCAAAGAAAGCCCACATAACCTGGATGACCAAACATCTGCACACATGTTGTTTACAAACATGATTTGTCTCTGCCTTGTGCTAGTAATATTGAATGAGGTTGTAGAGCATAAGTAGGAGTATACCTTGGGTGCTTTGGCATAACATTCTGGTAAAATATACAACAGGTCCTACAGGGTAACATAAATAAATTCGCAACTAATCTTGTGAGTACTATTTGTGACTTTTTTAAACCTACAGCTCTAGGACAAATATTGGTTACCTGAGAGATTTTAACCTCGCCATTTGACATTACCAAGATGGAGGAGTTAAGAAACTGCATATGTCTGTATGGTACTATCGACTGGAGCTTAAGGGCTGAACGAATTTGATATAAAGGTTATATCTTGAGATCTGTGAGGCCACAAAATGAAATAAAAATTTTTACTTTAACCTCAAAATTTAGGCCCGAAATGTGGTTATCGCGGAAACGGCTGATTTTTATTAACTATTATGTTTGCGATGTATCTATCCTTTTAAAAATACAAATTTGGAGTATTTTTGAAAATTATTTATTTCCTCAACCATTGGGCTCAAAATTATAAGCTGAGTAACTCTTTAACAAAAGAAAAGTAATGGCCTACCAAGTTTTTCAAAAATTGTACTAGAAATTAAAAATTAATAAAAGTAAAGTAAGCCAATTTTCTTGGGCGTTTTTAAGAAACCAAACAAATCGTGAATGTTTCCAGATAGCAGATGGAATGCAGAATGTCACGCCCACTTTAGTGAGGCTCATGTAAAGGAAATAAAGAAACTTAATTGTTTTTTTACCATCGCTTATTATTATTTTTATTGGTTGACTTGTCTTACAGTCGCTTTAAAAAAAATTATTAAAAATTTTTGTATTTGATCTTGTACTCAATTGTTTTCTTTTCTTTTCAGGTAAGTCAATTGATCTTATGGAAAAGGTGTAAGTAGTTTACTTTTAACATTGAAAATACATACATAGATTGAATTGCAATTTATTAAAATCTAAGCCGGATGAGCAAGAACTTAAATCGGAATAAAAGAGGAGAAAACAGCAGCAGGGTTGAAGATAGGATCTAGAGAAAATTTTAAGTAAAACCACGTGAATACCTCATTGTTGATGGAAATTGAAAGACATTGCATGGCGACTCTGAAGTAGGTTGGTGCACTTTAGTTTAGTTCAAATCTGTTTACTGAACTAGTTCGTTCTCTTATTTCATTTAGTTTAATTGAGGTTGACTGCTCACGGCCCTCATCACGTAACTCGACGATCGTAGTCTAAATGATATCAATGAATGCAGCGAATTTAGCTCACTTGTTAGAGCTCTTTTTTGAACTTTGTAGTAGTTTCTGAACTACACAAGCCTATTCTGAAGGCTTCAGCATAAGAGTTCTATGTAAAAGTAGGTCAGTAGGTTTCTTGATATTCGTGAACTCTTGTTCATCGATATATGTTTGAAATTTTGTCACTTACGTCATCTGTATGTTTCTTTTTAGAAGTAAAACAAAACATCTCTGTTCAATATTCTTCAACAATTGTTTCCTCATTGAAAAGAGTAAACCTTCGTATTAATTACGCAATATTATTTTATTTAAATGACTGCCTCGCCCCAATTTTTTAACACATTTTTGAAAGTTTCGACCTTTATCTCACGAGTAGCAAGACTAATATTGTTCTTGAGAGCATCATCGTTTCGTAGCATCGTTTTTTAATGCCATCCACAAACTTTCTTCACAGACTTGCATACGCCAGTTGCAGATGGTGCATTATTATTTGGGGAACACAGAATCCACTTCGGAAGTAACTTTGTAATATTTTCCAACGTTGTTAAAGCCTAAGTCGATTCATTTCGTCCCGCGAAAAGACATCTGTCAATTTTTTCAGCGCATAAGACCTGTCAGTGTCAAAATAACATGGCTTACCTAGCTAAGTATGTATGTTTACAATTATGTAGTGTAGCTGCCAAAAATTTGCAAGTTTTGAGTTGCACTTGTGAATATTAACCAGAAACATATTCATAAATGAAGGTCATGTGCGTCAACATTATGCTTAACAGTTCCCACAATAATTTTGTAACGATTTCTGACGCGCCATTCAATTTTCATCCCTCAACGATGACATTTGACAGCAACGTCTAGAAATATATTAAATTTTTTGTTTTTGTATGCCCAACACCGTCATGTGCCACATGGTGCCAGACTGACTGTTTCATTTGGGAATATGTATCTCGCCTAAATTGCTGCCAGTATTTTAAAAACAGTTTTGTATCTGCGTAGGAATCACACAAATGTCAAGAGCACAACTTCGCATTTTGCAAACCCAAAAATTCAAGGCTCTGTCTCTCGGCAAGGCACAGAGCTATCTCTAACGACCAGAAAATTACCGCCTCGAGAACGTGAGCAATTTTCTTAAAAACAAAACCTTCAGGAACATGTACGTATGGGATGGCTGTAAAGAATTTCCTTCCATTTGTGTATGTGATCACTGAACACATTCAAAATCTGCTTGGCAGTAGCAGCAGCACCAGCAGCAGTAGCGTCTTGCCCCATTTAGCCAGGCAGACGCTGGCTGCTATGGTGTCACAACTTAACAATTACAATCCACTGAAGCAGCTCAACCGAAAACAATCCGAATCCAACCCACATTTTCGGCCCATTACGCCATTTATACGTTTCGTAAACACATCTTGCTAATTTATTCATATTTATTAATATTCATGGTATGCAGCACAGTGGATACACTCCGAGATACGTACGCGTTAGGGTAACTGCTTAGACCGACAACAGGCAATTGTTGTACATTTATTGATTATGTTGCTAATGGCGTTCGAAATAAAATTGCCAGTTAATTAATACGTTTAGATATTAGATACAAATTGAGCTACTTTAATTGTAATCGAGCTAATTCTGTGTTTGTTTTTTTTTCTTTAATTGAAAATGGCAGCAACTCGACGAATGGCAAGTCGTCAAACGTTGTATGCGGTGGATGTACACAAGTAGTACGTATAACCTAAGTGGCTTCGACTTTTCATGGCTAATGCACGGACATGAACAAATAACTGCAAAAGAAGCGTCTAATTGCATTACTCCTCCACCCTCCGGTGAAATGAGTATAATGGAGGACGTAATATGAGTGTACGGAGAGATCCTTTATCATACTCCTGTTACCATTATTTTCCGCATTACTTAGCAAACACTTTACTTGCTTCTTGTCATCGTGAGATGGGGGTGTCGACGACGCAAACGACGACAACGGAGGTTGTATGTATTTTGGGTGAGGCAATTTGTGCTCATTTAAGAACGAAGACAAAAAAAGCACGGAAGTACAATTGAAGCATTCAAATTGTACGTACATAGTTCCATAGTGTCGCTTTATTGCGCTCCAAGTGTTTTACGTTCGCATTAATGAGCTTTTGACACTTCAACGCCTTAGATGGTCGCAGAGAGTTGTACTCTGGAATTAATTGGACGGCACACATTAGGGTGGATTACAATGAAACGCTTGCAATAAAGGCCAGGTACAACCCCATCAGATTGCTAATAACGTTTTATTGATGCTAATTATCGTACGTCACCGGTCGGCCCTGTGGAGGTGGATCCTCTCGTTCGAAAAACTAAATAACTCAACAATTACTAATTAAACACTGTGTCTAATTAGACACTAGCAATTGTGTTTAACACGAAGAACCAGAATCACAGACAATAGAGCCCAGCTAACTAATAAACAAAGTCGAATTGAGAAATCCTCGTGTAGACAAGGAGGATATTTTTGGCCACCATTGGCGCACATTTCTTTGAGAACTCATCGCGTCAGAAAAACACTGCAGATCGTGAGAATTTTTGCTCGACTTTCTGGCACCCGCATTGCATGCAGATGGTCTGCTGAGTCGTATTGTTTTAACGCAGCTGTTGGCGGCGGCTGCGGACGGTATGTCTTTGTATTCAGGATGATGTTTAGACATTGAATAATCTCTCGTCGCCATGGGTCGAACTGTTGCTAAATCAGTTTTTCCTTTCGGAATACGAGTACATAAAACAAACAACAAATTTAATTATGGCCATTGGCCCTTGGTACGGAATAGACTTAAAATTGAGTTCAGCTGGCATCTATGTACATCTTCATTGAATAATAACAAACAGGAAGATTTGGGCGCCGCACATTGACCAAATGGAGGCCAAATGGTCCGAATACCCCCTAAGTTTGAGCAGTGTTTATCAACAACATTATTTCTAAACAATAGGCTCAGCCGGTCTGAGCTTGGTAGAGCAATCCACATTCGTATAGTACGGTTTAGGAAAGAGTCTCTATATTTGACGGTACGTCTGAAGATAGGCTTGAGGGTATACTGATGAGCATTCAAAGCATGACGGCTATTGCGAGAAAATTGTTGAAGTTGCGGAATGCAACTGGCTATGAACTGTTTATGAAAAAAAAGCGATAAAATAAGGAAATTCGATAGCCTTTTTGGTTTCACTGAAATGGTTTGCAGGTGGCCTCGCTGCATAGGGTCTGGGAGTTTAGTTGACGGTCTGAGAATGTAAACCCTGCTAGTGCTTTCATCATACGTGGGTTCCTAGGGTTGATTTGTCTAGTTGGTAGCTGTGTCCCAGCTAAGGATAGACGTTTTTTGGCTCTTTGTTGGTGGCTGCGCCTCCTAGCGTTGAGATTTACTTGATTAGGAAACTGTTTATTCCCTCCCAGTTGGCCTGAACGAAAAGTTTAGTCGCAGATCAGCTCGCCTATATTTTCAGATTTCAACGTTGCCATGTGTGATTGTTCCTTAACCCATTGTTGCTTACGTCTATTCTAAAACTTTCTAATATCACAAAGTCAAACTCTTAACCCAAGTTGCTGAATTTACAGTTTAAAAAACTTCAACCCAGTCTATCCTTATTATCACCCTAAAATTTATTGATAACCATTAACAGTAGAGCACATTTTTGCCATGTCAGCATGCTCAAAACTTTGCATCACTCTTAACTAGAACACTACCATCTCGGTAAGAGAATCAAAAAGTAGAAACTTAATACCCAGAACAACCGCAGCTCTAACCATGGTGTTTACTCTCAAAAGTATACAGCGAGACAAATAGTAGAAGACTCACCAAAATGTAAAATTATCCCTGAAAACTAAAAACTTTGACGACAGAGTAAGTAATTCACCAAGGCATCGTAGTGCAGTCGTTGCGTTATGCATGGCGTAAGAATCACTTCTGCATGCTAAAACAAACCAAATGATCTTATGCACATGGGTAGTCAAGTGCGCTAAACATCACCACGTTCTAATAACTTTTCCCATTTCCCTACCTTATATGTGAAGTTTTATGCAGCCAGGATATTCTCCAGAATCCTATTAAAAACCGTCTCACGTGTTAGTCAAAGTGTAAAGTGAATCCTGTCAATTTCCCACGGTTAGGGTAACTTGACTTCCAAATCGTATAACTAAACAACGGAATTACATACAACTTGCAGTTAATATTTCGCTGTACACGTGCTCGTGTTAAGGATTGAGGATTTTTACCTTCTTCCTGCAGCTTGGCGGAAGGAAATCAAATTCCAATTACATCATTGTTTTAGGGATTCTCCGAACACATTTGGTTTTTGTTCGATTTTTGGCGGAAAAATCAAATGGAGTGTTGCCAACATTATCATGGCGCTGGTTTTTATTCCTATTGTTCACTAAAGGACAATTGAAGGATTGGTGTTGGTACAATTGATAGTGCAATTATGCATATTGGTAAGATGGTGTCTTGACAAATCGGCTTTAAGCTTACCAGTCGACTTGGAAGGGACAGAATTCCTCAATTAAATATTGACAATTCCTAAAGGAACTCCTGTCACATGTTCTTCGTTTGCTTTACATGTAGGTAACAAGAAACTCCAGGAATCTTGACCCAGTAGTTGGCATAACACTTCTGATAATATGCGGTCACTTGTCTAAGGTTCTCTTGAACTTGTTCTTAGGCTCGTTATCAAAGCATCATTTCTTGGAATATTTGTTTATTCGGAATTATTTGGTCCATGTATAGAGATTAATAAATTATGGGACCAAGGAGCAAGAATGCTTTTTAACAAATGACCTAGCTCTGGTCTTAAGAGGAATTTCTTCCGCAAAAGATGTTGGGAATTTCCACTTGAATTGCAGTTCGAAACTAATAAGAATGTGGTTAGCAAGTCTCAATCATTTAAAATATTGAAAATTTCAGCTGCAACCTCGAAGCAGTATACAAAAATGTCGAAGCTCATTTGGGGAAAAGTTTGTCCAAATAACCTCAGTTTCCTTGCTCATCAGTCGTGGAACTGGAGCGGCATCGTAGGTCAAGGCCATTAAATTCTGATTTAAAGAAATAAAAATTAATATTGTCCGCGACAGGTCCGACCCAGGGTCGTGAAAGAAATTATACTTGAACCTGGAACCTCTTGTTCCGTAGTCCAATGCACTAACCACTTAGATAACATTATAAAATGAGTGTCAACAACAGAGTGGAGTTTAATGTTTCAAAAAACTGTCATTGTTGCTAAAGTTAGCCTCTCATACAGCTAGAGTGAGACCAAGAAATAAAATTAACTGAAATCTATCGTCTTACTGGCTGACTTGAGAACGAGGTCTTACTCTTAATAAAGTGAAAGATATCTAAAATCTGAAATTAGTCAGGAGAATGCTACACAATTTTTCAATTGGTGCGAGTATGGATGCATCCGCTTCACTGATGTTCGTTTCCGACCTCATTCTAGGCAGAGTGTCCCAGCAGAGTTTGATCGAATGGTCCCCTATTGCGCTTTGTAGAGTTCTTTGTATCAGTTGCGGTTCACCAAATTAAGGATCCATTGGAGATGAAAGGTCTGATAATTGTATATCCAGTGATTGGTGTCTGGTTGCAATTTCTTTCTTCTTCTTCCAAAAGTGCTCTTACAGGCTTAGACAGCATTCATTCCTTGTCCTTCAACATTTCTTTTCCAAAGCAATTTGCAGTCTAGAAGGACACCCAGACTCTAAAGTGGTAGCATCTAGCTTTGGTAATGTGAAGTTGGGTATCTTTCCTCTCCAAGTGAGTAGAACAGGTTCAGTTTTCTGTAGCTTAACCTTTAAAACATTCTTTTTACTTACACAGAGAGGTCTTTCATAGCAAATCCTGATTCACTTCACTGATTGTTGGCAAGAATTTACTTTTAATCAATATTACTAAGTAGCCTGCGTAAGCTATATTTAAATTGTCTTTTCTCTGAAGATTCTAAGGATTTGATTGACGGTAAGAAGCCAAATCAGTACAGAGAGACACTTGGGGGCCTGTTTACTGTCAAATTTTCCAAAACTCCATAATCCATTGAGTCCATTTTTAGATTTTTGAAAACGCCCTCTAATTTAAGGGTTAAGTATCTCTGACGAGACTATGGAGTGCCCTTTCTTCACCTGTAAGTTGGTGATATTATGCTTCTCATAAGTGTTGTTGATTTTGAGGTCCATAAGTCACTTTTTTCCAAAAAGGACGAGAGTCTAAATGGATGTGGTTGGATTTTATTGCTTCAGAGATGTAGACCAGCTTTCATTTACACCTTGTTAACTGTTGCAGGATTTATGCAGGTTTGCCCTCTGTCTGCAGTTGTAATGTTGTATTCCACTTTTGTTGAAGACAATTCAAAATTCAAGGCAGACTAGTATACTAGGATTTGACTAATATCATCCGAAAATCCTTCCATTTTCCCTACACCTAATGAACTCAAAATATCCTTTCTACCTGCCAGTATGGATGCAGTGTATTATGTTGAAAGTGCAATACCTATCGCAGTAATCAGATTTGACCAGATTAGGGAATGCTGGTTCCCTTATAGTAGTGACAACCAACTACCATTAGGTTATACCATTAAAGGTGTTCTATTTTGAAACACAACGTTACACCATCGTTAAACGTATTCTGTGTCATCCTAAGTACAGATCTACTGATAGAACGTTAAATGCAAAGTTTACGCTTTAATGAGTAGCGTTCAGTCTTGCTCCTTTGTAAATAGATTTCAGTGAGCTTAATTTCGGTTGTTTATGTTGTTGATTGACGTAATTTCACTTAATGAAGTCAAACTCATGTATACCATCAAACATATTCCTCTTTAACACCAAAACTTGAACACAGGAACATTCGTAACGAAGGATAACGCCCCAGTTATGGAGAAGGCAAAACATTGGCAAAAGTCTTGATTGAATTTTGCAAAATGTTTGAGATTATGCCTGGCACATATCGATTAACGAAATAACTTCGAATAAGTGCAGGAAGATTGACTGACTTCTCCCGGCACACCCTGTGCTCTACCTCATTATAACTTTTACCAAAAGTATGATAGAATTGATTTTGTTACTGTTTATGATGTGGGTTCTACCAGTAGGAGAAGAAAATTCAACTCCTTCGTCGAGGAATATTGTTCTCGTGTCAAGCCAGGACATTTTTCAGAGAAGTGTCGTGGAGAGAAAAGATTAATAGTGTGACATACCTTAGCTAGACAAAAGACTCCTGAATTGAATGGGTAAAGGATTTGATGTCATCCAAAGGAAGGAATGACCAGAGATCTCATCGGCAGACATTTTCGATGGCAATAGTATAATTGTATTCCAGTAGTCTGTTCTGTTTTCAGGGAATTTGAAATGTTTTCTAATCGTTTCCACCTAAGCGATGCAATAAATCAAGAAACAGACACTTCGCATTTACACCTCAAAATGTAATAAAAAGCAAATTAAATCTCTCAGCTGAGAGAGTACCTGGATGCGTTCTTAAATTGTTAAAAATAGATGGTTTGATGTTTTTATGTGATCATAAAGTTTAAGAAATATTGGTGCTAGACAGAGCGTCTAGCTAACTTTGCGGAATTTTCATTACCCCACCTGTTTTGTTTATTTTTAAAACAAATCGAAGGCAATGCAATGTGAGGAGGGCATGTTCAGAGAAAAAAAATACATTTAAGCTACTGTCTCCGCAAGTGCCTCAAGTTTGATGCATTTTCACGTCCATAAATGACGTACAGACTGATTGAATGATACCCTACCCTTCTCCTTATGAATCAGCTCTAAAAAGTGGGCATGACGTTCATCTATTGTGAAGCTAATTACTTTTCAGAAAATTAAAGGGTGATTCATTGAAAACAAATAGTTTGTTATAACAGCGCGATAACGAGCGTCATTGAGATTTCAGTTCTGGCCGGACTCTCTCGTTTTTTAAGAAATATGAACCGAACTTTTCGATAGCGAATTGCGCGTTCAATAGGGCGATTATGTAGACCATAACTTGCCCTAAGTGCATCAAACACATTCCTCGTAATTTGTTGACGCTGTGCCGGGCTAATTCTTTCCACGATGAAACGTCAAATAATACTGAATAACAATACCATGACACGACTCACGCGTCAGCTGTCAAAAAAATCCATAAACAAAGAAGAACCTCTAAATTACTGCAATAGTTTCCACCAATTGAATAAACTTGAATTCTGCCAAGAAGCGTTCAGCGCTGATGTATTGTAACATTTGTATCGTGACATGTAAGTAAAACTTTTTATTTATAATATCGACTAGACATTGTCCATCTTCGATCTGCTGGACCGGAAGCCTTACAAGTTCGTGCCGATAAGTGTGTTGCAGAAAGGTTTCAGACATTCATTCAGTACATTAGATGGGATGTTGAAGGAAATTCTCACTTTAAATGACATTCGATACGGTTTACATTAAAAACGGTGTACCTAAGGGCAAAGAAGAACCAAAGCATTCACAACACGGTGATAGTACGAATAATACTTTTATTCTTGACTAAACTTATTCTTTAGCACCTCCATGGTTGAAACCCTTAGTTTGAGGCTCACCAGCCAAGCAGAGTACAATTCTTCAAAATACCTATATTGTCTTTGAATCGAAATACTAGTCTAGGCAAACTAACAACGAATGGATCTGATATTGAGAAATCTAATGACTTCAATGCTTGACATGCAAGTTCGCCTCGGACATCGACATCCCCTGTTCGTCAGTTCGTACTACACTAACACCATCTTCCGCATATCTCTATCTTTTAACCTGTTCAACCTGTTTCCGGTTGCACAATAAATGTCAAAGGTTTGTTCTTTGGCCAACGCCAACATTTTTGATTTATTTTCTTTTTGCATTTATGGCGATTTGATACTAAGTCTCTAAATTTGGTGATCGAAGTCAGTTCAATCTGGAATTGCCTATGGTGACACAACGCACCGATCAAAGTACCGAAAAGGTACTTTGTATCGAAGACATAAGGGCATCAGTTCAAAATTCGCCAAATCAGCACATTTCACGCCGTTCACATGAATTGGGAATCTTTCGGACCACATTGTCGTTAATTTTGCATAAAATTCTTGGCCCTTACAAGATCAACACAAGAATTGAAGTCTCTCGATCACCTAAGGCGTTAAAATTTCTCCGATTCGGATCTGCAAACGTTTGAAGAAAATCCTGAATTTGATCAAAAAATCATATTCAGCGATGAAGCTTATCTTAATGTATCTGTCAAGAGACTCCATTGCATCCACAAACAGTGACCCGTTGTGCATTTTACGTCAGAGGTGTTATTAGACCTATTTAGTGGATAAAAATGAGCATCTTGGATGACCGTTGGAAGACTATTTTTGGTCATAATTGGATGTAATTGACATCAGTGACGTGTGGTTCCCACAAGATGGTGCCACATGTCACACAGTTGGGCAAACAATTGATATATTGAAGGGAAATCGTGTAATCTCGAGAAATACTCCGATTTAATGATAACTTCATCCATTTCCTTGAATTTTCTTTTATTGGGCTACGTGGGTTGTGGGTTTATGTCAACAAGCCAACAAAATTAGAGGAACTTAGGAACAATGCCGATATTTCGTGGAAAATAGGCTCCAAGGATTCGGTCGCTGCAAACTTACTCCCAGTTGTCATAGGAATAGAACTGAATTTCATACATATATACATTTTGTAAACAGGAATTTTAGCCCGATATTGAAAATACTTTGCATTTTATTTGACTACACAATTGTTATGTCCTAACTGAAAAAGCCTTTATATGCAGGCAATTTTTTGTTCTACCGATGGAATGTAAGCGTATTTCCGAAAATTTTAAAGTCACATATGTTCTAAATGAGTTGACCTATTGCAATGAAGTACTGCTCCATATTATGGCCTAGATTTGTCTGACAAATCCATATAGGTTGGGTGAGTAGTTCAAACGTGATGCGTGTTCAATCAAACACGAAGAGGTTTAGAAATAGTCATTTAACCCTCATCCCCGCAGATATTTGTTTACAAATATTTTCACTCGAATTTTATTTTTTTGTATATCGAGCAACAATTATGTATATACCTACACATATACTTAATAAATATTTAACAAACCCGTTTGCCATATACGTGCACACCATACAACATAATATATAATTATGCAAATGTAAACCGATCCAAATGATACAAAATAAATGAATTAAAATAATAGAATAATAAATAATTGTCTAAAAATATAAAATACGTATATTTGCATGTTTGTACATAATTATATAATGAGAAGGAAAAAAATATGTAAACACTTAATTTATTCATGAGCCAGGTTCGGTCATTACTATGCAAGTCAGAGTAATAGAATGATATCGACATTAGCACCAGATAGCATCATCTGGCATCCATTTATAAAAGAATTAATTGAAAAATTGCCTCCGGGTGTAAAAGTTTTGTTGACTTTATTTAGCACCAACCAGCTTTCTGTTTACAGATGAATAAAACATTTTAAAGTCAGTGTTCGACTCTTGTAAATAAATGTAATCTCTCTGCGACGCACGACATGCATGCTAATCTTGTATGAGTAGTTCTTTCCGAAATGCAATTTGCATTTAAAAAAAATATATTACTCAGTAGTAACGTCACCATATTTCGGAGGTACTGAGGTACTATCACGGGACTAATGATAATGTTATAGCCATGGTCACCCTGGGATAATCCTCCACTTCATTAACAGGGTTGACAAAATTGAATCCAACAACCAATTACATTCCATGTGCGTTGCGTTTGTCACTAATCTCTGTACACATTAATTATTAATTAAAAAAAAGAAACAAGTTATGTACGTGAATGCTGTAATAATGCTTTAAATAATTACACTCACTGTTGTGCCACTTTTTATGCAAAGCCAGCGATTACAGCAATTAATCACAAGCGTCAAATAATTAACTTTGCATATTTCAAAATAAAGAAAATCATTCTGAAACTGTAGATGCAATTCAATTAATAAAAGGCAATCCCTCCCTTGTTTCCCAATTTCTCATTAAGCGGTGTAACCGTAGGTAACAAGAATAATAATCAATCGCATGATGAGAGCATTGTTCAGCGAATTAATACCAATCCGTAATTAATTTATAGATCAGCTAATTAATTTTATCTAGACACATAATTTAATTTTAATTAATATTTTTGCTACACATGAATGGGCTCATTATAGCTCACCACCACGCCCGTGCGCCCAATAAATCACATCGCTTTCCCTTGGCATGACATAATGTGAAGAGTGTTAGCGTTAAGCAATTTACTTGAATTTATTGGATCATCGTAATGGAGACGACACCAACTGTCAGGGAATACAATCAGTCATTTGCCGAGCATTAAAGGCTTCCTATTGTGCCCACTCCTTTCGAGGATACACGCTGATTGTTTTTCTGGCTCTGTGTCTCCGTATGAGTTGGTACCCACGAAAAAATACCTCCGACCACCACCCCACCACAACAATGATGACAATTCACCATAGAATCGACGACGATGTAATATGTACATGTGTGTGGAGGAGTTTCTTTTTGAGGTGGCTGAGGAGAGTCCTTAAACTCGCATTTCTTCCCAACTGGGACCAAGATAATCAGCAGAAGAATACACAAACTCCTGTCGGTCTTGTCTGCCTGTTGTACTCGTAAGCTGTGTGCAATCATCTACCACCACTGTGTGATGCCTCATGTCGTGTCTAGGGATTAATTGAAATTTAATTGAATTCAAGAGTAACTAACAGCCACTAATGCAGGCAAACTACAGGACGAAGGTGGAAATGTGCCATGTTAAGCCCAGGCAACATATCTCCTCCTACAAAAACATATAAAAAAGCTGTGATGAATTGTGCGATACCCTAACCTTCTTCCCTTTCATTGAAGTGGGCGTGGCATATTTTAGGATTGAGATACAATGATAACTTCGTGCGAATGAAGATGTTACTTGTGACGGCCATCAAAATATTCTTATCTTTCTTTCTGTTCTTTTTTGACCGAATCGTCCTTAAAAAGTGGGCGTGGCTGTACATAATTTGTGTCTGAATTTGAGGATAATTTGAAGCTCAGATATTGTGCTCAAAATTTCAAGCTCAAACACTGGATTATAGGATATACAGATGGACACTGCTCCCGAATGTATGTATCTTGATTATTTCTGTATGTTACAAACTATCTATTAAACTTGCTATACCCTCAGTTAGGATATAGGGTATATAGATTCTGTTTTAGTTCTTGTGCAGTTGATCGAAAGACAAATCTTCGGTGACACAATGAGTGAATGTTGAATCTAATTTCTGGGAAATGTCAATTTCTCTCTGCATACAAATTTGTTACGTCTCGGTCCGTCGGGCTTTTGACGACAACGACAACGACGACGATGATGATGATGATGATGTTTCTGCCGGGTTGAGGAAGATGATGACTTGGTTGGGTAATACATATTTTCAACTGACATAAATGCCAACCAAATTGATGTATCCAAGAGGAGTAGAGTTTTTCGATACATTTCACAATTTCCCAAGTTGACAGAATTCAATGATGCATTACATGTTGCATGCGTCGATTGAGCTGGTGACGACGATGGCACTATTTTGGTATTAAATTTAGTGAATTTCACCGAATTCGGTCTGAGCAGTGGCAGGTGGATTGGAATAATTTCTGAAAGCAAATAATTTTGGTACGGTAGGTACTCAAATCGCAGAAGAATAGATAGAATTATTAGATTTACAGCAGCAACTGCTGAAATCCATTTAATTCGGACCTATTCGGGTAGCTGGGTTTACTTCTTGAAATTTTGTACCGTGTCTTTAGGAATTTTAGTGAATAAACTTCCTGAATTGGATGGACTAAAATAAATTAAGAACGATCCAATGGTCTGCTTCTACTTCGCTAGGACTGGAATACCGAGCTAATATTTATTCTCGGAAGAGTAGTCCAACATGCCTAGAACGTGTGTTACCCGTTCCCACTGTTACTTTTCGTCGGTGTTATTAGCGGATCGAACTATGCGCTAGATTTGTGAAACGCTTATACAAGGTCACAAATATGTCAGCAGAGTCTGATCTCCCCGATCATGACACACGTTCGTATCGAAGAGGTCTATTCATTTCCTTCTACACAGATTTCCATGGCTTGACAGACATAACCTACCTGAATTCGAGCATCGTTTGGACAGCAATTTTTCCATTCAACCACTCTTCCGCGTCTAAAATGCCATCGTGCAAACTACGGGCGTAAGAGCTTGTATCTCTAATATTAGCACACGGATTTTTAAATATTCAGAATAGCTACAGTTCGTCTGAAACGGAACGTGTTACAGCGTTCTTGAACTATAGCAGTATATTCGAAAGATTGTCGATGCTAAATACTTGCCAAATTTCATTACAATATATTTTTTTTAAAAAAGCGTCCAAAAGTGGGCGTGGCCACACTTGAAATATGGAAGAATTGTAGACAAATATTTGGTGCAAATGATTTTTTTTTGATTTGATGAAAAATAGTAAAGTTATGAAAAAGTAGGCGGATTGTAAAATGTTTACACTTGTGCTGGTTCTCGTTCTCAAAAACTCAGATACAATGTTTTCCAGCACACACTTGAAATATGGTCAGGTACTGACGAACGCGTAGAGAGAAGTCACCTCCATTCTTGACAGCTATGGCTTTATCCGATACACAACCCCATCCATAGAATTACTTCAGTTTAGTAAAAATCATAAGGACAGCTTTATGCTATACGTACATAGGTACGTACATACATATATATAATGTGTATGTATAATATGTGTACATATGTATATTACCGCCAAAAATAAACTCCCAAATTTAGCGAAAACTGATTTATATTTACCAAGGTCGTATCTACCGGGATTTAGAATTTACATATATTGACGTTTGGTGTCAAACAGATTGTCACATCTGTTAATATTTTTATAATACATATCCGGAAGTGGATGGAATTTTTATTGCTGTATAGAGTTAATTAAAACCTAATATAATCAAAATAACTATCAAACATTAAGTATAATTGAATTGCTCAATGTATTTTGGAATCATTTGATATTTTTCTTTTTGTTTTCTTTGTCAGCACATAAAAGTGACATTTGCTGACATTAAAAAGGATTGTTCGATTCGTGTCGCTTGTTTTTTGATGGAATCTATAGACGTCAAAACGCATAGGAAATTCTCGGGATTCAGTGAAGATTTAGGTGAACTTAGCTTTATTCTTGCTAAATTCCGGATTTAGTTTTAGTGCAGACATAACATTACTTCACATGAGCCGATTAACCTTCAAATCCTTGATCGAATTTTCAGTCTCGGATAGGGTACAAAAAGCTGACTATTTATTGTCAGTGATTTGTGACAGTCGCTCGAAAATATGAAACTGAAATGCGCGATAGTACTAAGTACTTAAAAATTGAATTTGCATACACGGGAGGTCATGTATGAGACTAAATTTAAACTGAAGTTCTTCAGAGGCCTTTTACTAAAGATGATATACTTATTTGATTTTGTAAGAAACTTGTACATATCTACATACATCACTTTTGTTAGACTCAACCTAAATAAAAAAAAAACCAACTAAAGGCCGAAAAATTGCCCATCTCAGTAGACACCACACAAGGAGTGCGAGTACTTTATGAAATCTAATGGCTATCGGAACTACTTAAGTAAATGGTAAGCAAAATCGAGATCTACCTACATCTGCTGGCGAAAGAAAGACAGAGAGACAGAGATTTCTTCAATCGGGTGCTAGAGCATATACTGTGGAGGACTGAAGACACTTGGATCCACAGTCGGTGGTGAAATGATTACGCAATTTTACCGAACTCTTGTAGAACAGTTTACTGTATTTGGGGAAAAGATTTTGTCTCGTCAATGGTCTAAGGCTGGCTGGCGTACTCTTTGTTTTTCAATTAACCCCACAAAAGAAGTTCGGAGCGATCCGACGGATAGTGTTGTCAGATTGTTTAACATTATTGAATTCTTGTTGCATGTATTGCCCATCGATTCCAAATATTTTATTTTAATTTGGTGATATAAAAGATATTTTAATAAGAACATAACAATTTTGTATAAAAAAAAAAACCATAGTAATTGAGATATCTGAGTTGAATTTATTCCAGGGGTAGTACACATGTCAAATTTAAGTACGGAATTCGACCTTGTTCATGTGACCATCACGAGAACGTTTGCAGTGATCGATTTTTTGGATCTAATTTTTCATCACGCTCTTACACCTTTTGGCAGAGGCTTTAGAGATTTCGCGTTGAATGTACCAAGTGTCACCATCTTGTTGGAACCACATATCACTGATGTCAAATTTATCCAACATAGAGGTCTAATGTAAACTGCTATCTTAAGGCCTATTCTTCCATAGAACTACCTAGTCTCGTGGTCTTCTTCCGCAAAAGCCACAAACCTGAGCATTTTCACAGAAGTCCAACGTCTAGTGTGTATTGAAACTACCACCGGAATGAGGACAAGACTCACTGCGGCCCTGGAAACCATCCAGGGCTTTCTTTCCACAATTCTGCTTTCTTAAGATACTTTAGTTCTTGAGCTAATTTGGTCTTGTAAGGTAAGAGATACTCAATTCCTGTGAATAGCATGGAATCGACTAATTTGGCTCATTTTGAACAGACTCACACTGCTCGGTATTTTCAGTGCATTATTTCACAAGAGCACTGAATAGTGAATATTTTTACTCGAATTTATCCACAGCTTGTCTGATGGAACGATTATTACGACCGACAATTGGAGTAAGTGCTCTTAAAGTCACCAGCACGGACTTAATAATTCGATACAATTCTTCTTTATTTTGAAACGTTGTTCGTTCGTGAATTTCACTATAGGAAAAATGTACACCTTGACTGATGTTTTGACAGTGACTGATCATAAAAATAGTTTAAACACGGGTTTGTATGAAAAATTAAAATTGTTATGTCTTTATTGGAAAGCCATTTATTTGGTATCTTCCAGGTTTGCTCCAATTTAGCCGAGAATGTCATTACCCCTGCAACTGGTGTATCACCATGGGATAGTTCTGTTTCGAATACAAATTCATCGATTCAGAACGTGACTCTCTGTAATGCTTCGTAGTGGTCCGAATGTAACTCCCTGAGGGGCAGTTTACTTACTTGGAGTCGGAATGCGTGTCTATCAAAGCTATTTGTCGCAACGTGCATGTCCCACCCCTGTGGGTTTTTTCAGTTATTTTCCATAATGTCTGACGTCAATCAGAAGCCATCTTATGTCATTCAGTCTCTTGCTGATATCATCTTCAACAGACCACTTAAAATGCAAACTGAAATGGACACCACCCAGTATGGCGCTCCACATGATGCAACTTTCCTACCAATCATTGAAATTCAAATTAAAAAGAAGAAACAAAAAGAAAACCACTTTGATTACCTTCCACAGGAAGTTCATATAGCTCTCGTGCACCCAACAAGCCTATCTACACCCTCAGATCCAAGACATAAAACCAAACCACCCCAGAGAGCTGCTATAAATCAGAAACTTTCAGTTTTAATGTATCTCTCGATTCAAATATACCGCGAAATCGATTATAGCACATTCCGCTGATACATGAGTCCACAAATCTAAAATTAACTCTCCCAACTGATAGCTTCACATGGCTCATCAATGAAACAACAATAATAATTCTTCAGTAATTAAAATGTCATAAAAACAAATATTTATGCGTCGCGGCATTAATTTTCACGACGCGAACTCCCTGCCACGCCATCAGACATCATCGGCCAGCACTCTGAATTAATTGTTCCATAATCATTGTCCAAATAAAGCGAACTCTGTGCACTTCGCAGCCCAAAACTACATAAGCGATCATTGTCGGCCAGCGGGAGAATACTAATTTTTTTATCTTTATAAACAAAAAAAACACACAAAAAAATGGTCAAGACAAATAGAGTTCATAAAAATATTTGTTTCCTCTCCGAAAATAAATTTAAATTACGCGCGTACTTCGGGAACGCTGCGCGCCCCACGATACCCATACCTATACTCATTCCAACAACAACAAAAAACTTATTGACGTCCGAGCATCGACGAATTTATTTATTCCATGCGATGATAGAATGTTTAATTGACCCAAGAGCTGTTCCAGTAAGAATCGTTCTTTTAAATTACCTCCGGACGGATCGAATGGTATTTTCCTGTGAAGTTCATACTTCAGTTCACTTGTGTTTAGCAAATAAAATAAAAACTGCTGCCGCCACCCCCGACGCGGCCGCCCCTGGCGGAAAGGGAAGCACAAAATAAACGAGAACCAAAATGAAAATGAAAATGAAAATTGTTCTTAATTTGTTTTTATTTTTTTTTTATTTTTTTTTTTGTGTAGTCTAGTGCGGCAGCCCAACGCTCGACATGTGGTCTATTGTTGTTGCGAGTTTTATTGGCCGCCGCCACTGTCGGACGCCGCCGGATGACAATTACCCGATCGACTGGGCACGGCAAAACTTCACTGCCGCGGAAGTGGATGTCACTACCGAGTGTAATTAGCTAATATTTATCTATTTAGCGAGTGGCGTAAAAATAATGTCAAGGGGTTGGGTTGCCCACTAACCCCCTTGCCATCCATGCCAACCATGTCACTGTGTCACCCTGTCACTCTGTTACCCGGGACAACTGTGATTTGCATTCGCAGCACGTTTTGGGCGAAAAAATTACATTGACCTGTGCAGGGTTTCGGAATTTGTCATTCAGTTTTTCTTTTCGTTTATTTTTAGTGGTAATCGGTTGCTTTTGTTCCTTTCCCACAGGGGCCCACCCTCTCGAGAGGGTGTACTCATAATTGGTCACGAAAAAGTAATCTCGCAACGACAACGTCGCCGAAACACCGCTGTCCAACAGCAGAGGGTGTCAAATAAGATAATTAAGATTTATTTTTTGCACCACCAGTGTTCCAAGATGAAGTGAAGGCTTTTTCCTTTTCATAAAAGGATTACATCCTTGGGGAGGAATATCAAAAGCAAAAAAATGAGGACAAGAAGAACATGAATTGGTATTAAAGACAAACACGGGACACAGGAATTAATATGCCCGAAGGATATCAGAAATGGGATACGTTTTTTGTGCTTGTATTCGTGAGTGTGTGTGTCCTGGAATAAGGATCTGGGAACTTATCAGTTGGGACCGGATGGGTGGGTAGGAAGGTAGTCTACTTTCATAAGAAACTTTTTTATTTATGTGCGCTCTTTTTACGTTGGGATTACATTCTGTTCGGCATTTTCTGTTTTCCGGTGCAGAAGTTGTTGTGTACAAAAATGTGATTAATTAATAACACGAATAGTTGTTCAAGTATTCACATGATCCTAAGGAGTATTTTGTACGCATGTGTGCGTAGGGGAGTTTTTTATTTTGGTAACCGAAATTGGGTGAACGAATAGCAGATAGTTGTCAGGGGGTTGAGCATAAACTTTGTATTAATAACGTAGGGGTACCCGATGTGTTTATAGTTTTAATCCAAAAAAATTCAGGCAGGAATTCGGAACTTTGTTATCTACTGTAAGTTGTACTTTGTCTTCCATATCATGGGAAGGGAAAAAGTTTCTCTCATTTACTGAGGGAACTCGGCAGCTAAAATGGCGTTCGAACTACGGCAAGCCTGACTATGGTTAGCTAGACCCTATGGTCATGGCTCTTTTCTGAATCTAGTGGAACATACAGACTACATCATTCCAGTATCAAACTTTAGTCGGAGATTGACTATACAAACTCTTACCAGAGAAGAGTTGCGCGAACCGTCTGTGTGAAGGAAGAGCTGGCTATTTACAGCGATGGATCTACTGCGAGACAATTGCCGCATTATTCAAGCCGAAGTAACTCCAGTAAAACAAGCTTCTCACAAACATTCGTGTTATGCGTGCTATATTCCTTACACGAATGGAAGGGACCTACTGTTTAGAGCCATGTCCGAAGTGCAATTCATTATTTGAGAATGAGAGAACCCCTTTTTTCATGACAGTAATTCCCTCGGATATTTGTCAGCCGTTCGCGAGAGGTTGGCTGTGATTTGAACCTTGATACCCTTGTTCCGTAGTTTAACACACTAACCACTTCAGCAACGGACATGCGGACATGATTATAAAGGAAAATATTTCTCTCAAAATAATCAGCATCTACATATGTTGACAGTCAATCAGTCGTCAAAGCGTTATAGCCGGCATCGGCGACTTGTTAAATTGTACGTTGAAAGACTGAATGAAATCTCAGTGTTGACCATCTTTTCAGTTCCAAGCGACCGTAATCGGATGAGCATCTAAGATCCTTCCAGACCCTTCCTGATAAAAATACTCTTAATAGGGAAATAGACTACGAATCCAGTGAAGAAGGTAGCAAGCAATGATATCCACTACATATGTATGTACATACATGTACTACAGCCAAATCGTTATGGTAAGTCTCTGATAAAAACAGAACTGCAGATTTCATGATCTTAGTCAAAGGGATATTCGTGGCAGGACACTGTGTGATAGACAGTCATGTAGCATGATTAGAACTACCTTATAGCGACTTTTGGAAAAACTGTATGGACGACGCGGAAATGGAATCTATTCTTCGCATGCTATGTGCTTCCACCACTCTTAGGAGCTATATCCTTGTGGAATTGGACGACCTGGGAGATATAGAGCTGAGCAAATCCACAGACTCATATATGCACCTGCGTGGTTTAGTACAGACTGAAATTAGGTTGTCAGAGCTCTTATAATTGGAGTCAATAGACTCCAAGCTGTTCTAAGCGAGTATTCAATAAGAGCACCGGTTTACCTAACCTAACCTAACCTCTCATTGGTACTCTTATTATTATAACAATTGTTCCATGGTATTTCCATGGGTATGCCGTCTGATCCAATGACTCCAATCGACATTTGAAGTCGACTTTCCTTGAATTCAGGATTTGCTTCAGTCAGTCATTTACTTCTGGTGTCTTCGTCGAGGCAGACACCACTTACTGACGTTGTCTGCGCTTTTCAAGCGGAAATCTATGATATCCTTCCATCTGCACTGAATTATAAAGACAAGATGGCGGGGACGGAGTATCTGCATCTGTTTCGATAGACAGGCCGCTTAGCTCTGTAACATGTTCCGAAATAGTACGTTCGGAAGGCTGGAATCTTTAACTCTTGTACTAGGTCCCAGGTCGTACGGGAATACCGGATAAAATGCAACTGATTTACTTGTAAAAAAGTGGATGTATTCCTCGGCTATTTCTACTGCGAATTATACCCATTAATACCAGGCATTTTGACGTAATAGGTTCAAAATAAAATGCGTCAGAATTTATGAGATATCAGTATTAATTTGACACCAAAAAAAATACCTTATGTAGGTCACATCCCTCAAAAAACTCACTTTTACTTGGATAGGATCGATGGTGTATGGCGTATACGCAACATTTTTATTTGCTATATCATCCTTGGAAAACGAGTTAGTATATATTTTCAAACAAAACCTGGAGCTGCGTAATTCCGACCAAAGTTCGTAGTCTTTCAAATATACTTAATTACAAGTGCAACAACCTAAAGATGCCTCCAGCAATTCACAAAATATCATAACATATGTCTCAGGGTCATCGCTAGATCTATCAGTATCTGTGGCACCCTTTATAATCAACTTAAATTCAAAATTGAAAGTAAAACCTAATTAGCCGTTGAACAGTAAATTTGTTACATGATTGACGTTAATTGTGTTTGAGAAAAGTTTTAAAAATAGAATTTTACGTGCTCATGTATAAATTAGTATTCAACTAAATTCAATCCGATGAATGAGAATGTAACGCTAAAAACAGTGTAAACGTGTGTACATCGGTCTAGACAAGTATCTGCAGTAGGTTGAACCGTTGTCGGTCTTGTAGACAGACCGAACGTTGTAAATTGTAATTGGTTTACAATCTCTAGCATGTGGTAATTGTAGTCGTATTGCAATAAACTAATAAATTGAAGTGCAGTAGTTGGTGTTGACTTTCAACTTTTATGGTCGGAGTTAAGCCTCCTTAGCTGTTGAACGGGAGAGTTGTTATAGGCAACAAAACAAGATTTATCATCTCTAGTACAGGAATTATGTATTTTTTTTTTTATTCATATTCCTTAACAAGTGCAATAAACGTATCACAGGGGCTCGTTAAAGAAGTTGACGTCTTAACTGACCGAGGTTGGGTCAGCATATTTTTTTTTTGATGATACACAGAGATTTATTAATAAAGGTTCCGAGCTTATGAGTCGGCTTTACGTTTAAGTCCATAACACTGATCTTCCAGATTTTGTATAACATACCAAACGCAGCTTTACATTTTCTAACTCTTCTATCCACATGGAGTTCGATGTCGCCGTTGGCTGAGACAATGGCTCCTAATTCAAGGCACCTATCAACTTCTTCGAGCTATTGACCAGCCTTAGCGGTTGCTGTATTCATTTTCAGCCGCATTTTGTTTACCTCAGCTTCATATCTAGATTATTTGGTCCAAGTCAATAGTTCTATGCGGCAGCAAGTGGCGGATATCGACATTTTAGTCTGCGGAGCTCATCCCCTACTACCAGCAATAATGGTGTAAATGATAAGCGTATATCTCTTAGTCCTAGTTGGCCATAAGAAGATCCTTAAAATAATACCGCTGCTATCTGGCAGTATGAATTTCGGACTTCTATCGAAAAGAAACAAGTTGTCATTCCTATCGTCTTTGGAATTATCCTTCAATTGACACCTCAATGTGAATGGTAAACTGACGCAAAACGGTTCAAAAATGTGGACTTGGGTGGAAATCCAATCTTTTGGCCCAAACGCTAAAATTTTTTGGAAGATAAGGACAGATCTATACCAGAGGGTGTATCACAAGAAATCGCAAAATAACTTTTCCATATATTTTTTTTTTGCAATAAAGCCAAAACGGATTGCATTGTGTGAAATATGGTACCATTATGTGAAAACCACACGTCTTCCACGTTTATATGTACATGCGAATTGAGGCCAATATTTGGTTAACATTTGGCTATAGTCATGAGAATTAACTGTGAAGGTTACAACTTTCTCATTTTCGAAAAAGTATTCACCAAAATGTAGGCGACGTGGCTTAGTGGTTAGTGCGTTGGACTGTGGAGCAACGATGCGAGTTTCGAATCTCAGTTGTGGTTGTGAGAAGCTAGGCCCTGAGTCCCATCAATCTGTTGCACCAAATATTTGTATTTGTATTTGTATGCACCAGATACTCAAGTAGATCAAATTACGCCATGTAATGACTTTTTGTGGATCCAACGGGCTTTTGGACAGCCACACAAGTTGCACTCTTTCGTAGTGCTTCTTGCAGCTATTTCAAACCCTAAATCATCTGACTATTGTAGAATGTGACAACTTGCAACCTGGGTGGGGGAGCTATGTAAATTCCACGCACTATTCTAGAGCTCCATAATGATCCACTGAGTGATTATGCGGATAGTTAAGTTCCCATCTCCTGGCCGCCAAATCCTAAAATAGGCCGAGCCTAAATCCTTTCAAATAATTCACTATCCGAGAAGTGAATGCGTATGAATAATAGATTACAGTCATTAGCTGATTGATTTTCAATTAATTTGAACTAAGTTTGGTGTGCGGAGGACTGAGAGTTAAATTTCGTTAGGGTAATGAGTTTTGTGCCACCTTGTATTTGTCTCTTTGTGAAAACCAAACTCTGCTGTCAGTTTTTTCCGATCTCTTTATGTATTTTCAGAAATTTTGTTCAATGATTCTGTAGGCACTGATTCCATTAGCAGTATTACACCAGTGAAGCCGAACCATGAAGGATAAAGTATTAAAGCGGAAGATGCAAACCGACGACTGGTACCCAGGTGGTTGATTTGAATGGACGTCCTTTGACCATACATTGAATCCCACCTAATTTATTAGAGGTTTTGTGCTCAAAATTTTTGCTAATCGCATGTTTGAGGGTGTTATTGTATTTGCCTGCCCTGATATTTAAGTCGTGGGCAACGAGCATTGTGTCCTTGAAAACCTCCAAGATGTAAGTCTTCGGTGTTAAAAGGAAAAAATAGGCCACATTTTCTCCGTTCTGGAGTCTAACTAACTTATTTTGTTGAATCCTGAGATGTTAATCTGAATATTTTTGTACCTTCTTCCCCTGAGTCCAGAAGAGTTTATACTTTGATTCGATTCGATAAATAAAGGTAGTTATTGAAGAATTAGTCTGTATCTTACCCTGTGTAGTCCAAAACGTTCGCCATTTGTCCTCTCTCGTTACCAATTCCAAAAATTCCTAGAGGACACCGCAAGGAGTATGTTTTACCAAAAAAACTAAAAGATACTTGAGTGTAGAGACTCTGTCTCGTTATTCAACGAACCATTATCGGAAGTTGGGTGCATCCCTAACTGGAAACGAGTTCATTTAAAAAGATATCTATTAAAATTGATTACGTTCATATGTTTCCCCAAAATCATGGTTCAACTACACACACATATTTCCAGTACATGACACTAATTTCCAAGAAAAAATCTTTTCAAAATTACTGGTTATCACAAAAGGGTTAAGGGTTGTGCGATGAGATTTTAAAAAAAGGGATTTTGTTTAATTATTGGGTGTCGATTTGAGAGGGGTTGTAAAAAAGGGTCAAAAAAATGAGGAATCCCAAATACGCATACCACGACGACGGTTCGCCATGAACCCTGGCATTTCAGTGGGATTAAGGCAATTGGTTCTTGTTTGAAAGTGATGGTAGCTCCCAATTGAAGGGGAAAAAAGCACCGCAGTACTTATAAGAGTTTCTAATAGAAAATCATTAAAATGTTCACGATTCTTGTTCAGTCAAGTGTGTGCTGCTCCAACCTCCACGAAGAGCGTAGCAAATTAAGCCATTCCCTCAGCTGCGACATAAAAGGTTTGTCATTAAGCTAACTGATGGAGAGTTATCTACTATATGAGTTCAACCATCCATAGCCGAGATAATAAATTGAATAGTTTTTTATAGAGGTAATATAAACGAACCTTTAGATTGAACTTTCGATAGTTGTACCCTATTTCACCGAATTTCCTTCCACTGTACAACCCTTTACAAAAAAAAAAGTTTCTGAAAAGTACAAGTGTGATGTGATTTACTGAAAATCACGACTTTGTAATTTTTCAGATTTATTATTGAAAAGTAGAACGATAAACTGAAAATTTAAAAAGTGGTGAAGTAGGGACCAAGCTGTCTATAGGCCACAACGACATTCCATGAAGTTTTTGACTAATGTGAGGAAGAATTGAAGGAATACCAAACTGACATATAACAGAATAAGGAACTTGTCAAAATTATGATAAATTAAAATCAGTATTTCTGACGAACCTACCGTAGTATTTGATACGATAGGCTAGATACGGTACAGGAATACTTACAATGATTCACGTTTCAAAGAACATTTTTCTGACGATTATTCTCTCAGATGTTTGTCAGACATTCGCTCGACCAAATATTTGTTTAATGTACGTTTTACATCGCCTCATATGAACAAATAAGTATTTTTTCAAAATAGCCCTAATGCCGCGTTACAACGGGTGATTCACCGATAGAAATGGTCGAAGTAAATCTACTATAAGTGATGCTGATTGGACCAGGAAGTTCTGAGAACTCCAGAAAGTAGCGCAAACTACTACTACTACTATTCAAGCAAATATAGGTACTTCTCAGCTCTTTTGGTGCTGGAGCTATGCATCTACTGATTGATCTCTATGCAGCAGCCCTGGTGTTTTTTTAAACTTAAGCATTGAGACGCTATTGGTCTACTGTCTTATTACAAGTATTGTCGCGTGTCTATTGATGAGATCGTTACCGGCCTTGATGAAGGACGAGTTTGACGGATCTGTTAAACTAGACATAGCTCTGTATAGTTCGTCTCTACAAACGTTGTGGCCGCAAATCGATAAATAGTTGACAAGTATCAATTTGAACTTCGTTAGAGGATTTTTCGAAGGGTGAACCAGTCAAGTTGTTAAGGAAGGGTATCGGGGTATATAAACGTATATATGTATCTATGCAATAATTGGTCTATTGACAAACGATATACTCGCCTGACAAAATATTACAAATGAGTTGTTTTATGCTCTCTATCTAGTCTCTTTCAGCTGGTTTGAAAAATTCGGATGACAAGTTGTCAGGGATACGTTGTCGCTACTCACTTAGTCCAATAGAATAAGATCCATCCAGTCCACTTGTTTACTTAAAGAAATTCTGCAAAGAAACACTGCTGTAATGAGAACCACCGCGATAGTGCTGAGAACCGCAGGAGGTCCCTGAACACAATATTTCCCACGCCCCTTAAATCAGCAAAAATGTCATTCTTCTTCTGGCAGATAGGTCAGGATAATCACACAGCAGGTGTCCTTCCTCATTCCTGCAACTTCTAGAATAGTCGTAGAGTCCACTGATGGATTCCGCATGAATACTTATGGCATTGCGTTCGATAATTACGCCAGAGATTACCCTTGTGTTGTGGGAAATGAACTTCACCAGAGAACAGATCCCTTCTTGTGGCCGGCAATAGCGATCTGCCGGTTGCACATATGTATGTCCAGATGACAACAGTTTGCTCGAACAATGGCTTTAACTTCAACTTTTTTCTTTTGAGAGCATATTGGGATTGCAACGAAGGGTAGAGCTTGTGTTATATTCATCGCCACAACTCTTTATGTTAGCTCATCAGCTCTTTCGTTTCTTACGATATCCACATGCCTTAGTATCCAGCAAAAGATTACCTTTCATATTTTTCAAGAGTTATTTTTTACCGCACAGCCCAGAGCCTTAACGGCTGCCTACCTGTCAATGTAACCAATTATCATTTTGCATAATCCCGAAATAGCTAAATGTAGAATTCAATATTTTCCTGGTGAAAATCACTACCTCTGACAGGTGACACATAGACATCCATTAGTTATAATCCGAGATTTAGGCTTTCACGAGGAACTGGAGGAAACTTCATTGAGACCGTTGAAGTCATTTTTCTTCAGTTTCGTGTACCACGAGAAGCCATATTAGAGGAGAGAGATCTGCACTTTGGGTTTCTAGTAGTATGTCCAGGGTTTTCTCTTGACATTCCAACCATATGTCATCGCTTGTCCGGTTATAATAGACTCACTATGGTATCTTGACTAGAATCGTCCTGAATGCGATGCTTCGTCGGTCTCTGACTGGGTATAGTCCGTTTTAAATCAATTGTCAATACCTCCTTGCTCATATTTTCCCTCTTAAGTCCGTGTATTTTTGTGAAATAAGATAAAAATGACTTTGATTTTGACTGTTCTGTGTGTGTTGCCAGATGTGAATGCAGAGTGTAAAGTGGTAAAGAGAGCATGCGTGCAGTGTGGTTTCATACTTTTTTGTAGGCGAACCCTGCAATGACACATTATATTGTATGGGGTTATGTCAAGAATAAAGACAAAAACATTGATCTCTCTACGCACCTAAGAGATTGCCAAGTGCTTTGAAGCGAACTATACTGTATATGTCAACTTGAGAGTTTTGCTTTCACTGAATTTGACAAAATTTGTCTGTATTTGGCATTACTTTTCGTGTCGCACTCCAATACTCACTTGAGATAGAAGAAGCTGCAACAAAACTCTTTGCGAAAACAATCTTTCCAAAGTGAAACAAACACTAATCAAATTGTTTAGTGCAAACCGTACTATGCCCCAAATATCGCTGGTAACATAACCTCCTACCGAATCCGCATACGTAACATATTCTAATGAAATGTTGACGCGTCCGAATCGTCGCACTGTTGACTTCACCAATAGTGCGAGTAATTAATTTAATTTACTTTGTTTTTCACACTAAATGTCAATTAGTTGCTCCCGAAATTAGTTTAGTTTCGCATCGCACGTGTTGTGCGCTTTGTTTACATCGGCATCTTTTCTGCATAAACATACTCGTACCGGTTCCCGTGTTATTTGCTATAAAAATGTCACAGCATCCGCCCCTATGGGGGAGCGAGTTTGTCGAAATTCAAATCCGACAGGCCGCTGTCGGAAGCGACACCTCAGTCGAGGTGATAAAAAGCATCCGTAACTAATGTAATCTTCTATGCAAATTAAGCGGTTCCATTTCATCAAGCTGCATTTTATAAATAAATAATTTTGTTTAAACAAAACAAACTATACACAGCGTCTTGGTTTCCGCTCAAAAGCTGCTCGATCAGTGTCCGAAAAGCTCTCGAAACTACAAAGTATCGCCTCAGATACTTTTCTCGCGACACAGCCGGCGTGCGCGTTGTCTGATTCATAAGCCTTGAATTTTACTAAAAGACAAAAACCTCGAGGTCGATCTAAATATTCGTCAGTTAGAAGAACACCAAAACATAAGTATCTCGAAACGCTATGAGCCATCAAACTCGAAGCGATTATGCAAATCCTAAAATCGTATCTTTTTGTTTGCTTTCTACAAGCATTTTGGTTTTGTTTTCTTGAGTCAATGTGCAGCGAAAGTGAAATCCAAAAATAATCCAAATAACCTGTTGATTTGTTGTTATAATTTGTTTTATTGTTTAATCGTGTTGTGTGCTTGTGATGTCATATAATTAGTTGCTTTTTTTTTTTTGAGAAAAGGTCGCCTTAGGTCACTAATTTGGACCACGCGAAGTTATGAGTTATTAGTTATAATTATAACATTTTGCATTTTGTGATTGTGTGCGTTGGGGGTAAAACAGAAATTAGCTTTCGAGTGGTTTCGGTCCTCTGACAGGCTTACACCAGAAATTTTAATTCGAAATTCTCTGAATGAATTCTCCTCGCTCGAGGCCAAAGTTTAATTTCGTGTTCCAGTCAAAGGGAAGTGGGTGAGTGCTTCGACGATAACGATATACAGATTATACTCCGGTTTTGTGTTGATATTCATTTAAAAAAAAAAAAACAAAAAATGGAAATGCACATGCTTGAGGTTTTCCCCATCGACTAAAGGACGCACGAGAGATGCTTTATTTAAATAATTTTCGGTTCGCAGTTCTTGCGGCAACAGTGTTGTGTTTCCAATGGAAATCGTGAATTTCCTATTCAAGTTGTTTTTCGGTTTTTTTGGTTAGCTTAAAATTTTAATTATATTTAATTCATTATATATATTAAACTGAGTAGCGACGTGATAGAAAAACAAAATACTGCGATTGGTGGTGGCGTTGGTTGCCGCATTTCAGGAAATCCAAAGGGATGTCACGACAACTTTTTAATACAGTTTGTGTTGAAATTAAAAGAAGGTATTTATAAAAACAAAACTTTGTATACAAATGTAATTTGTTGAACTTTTTAATTAAGAGTGAGGGTTTCATATAAATGACGTTAATTTTATCTGTTCATAACATATAATTGTGCAAATCCAGTGACGGATAGTGGAAGTCACGTCCCACAAAAACAAATAATCAAATCTTTTTATATTGCGTTCTACTATATACTTTTTATCAGTTGCTTAAGATTTATAAAAACTATTTCACTACTATTGTGAAGGGTGACCAGATAGCAATGATGGTTTTTCCAATTGTTATGTTTTGGCAACTGTCAAAGTCACCAACGACATCCAGCTGTCAAAATATTCAGTAAGACTTGCCATTCCATTATGCATCGTTTCATGCCTGTCGAACATGCGAAAATTATGAAAAATGTGATCGAAATTCTGGCGCTACCTACATTTTGTTGTAAAGTTCGTCGTCATCATGGCTTCAGTGTGTAGGCAATTCGTCACACCGTGGACATCTTGCGTGAGTCCCCTCTTTTGGACCTTAAGCCACCAACCAGATGGAATTTGGTGCGTTATGAGGAAAATATAGCCGATAGTATCGAGGAAGACCCAGAAATGTCGATTTCTTGCCGATCAGCATAAGATTATGCTATTCCTACGCGTAAAG
Organism: Xylota segnis; assembly: GCA_963583995.1. Taxonomy (NCBI): domain Eukaryota; kingdom Metazoa; phylum Arthropoda; class Insecta; order Diptera; family Syrphidae; genus Xylota; species Xylota segnis. The sequence continues at coordinate 3,198,761 of OY757236.1, read as the reverse complement.
AAAGCAACCAACAATTGCTTGTTGTCTTTTTGTAAAAGTTAAGGCTTTCAAGCTCATATCATTCGCAGGTTGTAAGCATTCATTATCATCTGTATGGCCGACTCTAAATATGCCAACTCACTTTAATTTTCTGTTTAAATGCAAAGATCTGCACGTATGTATGTGGATCAGGGACGGATTTAGCGGCGCTGGACATCATGCTCTACCTACTCCCCTTAGACATTCTTTGTAAGCATATTCGTTGGTAACGAGTCTAACCGACTTCAAGCCTTCTTACAATGGTCTAGTTGTCATGAAGGCCACTTCTCGATCATGCAGTTTGGAAGACAACGACTAAACCACGCCGACTCTGTTATTGGACCAAAATTTTTGCACGAGCACGAGTGTTTTCTCCAACAAGCTTAATCTGAGCATCTTCCTCCGCATTCTAGAGTATCGAGAGGCGGAGCAAAGGAACTCTTGTCCTGGCCAATATCTGTCAGAAATATTAGAATTTTCAATGAGAATCAAACGAAAATCGAGAACACAAGATTTAGGAAAGAAGCCCCATACTTGATGGTACGTCCGAAGATAGACTTAAGGGTAAACTGATGAGCATTCCAAGAGTGACAGGTGTTGCGAGATAATGACAGATCAGATCAAGCGTAATTTTTTTTCTCGATCCAAAGTAACCATAAAGTTGTACCAACTTACGCAAGATAGCACCAGATGTATTGACCAAAGAATTTCAAAGTTTTTTGTCCAATAACTGCCGAAAAAGTTCATGCTGACTAGAGTATAACGACTCAGTAGCCACTAACCCACAGTTACACAGTTCATTTATCCATTCAATCATTCAATCATTCAATCATCCAATCATTCATTCATTCATTCATTCTTTCATTCATTCATTCAGTCAATCATTGAAAATGCTAAATGTAAATGTAAATGATTATAGGAGCATCACATAACTAGAGAAACTCTTAGCAGGTCCTTCCAAGGTACCACCTAGAGGGGTTCAAAGATAACACAGCATGCTTTATAAGTTTTTAAAAATGAAAGTAATCACCACTTGTGTACTTGACTGTCTACATGCGTTTTTATAGTCGGAACCCTGATAACTTACCCCACTTGTATTTGGTAGACAATCTGTAACCATGTGACATAATGCAAGATAAAGTATCTCATTGAAACGAAAACCAGGACCACTTTGAATTGCTGGTGTCTGCCAAGAAAGTTAGACAACTCATTGATTCTGCTTTGGCATTCACTTATCCCTTGAACCTCCAAACTTATGAGAGCACTCGAATAATGCCATTTGCATCGAAAGAATTCGCCATTAATCCCAAAAATCCATTCCACGACCGATGACATTCTTAAAAATAATCCAGAGACGCCTCTAAAGCATGTCGTGAGGGGGAAAACCATAAACCAAAACTGCAAACATTCTTGCAAACGTACGCGCACCCACATCTCATTTTGGCACCATCCATTTGTAACGCGTCTTTGCTCGTATGTCGTCTGCTTCACATGAGCACAGGATTATCAAACTCACCCCGGGCACTCGGCAAGGAAAGATTATTATTTATCCTCCAACGAAACATGGGACAGTGCACAAGCCATTACACAGATTACATTTCCATGCAGAATCAATCCTTCACGGTCTATTAAAACGTCTCGATAAAATCAAAGTGTCAACAGAAAGAATAAATTTACACACATCCATGCTAATGGCCCGCCGCGGATGGCTCTGGGAGCCTTCCAAAGGAATTGCAATTCAAATGAATGGACTATGAATTGACCAGCTCGGCTCTATCGCCTTCATCAAATAAATGATCCGTCTTTTCGAAAGCCGGGAAGGAATTGTGACCCCTGAGCGACCATGGTGGCTGCATAAACTGTATCAAGTGCCCTTTGTCATATTTCGCAGAGTTCTTGTCCTTGCGACCGACGACGACTGGACGGCGCGCCGTTAACGTTTTCACTGGGAAATCTCCCTCGCATTAGTGAGATGAAAGGAAGGGATGAAATGGGTTACGGGCTCTGGCTGTGTGGCAGCTTTACTTCCGGCCCGTCTGCAGAATGGCCTGTCCTGGATGATTCTGATGGGCTTCCGTCATGCTGAGGGGTGGTGTGCTCCGAAAGAGAAACGTTAGATGGTAGCGTAACCCACTTTTGTCGAGTTACCACACTGTTCTCAATTTCATTTTCATTTTCATTCACTCTGTCGCTGGACATGGTCATGACCTCTTCCGTGCACATGACAGAAGGCTTTTAATAATTTATCTCTTCCGGTTTCTCTTGTGTTTAGGTCCGTAGTTTTAGTTAAACTTGTAGGGGGTCGTCGTCGACTGGGACGTTCAAGGGATCCCATACACCTTTTTTGTTTCTTTTGTGAAAAGTTTTATTCAAGTTTTGAAAAGTTATTATTTTTTTGCCTTAGAAGTGTCTTTTTTTGCCATAAGATGGGTGGCTATGGCTTCGACTTGTAGGGTCGCAGATTAAAGTTTCGCAAAGAGATAAAAAATGTTATTTTCGAATATTGGATGCATCCAAATGGGGATTTTGTTTTAAGAGATTAAAATAATTCAGAAAAAGTTTGTCAGGTTTCTGTTGATTTATGAGTTTGGAGTCAAACTTTGCGGAGTGGAGAAATTTTGAGTTGGCAACACAGAAGTTTATAGTTTGGGCGGGTTGCGTGCTCAATCTTACATGGTTATGGGGTGGGGGAATTGTTTGCAACTGGAATAAAAAAATGATAAGTGCGTGTAATTTTACAATCCGAAGAGAAGTGCAGGATAATTTATTCAATGGCGCAATCACTGGCAGATGATTTACGGATTTATCGTTCGTAGGAGACGTCCACTCCGTTGCCTGTAGGGTGGCATACAGTAAATCCTTCGCAAAAGGCTATAAGTGGATGAACAGCTTGGGTTGTATAACAGGACCTTGTTCTTATAATGAAGTTAGTTGAGACCAATCCAAGGGGATGTAACCTGATGTATTTGTACAACATTTCTTGCCGAATCTTTAGTTCTATGATTGCACAAATCCGTTCAAGTCATGGGACAGTGCTAAAGACTACTTTAAGCTTAAGACTATAAGCTGTAAGACTGCATTAAAACCAAAAAGAAATATTTGAAACCCAGAATATAGTATTTCGCAAACACTTTCGTTGCTTAATTACCGAATTCGAAGGGCAAGTTGATATCTGAGAATCTTTTTTTTATGACAGTTATACCCTCGAGTGTTTGCCAGATGCTCACGAAAGGCGAAGAACTTTTAAATCTTATCTGTGATTCGCTTACAGTCTAGCCTAGTGTCCTTCTTTTATTGTTTTATTGCTAGAAAACAGAAATCCTGACTAACCAGTTGGCCACATGGGCTTATTTTCATGAAATGGTCTGGTAGTTTGTTTCTCTCGAAACGTTTATATCTTCGAATCATGGTTACGATAATCTTTTCTACAAATGCAAGGTGTTAGAAGAAAAAAGCCTATTGTACATATTACAAGCATAGATTACGGCTAAGAGACATCCTATTTGAAGGATAGTATGTGCTTAGAAGCCTAGCTTTTCATGAGTACGCAATACAGAGCCAGAGTCCGCAGTAGTTTGTGAGAAATCTCACCAGCTTTCTAATACTAGCCTGCAATAAGGCACGATTAATCTTTTGGATTTTCTCACTCCAAAGACAAAAATGTGTGAGCCAGACGAAGATTGTTTGTTTTCATCCATTGATCAGATATGTATGGGTGGACAGTCCAGTTGACACCACGGTAGGGTTTAGGTCTCTGAGTCAAACCAAGTTACTTCATCTCGCGATTCATTGCCTTCAATTCGTTACCATCCATGATCAGGGACCCATCCTGGTTTTACCCTCTTATATATTTGTTCGTTCGTTTAAGAACTGAAACTCCCGCAGCATGGCCCTAATCCATAGCTTGTTCCAATCTGCGGTACCTCTGCTATTAGTTGCTATTGCTGTTGAGTAGTAGTTAGTTTTATCGAAAGCACTCGCAATGTCAAAAAAGTACGCAGAGCCTTCTTCACAAGATGATGGAGAGTTCCTTCCACTGTTTTACCCTTCCCATAAGCGAACTCACTTAAGTGCAAAAGGATGAACAAATCTAACTATCCTCTAATATGAACAACACATATCCTATAAGATTTAAGCAGCTCACTAATCCTACTGCCTAGGTTGGGGATGAAGATTACCCGTAGTGCGGCTGGCCATAAATAAAGGAATCATACCCGACAGGATAAGATCGATTACTTTCTGCAGAAGCGGTGAAAAAAGACCATCTTCCGGTGATACTTGCTTGAGGGCTATCTAGTAAAGGATACAAGAAAAGTTGTACTGAATTGGTTGCTTTGCGATATTAGTCCGTGAATGGCAGTCTCTGTTGAATCTATGTTTGAAGGAAGCTTGATTGGAGTTTAGGACTTGTATCTGGCTTTTGTATTTAAGTTGAAGCTTGGTTGGATGGTTTATCTTGGCATGTTGATCTACATCAATTTTATACAATCTACGGAAGTAGTTTTTAATATCTTGAATCCTTTGCCCAGATGCATATGTTATAGTAAGCTAAATAAGCTAATTTAATTTGAAGTGTAAACAATATTTTTGAATCCATCTGGACAAATCTTTTTCTGCCATCAGAATGAATTGAATGAATACCCTAACATTCTGCCTCCTAGACTATAAGCCAAGGGTTGTGTGTGTGAAAGTTGGAGTTGAAAAGCTCTGAATATTGTGCTGACACTCGAGCCTCTACTATATTTTAAATTCAAAAATATTTTACATAGTTGTAAGTAAATATATTACTGACACATTTTTCTTTTTTTTCTTGCAGGTAAGTTCATCAAGTTTCTGATATAAGTACTTCATTTCGTATGCACAGATATTGCGAACATTCCATGTAAGTATAGCAGTTGAGAATTAAGGTCAAGGTGTGGGTGAAATCTGAATCCAATTGTGTGTCTGTAGTGTCTGTACAAGACTTCATAAAAATTATTTCTAATTTGGTATCCGATATCTGATGCTTACTCAGCAGGCAAGTGGTGCGGTAAATCGAAATCCAAAAATATTTGTTAAACTCAATGAATCCGAGCACCATTTGTGGCTGAGTAGAAAACCCTTCTTTTGACTTCATATTTAGAATAAACTTGTATCAAAGATGCAGTGTAAGGCTTGGGTAGATTCAAGTTAGAGCAGCTATCTGCACAAGTGTGCTGACATACTTAAACCAATAAAGATTCATTATAATTCCATGAACTGCATCATTTTGCTAGCCGGGACTAACTAAATCAACCGGAAGTCTTGTGACAAGAGGCTCGGTATTTTGCAATGTCGGCCGATCAGACAATGTCCTGAGTGAACACCGCATTAGGTTTCAGATCAATCCTAGGCCAGATCTGTCTTGAAATCTTGCCAGTAGGGAAATATCGTCATCTACAATTGGTACTTCTAAAACCGTCAATACCCATACATACCCAGACTCCGGCATTTTGACAGGATTTTGTGGGTCGTATCCAGTCGAGCGAGCACGTCAACCTTTTTTTCTGAGGAATCGATTGATGTTTATGAAGTCAGTCTTAAGACTTTACATAGGTTTTGTGGGCTTACTAATTACATGTCCAGGAGGCTTTTAGCTTTAAGCTAGTGGTTAGGTTAGTTAGTTAGTTACGACGCTGTTTTGTTGTGACTTGAAGTTTACCTCGTTTGCCTGGAGGCAAATTTCGATTGATCTGTCAAAAGATTTCTTGAATATAACATTTGAAGGTATTTTAGGTTTGGGTTAGGAACCATAGATATCCGGTTAGCTGTAGACGATATTTCAAGATTAAGATGGAGCTAAGCATGTCTCCGAGGACAGGATTTCTCCAGTGAGGAATGCGACGGACCTGTTGAGAATCGTTTAAAACTTTAAAAATTAGCTGAATTTGAAGGCATGCTTTCTCTAGATACACATGTTGTATAAGTATATCTCATTCATCTGGCAAGCATCATGGGCAAGGATCTTTACATACTAGATTTTGAACATTTGCGAACACATAGAGTCATAGCTGTCACCTCGTAGAAATCGCCCAGAGAACCGTCGTTTGAGGCATGAATCATACTGCTTTTTCAATTCTGTGCAGTCCGAGGCCAAGCTATTCTTGGTTATGGTGAGTCGCCATGTACACGTCCCCGCGTAATCTTCTTATCACTTCCGAACACAAACATCAATAACTCACAAGCGATGGGGAAACAGAAGAGGGGAAATGCTAGCCTTTTTTAACTAAAGAAGAAAAACTGGTAGATTACATAATAAACACAATTCTGAAGGCAATAATTGATTGAAGAAGAACCATTACACAAAGAGAACACTGCACTAGAACACAAAATGAAGAGATAAGGCAGTACAAAGCGAACTCTAAGATAGAAAGCAGACTACAAATCTGAAATCCCCTCACTGAATTGCAATTTTAAGACGCGGTCTTCCAACTGCACATCTGACCACCGTGGTAGATGGGGTTAGGCTTGCAATTACCAGCAATGTCTTTGTGGCCCGGCATTTATCATGTAAAATTGATGATTTTATAGTCTTTCACACATAGTCGATACAATTAAATAGTCTTTACTCCAAAAATGTACATATTTGTCTCCAAAGTGTGAATAGGCTTATAAGTAGACTACCATCGATAGACCGATGCTTTTTGATTTTCACTTCAAAGAGCAAGTACGAATCATATGCTTCCCCGCATCCTTGGATAAAGACTGGTGAAGTCAGGTTTCATTTATCAATGCAGGTACAACGAGACAAACATATACACTTATAAGATAATTGTTACCATCCAGACTATGTTGTATTATGCCCTAATGAGGCCCCATACTGCATTAAATGCTTTAATGTGCAACTTGACCCATTTCCACTGACAAAACAAAAGCCCTGCAACCCTAATGACATGTCATTGCGCGTAATTATTGGTAAACAATCATCCAAAACATCGAGCATCCATTTACAATGTGTAAACAAAGCCAAACGATGTAATTATAGCAAAAGCCATTTAAGATGTTATTGACTCCGCTAACCCCCTACGCCAACACATTGCACAGCGCAATCACGTTAATCCACTCTTAATTGACTGACTGACAACAATTAAAGAAGCAAAAAGCGTCTTTCACTTAAAAATACACTGTGTCACCTCACGTGGTGATGTATACGAGCATGTACACCGAATGCACTGAAAGATTCGGATGACACAAATGAGCATTCCTAGGAGTGCGCTGCGGTGGTTCCGCCGCCGCCGTACCAATCGCACCAAGTCGCTGCTACTCACAGGCACATCGTGCTCTCGGGTGTTGAGGATGGTGGTGCTGGGTGAATTTCGTTGTCGCCAACCACAACCAAACCGCACTGATAGAGTTCGTGCCATAATACTATCGCCATTGCCAAGGACCCAGTGCATCCGCAAATTTGTCTAGGCTAACAGCCACCGGGTGGCCGGGCGGGGGTGTGTTGGCCACTTAGTCAGGCTATTTTTAGACCGTCCTTCCATTCCGAGAATTTTACTACCGACTATGTCGTGTTGCACGCTGAAGGGAAATAAACAGTTTTGTTGAGTTCGCCTAATGCTCCGCGCCATGACGTTTTCCCATCAGCACCTACGACAACGAGTACACCAGCAGTGTAATGTGGCTGATACCGGCAAAGTGGCATTCATTATTGATGAGGAACTGTCGCTGTGCGTTGTGTATTGCTGGTGGAGTGGCATCGATTCCCTCTCCGGGCAGCCGGCCACTTCAACCTCCAGGGTTTCTTAATTTCGCAGCTGTATTCGCAGAATTATGTGTGCCAGAGTGCTGCTGGGGGCAAACGCGCACATGACGCAGATTCCAGATTGCAGATTGCAGATTGCAGATTGTAGTGTCGGCGTTCAGGGTAAACATTTTCAATTTCAATTGTCGATTGACTCGCGGTGACAGCCGGGTGCAATTGTTTGACTTTGCTCCTCTAGTGGGCGCGCACATTAATCGTTCTACATGCTAACTACACATGTATCTGTGTGAAGAACGCCATCGATGTGTCGGATGCTGTGGCAACAATGGAAAGGCGGCAAACGAATATTAATCTTTCCCCTAGCACCCCATGGCAGAATCGTGGCCCTGGCGCGGGTTGTCAATTAGCCGCGTCCAGTGGGCGGTCGAAAAATTCAAAAATTCGTGTCAGATGCCAAAAAGTTGGTGAGAGAGGTGTTTTTATTATTTTTTTTTTCTTTTTTGTGTTTTCCTGCTTTGTTCTCGTTTGTCCCGCATTTCGAAACCCCCATCCTAGGTCGAGCAGAAGAAAAAAAACCATATTGTTGGCGAAATTAATTTTGGCCAGAGATACAGGTGAAGTATCACATTCCTGGGCTCGTCGTTCCATAGGTGCTTCTGGAATCAAGTATTTATGGAATTTATTATTTTGGCCATGGCTGTAGTTTTTATTTGCATTTTTTTTTTTTTTTTGTTTTGATTACGAGTGCATAAATTGTTTTGTTCATGACATCAGTTTGTGAGTTTTTCCTTTTTCTGGCGCCGCCGCACGTTTTTTTTTTTACTTTGACCAGAAAGCAGGAAAATTAATGTATGGTGTGCAGTTTCTGGTTTTTTGTTTTCTGTTTTTTTGCGGGGCTTAATGGATAACTTTGAAATTGCGGGTAGTAGGTGTATGTTTACATTTATATTTGGTTGTTTTTTTGAGTGTGATATTTCTGGTCGATACGAATGCAGTGGATACCTTGCTGTGGGACCGATGTTAACTACGGGTATTGTTGTTTGTTGGGATCTGCATATGTGGCTGGCCTTTCGGAACTAAGCACTGGAGGCTGGGAGAGTTTTTCATGTAAGCCCCATTGTGTGACCAGGATTAATGCAGGCTTTTATGATTGTAAAAACAATTTTTCATACAATTTTTAAAGTTTCGCAAAAAGAGGGACAAAATGCAGGAGCTGGAACTTTGCCACTTTTTTTTTTTTAATTCCTCTGTCGTTATCAATTTGGATTATTAATAACAAGGGATTCTCACATATATTTGTACATACATATGTATAAGCAGATATCCTGCGAAATATTTGGTAAAACAACCTTCTCGGACATTTCACTATCTCTGGTCAGAGAAGCAACTATCTCCGTCTGATAGTCTACTTAGGCTTCTACAATACCACTCATGGTAAACTTTGTATTTGTACTCCTCTAGTCACCGGCTATGGACCGAAGAACACCGGCTTCGTAAATAAGCGAAAGTGTCATTCAGTTAAGACACCAAGTCGAAGGCATTTGCCCTAATCTACGGGTTCAATGCTGAAGGAATCATTACTCTCACATGTCTGCTCCAACGATGCTACTAGCAACCGTGTTGCAGTCAATGAAAATCGCTAGCAGCTGGTATTAAAGTAGTGTGTAGTAGACTTGCTTATGACCCGAATAAGCCTGGGTGATGTGGTGACTAGCAATAGCATCCACCATACAGTGTGGAAATAGTTTCTCGAACCACTGCAGGGAAGGAGAATCTGTCTGGAAGTACCAATGAATGAAATCGAATCAGAGTCTGAGTGGTTCGGGGAGTTTGACTTCCTTTTTAAAAAAAAGAAAGAATTAACTGATTATTATTGCATAGCAACAGATATCATGCCCCTAGAATGACCTTACTTCCAACATCCTACTCAGATCGGAAATTACACTTCCATAACATGGTCAACGCTATTAGGAGAGCACTGTCCTTGTGCCAAGTTCTGAGACTTGAACAGAAACAGAAAGAGGAACTGAAAACTACTATCACTCAATGGACCACAGCTGACTCTCTTTATTGGTATCCTCACAGGCCACAACCCGAGGAATGGAAATCTGCACTAAAGACCTATGCAGGGGCTTACGATACTGAGGTGGGGAAATAATAATCGAACTAGATACTTAGTCCTCGGAAAAGTATACTTTAACGAGCTCAGTGAACAACCTAACACGCCTGGTAAAACCACAATAAAATGTTTCACCAAAACAAGAGGGGCTTTGTTTGAACTAGTTCTTGTTCTCTCTTTTCAAGTATCTCACACCGGGGAACACAATAGGTCCTTGAGATCCTAGTAACATTGCACTCCTTTGGCTACAGTTACCGCTCACAACCTACCGACGTTTGTCGTTGTTTTGACGACTATATCAAATCCATGTTCTAAATCAATAAGCTTCAAATCTTCTACGATTTCAGAGCCAATGTCGAATGCCAAATTGCCAGCATATCTTCCGATTAAAGGCCAAAAGTTACGAAAATTGTGTTTAAGTTCTGTCCTACATCCCATTCCGTGTAATGTACTCCACACATTACACCCATCCATGGTATTTTAACTCAAAAAATTGCCTGTCTTTCATATCTTAAAGTCAAGCTGGTTGTTTTTTTTAAACAAATTGAAGAATCCTTTCTGGGTATTTGCTTGGCTTGGCTTATAGGAAGTCAGCCGCATCGTGTTTCTTAGCAGAGTTTCAGTCTCAATTGCTATCGAGATCTGAATTCGTATTCATTTTGCAGCACAAAGTATTCATGAAAGCAAATAATTCTACCACACACCGTTAGGCGTGCTATGGCAACTCGAAACCTGTTCAACGGAATTCACGCAATCCAGGGTGGGAAAATATTTAAACGTTCTAACTATGTATGCACGTATTATAGGAGTTAATGAACGGTTATTCAACAGTGACATAACAATTTTATATTTCAATACAAACGATGCATTAAACTTTTTGCTCATGATTGGTTGATGTTGAAACGAGCAGCATTTGAAATTTTTTTAAAAAAAGTAACAGAATTCTGAGTCGGTTCTCTCAATTTAAGAACGCTTGCTCCAATTTTCGGTTGTAATATCCGTCCCACCAGACAGGCTGCGGGTTCTCAACTATTGACTATTGAATATCTCTGTACCAGTGAGACAACGAACCGAAAAAAATCGGAGCTTCAGTTCAAAATTAGTCAAAGCAGTCGATTTCACGTCTTTTACAGGAATTGGGAATATCTCAACCCACTTTGGGGGTAAAGATCTCGGGTTAAACCCCTACAAGATCGAATTAACTCAAGAACTGAAGAACCTTGATCATTTGAAGTGTCGAAACTTCTCCGATTGGGACATGCAAATGTTTCGTAAAAATCCTGAGTTTCATCAGTGATGAAGCGCAGTTTTGGGCTTGTCGAAGCAATGTTGGACATCAACAAACCCACATGTGTTTCAAGAGTTTCCATTGGATCCACGAAGACTGACCGTGGTCAATGCAAATGATCACCATATTTCGGTCAATGGAGTTCGGTATCGTGTCATGTTGGTCAGATTTGGTTGGACTTGACATCAGTGATATATGCTTTCAACAAGATGATGCCACATTTCAGACAGCTGGTCAAACAATTGATCTATTGAAGGGGGAGTTCGGTAATCGCGTAGTCCCGAGAAATGGTCCAATCAAATGGCCACCTCGCTCATGCGACTTAACGTCGTTAGATTTCTTTTTATAGAGTCACGTTAAATCGATGGTTTATGCCAACAAGCCAAGCATAGTATCTCAAGTATTAGGTGATTTATTTAAATACACCAACATGCCCTTATTGAAAAACTTTTTACTAAAATACATGGATCCATTTTCGCATGAATCCATTCGCATACTATCCCATCGGAACGTCCTTTTAAAATTACAATTTAATTTAAAAAAAAAACCTTAAAGACTAAACGTTTTTATTTAACCCCATTGGCCATTTGTAACTGTTAATGTACACGAGATACATATTTCTGAATATTGTTTTTCTGTGTAATTGAATGTATTAAAAAAACAGAGACTTGTATTTATTATTCCAGCACAAATAAAAGGTCAATTTGGTTTTACACATTTTTTTAAAACAATTTCACTGTTTATTTAATAATATTTTTTGCAAAAAAAAAAAAATAAGTGATATAGTAAATAATTAATTAAAATGCCACAATAAAATGAAGCAAATTCCAATGTTTCGTAATATTAAAACTATGTTCGTACATATGCATGTAGGTATGGATGTATGTAGTATGTAAATGGACTAATTGCGGTTCTTCCAACTTAGGCTAGGTTCGTGGTTCGGCCAGTATATATCGTCCCACTTAGCTCAATACAGACCCATTGTTATACCCATAGGAAGCAGATATCCCTGGGGCATTGGTTAACCCTAGCTCTACATATATAATCCTAGCTCCTATGAACTATCAAACATCCACTAGATTTGATGTTGGCCTCTCTGCGGGCCACTGCTTCTAGCTTTAGTTCACAAGGCGGGATGAACACCTAGGTGGATTCCGGACCAACATTTTCTAGTCCGTTCGTCGGCCCTCTCATTACCGGGTATACTTTCGTGTCTACTAACCAGCATAGGATAGCTTTGTGCTGTGTTCTAAGAACCTTAAGCACTTCATGACAACACTTCACAAGCTTAAATTTTACTTCAAAAGGAAGATACCTTCTTGTAATATTGCTTTCAATGCAGTATCTTGGGCAGCTATTGCCTATGTTTGGAAAACACTGATATTATTCGGAAGGCGAACTAAATTGGATATGCACATCGGTTTACTAAATATGCCTGAGCCTACGTCTGCATCCAACTTTCACAGAGATCGTACGTGTACTGGTGGGCTGACCCCTTTTCCATCCCATTCCATTTCCATTGTGAAGGGTCTCTTGAAGTCTAGGTGCGGAGCAAGGTCAAGCCTAGTATGAACCTTTCCTATATATTATATATATGAGAGATATAGATATTTTTCTAGGATCATGGAATGACCCACTGTACTATGCCTCTAACAGCTTTTGTATCGTCGTTACAGCCGTTAAGTTGGTGGTCTTGCTGGCGGACTGCCACCATATAAGAGAATCACATAAGCAATGGGCTCAATACCACAATATCCGAGTTGTAGTAGTACTTCAGTACAATGTCCCATAGTAGTGGGGACTGTGTACCCTCGAGTTCCATAATAATATGCCTTTCTCAAGAATTACCATAATTCAGTTTGTCAGTGCACCGTGAATCTTTAGGTTCGAAAGCGTTCTACGCACCGCGTCTGACATTGTTAGAAACACCTTCAAGAATGCAGCTATAATGTATCCTTTATCTTTTAAGGATTTCTCGATTGAGCTAACCACACGGTGCAGTGCTGTTTCCTATCTTTTTCCTTTGGTGTAGGCGTGTTGCCATGGATATATCCTCTGAGCAAAGTTTACTACGCACACATTCCGCTAACCAGATTGGCCTGAAGTCTTTAGCGGTGGTATGACTTGGCTTCCCAGTCTTGGGTATAAATACCACTTTGACCTCTTTCCATTTTGGTGAGACAATTTACAAGCTAATTGTAGGTATATTGTGGCAGGAATTTTAACTGTGCACTGTCATTTTCAAAACTACTGTGCCACATGGCTCCCATTTTAGTTTATTACTTTATAACATTGTCTCTGATGAAATCGATTCGGCTGTATTCAAAACTGTATATATGAAATTTATATTGGAAATGAAATCCAAGAATAAACCATGAAACACTTTAAACGATTCGATCAAAGCAATAAATCTTGAATTACATTTCCATGGTCGCCGATATTACACTTCTGTCATTCGCTGTATCGAATTTTGTCTTCCATGTCTCCCAACCGAAAACAAAGTCCAGATATCGTGTGAACTCGATCCATGAAATTCGTTTAGATACATCAAAGAACACGCGAGCAGATACTCTCTTTAGTTCCATTTGTACATTCGTTTACATACTTCTGCTGGCACGTACATACCTTCTCGTAATTTGATATCTTTTTTTGGTTTGAGATGCGAAATCATATTTAGGCCATCAAATGGATGCCACCATCTCAAAAGGCATAAGCTATTACATTCCATATTATGCTGAAATCTACATTTAAGAAAAAGTTATCTGCGGTGTTAAGCCATGACAGCTATTGCTTCGTTATTTCAATTTAATTTTGACTTTTTTTCTCGCACCGTGTCTCTGTCCGACTGCTAAATCCTTGTCGTAAAAACATGACATTTCTTTTTATGAGTCTTGTCTGGCTTACAGATGATGATCTTTTATAATTTGTAAAATCCCCCCCTCTGTTTGCAGATGTTTTCCTTTTTTTCCGTGTAAAATTGTATACACTTGTGGATTAGGGAGCAATACAAATATCCTTCCAAGAATGTGCTGGATGTCGGTATTGAACTCGAAAGTAGAAAATCTTAATTAAATCGGGAATTCTGCAGCTTTGTAACAGTAACTTACATAAATTCCTCAATATAATCACCCACCGCGTCTTATCTGCAACAGAATTACGGATGAAACAAATAACTAATGAAACCCTGAGTGGGTTTAGGAAACCTCTCTGGTGTCTTCGAATATTTTAGTTGATTAGGCCGGGTGTACTCATATTTGTTGAATTTTCTTTGATCTTTTGCGGTACATTCTTTAAAAAAAATCCATTTTGCATAAAGACCTTAAATAGCTTCTCATTCATATGGATGTAGCCACTAGCTACTTATATAGAAGAAAAATTCACTCAATAAAAACCAGTCGCACTAAATTAAATGTAAAATTGCTTACATACCAATGGAGGAGGACGAAAAAAACAATTTAATAACAAGATTCTCATCCTCTGGAAAGATTTACCACACCATCATAACGTGCCCTTACAATATCCTTTGTGCTGCTTCATTTTAATAATTTATTGCGTACGAAATCTACGCACTTTCATAGAGTTTGTGATATAATTTGAAACATTTGTCACCCGCAATCATATATACCTATTATTATGCTAAAACCGCCTAACATTGTACACTTACAATGTTCGCAAGGACGAACAGCACATTTCCCGAGTATGTCATCTCTAATAAATGGTTAGACGAGAACTTCTCTTTCAAAAAAAAAGGTCCTTTTAGAAGACACACCCTGAGGGCAGCACCACGTGGACGTGACATTGCGATTTAGCCCCAAATAAATGGGAGATAATAACTCGATTATCTTACAAATATCCTAAGGGTCACACGTGGTAATTAGGGCCATATTGATGGCGGAATACCAATGACATCTGTGTATTTTTCGCATTATTTGATTTCGAGTGTTTTTATTACATTTCTGCCGCAATTCTCAAACAAATAGATTCAATTGCTTTGGTAAAGAGAGAGAATACCAAAAAAAAAAAGAAATTCATTCGGACCAGGACAATTGACGTCTACATGAAGGGATGGTACGGCTTCGAGTGAATGAAACAAGACGGGTGGTGGAGCCAATTTTCTAATAGATTTCGAGGACGATATAAACGAAATTGGATAACGAGTGCACATATATTTATCTGTCTGCGTCGAGACGTTTTCCAATTAAATTCTCAAATGACAGGCAAATTTTCCATTAAGGCCATTTTGGATAAAACGCACTACTGTAAGCTCCCCTTGTCAAACCCGTATCGAAGTTGGGCCTTGGAATCGGCATTATGAAGGCAATCTGAATCGCGTAATGATGAGAATGGTTTGCATAGTGGATACTTTAGTCAAATTCTTGGAATAACCCCCGGGGGTTCTTAATTTGGTATCTAGCATCATTTAATGGATTGAATGTACATAAAAAGCGACTAATTAGATTATAGATTGACTTATGTATACATTTATGTATAGAGAGGCGTTGTCAGGACTTCATAAACGACTGACTCTACATAGATACATGTTTTGAATCCTTTAACGTGAATATATTCCTCTCTCATGATTCATTTATGTTGCAAATCCCTTAAGGCCAACCCTAACTATCTGTTACTCACGTGCAACCTCTAATTTGCATCTAAATTTGATTACCCTTCCATTTGGTTTCAAAAGATACTGGAAGAGCTCTCAGCCAGTAAAACAGTATCGACGTATCGATGTGGTGTGGAGGAATGATTGCAGTTTATTGCTCTGCATTTGAACAGTTGTTGTTTATTTGTGCAGATACATACATGCTAATTTGATGTCTGCTATTAAATTTGCAATAAAAAATTTAATAGCGTGTTTTTCGTTTATTGGCGAACTTAGGGTTAATTACTTGTGTATGTACTTAGAAGTAATTATCCAATTGTGTCTCAATCTGAGCAGTTCTTGTTAGCCGGTAACGCTGTAGGTGGCAATTTTTCATAATAAAAATTAGGTTTGTTATGTTTATGGGTTTGAGTAGTGGTAGTCCATCCTTTTACAAAAAAAAAAAATAGACATGGATACATCGGTGACAAGGGTGACTTTCAAAATACATTTCTAGTCCAAGAACATAGTTTAAATTAAATACTTTTACAACTTACTTAACCTGCACCTATGTACTTATGTATACCAGCTGACCGAATTATACTACCATATCACTGCAAAAGTTCGGATGAAAGCGATATGTGTGAATGTGAGGAATTTTCGTTTCCCTTCCCTTAACAGGATTACACAGTGTGTGTACAAAATCACTGATGTGGAAGTGAACCTCACCACACCTGGTGAATTCCTTATAAATTCAGGCTCTACTTCAGTGTATGGACAGTACCCGCGAAAAGATTATGAACACTGCCATGGTTTTAATCTTTTTTTGGAAACCATGGTAACGATGCATATCGTAAATCCTTTGTACTGTATGATATTTGGTCTGTTCTTGCCACCTGGCAACAATAGTATGGAGTTTCACTGGAGTATGGAACTGCAAGCATGTTCACACATAACTGTCGAATAGCTGCTGTTTTTTTTCGAGAAAGTTGCGAGTATGTCCACAGATGATTCGTTTCTTTTGCAGCGGGATACTTCAGATGCGTATTTTATTTAATTATCATAATTGCAAAATGCTGTGGTAATATGTATTTTCATGATACAGAAATTTTGGTTGTCGAGGAGGAGGTGGTTGGTAAGGACATGAATCACAAAGTACTATGAATCCATGAAGTGCTGAATATGTGAAATATTTGTATTTATTTCTTGCAAAATGTACAAATCCCTGCTGTGAAGGAACTGCGTACTTTTATTTATTATTTGGCGAACTGACAGCACGGATTGACATTAGAAGTTGCAACCGCTGCAAAAGTTTCAATCAAATCAAAAATTTGTACAGCGTTTGCAGCTCATTTTTTAGTTCTTTACATTCTTAAAACTGCTGATTGCTGGTTGGAGCTATCTGGCTGCAAGAACTGCTGTTCACACATTGCAACCCTCTTTGAATGCAACTTTTTGTGTAGCGCCATAGTAGGGGTATGTTGTGATCCGACCTTTTGATCAATGGTGCCCCTACTAACTTTTTAGAGAGGTACGTGCGCTCATTAGAAATTCTCTCGAATAGCATTCTTTTCCGAATCATACTGAGGATCATATACTCTTACTCCGCATTGGTGGACGATCCAATATCCTAGAGGACTCTCTAAAACAGTTTCCTTTAAGAATCTGAGGTTGAAAGTCGGCTCTATTGGTACTTCCCTACATATTTTAGTCTTTTGTGGATCAGTGGCCGCCACATGCGTTATTCCAGGTTCTTGCCCTGTTTTCCCATATTATTCCATGTTATTCCTCGAGCTCAAACTTGTGTCATATTTAAAGGTCATTCTCAATGCAACCGCAGGAGCGTTACAAGAAACACTTTGCAGTTCAAAAGGTTAAATATCGGTCATATTTTTTGACTTATTTCCAATGTGCACACTAAACTTACGTACAGTCACTAATGAGAAAGCAAAATAAAAGATGCAAAGAATATAGTTTTGATGCGAATTAACAAAGCTGTCATAACTTTAACATTCCAACTGTGTTCATCATTTTTTCGGGCGGTACTGTAACCTTAATGGTTAAAAGTTCATAACGTATTTGTATCCAAAGTTATGTGGATAACGCTGATGTCTATCGCACAAAACAAATCCAACACATTATGTTAGAACATTCACACCGATAATAACTTTTAGCAATAAAAATTCGTCGTTACTTTGTTTATTTTTTTGTGATGAATTTATCAGATCTCTGGTTGACGTCTGTTAAATATGAGTTGACACCCAACAAAACCTGTACACTGTACCTATATATCAACCTGTTATTGTTCGTGTAGCCTGTAGGTTTAATGAAGGTTCAGATTAGAGTCGCAGAAAAAAGTATATCTATGAATCTAAGGAGACTTTTCAACTGAATTCAATGTCCAACAAATCATAATCGATGTCTTCTTAACAAGTTCATAAGTTAGCACTAATCTCAACATCAAATTTAGACTATATACGGTGACCAGTTCAGTGATCTTTTCTATCTAGAGGTGGTGGTTTCATTAAATGGACAGAAACGTACATACATACATATCCTGGCTTTATTTTGAAGCTACATTCATGCTACTAAGTGTGCAATAGCACGTGATTTGAATGGCAGCCTCTCCTTGAGAGTGCTTCAAGCAGTCGGTCCAATTTTTGATGATTGGGCTTTGTGGTTGGCTTATTATCGTAAACTAAGTATGCCGTGAGATGACCCAGATCCCAAATCTCTCCTTCACTACTTCGAGCGTTGCGTATATGACATTTAGCGCCATCATGCCATAAACCGCAACAAACAGTCAATCTTTGTGGATGCATTGATGCTTGGTCGAACACTTGTGGATTGTGTTCGCTCCGATATCAATTCTACAAAAAATGATTTTTTGCCCAAAATCCGAATCTCCGACCAACCTTTACAGTACCCAATTAGCAAAAAGCGTTATAACAATCTTATATTGATATATGCCTAACTCCAACCGCAAAATAAGCCGGGCTGACTCTTTGGCGATTTTTGATTCAGCTGATCGGCGCTGGATCCACATATCTGGATCTTCCTCAATAGTGGGTGCTACGGCGGCTATGTTCTCTTCATTTCGCACCAACCTCTGTCTCTTTGGTGGCTTAAGGTACAAAAAGTGTACTCACGCTCAAACTTTTCCACGTTGCGGCGAACTGCCTGAACACTGAAGCCATGATGACGACCGATCTCAAGGCCGACCAAAATGTACGTCGCATATTTACAGCTTACCCTGAATTTCGATAATATTTTTAATAATTGCCGCACTCCCGGTACGCGTAAAACAATGTACGATGGAATGGCAATCGTTATGAATATTTTGACAGACGGATGTCATTGGTAACTTGGACAGCTGCTGAAACATAAAAATTGGAAAAAAAGTATCATTGCTATCTGGGCACCCTTTATCTGTAGGTCTCCTCAGATATCCATGAGTTTCGGTATCGTACGTAAGCCTAACATAACTTAATGAGCTTAGATCTTATCATGGTTACTGAGCTTTAAACACAGACACTGATATCTTTTACCTGAAATAAATCCTTATATCTGCTTTATTCGTCAAACTTCGTCTGCGCAAAAAGTCTAAAAGGGCCATTTGTATTGCAGGACTCATAATAAACACCAGCTTCCTGTTCCAGTCGGTGAAGAGTTCTGCACATTTCTGTGGAAGTTCTAATAGAGAATCTTTGGTCGCAGTCCTCAAAGAGGATGCCTATCCATTCAAAATTGAAGTCCGACAAGTTTGCTATCCGTAAACCAGCTTCATGTACTCTTAGCCCCAGTTTAGGTATCGTGCTTCCCCTAAATAATCCTTATGAGTACATACTCAGTAATCTGTTTTTCTTGCTAATCTCTAGTTACCTACATATGTGTCTGTATTTTGTAGGATATCTTTCAGTTACTCGGCTCTTTATGACAATACTTTGTCTTAATTTGGCCATTGGCCATCTCGCCGAAGCCTGTCTGGAATATTTCTTTTCACATTCTCAGCAAAGTAAAATTTGATGACAGATAGCTCGTATTTGTAGGATACTTACAATTCCCAAAAGACTTTGATTAAACCACTCGACAACGAGATTTGTACTACATGCTCTACAGTTACCACCTCTTATCTGAACACATCTACACAGCAAAGGACCTCTTTCAGTGATTTGAAATTTGAATGCGTGCTTTGGGAATCGTAGTCGAGGATATTTCAGCTTTTTGCAAGTATGTCAAAAATTCAGGTTCAGCGGTCATAAAAATAAATAAATAAATACTTGGCGCAACAGGTCGATGGGACCCAAGGCCTAGCTTCTCACAACTATTCGTGTTGTGCGTGTTATATTCTTTACACGAAAGGAAGGGGCCTACTGTTTAATGCCGTGTCCGAAGGGCAATTTGTTATTTGAGAAGCTTTCTCGAGACAGTTGTACTCTCGGATGTTTGTCAGACGCTCGCGAGAGGTGGGGCCGTGAAAAACTTTTAGGTGTTCCCCGACTGGGATTCGATCTCGAACCCCTTGCTCCATAGTCCAACGCACTAACCACTGAGCCACGGCGCCCACAGCGGTCATAAGGGAGATAAAACTTTTCTACCCACTCTGCATCCACCAATCTATCAATGTCCTTTAGATACTTATCTCCGAACGACATTGATTGAAATCATTTGAAAAATGTTCCTTCGCCAGAATATTCTAAGAAATATCCCCCAAGAGGATTGTTTTCAGAAATTTTTTCAGAGAATTTTTCATGTCCAATGGTTATTGAAAACTGTAACTGTATCTGTAGATCAAAGGAGGTATCCTTGGCTTCTTTACAGTAATGCATACAGTACAGATGATGGCTTTTAATGCGATTAAAACCACTATCGCTTTGGGGTGTTTTTAATGGTGAAACTCGAACGAGAATCCTCCAAGAAATTGACCTCATCTGAATCTGATTTTCTTCCGTTTTCCTTCGGAACATTTTCACTGCAAATGATGCATGAAATCATTTAAAAACTTCCATCGGTCCACCGAAGTCCTCTTCCTCTTTCATTAAGAAGTAAAAGCCCCTTCAGGATCTTTTTATTTTCGAATGGTTAACGATTTACTTCTGCTTGATTGTAAGGAAAATTGGAAAAAAATTGTCGAAGAAAATTGGAAAAAATTTAATTTGTTTTTAAACATCTCCAGAGACCACCGAAGACTCGATACTCTGTGGCTGCTCTGCTATTAAGGATAATTCACTCCAGAGTCGAAAACACAATCACGCAGGACTAAAGTGTGTGTGCACGTTAAGCGAACAACAACATCACACAGCTCCGCACACGATTGTGAGTCCTAATGAATGTCCTTTTCACTCAAGGACATTATAACACAATAATGTCAACATCCATTATATCAACCACTGTGGAAATAATAGCTCTTTAAATTGCACGTTATTCGAAATTTTCTGCAGGCACATTTCTGTTAGCAATTCACACTTTATCCGCACGCCACCCACCCCCCGTCGTTGTCGTTGCTGTAGTCGCACTTGAGCTTTCAATAGCTCGAGACTGCACCGGACTATCTGGTGCTTTAAATGCAACCCCATCTCCTGTACGAGAAGCACTCCCGAAGGGATGATTCTGTGCTGCACAGCACACTAAACGAAAAGAACGGAAACTCGACACCGCAGCAAACACACGTACACGTACACGATACCTTTTTCTTCGTACTTTTATCCGCCCCCACTCGATTCGCAGGTGGAATACGAGTATGAGTATGAACACACACAGGCATAGTAATGTCCCCGCTGGCGGACAATGCGCTACACGTTCACTTGTTTAACAATAATTATGTAATTTCGATTACAAAGTTGTTGTTGATTGTTTTTTGGGTGTAGAACACTGCCCGTCCTCCAGTTCGTCCTGTGAGTCGGTATTTAAGTTATCATCTTTTCGAACAATAAACAAACGGATAAAGGGACCAAGCGAGGACGAAAAAAAAAATGAAAAAAGAATTGGAAACCGAAACTAGGGTTGGTATATTTCACCACATTTTGTGTCCCCAAGGATGTAAGAACCTTTCTGGCCGATTTCCTTCGTTTCAAGCACCACAACATCGCACTTTACGTTGACCTCGTTCTCCTTGGTTTCAGCAGCAGCGGAAGTAGTCATAGTCATTCGTCGTAGCCGTAGTCATAGCCATAGTCGGCGCCCTAGTCGGTTTTTTTTGGCACACAAGCAGACCGAGAAACACATAACACAGAGAACACATGAGGGTTGGATATATAGTCATAGAATGTCCTTTGTACCGCAAGTGAAGGACACCTCGGGAAGGAAAGTTTTCTTCAGTTTTCCCCTGCCCGGGACGGCCCGGCGGCGGTGGTCCGTGGCGCATTCCCTTGGTGACTTGTGGCACTTTGAATTGTAGCATTTAAAGTTTTCTCCACATATCGTTGTGTCCTTGTTGTCCTCGTAGTCGTCATAGTTTCTGCTGGTTGTTAGCCATCGAATTTGGCTTCTTTTTTCGGTGTCTGGCCTAATTTGAGAGGCTGGTGTTCTCCTTTTTTATATGCGATACGGATGGAATCCGGGGAAGGGGGGGACGGGGGAAGTAAAATCCTTTGAAATGTTAAAGAGTGAGGCTCTCATAAAAGGATAAAAGAATTCCGATTTGCATTTATGTAAATTCTCAAAGGGTTGCGCTCCGCATGAGTACCCATAACCATGTTTTATTTTGCCCGGGTTATTTTTTTTCACGAAGTTGACATCTTTTTCTGCTTCCTTGAGATCCACCAACATTCGTCGTCGTTGCAGGACGAGGAGGTGGGGAGCGAGTCTTAGCAATGAGCAAGTTTGCGTAATTTATTTGTCTTCCCTTTTCGCCTGATTTAACAGTGATACGGAGGCTGAGTGGTGCGATGGGGTGTGCTCTCGCTCTCTTGTGGGTTCTTTCCAGTTCGTTTGAGCCACAAACTGGGATACCGAGGAATGGCTGGATGGAATGCTCATTAAGCAATCTTCACAGAGATGGAGCGCTACAGGAAAAGGGAAACGACTTCCGTCGTTCATTCGTTCGATGCGATGGTGGCATCGCCTCCACCCCCACCTTAGCGGCAGCGGCAGCGTTTCTTGTTGAAGTTATTGTTTGATGGCTTTGGCCCGGTGTCACATTAGTTGCGGAGGCTGGGACATTACAGATTGGCATTTTTGACTTCTCATTTCGACAATATGCGGGCGGCAGGATGGGCCGATGGGTGGCTTTTCACATGACTTTCATTCATTGCTCGTCCTAATTGAATTGTTTTAATGCCTTTTTCGCCTTCGTTCGTTCGACTTGTGTCTCGTTTGCGAATGGCGAATGGCGAATGGCGAATGGGGAATTGGAATTAATTCTTTGCGGGATGTTTCATAGCTGCTAATTGCTTAATTGTTTAACACGGTGCTGCGCAAAATGATTGACGAAAATTGAAATTGAATTCAATGGAAATGTTCGAGACTGTCGGATTGTTTATTCAATTGTTTGGCTGGGGGTTGGTTTTAATTAAACGATGCTCTTCGCGTGAGCAGCAAACAATGTTTTACTACAAATATTTTAATTAAGACCGTGATTGATTGTTCAGCGCTAAGAGGATTTAATTTTTGCACCAACGACCACGAGGGGGAAAAGAAACTTTGGACAACACATGGACGCGCTGGTAATTGAAATGAGAGACCGAGCCTGGTCGACACACCTGCCGACAGGAGGTATTAAGAGCTTGCTACTCCTCGAAGCACAAGCAATTACATTTTAATGTGATTGGAATTTGTTCAAGTGCTTGTCACAAGCTTTATGGAACAGCCTTAGGTTAATTATGGAGGATTTCAAATTTTTTTTTGCGATTTGGTGGGCTTTCGAGAAAAGCCACTTAGGTTTTGGATTGATCGCATTTTAAACAACCGGATAAAGTTATTCACAGGCGTGTTTTCTTTCTTTTTTTCCAATTTTTCCCGTGTTTTTCTCTCCCAGGTGCTGACTGTACTACCCGACGTTATAAAAGGACTCACCTCATCGATCATAATGCAAAAGATAGACCAATTCACTACTAGTTTCGCTTCTACATAAATATATACAGCCATAGACATTAATAAAGAGACACATCGGTTTTGTTTCGGACATATAAAACCATAGTAACAACTACACGTTTCTGGCCCGTTTTTGTTTGAAATTCGATTTGAATACTTTCACGTTCCATACAATAGCAAGGATTCTAGGTATTCTAAGCTTAAATGAGTTGCAAATGATTTTGAGGGAAGCCTAACGATTTCTGTTTTAACGGAGTTGATCATCAGTTCTTAGAAGTTAGCTACAGCTATCAAGCCTGTGCTTTTTCGTACGGGTTAATGGTTCTGCGCGTTAGTAGGTCTACATCATAGATTTGAATTCCGTCCGTCAACCTTTGTGAGCCATCTGTAAGACAGTACTAATTAAGACCAAAAAGAGTAGTGATGATAGTATCCAAGCTTGCCGGATGTCGCTATGAATCACCATTTCTAGAAGTAAACCAAAAAGTGATGACATATTTTACACACATTTTATATACCCTTAGGGTAGGAAATACTCGATAATAAGAGCAACATGTCATACAAATAATGTGAAAAAAACATATTCTTGAGTGTCTATATGCATAAAATACCCATGGTTAATCTATTTCACCGGGATTTAGCATTTCCATACATATATTGACGTTTGCTGTCAAACAAACTGTTACGTCTGGAAATATTTTTATAATTTCTAGAAGTAGATGGAATTTGTATTCGTCTCTATTGTTGATTATACACCAGATCTACTAAAAAATTAATTTAAAAATCAATTACTCAATGTATTTTGAAGTTATGTGACATTTTATTCATAATTTACGCAGTGACATTTTCTTATAAAAAGGGTTGTTCGATTTGTCATGCACGAGGATGAAAATGGGATTTGTTAAAAATCTATACATAGACGTAAATTGTATACCAAATTCTGGCTGGAGTCTAGAAGTTTTTAGTCCATTTATGTAGCCAAATACTGGATTTAATTTTGGTGGAGACATAGCATTGTGATGAACACTTGCTTATAGCTCATTTTTCATCAAATAAAGACTTTAGCCAAGGGCCAAGGAAGAACAAACTAAGTTTAAGCTTTCCAGACCAACGAGTTAACTCGTCATGGTCTCTTGTTATTGCTTTGAATATCAATTATGAGTTAGTGAAATACTTCTTTTACCTTTCCCACATTTCGTTCTAAATGAGAAACCTTTTCAAATCAAATTTTGAAATCGAATCTTTCACGTAAATGCAAATTCCCCACGAAGTGGTAACACTGGGTTAGTTCCAATGCATCCAACTTGACATGAAAAAATTGGATATACTGCTTCTAGAAAAAAACAGCACAATTTACCGTCAAAACACCAGAATACAGCATCTACTTATAGAAAAAATTTCAATCAAATCCATTTAAGCCCGTAAAATCGCAAAACCCTACAGGGAATATTTCTTTAAGGTTATGACTTCTGTCCCAGAAAATGCATAATTCATAAAATATTCAAAACAAATATAAGACATTGTATCTGCATAGGTTTCTTAGAATCGAGATAGAGTGAGTTAAGTGGCGAGAAAATCAAAAAAATTGACAGAAGCCTTTTGTTTATTTTTTTTTTTTTTTTGCCAATGGTTTTTGTAAAATTTAATGACACAAACCGTTCAGCAGATTTCTTGTTTTTGTGGCAGGTCTACACATTTTGTTTTATTTAGAAATATGGAGATGTATACATTTTTCAAAAGCGAGCCTTTTCGATCGTATTTTCGTACTTTTCTAGATTTTTGACGATTTGACGATGAATTCTTCAACTGTCTCTAAGTCTCCGATGGTAGATTGACAAAAATTCAATTTCTTCACTTTGCAGAGATGTCTCACTGTTCTAAACTGCGAGGAAAGTTTTGTATAAAAAGGTCGTCAACTCCTAATACAATCAATGAAACATAGAAAGATTGTGTTGCAAACAATACTTCCCAGAAGAGGTCTTAATTGAAAATGTACAACCATTCACTGTAACGACCTTTATTCTATATCATCTTGTCTATATCAGTCTTTACAGTTGTCGTCCTTCATTTTCCACTGTTCTGAGGTATATTCTCCTCAAGAGGAATCCTTGTTAGAAGTTGTAAAGATCTTGAAGCAAAAGAACGAATCGGCCTCTCCATGTAACCTCCAAACATTATAGTTAAACATCGAGCCAGTTGAGTATGACTTAGCACTGAAAAAGAATTCGGTTTCAAACAAAAAAAAATCGTTCTGTAATGCAGAATACTAAGGTCCTGCTCAGAAAGTGGAAAATCAAAAAGTTAAATGATTCCTAAGTACTATTGAATACACCTTTTGACTCGAAACATGTATATTCATATAAACGTTTCACCCTTATGGAAGGGCCCCTCAGATTCAATTCTATCAGATTTTCGGGTTACTTTGTCTGATATTGTCATTACACTTTTAAATGCTCATATAATAGATGCGACATTCAGTTCGGGGTATGCACAGAATCCAGTTGCCATCTTAACTAATGGATCTTGCAATCGGTGAACCTTGTTTGTTTCATGACCTTTCATTTGAGTTGTTCTAACTCCTCCCATATAATGCTAGGTGTGATCAAGAATGTTGACTCGAACTTCAAAGATCTATCGAATCAAGAATGCAGAAGAACTTATTCCCTTGCTTTTAGCATCAAAAATGTCGTTTTCGAAAGTCAGAACTAACACCTATCACAAACTGCCAACACTCAAGTGTTTGTCTGAGGTCGAAGTTACTGCAACAACGATGCCAACAACTTTTCTTTTAAAAAAGAAAACTCGTTTTGCAAATCAGTTCATTAGAATCTCTATTCAAAATAGCTTTAATGTTGGTAATGTGTTGAGCCGGAAAAAGATAGAGATGAAGCTTAGAAGCTGCCTTACCCTGCCCACACTGCGTGTCAAAGGAATAGGTGGCTGCCTTAGCTTGTTTATTAAATATTGGTTTATCCATCCCTCTTTGCTCTTAGCCAGTACTCCATTGATTTTTTCGGATTTGCTGTAATAAGTGACATGCTCCCCTTAGTGGACATTTCCAGCAATCCAATCAATATACAAATCCTTTAATCCTTAGCTTGATCCGTACTTGGATTGGTTGCGAATATACATATGAATATTGATGTCGTCGAGTTAGTTTAGTGGTTTAATGCTGCAGCTGAGATTAATACAGTCTGGAAGATACTCTACTCTGGCGGTAACCGTGTGAACACCGGCATCAATTCTGGAACTTTTTTCGGCTCCATCCGATTCAAGATCTATCAGATTCTTTCCAATGCCAGGTATTGGGACACGTAGATGCTGGATACCAAGAGTAGGTACATCATTCGCCTGTTTTGTCTTTCGTAACAAATTACCTTTTAAGACCACTTTTTATTTCCTTCCCACCAAAGTGACGAGCAATAGGTTTAATGCGTCAATTTACAACAAATCAATCCCATTACTCAATTACCGGGCTTTTCCCAAAATCCAAAAACGTTAGAACCACCCACACCCAGTACCACACCGAACAATGTCGACACCGGGATGTTACCTCGTGTTAAACTGCCAATCGCTGCTATAAATTAATACACCTCGTGTACAACAAAATCAATTTCATTTGATTGGCATCAGCTTCCTCCCGCTTCTGCTCCAGTTCCAGCTGCAACTCCAGTTTAGCGGCGCGTTATATCATGTTTAACACGAAATTGTTGCAAATATCCACACCGCGGCCGTAAAACTGAAATATACACAAAAGCGCCCAACGACCGCACATCATCGCCTCTCATATCCAAATAAACAATTACACGGCTTGATAGCGCGCTTGATGCTTTATAGACGCGACGCGTACATGCCAGTGTGTGCGCGCCTGCTGCAGAGTACGTATTTACGATCAACTAAGCACCTCGTAAACCTCACATCATAAAAATTGTGAATTTATGAACTTTACTATGCTCGTCGGAGCACCCTCCCACCCAGACCCTGTCCTCTCGAGTGCACCATTATTGCACAGCGCGCACTACGGTCACTTGCACTGGTGGTCCAAGTCAAGTGCTTGATGGAGTGCATGTCCGCAGGGACCGGCATGCCGGTCCGAATCGTCTCCGGGCGGAGAATCACTTTTAATGGCCAAGAGGTCGTAAAGTTGAATAAAAATCGGATAAAATCAAAAATATGATTGGGAATCTAGTTAGCGGAGATGGAGATGATGATGACACATTAACTGTGGAACCAGAAGGACAGGCGTTGAACGGGGCCGGGAGCAGCTCTCGGAATTGACCATAAACTGCTTGGCTGCGGGTGTGTGCTGTTGGCTCTTTGTGACCGGCAATGGAGCGTTTTAATTTAGGGTTGATTACGTTTTACTGTTGATTTCGTAATAATGAGAGCAATGATTCAAGGGAAAGTGAACGGAAGTGCCGGCAACACATGCAATGTGTTGTAAAAGGGGTGTAAAGTACACACATATACATATAGATGCGTGTGACATGATTTCACTTTGGGAGAAGTACCAAGGTCGAGGAATTCGTCCAACGGGGGAAATCTGCCCAATGAAACCGTTTAACAGTTCTCGTATCAAGTTTTATGGTTTCTATGCGGAAAGAATGTCACACTTACCAGCGGAAAAATTAGCACTTTTGGGATGTAGTTCAAGATGACTTATGCTTTCGTTAAATTTTTGGGAAAAAATCTTGATATGATACATTCGACATACAGTGGCGAGTAAAAGTGGATACACATTCTCTTAATTTCTAGTTTTTAGTCAAATAAATATTTTAATGAAACTTTCAGAATAGCTTACTTCATTTATTGTCTATTAGCGAAAATAATACAGTAGGTGTGTTTTTTTAAAGATCCGCAGTTGGCTATCCCCAGTTGAATTTTTATATCGCCATGTTGGTACGCGTGATTTCTGTGTTATGACATTAGCTGTCAAAGAAATATTCAACTTTAAAATGAAAACGTTGATTGAGGTACGTGAAATTTCATGTTTCATACCTCGCATCCTCCCTTTCAGTTTTGACTTTGAGTAAAGTGTTACTGATAAATATATTTGTTTGAAAAAGAAATCTGTAAAGCAAGCATAGGTGCAAGAAATAGACGTTAATGGAAACAAGCTTTCTTTGTGTTTTATAAAGATGTCTGCTTCTCTTAAAAGCTTGGCCTCGAGTTTTCATGTCAAACACAGAAAAATAATTCACATATTGAACGAATAATCATATCCTTTGATTGTGTGAAACCGTAGATCCCTTTACTGCAATTTATTATCCATTCAAACTATAAAGCATAGTACAAACAATAAATAAAATACTTAGTTAGGTACGTCAGTGACACAAAATGGAAGGAAATCAATAAACTTAAATCAATAATTGACTCGTACTTATCTTCTGGCCAATAAGGAGCGTTGTACAAGATGACTTATAAGTGGGCCACCGCTACGAACACTCCCTTTCCTATTAAACCGAACATCTTTCGCAATGACACCAACGTAAATAAAAAGCATTGGTTTCACGCAACATGTTGCTGAATTCCTGGGCAGCAGGTCTGCTACTGCGGATGAAATCAAGAGTTGTAGCCAATAGGCTGTTGTATTTCTTTTACGTGTAAAATTTGCCTTTATACTGGCAAACAGGTTGTTTCAAAAAAAAAAAAATCGGCCTACACAGCCGCCATGTATCCAATTTTAGACGTTCGATTTGAATGACATTTTTTCTAGCACCTACATATGTACATATGTATAGAGCAAGTATTCAAATTTCAAAAATTTTGAACTCAAGATTTAAATCAAGCTAACAGCTCTATGGATTTGCTTCAAATTTCAAATCTGAAGTTAGAATTCGAGACACAGTCAGCATCCGTATAATGTTATTCATTTATTATAATTCCATGAAAAATGCGGAATGTCACGCCCACTTTACTGGGCGTTATGTGTAGGAGGAGGAACACTTGAGTTTGAATCCTCATAAGATTGTGTACTTATGGCACTAAGGTGCAAGTACGTGCGATCTAGTATGACCTAGTACGTGCACTAGATTTTCTTTCGTATTTTCTGACTATTTCCACTTCTACTATTCGCTTTTATTTAATTTATAGCACACGAAATTTAATTTGTGAAAACTACTAACCTTGTACGCATTACTTGAGTTCCAAAACTTTCGAAGGCGATAATTTACTGGTATATTCGGAATCAATAGATTTTGGTGGCACAGGTTTGTTTTCTTAATTTTTGCACCCAAATGATCCCAAAGTGCTCTATGGGGTTTACATTGAGAGATTGAATTTATATTTGGATCAAAGTTTTAAAGCGTTGTTAAACGTTCATAAAACTGAAAATATTCTCCAAGATCCAATTTTGTTGCACTAGCTACCTTGGCTAGTACGTAATCCATCAATGCGTCAATAAAAACCCGATTCCGCACGCCTGAAGCCGCTGCTGTGTATCACAAAATAAAACAAGTTTCTGTCTTCTAGATCAGTATCTGGCTTCCTATAAACAAAAACTTTGCTATCCTATCCAAAGAGCTTAAACTTATTCTCATCGGCGAAAATAATATAATAAACTGATATAATAGATTGTATCTTATTCAGTATTTTATGGATTCCGATTTTGTTTTATTACTTAGAGAATCCACTGCTAATTATTATCAGAATGCTTTCAAGGGCGACCTGTTCTCAGTTTATTTTCAACCGAATTTCTGAATTTAATTTTTTTGTATAATAAATTGGACAACTTCAGTTAAGTCTTACTTAAAATGGTAAATAATACTTCAACTGAAGTTTCCTTGCTTGTGCGAATCATTTTAACAAAATACGTCATTATAGGGCCATTCAGAACCTGCGAATGCAAATGAGCGAATATTCGCAAATTTTGACATTTCGTTCGAAGCAATCTGCGAAATTTACTTGTCATTGCCGACTATGAAGCACAAAGCAAACGAATTGTGAGTTTAACCATTCGGGAATGTTTTGAGCGAAAAAGGAGGACTGAATCCTACATTGTGTGGAATGCGAATAAACTTTGACAGTTCGCAAAGGCATTCGCCCATTCGCGGACAAATAAGAGAATTGCTAATTTCTTCAACAAAACTGAAATTCAACTTTTCTTATATAAATCGATAGATAAATTATGTTCTGTTCTTTTGAAAGGTTTTGTATCCAAAATTTAAAAAAAGTACAGAATGTCGCATACTGCTTTTGATCACTGTAAGTGTTTGTTCATTTAACCTGCTGCTTGAACAAATTGAAGATGGGAGCTACTGTAGAAAATGTAGACAGCAGCAGCTGTAACAAATACTTCGGTGTAACCATTCCTTCCATTATCCTACTCCCATCGGCTCAGCTTTTTGGCTCATTTCTCTTGTCCCGGTAAGGAGGTTTTTTTTTATCTCTTAAAGGCACGTAATTCATTTATTATGCACGCTGTGGCCCCTGTGACTGCATCCCACGCTTCTTAACTTTTTAGCATTTCACCAATCTTTTCGGGTATTTATGACTCGAGGAGTTTCCTCCACCCTGTTTGCCCTTCACATTGAAAAAAAAAAAACGTGTTCGGCATTCTGTATACGGATGATGCATCGTGGGTAGAACCTACTGTCGACACGCTTGTAAGCACTTGTGCAGGTATAAGTGAGAAATCCATCACCTGTCAGGACTAGATGGTAGTTTAATTCTAAGGACATTTTCCAATCAGGGGAACCTTTAGTTCAAATAAATTGCATTTTCCGGGTGCCTCCTGGATTTTTCTAACTTATTTTTGGTCTACATGTACTGGTTTGGATGAAAGACTTTTGAGGTGTCTGCATGTAATTTGTGTAATTTTTGATCCTTTTCAAATATAGATTGGATAATTTAATAACTTAACGCCCATCACCAGAGCCTTTAAAACCACATTTAAAGCGGAGCTGTTCCCAACACACTTCACTGTGGACTTTTGTACAATTCTTGATAGCAATCACAGACTAAATACAACGAGTCATTGCATGATCCTGAAGATCATCATATCTACATTTTACAAGAACTCAGAGGTCTTAGCCACTGTTTCAAAGGCTTTACTAAGTTTTGCTGGGCTCCTCTACATACAAATTTAACACTAGTTAAAGCGGACGTATTGGGTAGGAGAAGATCGAAATCTAGGTCATAACAAGTCGATTTCTCGGTAAAAGTTTTGCCAAGAAGGGATTAGAGCCCGAACGCAGCCGAGCTAGCTTATGGGAAGACTTTTCGTTTAAGGACACAGATGTTTAGAACATGTCCAGTGATGTTTTGCAAATAAGAACGATAGACGTTTGGATTGCGTCGTTTCAGTGCCAGGCTTTGTCAATTTATGCCAGGCTTTTAGAAATCTTCTGAGTGGGACAACATTCCATGATTCATCGGATGTAGGGTGTAGCCGACTTTTGTTTGTCACGGAAAAGTAAAACTTGAAACCTAACGTTAGTCATATGGTGAGATACTCTTATTCTGCTGATAGAGTTTCCTTGCTATGCATGAAGTCTGTTGTGTTTTCTTTGACGTTTCAATTGGTCTTACTATGACCAAGTTCACGCTGCAATAAAATTTCCACATTCGACATATTCAGGCCCAGCTGGAACATTCTCTTCAGAACGAGAACTACGAGCCCTTCCGGTCTCTTTTGTCACATGTTTTCCAAGTATTCGGTCTGTACGAGGCGAGTGGGTATACGACTGAGTATTCGACCAATGGCCGTAGGACGTTCGGGAAATATTCGTCGAAATTCACGTTGCGCCAAAATCACTGCAAATTATTCCACAAAAACAAGTCAGAGAGGATATTTCCCAATCCTGAGGAGTATAGCGTTCCATGACTTGTCGACGTGTGCATGTGCATCTGTTTCCTCCACAAATGTCAAAACAAAAGTGACAGTTGCTACAATTTTGTTTCGAATTAGTGTCATTCACAGTTGAATGACGTGGAATACAATGTGACATTACATATTGCCAGGCCTGCTTTATGTAAATAAAGATATTTTAATAGAAACAACTAAATGAAATCATTTTTATGGCTGATTTGCAAACAAATTGTATTTTTCGTTTGATTGTATATTTTATTTATATGCGCACGTATCTACATATTCCATTAAGCCAATGTGCCAGAAGCAAACATTTGAAAATGCAATTAACAATCAAATATATCAAAGAACACCTGGACGTACTAAGATACCTTTTAAGTCTTTACTTTTGACAAATGATTTTAGAAAATGGCACTGCTTGATGCTCTCCAAATTGAGTGTACTTCTTCCTTGTTCCACAGCATCCTTTCCCATTTTATACCCATCCATTACTCGTGCAGGGAAGGAGAAAGTAATGTCGTAAAAAGTATACGACCACACTTTTACTTTCGGGAACATAACAAAAATAAAGGACGACACCACCTGTCTCCTGCTGAAAAGTCCAACTCATGTGCAGTCGTTTGGAAGGACTTGATAGATTTATAAATTGCACTCCAGGTGCAGGATGATTCAGCTTGTATGTCAAAGAACAAACAATTTTCCTTCAGATTGGTCTACGTCAAGTAATCCTCGAGGTTTTGTCCTTGTTAATTTTTGTGAGAACTTTAAACATTGACTTTGATTTACTTTTAAAATTGAGACACACACAGAGTGTCCTTGAAGGAGTCATATTTTTCCAAGGGAATACCAAAGTGCTGCGTTGCTGTGTGGCTACTAAGATTTGTGGTTGCATTCAAATGCATTACTTTGTAACCAAAGGGACACTCATGTGCTTGTTGTGATTTCGAATGCAAATTGGTTTCCAGCAATAAACTGAACATGAGCAGCTGTGTGTGGAGATTGAATTGTGTGTTTTATAGCAATATTGTAAAATTGCTATCGGATTGTTTCTCAGTGGGTAGAGTGTATAAGCTTGATAGCATTCGATTCGATTTTAATACAATGTCGAGGCTTTATTTGAAAGGCTGACTTCTCCCGTTGGAGATTAAGTGATGCAGTTTGTGGTTATACAGACAGTTAAATCTGTCATGGAGGGAATTATTGCATTTTCTAATTTCAATAGAGATACACAGTACACGTCCTGAAATGAAAGGGGTGCAAGTACTAATGAGGGTGCAAGTCTTTTGAAACATCTTTAGTAAAATATGAAGTAATTCTTCCATCCAGTTGATTCTTCTCCTACCAAGTAGTAACTTCTCAAAAGATTTGAAATATTATGAATCTAAAGTCTAAAAGGTACACTTCTTGCAGACCTCTGCTCAGTTACCGCCTTTAGGTACTTAAGCCTCACCTTTCTTCGAAAAAAATTTGACTGAGAACCACTTAATGGCCATGTCAGGCTATATGTATCAAATAATCTAACAGATGTGTGCTACCCCACACTGTGCAACTTACATAGATAAGGATTCCAGAGTTTACCCGCTCGATAAGAGAAGATCTTTTTGTATAAAGGCGGGCCGTTTCTGGAGCGGAGTGGAGTGAAGACTTAGTGGACACTGAGGGAACGTTTAACAAGTCGATCTAGAAGCCAATTATAGTCGCACTGATGAACCCTTGAATAAAGACTTCGATAGGTCCATCCATCGAATTAGTTGCTTATCAACAACTTTATTGACCCTCGTCTCGCGGCTTCGTTAGTAGAAGCACTGCACAAGGAAGTGTAATTGCCCCCTCTTATTTGAAACCTAGTGCTGAATGAAGTGCTTCTAGTCTTGGAAGGGAAAGGTATTACTTTCTCAGAGGGACACCTCAACTTGCCTAGAGAGCTTCTGCATAATGCTACCTTCAAGTTCTCTAAATATGGTACAGGGTCAATCCTCAAAGAACTGAACTGGTCATTGCCACAAGGAAATAAAATGATTCCAGCTTCATTCCATTTTATCTGAATGGCACCTGCCTGGTGCTTAGAAATACTTAGGTGGCACGAAAGTTCGGGGGGAACCTAGGCCTCAACGGGCGCTTAGAAATACAGCGAAGTAATTAAGCCTCCTTCTAGGCAATAAATTAATCTGGAAACATACTCGAGCGAGTTAAGAAAGTCACCAAGGATCTGTGTTGTTTTAAAACTTCGACTAACAGTCTAGTCTTATGCATTGCCTATATGCATGGTATAATCGTCACCTGCCAACAAATGACGAGAAATGCACCCACTTGTATGAAAGCAATCCCTATATGGACCAGTCTCCAAACTGGCCAGTCATCTATTCTGAGTAAACTACGACACATCCCAAAAGCTGCTTACATCCTCCCCTACCTCCTATTCTAAAAAAAATTCGAACCATATTTACCCTCCAAGACTGACTATGAGGGTGGTATAGAGTTTGTCTCTATACTGTCAGATGTCGTTCGACTACCTAATCACTGTAGCGTGTTTCAAGCGGCTTTCTACATTGAGGACAGTAGGTCCTATGGTATCACAATGGTGCTACTCTGATCTATGTGAACCTGCACTTCCTATAGCCTACCAATCGCACCTAATCTAACCGTCTAGTAAGTGGCCCAAACAATCGATTTCTAAGGATCAATCCATTTATCGGGGGACACAATACTCTATTAGTTCGCTACAACTGACAAAATCCATTCGTTTCGGAACTTATAGCTGCAGCAATCAAATTACGGTCACTGAATTGTCTTATAGCCTGGTCACTGAAAGGAATTGACATTGTGACAGAGTACCATGGCATCCCGAAACCCATCTGAAATATGATTGTTCCGGTGCAGCTACTACGTGAGGTTTTGTGCGCATCATGGAAACTCTGCTATACACAGTTCCACACTCAACGGCAAGTGTTTACTGACTTTCATCATTCCCCAGGCAATAGGTACAAAACGGATTCTCATAATGAAAAGCACATAGCCTGAAACCATTCCATTACTCTGGACTTATCACTTCGAGATCCTCTTCACCGAAATGCGTGAAAATCCGAAAATCTCAACCTTAACCACTCGTTAGTGCACTGAACCATAGAAAATGCGTACTTTCCAAGTCAATGTTACCTCATTTGTGTAGTGCTCTGTTAGGCATGAAGCTTTGTCCAGTTGCTTAATGTTAACTCATTTCGTCTTAACTCTCTGTATCCTCATGAGGGAGTAAAGTTTTCATGGCTCGTCAGCCACAAAACAACCATAGCCACTGTGGGATTATTTCGGACCAAGTCAGGGGAATAATATAATTACCTTTTTTTATATCTCTTCCTCTTGATCGGGTCTTGGTCAGAAGTAAAAGATTTCGCCGAACCCATCATCTGAAGGAACGGCATGATGACGCAGTCAAATGAAGTCAATTAACTTGATATTAGCTCTGAAGGAGTACTGAACCGGGAGCTACACAGAGACTGGTGAAAAGGATAAAAGTGAAATGGGATTTTTATCTCGCCTGGCCATAATGGAATGGCATCGAACAAAAACCAACGGAACCATATTTTTGATTACCAAAGGGGAGAGTAAATACTGAATGCTGAAATCTTCTTTTTTTTTAAAAAAAAAAACAGAAACAAAAAAACATCTAGAGAAACTACAATACCTCTGGAAGGGTTCATATGATGCCTTATTCTTCTTCTTATGCAACTCTTATAAAGTGGGCGTGGTGCTCCTCATCTTTTATTGAATTTCAACGAAAACCTTGAATGTTGGAGGATATTTCATGTAAATTTTCAATTAAATCGGTTCTTTAATGAAAACGCCCCCCAAAAGTGGGTGTGGCTCTATAAAATGTAGACAACTCGAATGTTTTAACATTTGAAAAGTTTAGGATTTGGATTTGGAATGAATAGAATTTCAAAAACGCTTATCCTGATACTGCTTCTCTCTCTCAAATATTACATTTCATCCTCCAAGCGCAAAATTTAAGGCCCAAAAGGGGATGACATTCAGTCAGATGGACATTTTCGCTATTTATGCTAGCTCAGGTTTTTCTCTGTGTTACGAACTACTGTATCAAACTTAATATACCCTTACTACAGGGAGTGTAAAAAGGACTTTGCTGCTGCTGTTGTATATCATCACAGTTCATTGAATTCCATTATCCGAAATCCCAGTTTTCATTAAGGATTGAACTGAAAGAACAAAAAAAAGAGCCGGGCCATCTGCAGCAACTGTCGCATGTCCTTAATTAATGGACCGCATTAAAGTCGACCAACGAATAAGGAGCGAAACGATAGACAACAACACAAACGTATACGGCGAGCGTCTGTCGGGCACGCAATGCAAATAACGACCTTCGAAGTGTCCAAACTGTTTACAATCTCAATTAAACATAAAATGAAATAGGATTCCAAAAGGTCCATTAATCTACTCGAGGGGAAAAAATTTATTTATTCCAGCTTAGATAGCGAATGTTGAAAGCTGCAAGGATTTATGAAGTCCTGCTGCGGATGAGAATTTTTCTCCTTCTCTGTTTCACGATATAATTTGAAAAGATTTCCTTTTTCATTCCTCCTGTTTCATATGCGATGCGATAAGACGGACGAATGGTGTTTCAAGGTCATGGACAGACAATAAATTCTCTCCTTTGACCAAAACAATGTTTTATTGCTTCTTTTTTTTTAATTTTCAATCTGTTTTGAGCGACTGAAAAATTAAGAAGGTATTGTGTTCAATTTTTGATAAATTGCAGTTATGAACTTGGCGAAACGACTTTCGAATTAGTTCCGAACTGCAGACATCCTTGGGAGTTTGTCTATTTTTTACGCAGAAGGTACGCAAGTGTTTTCCTAACCAAGTGCGACACCGACAACAAGGGCGTTGGCTTATTTATTGGAAGGCGGAGGACCCACAAACGGTTCGTAATCACATATTTAGATAAGAGGTTGTCTCTCAGTTTTTGCTAACATTAAAATGTGTATGTTATTAGGGTCGTCGCCGAGAGCCATTTCATGTTTATTTGTAGCTAAGTGCCACAGGGCAGCTACATGCATACGTAGCAAGAGGAAGGGATATCAAAGAAATTATTTAAATGTGCTTTGCCACCCTTTCACGTTCGTAGAGAATTTAATTTTTTCGAAAGGATTTAAGAGTGATGAATGACCTGTGACCTTCATTTGGGAATTTATGAAGAAATAAATGCTAATGATTTATATTTGGAATCTTCTTTAAACTCAATTCTATAAATAACTCCAAAAAGTCACTGCTAAGGGTATTAAGTACTAGATTCAAATCAAGTAAGACTGTGGTTATGGCTTAAGCTTCTAAAGTTGTTTCAGGTAATGTTTCAGTTACCTAAAGTAAATGGAACTCAACTCCTAAAACTTGACGTGGCAAAGTAACTAGGCTTCATACTAGAAATTGGACTCGAAAGACTAAATACAATACTGGAACGTCCAATGAAGGGCAAAACCAGGTACCATTCACTGAATGTGCACCATCACTGTTAGACCTCACAAACGACTCTCTCTATTTTGATGGGCTGCTGTCACTAAAAGTTAAAAAGTTTAGTACCCTCACAAGAATCCACTGTCTAGCAAGTATAGGTACGACCAACGTTTTCAGAACAATACCGACCCCAGCCCTTATAGCCATTGTCGGGTAGTACCTGATTGACCTCTTTACTAAATTCTAGTTTAGACTCATTAGAGCGCCGTTCGTCTTAGTCAAAACGGGATGTGAAAAAAAAATCGAAATCGGACACAGTCACGGATGCCACTTCGGATTACCAAACGGATTTCAATCTCGAATCTATGGTGAGGTCACTAACCCCGTCTCCGTATTCATTTTCACGGATTATTCAATAATGGACCACCGATCTCCCAGTCCTGACCAACCACGCAAGTGTGGTCCAAGCAAAAAAAAAATGTATGGAATCAGCATGTATCAAATGTATATAGACACCCAAGCAGCCATCACAGCCATCACTTGCATCCAACCAAATCAATTTTGTTTAAGAGACATAAAAAGGAACTCAAATCCCTAACCGGAGTGTAACAAAACGCTCTGCTGGATACCAGCCGATGAGTTAGCGCAAGAGACACTGGAACACTTTGGGCCAATATAACAATTGACACAATTGATTCTCCTCATAGCTACCCTCACAGGCCACAATTCTTTGCCACCCCTTCTTAGAAATATCAGAATCAGGACCAATGCGGAGACATGAAGGCAGAAGAAAACTCAGCACATTTCCTCTACAAACGCCCGAGATTCAACAGGATCAGTTACACACTGGGAAAAATATCTTCCAACGACCTTACTCGGATCTCAGTAAGATCTCTCTGAGTAAGAGTGCACTCTTACAGGTGTTGTAAATTTTGTGATGATTGTTGGGCATTAACCACACTAACGCCCAGTTGTTAAAACTTGTGTTTGACTTAAAATATTCCACCCCTCCATTCTCTGTACAGGGAGAAGGACTGGAAGGGTTGTTAAGTACTATAAGGGACAAGCATTGCAATGGAAATTTTTAGAAAGTGGTGGTCACATCAAGGTCTTAGTGTTGTCCTTATTACTTTTACTTCTTTTTATAACTTCTGTCCCTAAACCTTTCGAATGACTTCAGACGTGAAACCAGACAAGTCTGACATTTACTAGTCAATTCATCATAATTTCGGACGAAAGACTGGTGCAAGATGCTATCTTCTACTGACCTACCCCCGTTCACCAATATTTTTACAAGGAATACGATTTTGATTTTCAATTCCTAAACTACAGCAACGTTTTCCCTGGTCTTAGTGCTCGCAAATCAATAAAAAATTACTTTTTTTCTAATCCAGACATTTAAATAAAGAACCAGCAGGTATTTCAGACCACATTTTCAGGACTATCTAAGTGCTTTAAGCCTTCTAGAACTTTTAATTTTTTAAATTTACGTATCTGCTACTCATCTGCTTTAAAATTCGAATGTTGAAACACCATCCACGTCCTCCCTTATTTTGTATGGTTAATGGCACATACAACGATAACATGTCTGAATAAAATTTATTACAATGCTCGTTCGCTGTGATACAGACGTCAAGCCACAAATCCGTTGATTGACAGGGACAACGAAAAAGTGAAACCTTTTGCGTGACCTTCGCAGCCATGACCTTTGTTCTAATCGCTTCTTACTAAAACATATCCATACTTCTCCCTTGGTATTGAAAGTTCATGGAGTGCTTACGTGAAGGCAACCTTTAAGGTTGTTACATGTTTTTTTCTTGTTAATACTTGCAGAAGCCAAAGGAAGAGTGTACACTATCCCGAAAGTAAGGGAGATGTATGTTACCACAAAAATAGTTACATCTATACACATACCAACATGTGTCGGTACATATTTGTCTATAAATTAATAATTTGTCTGGAATGGAATAGACATTTAAAAATATGGGTAGGTAGCGGTTATACGGGTAATAAGACCGTAAATATCCGTGGGTTATGTCTGGGCTTTGAGGCCATAACCATCCACGTAAGAGCCGAAAGCATTAGCGTATGAAAACTTTTACTGCAAAATTGGCATTACAAATACAAATATTAAGCACAATAGCTCAGTACGGTCTACCTTCCCATAACCCTCTCACGTATCTTACTACTCACAGGAAGGGAAGGGTCCTTTTATGTTATATCGTGTCCAAGGGATATTTTTGGTTTTCCTTTTTAAAAAAGGAGCGGGAGGAATAGGACCAGTGGAATAAATGCCCTTCTTAGTGGACAATTTGTTGAGGTGATAGTCAAACAAAACGTATCGTAGACTTGACATAGTATTCTAGACATTGACTCTTGATACCAGTACTGTGTGCCCAGGAGATTGATTGCATTATTGCTGGAATGTATTCTCAATCGTTAGTTCGACTTTTATCATATTCTTGAGTACTGGCTCCATAAATTTTTTGATAGAGCTGGATTGACTGCTTCTGTGGCGCAAAGAACATCCTTGTTGAGTCTTAGTGCAATGGAATTTCCTTTATCTCAATCAAAAAAGGACCCAAAATTTTTTATTTTCTATTTTTGTACAAATTCTTAAATTGTCTACAGGCTCTCATACGAGCATCAGAATTTTCAAGGACTCACTCAAACATCACCGCATTAAGTTCATCACACAAACAGTTGTTGACTTTTTCGAAATAAACATTTCTTGTTAAAAAACTCAAAGAATATAATCTTATGGTGTTAAATCATATCATCTAAGATTATGTCACCATTACTTGAACTTAAGCCGTAACAGCCCAATGTTTCCATGGGTTGTGTGACTGGTAGGCTCCCCCTGTCGAAAATTAAGATCATCTGCGCCTATTTCTTCAATTTGAGGTGACAAAAAATCTTCAATCGATTGTCTACAGCTTTCTTCATGGACAGTAAGAGATCGTTCATCTCATTTCATTCCACAAATGTCAAAGATGGCACAAAGCAAAAGTTGGCGTTCAGAAAGGCTCTTTATAAAAGTCCTGGGATATATTTATTTGAAATATTTATTCCGCATAATTAAAGTCGCTTAGTTCTTTCAAAACCCGAACACTGGCAAATAGCAAGCATTTTAAAGTAGGAATTTTATAAACCACCGCCGAATCCAAAACCATTTTTGGAAACAATGAGTCTACTATTGTCCAAACAGTACCCATTTTTAAATTATAATAAATAATAAATAAATAACATACATATGTCACTGGCATGGAAAAACAATAGTTATAGCTCTGACAGATGCAGTCAACCAGTGAACCATACCTCAACAACTAATCCTTTATTTGTTTTTATTACCATAAAACTCTACAAATTATAAACTGACCTACAAAAACTAAAAACAACATAAAAAATGTATTTTACCTAATTTACGGATACTTTTAGTTTGTGTAACTGAAATATTGATTTCGGTTTGATGCAAATCTATCGTGTAAGTTTAATCGTTTTCCATATCGGCAATTGATTTTTAGTGCACAGTATTAAACATTCATGAAACTCTAAATCCAATAGAATAGTGAAATGTTGAAAAACCTTTTCCAAAACACAAAAATAAAATTGTTTCATGGGGCAGCACTACTCTTTGGATACGCATCTGCAATGCAACCCTGATGCTTTTTGCACATTTTAAACAAACCAGGCATTTACTAATTGATTTCCTTATTTCTCTGGACACGCCATTCCCTGTGTGCAAATGTCAAATGAAAGCATTGGAAAAATTATCGATGCTTAAACTTAGTTTGTTTCAATTGTTTTAGCTATCTCCAGACAACAGATCTTAGGACTACCAAAAAAAAACATGTCCCAAATGTCTGACACTCGTGTGAACTGTCAATTTTGGTCTGACAATATTAGGTCTGTTCGCGTACTTTCTCAAAATTCGTAGATTCTCAAATTTTCAGGAGTGGGGCTGAATTTCTCTCAGAGAGTGGTAAATCACAAAAAAGTAAACGAACTACGTAATTTGCCCACGTTTTAGACGTCAAAAGCAAATGTATGCAAATACACAAACAACAAAAAATTTCTTACAGGTATCTGACAGA
Source organism: Xylota segnis (assembly GCA_963583995.1). Taxonomy (NCBI): domain Eukaryota; kingdom Metazoa; phylum Arthropoda; class Insecta; order Diptera; family Syrphidae; genus Xylota; species Xylota segnis. The sequence goes on along the minus strand of OY757236.1, from coordinate 3,156,622 downwards.
TTTGACAGATTTCGTAAATCAGTGCAAAGAAATTTCCTGCACTAAAATTCGTAGCATGGGGAAACTTTTTAGTCTCTCGTGAGCGCTCTCTTCTACGAAAAACTACGAAACTTTTGCATACTCGAACAGGATTTGGTGACTTTTCGTAGATTTTCGTGAAATTTCGTTGTTTTGGGAGAGTACGCGAGCAGACCTATTGTGGGCAAAGCATTGCCAGACCGCCATGTGACAATCAAATTGTCAGATATCTGTGAACACTATTTTGAATTATTTTATTATTGTATTGCATAACGAAATATTTTAGACGTATGATACGTATTTTCGTTGCTTCAGATGACTACTATTTTCGCAAGTTCTCCATTTCGATTAAAATATTGCAAGAGGCGATAGAAAAAAGTTCTGTGAAATGCCATGAGTTTGACAACGTCTGACAATGGATCTGGAGTTGCTTCGTGAACTATCATCTACGAAGCGTGCAAACTGACACATTTTTATTTGACAATAGTATGTAAGAAAAAACATTGTAAGACCACCCATATGGTAATAAATTGTCATAAATTGCGACAAATATATTATTAATACCGCGTAATAATTAACGTAGTAAAACTGTTTGTCACTGTCAGAACATTTGTGTAGACCTGACAATATTGTCAGATCTGAAATCTGTCTGAATATAGGTTAAGCTTAGAGCCCCCATCTGACGTAGACTTAGAAAACATTAAAAAGTGGGTCCAGGAAAATCATGCCATGGGAATTTACTCCATCTCTTGGGTAATGAATCCAATACACTAAAATCGGGGAAATAATATCACTTCATTCTGGAAAATTGCTTCACTTTCTAAAGGTGTTTCGAAAACTGTCAGTTATACATCTATGTATTAGCTTTGCTTGCTAACACCCTTTCCTCCGCACGATTTTGGGTTTCATCGTTTGGACGAAGAATATCCATCAAATACTATCTGGGAAGATACTGTACCGAAATTTCATTTCCCACTTGTAACGAACAAATGCTTCACATTCGAAAAATAAACTAATTGTCCACTAGAGGTGAAATAAATTTCCCTTGTGAAATAAACTCCCGTGGAGTAATTTCCCCACACCTAAAAAAATGCTGTTGGTGTGAAAAAAATAGCACTTACATGTACATATATATGTGTATGTTCATCGATCTCAGCTGGAAGTTGTGATCATTCCAGCTTTTATTACCCTCCGAAGAATATGTACATATGTACGTACATATATCTGTATAGCAAAACGTAATTAAATTGAATAACTTCTACACACTTTGTATTTGAAAATCTCCTACGACAGGCCATGAAAGTTATGCCAGTTACATGAAGTCTAGGGACAATGGACTAATAGCCAGTGCCTTTGAACGGCTTCTTCTCAAAGTCATTACAGAGGACCAGAATGAACTACTCTACATTCACATGGGCATGTTCAGTATATGTACAGTCAGTCCCCTACAAGATTTTTAGTTCGTCGATAAATCTCGTTGACGCAACTAATAACCAATGCAACCCCAGAAAGTTAACTTCATCCCCAAAGAGCCATACCAAACATCATTTTACCTTACTTTTATTTCTCCTCGTCCATGTCACATCAAGGGAGGAAGCCCTATCCATATGGGACCTAGAGTAACCTTAAGTTTTGTGTGTGTTCCCTATTAAATCCGAATACACAAAATGTACTCTGTTTTTTTTTTTTTTTTGTTAAGGCTTACATATTTAATAACCACTTTACATGGCCTATATTACGGTCTAAAGCACCTACACACACACAAAATATTGTTATTTTGAAACAGCCACCGTGTAAAGGCGATCTTCGTTCGTGTCTGCTCCCCGAGGCACCATAAGCGGCAGCAAACCAGGTTCTGAGAAGTGGCAGAAAGAAAAAAAAGTATATAACTTGAAACACTTTAACTGCCATGCAATTCTTTTGATTTCATAGCCCCGAGGCAGCAAGGCGGAGTAATAATTTTGCGTGTATCACCGTTTAAAGTTGAAAAGAATTTCGAAAATCATAAAATTTGTCATATTAAACTTTCTGACAAGAATACTAACCTGCGTGGCGGGGAGGAACAATACTTTTCGAAAAGGTTTTTATTGCAGTGTTGGGGTGTTTTAATGTACTAATGTACTGTACCAATGTCGCTGGGTTCGCATTGCAAAGTAAATAAAAGGTTCCGGGAAATAGGATCAAATTTTTATTTCACTTGATCTTATATTCCGACGTCGGTGGTTGTGGTTGTAATCGAGAAGTAATTTGGAATGATTTACTGGCGGCTTTGGTCTGGAGAGAGCAACAGCTTCTCTTCCTTCAGCTTAACAACGTGGTTTTTTGGGAAGATGAAGAGAACACAAATGGCCGTTGCCGTGAGGGAGATTTTCCACAACCTGACAACGGAGGCTTAGAACTTCAAAGAAATGGAACGAGAGGTATTTATTTGTGGGTCTGTGTGGGAATTCAGGAAACCACGAAATGATGAACTAGTGGTATGCTTCAACAGCAAGGCGATGTGTCTATGTGGTGCTTTGAAACCCTTGAATGCATAACGTGTTTGATGTAGGATTCTTTAATAACTAATACTGCTATAGAAGGGTATTACACAGTTTGACTATAGATTGGTGTCCTTTGACACTATCGTACGAAAGACACTTGATTCAAAGAAAACAGGGGAAAGAAGTATGGCAAGCTTCTATGAAAGGCGTTATTATCCCGACCTGGAAAAATTCAATCCTGCAGAACCTTAATTGGATTTCTTAAAGTTATAATAAATCCTTCTGCCCAACATACCTCAATCGGCAAATTGGCGAATGCATTGCTGCAAAGAATTGTCCAATTCTGAAAGGAAGACCCCGACTCGACTTATTGCTTATTTATTGCCTCGACACTGACTTGGATGTAGCAACTAAACCAAGGCACTGAGAATGGAGCGTATAATCCAGAAAGACTTAACCAACATCCTTGATGACCATACTATTGATCTCAGATCCCACATCTTGCTGAAAGTTCAACCAGAAAATTATTTTCAGTTTAACCTCAATAGTAGTTTAAAACGTTACCTGTTTTACATTTGAAATACAAGACGAGCACGCTTTCCTTCCGAATTTAGATTTATTCACAGACCGCGCTAAGGGTCGCACTCAATAAGCAAGCATCGTCTATCTGGTTTTGAAGGGTCAAACTCTGTGAGCATCGACTTGAAACAAAACTTAAAAGTGAACAGCTGTAGGTTCATCTCTCATTCAGCTCCATTTCATCTCCATGTTTTGAAATTAAGTGTCAGCCCTTTTGTCTGGAACTGATTCTATAACACCCTATTTTTATTCCTTTGTATCAGTCCTTTCGAAATGGGCGTGGCATATTGGATTTTATCGAATTACTTTGAACGTTACTTTGAGGCTACATGGAAAAATCGATTTTTTGGTAAAAACGCCACCTAAAGCTATGTGGTCTTAGGTTAATTTTACAAAACTTTGCATTACCCGCTTGAATTAATATTGTGTCAAGTTATTTCGGTGCAACCAAAATCAAACAAGTCCTATGGATCCTATCATCTGACAACTCGAACCAGAGTCTTAAGCCAACATGTTCCGCCTCACCGGCACCATTTGGTCCCCTGTTCACACGATCGGACTTGCGAGATGTATTACATTTAAATCTGTATACCTTCTGAGGACTATAACGCCATGCCTTTTACTTTTATTGATTAACTCCTTAAAAATAAGAATTTTTTCTTTAAATGTTTGCACTACCAATTCCGTATCCAAAAGGTGAAATTAAGCGCACAAACAATCTAAGAACTTCGCAAGATGTCTGCATTTCTATTTTTCTTAAACCGTGTAGTTCTTACTTGACATCTGTCAAAGAATGCCAGCTTTATGTTCGAAAGCTCAAAAATACAGATAAATTTAAAATGGAAAGAATTCAATTCCACCTTATAAACGATTTTCTAATCTTCTGACATTCAATCTTTCCACAGGAATTAGACCTCGTTCTCAAACAGGAGTTTAAAAAACTCTCCGCTACTGCCATGGAGTTGATATAAAGCACTCCTTGCTGTGCCAACAGTCTAGCAACACTTTTTAATCAACGAAATAAATTCTATAATACCCCGCCGAGTATGCGATAGTAAAAAGTAAAGATATGCATATGTATCGTGAGATTCTTTTTAGAAACATGTTTGTCTGGATTAAGACGTTATGCTTGTCTAGATTGCTGATTTAATTGGAATCTCCCTCAAAAGCCATTCGTTTAATGTCATTTTAAAGCGCAACATAAACTGGAAAACGTCGCTTTTAAGTATATGTATATGTCAAATCCAAAGTGACATTAAATACGTTTAATTAACATCTTAGGCATTTAAATGTCAAGAATTATTTAACGTCAACGTAAAGACCGTATAACTGAAGAACATCGGCGTAAAGCCGTTAAACGGCTATTACATTTTGACAGCGCCCCGCATTACTTAATTAATGGAGGGGAAGGCAAGGTTTCAAACATCAAACGATTTTCGGAAATTGGACGAGTAGTCTCCTGTTAATGGCAGACCACCTGCTTGAATTACTTGTAGCTGTAGGTACACACTTCCAGAGATTTAAAGACTCCTTCGAACCCATAAAAACCTGTCAAAGTCCTTTGAATTAAACTGTCATTTTTACCATATAAAATGTCTGTAGGACATTCATTCAATTTGTTAATTTTCAATTCCATTCTACCCGCGATGTCAACGTTTATTGTCTCCATTACCGATGGGGGGAATGGTATAAATCACTAAGTTTTGGTTTAGAAAAATAAAACAGACATGTAAACTCACACCCTTTGCATTATACTCTCGTAACACGCAAGTCTAACGCTTGTAACAGATTTTGCCACGCGATACATGAAATAAATTCTAACGAGCAGGCAAATACCTACACACACACGTTTGTATATATCCAACTGATGTCGCACTTCCCACTATATTTTATTATTGTATTCGTATCATAGATTGTAGGCGGAAAATAATGCGATACGATTTTTGTTTATTTTTTTTTTAGTCCTTCTTGGAATAGGTTTTTGTTTTTTTTTTTTTTTCGTTCGACAGTATTTCATTTATGAAACAATGCATAATGCGAAATGGATTACATTTTTATTCCTTAAACACATTTGGCATAAGAGCCTTGTTATGCAAAAAGGAAGACGAGTATACGTAATAGATACATTCTGTAACAAGTTCGCAGATACATATACACATGGATATGATATCGACAATAGTCGATAAAGGTCGAAGTTCATTTTTGAAAATAACTCTTTCTTGGTCTGTATCCTTGTAGGGTAGTTTCCCACCAAATTTTTTCCTAAAGGTGTAGTGAGAACCACTACCCTACTTAGTGTGCTCGGCTATTAATAAAAATTGTTGACATATATATGTAAGTATGTATTTGCAAAAACCCACAGGCTATGCAATATTAAAGCGGGCCAAAGTTAGGCCCTCACCAGGTCCCCAACAAGTCCTTCTGCTAATAAATATGATCGCTTAAACAAAAATCAGTTTATATCGATGGGAATAACTGTTAGAATCACCTAAATGACCAAGAATTCGTAAAGACATTTGATTAGAGCGACAATACCCTGGCCATGACCAATGGGAACGTGGCCAGCCACGGACCTCATAATAATACAACAAACATGACAAGTCCAACCCTTACGCTCCTGGACATACTTATTGTGATTTAGCGTCCAAACCTACAAATATTATGTGACAGTGCTCAACATATTTGAAATGATTCCCATGTTTGAAAGTTAATGTTTTTTTCTTATAGAGTATACTACTGTGTTTAAAAAATAAGGTGACATTATTCACAACTTTTAAAATCTTTATTTAGTCCTCTAAATCTATTTCATCACCTTTAAAGTAGTTCCCTCCCGATAAAATACACTTACGCCAACGGTTTTTCCCATCCTTTGAAGCAAATATTAAAGTCGGTTTCCGGAATAGTCTTCAATCGTGTCGAAACGATGTTCACCGAGCGGTCTCTTGAGCTTAGGGAATAGCGAGAAGTCGCACGGTACTGAATCAGGCGAATACGAAGGTTGTGGAACGACATGAGTTGAGTTTTTCGTGAAATGTTCTCGAATAACCAATGCAGATTGAGATGGTGCATTATCAAGAAATGGAACCAAACGAGATTTGACTTTTTTCAGGCAGAAATCCTTTTTCAAAATGATACGGACTAATCGAAATGAAATGTTAGCAGTATGAGCGAGATCTCTAATTGTCAATCGACGATTTTTGAACACCAAATCTTTGACTTTCTCGACATGTTGCTCCTCAGTTGATGGCCGTCAAGGGCGATTTTTGTTTTCAACGCTCTCTCTACCTTCTTTGAATTTCTTGTACCAATTGGAAACACTTTCCGCGCACACACTGGTCACTGAACGCCGTCTGAAACATTTTCAACTATTCTGCTGCAGAATTTTAATTATTAAAAAAGTTCAAATTTTGAGATAAAATTTGACTCAAATGTCAGTGACCAACCTAAAAAACAAAAAAATTGCCATAATCACAGAATTCAAAAACGAAAAAAAAAATATTTGCCGTGTTGACAGTTTTATTTTCTGACACATTTCTGCGCGGGAAGTGGATAAGTGGAGCACAATGAAAGAAAACGTGCGTACCGGGCTTTACATTTATGGACTTACTTTCCACAAATGCATGGCAGCGATTGCCGTGAACAACATTTTAAATGTGAGTACACGGCACTGGAACTCCATGAATACCTACGATGACATTTACATAGTGTCACTTGTCTGGTGATATCTCAGCGGTTACCCACTTATGATGAGCTGACTTTCTAGAAAAATGTGGCGCATGTCGTCCACTACACCTATCTATAAATCTTTATGGAATATCATTGATTCAATGGCATAAAAAGGCGAGTCTTAGACCCTACTCATTCACAGTGTTAAATATCCTCCTAATAATTTCAGCTAACCCACTGCCCCTAGTCCTCGCAACAATGTCGACAACTATTTGATAATAAGACGACATGAGCCTAATGTCGCCTGCAGTCTCGCTAACCATCCATAATTGACACGAAAAGACAATAAGACTCCAAGTGACTCAGGGTCTATCTTCTCACAGCTTTATGCGTTGTACGTATTAAACACATTCTTCACAAGAATGAAAGGAATGGACTCATACACAGCGCTCACATCAACTAACCATTTGCCTGGTTATACTTTCCGTGAGTAAAGTTATCCTCCAGGTGATGCCTCGCGATTCTATAGGTCAAGGCCCAACGCAACCATGACGTTCGTATTATGTGAAATTTCGGCTCCCCATGTTGACAAGCTATCCATGTACCGATATCGGCTATAATTCTGAACATCGTTCTTTGCTTTTTAAGACTGGCCATTACTGGGCCAAAAATTTCAAGCCACCATGTAGGCTACAACACAAGCTACGTCGAAGAAAATTGTTCGAAATTGTTCCATACTTGTTCAACGTGAGGCAGGTTTTCGATGTTTAGTCTCTTGAGAGCAGGGACAGTCTTTGTACAGACGTATGTATATTTCATAATATAAGAGATGACTTGTTTTAACGTGACGTGACATTCGAAAATCTGATGGATTTTGGTCGTCGAATTTCTCATTTTTTCCAGTTCATAGGAGGTACCTGCAAGCTGTTTGATTACTTTCTGTTATCATCGATTGACCCAACCAAGTACCCAAGTACTACTTCTACTAAATAATGTCTCACCAAGGATAACTAATACCTTCCGCTTCTAAAGGCTTTGAAATAATTTGTACCCTAGAAATTCAAGGGACAAATAGTTAGGTACAAACAGATCTTAATTTCCCCGGACTGATGTAATACATAATATATCATCGAAGTCTGTTTATGACAGCTAAGTAGCTAAATAGCCCTTCGTAATTCAAATGAAAAGTCCCCAAAATACTTTGTGCATTGTCACCGACAAAGCCCCACCACCATGTTTTGAAGGATTTTATAAGAATCTTGATCCTTGTGTCATAGCATTTAAGCCCCTCTATCCCAGGCATGCCGCTTCCGAACGAAAATAACTCAATTTCCCCCCAAATGAGCCCCCCCTTTAATTTGTCACCGCATGACCGGTTCCCATTGGAGGGAATACTCTTGTTATTACCATTCAGAGCTTCATCCCCTTTCATTATCACCTTAAGCTGCATTCATCATCCCCTCTTGGAACGCAGAATTCCTTTCTTTTCTTTCAATACACCACCGCCCCGGCTCGGCTCTTGTATACAAAAATACTCGTAATCCACCTTAATTTTCATTATTTCAGTAAAAGAAGTTCGTCCTCGTTGTTTGTTGGTATTTATCTTACCCTAATGCTTATCCGATATCCTAAGTCCCTCATCGTCAAACATTGACTTTGCCATTCTTTGCGCCGCTGGCAATTTCCCCTAATCAATTTCCTTTCCTTTCCCGACAGTGTATGTGGGAAAAACAAACCTATTTCCTGACATCTCCGAATCAATGCCTCCCATTCACATATAAATATGTACATATGTATGTACGTATAGGCAAGAGGAAAAAATCCTTGCTAGATGAATCCCGGAATCAATTCGAACTTCGTAAAAATATGTTAAAGGGGGTTGGATGATTGAGCCAAAAGTTACACACAAAAGCATTCCAGGAAGCAGACCTGGAGTTATTATTGTATGCCGGGTAATCGGAGGAGCTATCGCATTACCATACATCAAGGACCGATAAAGTGCTAACTTGTCATAAAAAAGGGATTGACGTGTGAAATATATGTACATATATGCGTGCCTCCTGATTTAAATAATATCCTTTTTGTACAAGTTGTAGCTAGATCCATCCAGCCATCCAGCCACCTAGCCCAAGCCAAAGGAAAGCAAGAGGAATTATTAAATTATATATTCATGCCGAACGATTTCATGCCACCACGACCTGGATGTGGAAACCACTTCAGATGAATAAAAAATGCTAACCGCTCTCGATATACATAAAACAATTTCGAAACTATAAAATTTCCAATTTACTCGGTTCGGTGGTATCATGTTTTGTGTCTGTGCGATGCCAAAACTCCCACAACTGACAGAGCCGAGTAACGATAAAGCCATCTCGTCGGAAGTCATTTCGAGAAGTGGCAAGTTTTTCGTTCGCGTAAGCGATTTATTTATCGCCCGCATACAAGTATGCTGCGCCATACATCTCACTCATTCCAGGAGCAGGAGTGTCTGCCTCGGGATAGAATTGTTAGAATGTGGCCATCGTTCTTGCTCGCTTGCTCTTGGTCGGTCCTGGTAGCTTTAATGCTAACCAAGAAATGTGTTCGATGAATAGCTTTATAACCCATCCTAGTGTGAAGCCCAGCAATGACTTTCACCGCCCACCGATGCTGGATTTTCCTTCGCATTTCATAAATATTTATGTCCTCGGATTCAGCCTTTTCAGAACGAGGGCAGACCTGGGCTGGGACACAGCGGAAGTGGCGGCGACGACGACGTCGACTACGACTTCGACTACGAGAACAACGACGATGTCGATGGCGGCAGCGGCAGTGGCAGTGGCGGCTACGGAGAGAGAGACAGAGCAAAAGGAATTCAATTAATCTCATGGGAATTCGGGGAACAAAAGGTTAAACGTGATGAGTTCCCATTCACTGGTGTTATTGGGTGATCGAATTTTATGCTGTTCCTAGGCATCGAAGCCACATTCTCGACGATGATAATCCAGATGCCGTCGCCACCACAGCTCTGCTGCCCGACTAAGCATTAGGGAAGGGAATCAAAGCGTAAGGCAGAAGGAAAAATGCTTCATCAACAGTTTTTTATTTTTTTTTATTTTATTTTCTTGGGTTCTCGTTTCGATTTGGAAAGTATTCAATTTCACCTGTTTGTGGTTTACTTACCTCTGTGACAGCCAGCAGCGCCACCATTCGAACAGTGGGTTCGATAAGTGGTTGCTTCAGATTAATAAAGCACGAGAAGTGCTATCCTTTATGACCTAATAAATTTGTCCAACTCAAGGAAGGAAGGGAAATAATAATAAATGTCGTTCTCGTGTTAGTGAAGACAAATGGGTAACATCGTCATGTGTAGATTATCTTTTAACAACAAATTTGCTGTCATTTATCATAATGACTGAGCGATGTCAACGCATCGCATCAGCTGTGAGCTTAGAAAAGCCAACATTACTACATATTTATGAGTCCTGTTTCGGGGAATAGTCTGGTATTTGACATTGAGTGACATACAGACGTATAGCACTGACAGACTTAACCGAGAAAGTATTATTCAAGAAAAAGATATCATTAAGCTTTGTGGCTTTGAGGTTATGTATGGGTAGTTATTTATTTGTGGGTTGGATCTAACACTATGCACTTAATAATGTTTGTGTCAGAATACTTTTTTGGTTATCTATTTTATGTATGTTTGAAAGAAGATCGTGGCTTCCTTAAGAATAAGAAACTAAATAATTTAAATATAGTTTTCAATTAATTTGCACAACTAATGTTTGCCTTTTCTTTTCCTTTCAGGTAAGTGTATTACATTCAAAATAGGTGTAAGTATGACAAATTTAAAGAAGAAAATTTAGGTAAATAGAAAGTACACAAGTGCCTTATACTTCATGCATTATGGCAATAATGCACATGTCGATCAAAAACTTCCTTTTCGAAACCTAATGTCATAAATTTATGTTAAATTTCTTTCAGAACTGTCAATTACTCAAGTAGCACATAATAGGCGTATGCATTCGGAAGCTACTGTCACGGTTAAAAGTGCAATTATGTTTTTCACAGCTATGGAACTGTCACTTTTTTGTAAGTGAGAAAAAATACAAATCCTTTGTATTTGCACTGTTTAGGAAGTGGTCGTACGAAACCATTCTTCTATTATGGTTAACGTTTAAGAAATTTCCCCTAACAGTCCAAGAAATTTATTAAGACAAATTTGTGAGATCTGTCAAAGTTGACATTTGTTTCTCTCTGTTGATTGTCGAAAGTAAATTGAAAGAAAACGATGGAGGGGTAAACGATATTAAGGGTTCAGGCAATTCTTTGCTCAATGCGTTGTTTGCTTTCTTGTTAATTTGTCTTTTTTTGAACATTTTTTACCTCCACTCTTAGAAATTTGCTGTGATTTTTGGTACAGAAAGCCCGGGGACAGGTCTACTACGATTTTTTTGCACAGATGCCATGCATGGCTTAAAAATTGGGAGAGGTTTTGACAAGCGAAAAAGATTGTTAAACTTATTTTCGTCGCTTTATCACGTTTCGGTGTGAAAGATGATTTCTGGACTTTTTTCACATTTGTTCCCGCACTATGACTACGGGTCGGGAAACCGTAGGTAACTGAGCCGCCAGGAAATGAAACTTCACGGTTCTATTTTTATGAGAAGTCTAGATATCTCTTAAAAGAGGGGTTGGTTCAGCGCAGTTGTCAAACAGTCAAATTAGAAAAAAAACGTACAGAAGTCATGGTTATAAACTGAATTTATTCCTTATTAATTTAGGCAGAGATTAGGTTGGTTCTCTTCTGATTGTATTTTTGAATGATCTCACATAACCAAGTTTTCTGTCAGAGAAGTGAAATGTTCGTACAAACTCCAATTATCCAGCAGAAGCCTCTGTTGAAGTTTCTTTTAGATTCTTATGAAGATAAGTTGGAATTTTTGGTGATTGGAGTACGAACTCATCCTAGCTAAGCACTTCTTTTACCGGTTTCTTAGGTTCTGAGGTCTTGTCATAGATAACCACTTTATGCATGAACAGACGAACTATTATTAAACCCATAGCAAGACACAAGTTTTTGACACAGAATACTATGATTGAGTCTGTCAAAACCCTTGGAAAAATCAAGTAGACACAAAATTGTTACATAATCTCTTTCAAATTGGTGCCATAAATGTGTATCTTCGCCACGTCTTAGGGTCTGCTATGATAAGCCCTGAAACCAGACAGATATTGTGACAGAAAACTTTGTGATTCAAACTGATGAACCGTCTGCCCTGCAAGACAGACAAGAAAGGACACTTATGGGATGACGGTAGTGACTGGTAGTGATTTTGGCCTTTGTCCAAAATAGAGGAAACGTTGTGGCGAGGTAAGGAATAATAAAATTCATAAGCGGAAGGGGATACTATCTTCCCACTGAATAATGCCCACAACTTAGGTTAGACTGATTAATAGTTTTGGGTATGAAGTGGTCATTAAGAATATTTGGATCAATTGAACAATTCAATTTTACATTCTTACTAACGCCAACAACTTGCAAATTCATCCACAATTTCTTAAAGGTAAGGTGTCCACTTAGTTATGATCCAAAGTAACAATTGTTGCTGATTGCGTGTTTGGCAATAAGTTCTCCAATTTTCAGAACTTTGATCCATATTCCTCGTAAGATACGTCCTGTCACGATTTTCTATTGATGTCTGATCGTCGAATATTTGCGTTGGGTTAGAATTCCAGTCAATTGAAACTTAAATTTTGATTACTTATTTCAAACAATTGTCAAAAAAATCTAAATAATTTAAAACTAAGAACACTGATCGACGCAAATGGCTTTTACCGTCATTTTCACTTTATGGTTCGCACATGGAAACGTTAAACTTGAGATTATAATATTGTGTGAGTTTGGTGGAGAAATATATTTTAGACGGTCTCCTCTCCCTTTGTATTTCAGGGTAATAATTTGTATGCATAGTCCTTTGTGTATTCACTTGTATTTGTATCCTTCGAGTAGAAGCTTGATTGACTTTCGAACAAAATGCTTGTCACCGGTGGAGTCATACAACATTTTGAAACTTCTTACATGTATACAGTACAATGTATAGTGTATATAGTGTTGGAATACTCCCACATAGTGTTACTCTAACCTAGAGGAGCTTAAAACTCTGCATAATGATACCACAACGCAGCTAGATTTACTTTGCAAACAACGTTTGCTACCCCTTAACGCAAAGAGGACCCGCACTGACCTTTTACAGCGCACACCACAATTTAGATGATGATACCTGTGCACACCTGTGCCTGCAGCTTTTTGCTGTTGATTGAAGCACTTAAGCACAAGAAACGGCCAGGTCACACAAATAGTTAGGTTTCCTACATACAATCACCTTTTGTGGTGACATATACGAGTACGTACAATACATACGTACACGCGTATACAAAGAGCCGCTCTAATAGCTTCAGTAAATTCACTTCATTATTATTAGATAGATGGATGGATGGATGGATGGCTGGAAATATTGGTATCAATTTCCTTGAAATGCACAGACACATAATCTCCTTTAAAGGACACTCCCTGCCTCCCATGCCATGCCTGCACAAGCAGCACCAGTACCAGCACCAGTACCATCCACATCATCGCGGTGTAATCATCAACAAGGACATTTTCCTTTGTTCGAAGTAACTGCTACTCCGTTATTCTGTTTGGAGAGGTCGCACAACAGCACAACCCTCATCGTAATGCGGTTTCTCCCACTAAAGCCCGCACCGCCTTGCTCTCTTCAATGAAAATTAAATTAAATTTGTGTTCCCTAGTGTCGTTATGATTTTTAAGACGCTGTCGTCGGTGTGGCTGGTGTTGCCGCTATTATTGTTGCCACTTTACGAGTAGAATGAGAAATAACAAACCGTCTTATCCGCCCCATCCGCCCCAAGCAGGACCTTACAGTTAAATATTCCACTCGTTAATGGAAAATGAATTAGAAGGCGAACATTAGGAATTATAATGATTGCTTAATGTTAAGCAGTTCCTCTCGCCGAGCACGGTGACACCCCCCGCCGGGAACACCACACCGTAAGCATTGTTAATGGCTGTTTAACTGGAAAATTTACCTACACACTACAGCGAGCGCGCACCGAACAGGATACCAAGGTGCCCCATGTATACGCGCGTCCTGATAAGGTGTCAACACTAAATTTATATTCTTGATTTCAAATTATGGCTCTAATTACGGTGAAATAGGAGCGCACTGGGATGTGTGTGTTTGCGTATTTAATTTTGGCGAATATAATTCTCAGGTGGTTTAAAGCCCTGCTAGTGTTGCGGGGCAGGAGACAATTATTTCTGTGTGATGGCTGGGGTGGCAGGCGTTTCGACGGAAATTGTCTGCCACGTGTGAAAGGATCATTCGTAAACGCCTTTGCTCAACTGGCGCGGAAATTGTGTCATATGAAGGAGTACTTTAGAGACGCAGAATTCATTTGTTACCCCCCCTGAGTGTGTGGGGAATTTTTTCTTTCCTTTAAGGACGCGCACACAAATATTTACGATACGTACCCACCTCTTGGAGAAAGGATGGGGAGGATAACAGCTTGGAGTGTGGATGAAAAATGAATTTGAGAGAAAAAGTGTGGGTTGTTTTGAAAATTAGAGCATTAGAATGTGGATTATACTTGCGAGGATGAAACATATCATGACAGCTTATCAAGGTTCTATTGTGCAGAAAATGATTGTGTATTACATAAAGAAAACAGGAGGCGCTTGCTGGGGCACCTTTCCGAGGAGCAGGAGGAGGAGGAGGAGGAGGAGGAGAGAAAAATATTATCTACAGAGTTCACCTTTATCGACCTTGGGATTGGTTCTCGGGGGAGATGTGTTACATTAGGTTAAGTGAATGGATGCCGAGTGACATTAGACATCGGCTTACGTAAATTAAGATCTATCTGCTGCTGTTTTTGTTCGTATGGTAATTACCTTAGGGAGTTCGGAAGTGCTCTCTCGTCATAGAGTTTTTGGCGTTTTTTACAACAAAAAAAGAACACAAATCGGTGAAAAATATTGATCGATTCGATAATGGAGGAATAACATCAGGGCTGATATGAGTATCTGTCTGGGATTTGCAAGATTTCTCTGGTCTTGTCCTGTGATGACGACTTCATTGCGTGGCAGTTTCTTAAATTGCAAACGGCTTGTAAAAAAAGTCTCCAAACTGCGACAAAAATACTCCGAAATCGCTCCAAACAATTCGAGTAACATCGTAATGTCATTTGTAGGGTAAATGTATACATGATCATTCATTTCGTGGTTTCAAGTTGGTAGCGCTGACATTTGACACCTACCAAACTCAGCTGTCATTTGAATTTGAAATATCATACTTAGATAAGTCGAAAATATTGCTGCTGTAAGTGAAAGTGTTGCTGATGATTCATCTACTGCACGATGACAAAAAAATAGGAATAGGAACTAGGAACTAAGGAGAGTTAAAAAAATATCCACACCATTACGTTTAGGTCCCAATCCGATGGACTAGTATAGTTGTAAGCTTGATGGGAAAAAATAACCATAAGTAAATACCTGTCCATTTGGGTGTCACTATGTCCTTAAAGTTTTATACCATCGACTGTGGGAACAATCTTATATTCTTATGTATACTTACAATAGCCTTATGTATACTTCACAAACGAACTAGTTCAAAGAGCTCTAACAAGTGAGCTAAGTGAACTAGTTCCCAATCTTATTTTATTTTACCTCATTTCGTTCAGTACCTCAGTAATTCATTTAGTTCTGTATTTGAACAAGTTCAGGAATACTGTGCATACAGTATCAAATCGCACAAAGCTGAATTTTCTGAGCAGTGAACTAAACCTGACTTACTTAGGTGGCGCTACAGTTCGGGGTGAACCTGGGCCTCAACCAACAAACCTCTCCAGTTAGCCCGGTCCTTAGCTAACTGCCTCCAGTTGCGCACTCCAAGTCGGTCGAGGTCCCCTTCTACTTGTGCGCGCCACCTAAGGCGAGGTCTTCCTCTACTGCGTTGTCCCTCCGGGTTTGATTCTAATACTCTACGGGCCGGAGCATTGGTGTCCATTCGCTCTACATGTCCTAGCCATCTTAAAAGACTGATGCTTATTTTTCTGACCAGGGCGATGTCGCTGTACAGCTCGTCGTTGAATCTTCTCCTCCAAAGCCCATCAACGCAAACGAGACCGAAAATTAGACGAAGAATCTTTCTCTCGAAGCAACTGAATATCCCTTGATCCGCTTTAGATAGAGTCCATGCTTCAGCGTCATAAAGTAGGACTGGGATGATAAGGGTCTTATAGAGAGTCTCCTTGGTTCTTCGGGATAGGGCTTTGCTACTCAATTGCCTTCTTCGCCCAAAGAAACAGAGAT
Source organism: Xylota segnis (assembly GCA_963583995.1). NCBI lineage: Eukaryota > Metazoa > Arthropoda > Insecta > Diptera > Syrphidae > Xylota > Xylota segnis. Next base: position 3,140,503 of record OY757236.1, on the reverse strand, counting down.
GGGCAACAGGTGTTATTTTCAAAGTTTATAGCAGAGCCGAGGCAGACGAAGTCCCTTACTACCCCAAAGTTGTAGCTGTCATCTGTCATCTGAACCTGAAATTGTTCTCTCAGTTAAACTGCTGAACCACGACAGTGTCCTCCAAGCCTAGCAATCGATAACTATCCATGATACTGCACGATGATAATCGACAGTCAAACCGATATGAAACGTCAAATCCAAGCTTGTGAAAAGCTCTTCAGGGCACAGCGACATTCAGCAAAATGAACAAGCAAATTATTTAGCAAAATTGTCTTACGGTCCCTAGCTTTTGTTAAATCCAAAATCGATCAAGTCTGCTTGACTTACTACGAAGAGAGTTAGAAGTCTCATATTGTCGAGTCTGCAGAAAAATATGGACAACACATTACAATGCCAAAACCAAGTAAATCACGGGGATTATTACTAGTCACAACCTACTGCGGACCCACCAAAAAAGAGTGCGACTAAGCACTATATCTAAGTAGCGTACTGACGGAAGGCATTCCATTTGATGATCTGTTATTTAAATCCTTCAACATCATGGCTTCTGTTCAGTCCTTGTTTTACAACTTATGACAGTTTACAAAATGGAACCAAATATTTAGCTTTAAAAATCCAAGCACTTACATAATAGACAGGAGCACACGAGTAAATCACATGAAATCCACTGACTAGCAAAATCTTTCGCTAATGTTTATACAGTAGACATTATTAACCAGTGGTAAGTTTCATTTATCGATTAACTTTCAATAAACAAATTGTCTATTACTTGGAAATCTCAGCACTCGGTATTTTGTTTCGCTAATGTGTTTTGTGCAGTGATGTGTGCACGAAAGATTCTATTAGCAACAACCACTTAGCAATTGTTTAAATAATCAAATTTCGAATAAGGAATGATGAATGCTGGTGAAAAGTGCATGAAGAATATAAAAATATGTATCCTCGTCCATAGTGAACGTTCAAGGACGAAATAAAGTAAACTGACACTCAGATATTCAAATAATATTTATTATGGGCGCATTATTCCGGAGCTCCTTGCCAGATTTGAACAAGCACATCACCTAGCAGAACCTCAAGCAGAATTAATGATCCATCTTCTGAACATTATGTCCAAAAACGACCAGGATTTTGTTGATAAATAAAAGAAAGAGAGCAGAAGAAATGATGAACCCTGAGGTACACCACCATTTGAGAAGAATAGGTGCTTCGTTTCGCATGGAGACCATTAGGGTCATTGATACTCGTAGAACGCTACAGATCGGAAATTAAAGTAAGAGAGCTTTATTGACTTGAAAAGGAAAGAATTTTTCACCGCACTGAGAATTGGTGGAGAACGTGGACGGGGTATTACGAGACATTGTTTGGCACTCAGATACATGAGAGAAAAATTTTTCTCGGAAGGATGTGAAGGAGAACTGAACAAGACAACCAATTTCCATCAAAAATTCAACTCGAACAGAAAACAATTGGTCCTAGAAACCAACCTTGCGGCACACCCATTGTATTACATTGAATTCCTTTCCAGATTTCATTCATTAATCTATTTTCCAAGTGCGATCTAAACCAGTTAAGTGTAAACGTTCTAAATCCTGCGATTTTAAGAGCTTTAGAAAATCCACCACTAAGGATGCTCTTAAATCGACCACAAACAAAAAGAGATATTTTTTTTAAATTTGATGTGAAATGCCATCATATCCGCAGGATATTCAGAGTTTTTTAAAGTCTTTATCGACTCCCATAATTCTCAAGGGGTTATAAGCTCAAAGAAAATGAAATTGTACGATGGGCAATTGAAGATTAATGTTTGGTTGTATTGCTTCGACTTTAGAAAAGAAATAGCAATTCGAAGTGATGTGATGTGAATACTAATAATAATAAGGGACAAGTTGTACAAAACAGCTACTAGATCGGCAATGGTGTAACTTAAAACACTGTTATGGACTGCTGTCTCGAGCCGAAGGTCGCCCTGAAGGTAGGGTGACTGAACCAGTTTGATTGTGATATGAATCTAGATCTTCAAAGAAGTATTCACCTAGTAATGTCTTTCTAAGAACTGCTAGTGCTGAGCATGTGCCGTGGAGATGGGGGTTATTTTTCTCTTCTTCTTTGTCTCTGAAGCTTCTACAGAAATCATTTGACAGGACTCCCATTCTGATGGCATGCCTTCCTATCCGACAGTGTCTTGAAATTTTTCCTACTGCGAAGTTTAGTATAACTGATTTTATTGGTGAACCAGGTACCTGTCTGTTATCAACTAGAAATAATCCAGTACCTAGTTTGGCTAGCTCAACTGGTCCGTAGTGGCCTGGAATATCTCTGTTTCCTCGGACCCTGCACAGAGTAATTTAAAATCTGTCCGGAATCTCGTTAAGATAACGACCAACTTGGATCTTATTGTTGGCGTTTCCAAAGTATTGATCGTTGATTGGCTAGCTACATATCTTCACGGAGAATCTACTAAATATACGCTTAGAATATACTATAAAGTTCCGGAAGTTCGTTAAGCATGTAGGCTGTAGGCTGATAGAACAGACATTTCTGGTTCTTCTATGTTATGTTATGTTATTTTTTATTTCGCACCAAACTTTCTCTGCTTGGTGGCTTGAGATCCAAAAAAGTGTACCCACGCTGAAACTTCTCCATAGAGTGACGAATTATCTGCGCATTGAACCCATGATGACGATCGACCTCAAGATGAAATTCGTTTTGCGTATTTGCAACTAACCCGTGAACTAACCATAACCGTGGTTGGTTGTCATTGGTAACTTTGACAGCTGCTATTCATCAGCTCTTCCTACAACGAATTTTCACGAAAATTCACCAAAAACGAAAAGTCACCAAATCCTGTTCGAGTAGGCAAAAGTTTCGTAGTTTTTCGTAGAAGAGAGCGCTCACGAGAGACTAAAAAGTTTCTCCATGCAACGAATTTTAGTGCTGGAAATTTCTTTGCACTGATTTACGAAATCTGACAAATCTGTCAGATACCTGTACAAATTTGTTTGTTGTTTGTATGTACATATTTGCATACATTTGCTTTTGCCGTCTAAAAAGTGGGAACATTTCGTAGCTTTCGCGTTCGTTTACTTTTTTGTGATTTTACCACTCTCTGAGAGAATTTTTGGTGCAGAAAGTACGCGTCGCCCTTTATTTAGCGCTGAGTTTTTAGATTAGATCTCTTAGGGTTCGGGGGAATTTCCTTTAAATGACGTCAGGAAAAAGTAATCAAATTAAGTGTAAGGAGAGCTGATGTATAGTTTGTATTAACGTAAATGAGAAAAACAAAAACAAAAGCATTGCTGTTCAAACATTGTATTGCGAAATAACAACCAGACTGTGGCCTGTAAAACCGTAACAAACCGTCACTTTCCGAAAATAGTTTCAGCCAACATAACCTCGGCAACAATTAATTTATGTTTCCCTCATTAAAATGCCGCTTTCCGCTATTACGAGTAGACGATTGAATAAACCCAAGCCGACCTGAGACACGAAGGTAAATGCAAAGAATTTACCTATGTAAGCAACAAGCGGAAGCTTGTCCAACATGTGGAGGACGCAAATACCCTCCCAACACGGCCAGACATAATTTATTCATTACCCATTAGACATTCTTTGGGATATTTTGATTACAACCCGGAAACACAATTCCTTAAGCGACACGACCCCAATTTCGCAATTATTTCATTACACCGTCAGCCTTGTCCCGGTCAAAGGTTCGCTTTAATTCGGTAAATGTAATAATTTGTTGACTTTTGCATGAATGTGTACTTCAAGCACACACGGATTCGATTTCACTTTAACATGGATAGTGTTCCTTTCTCTTTGGCATGGAAAAAACGGATCCATTTCAATTGGAATTGCCTGCCAGCCATAAACATTGGTACAGGATTTATCAAGGATAAATTGCCATGGTTAATGATCTACTCGGAGTTGTTGTGAAAGACCCACATATGTATGTAGGTGGTTGGGTAATTAAATTTCATCTGTTCATCATATTTGTTCGTTCAAGGCCTAATTAATTGGAGACGCTTAAAATATTATTGAAATCTCTTTTGAAATCGCATTTGAATAACTGACGTGTAAGCTGGTGTTTTTCAATTACCGCTGCGCGCGTATTTATTCAAACTGGAGACTGGCATTAAAATTTAAGGGAACTCACGTTGTTTAAGCTTAATTTGCATAACAGTGTGTGTCATCGTCATCCCATCATCGGCTAATTTTGTGTGGTTTAGAATATTGGCTTCATGAATTGGATTCCACTTGAAGCGATTAGCCATACAGAAAACAACGATGTTGTTCTCAGTCAACCGAAAATAACACAACACACAGATACACAGATACACAGCCCAATCGTGTATCCATTTCCTCTTCTACTTCGAGTTCTAATCTAAACTAACAATCAAAAATAATAATAGAACATGGTCCAGTTGGGGGCGAACAGATAACAATGGACCACTCATCTTGACCAGCCGCCAAAAATCGATTTAAGAAATTAAAATACAAACATACGCTGCCAAGAGCATCCTGCTCTTCGTTTTTCTGTATCTCTTGGGTATTTTTTCGTAGCAATTTGGGGAAGCAAGTTCCCTTCAGTCAGTCGACGCAGTAGGCTAATATAGCAGTACCACTACCCTGTCAACGTTTCTGAAGATTGTTTCATCTATGGATCTAAAAATAATTTTTCTCATTCACATTTGACCGTAGTGTTTGCTTTTAAGGGTCACCGTACACAAAAGTATCTATTGGTTGTTGAAATTCATCGTTGATATCTAAATATGTCCCTGACTAGAAGTTTTGTCAGGTGTATTTATACGGCACCATTAATGACATTTTGTCTAGACATTTCGGGAGGTCGAAAGTCAATGTAGTGCTTTAAACCATAAACATGAAAGGTATTTCGATGGTTTGTTGGTTTGACGGCAGACAGATATAAAACAAAGTGTTACTCGTACTTACTGGTGAGTGTAACGAGATGGAACAATTGTTGAAATCAATTGCCGAGTATGTAAGACCGCATTGTCTGATTTATAAAAATAACTCCAACTTAACGACTTACCAATAGTAAGACTTAGACTTACCTACAGTCTAGTTCTTCATGTCATTTGTATTGCGCTGTTTGAACCTTTGTTCTTGAGGTTTTTTTTTTTAGAGCACGATGATTGGCATTAAAAGAAATGAAGTGGTTTTCAATAATTTTCCACCACTCTTCCAGCCCTAGCCCTGTTCGATGTTGTTTCTGCGTTCCTCTGACGTTGTTGGCTTGGAAGCATAAACCAACGACTTAACGTAATCTCATACAAAGAGATCCAGCAGAGTTGAATCGCCTGAGAGAAGTAGCCATTCGACAGCACCATTTCTCGATATTGGAGCATGTGGCACCATCTTGTCGGAACCACAAATCACTGATGTCAAGCCCATTCAATTGTGGCCTAAATTATTTTTCATGGCGAGGATTTTCATTAACGAAAAAATGCGATCGATCAAATTTTTGGCATGAAATCCACACCACACGAACACTTTTTCGGAATGCAAGGAGACTTCTGAAGCTCATGGAGGTTGTGGTTGTCCAATAACGCATATTTGGCTTAATGGTAAAGCCATTAGGCCAAAACTAAGCTAAGATGAGTTTTCGATGAAATGCAGAAATTTCTTCAAAGTCAACCGTAATCAGAGAAGCTCTCCAAATTATCTTTCTTGGGTTAATTTTATCATGCAAGGGTGTAGGCCAACATTGACAGATCATAAACAAAATTTAAAGATGCGTTGGTATTAAAATACAAAATTGCTATGTGAATTACAAGCAGAGAGTAGGAGATTTCGAAGCAATCATAAGAAACGAAGGATACTATCGCCTTTTGTAAAAATGTGAAAGACAGTGGGAGATAAAACGGACCCCTGAGGGGCGTCAACATTTATATGAAAGCCTTGAAACCATTGATAGTATCCATTTAAGAACAGACTTTTCGATGGACGGATTTTAGATAAAAGACCGCTTATTACCATTTTCATGAACTCTACTCGAGAACAGTCTAGAAATGATTTTGTCAGCAAATATAGAGTATAGTTCTCTAGATGCAAGTATATGAATAACGCATTGAATTGACTAAACTTATGTCAGACTAAAACTCCAGTCCGGTGGATAGGTTCATAGCTGAAAATATGAACTTTTCCTCTTGCTACTGATCATGAAACCAATCGATGTTACAAAATTTGATGAACAGAAGTCAAAGCAATATTTTAATACACTAAACACTAATAACCAACAAAAACTATACGTCATCAGTATAAATAATCTGAAAGGAAATTTGTCAGGATACATGCTTCGGGTGATCTTGTTTGTCGAAAATTTCTTTAAAAAATAATTGTAGTGATTGGCTTTAATTGCCTTTAGGCCTTAAGGTTTTTTGGTATTTTTATCCCTAGGTCGTATTTTCGCTTTCATTTTCCTTCAATCACAAATTAATTTCCAATTGTATTCCAGTTGTCAAACCCCTCTTTTCTAGACTATTTCGCCAGATATACATAGATGGAACGATTTTACTTTTTGTTCTAGGCTAGTAGAAGACTAGAGCATCCATTGTTCGTTACATTTCTGATGATCTTCTTCAAATTGAGAGCATAGCCAAAGTCGACAGGGATCTACTTTATGTTGTTTGTTTCAAACCCCTAGGTTAGGTTGGATAAATAGGTGTGCTTATTGATCAGTTTTGTTTGTGAATCTCAGAAGTATACTCAGTTCAATATCTCCTAGATCGCTCCTTGCAGAATAGCTCCTAGTCGCGCGATGCGATTGGCTATCACAAAGTGTCCTAATAGAGTATTCCTGCGACTAAGGTTCATGAGATCATAGATTGATTGTAGCGATTTCTTGTAGAACATGTATGTAGTAGATATCATCACCTTTCGGCTTCCTCGCTGGATTCGATTTCTATTTACCTGTTCCGTGTATTGCGCTCAAAAGGGCCTGAAAGTAGTTTAGATGTGGCGCTGCCCTTACTAGTACATCCACTTTCATGTGTTTTATGAAATATCATCCATTCTTTTGATGCAAATTTTAACGAGTTTGGACCTTATCGATGCTGACTGTAATGCTTTAATGACTGCTTGACTCTCAACATAGAAACTGATTATCTTGGGAGAAATATTTCCTTCGATAATCATGTCCGCAGCTTATTTTATTGCAGTGACTTCGGCTTGAAATAGTTCGGTTTGTACTGCGAGACCTGCAGCAGACCCCATCGGTATAGATAGTTAGCTCTTTCTTCGTACAGACTGAACCATCATCCCATTCCTTCCTGTTAGGAATCCTTAGAGCGAATTTTCGACTCCAGTTTGATAGTGGAATAGTCGCCAAGGACGCCGTTTTGGTTAATATATCAAGAGGAAGAAAGTTCAATACTGTTTCCAATGCTGCTGTGGACGTTGATCTCATTGACTGTTTTACTTGGCATTCTTTCAAAATCATACTTCTTCTCGAGCGCCTTCAAACCTTAGTTAAGAATTGATCTTAACAACGCAATGTGTAGCCACTATACCACTTCAAGTTTGAGATCCCAAGTTTTCCCGAATGCTGTTCTGCATGTGAACAGTGTCACGTAAGCCTTCTTCATTCAATTGTTTATGTATAGTTGCGAGGCCGTAACAATTTATTCCTTAAAATTAAGTTTACTTTGCGACAATGCAAAGCACTTAAAAGAGATATGAAATAAATGGTGCGAATTGGGCCGGCCGGCAGTATTATTGGCATTTGTTTATGACTGACAAGTTAAATGCTAATAAAACCCAAAGGAAGGAATCCCTTCAAAAGCAATACTATCCACTTCTCGACTTTCGGCAACCCAAGAACATTAAAAGAGGCCTTCGCATAAAACCAGATCACCATTTTTGACAAATGAAATTCGTCTATCGCATCTTCGACCTTTAACGACCACGCGTCCTCATAAAAAAAAATAGTACTCTCTCAACAAATAATTCAATTGTGCCCAGTCGAGCATAATCGATAAAAATACAAAGGACGCAGAAACCAATTTATTCAATCGAAACAAAAGAATAGCACCAGGGTATTATCCTTACCTTATCCATCCATCTCCAGATAGATAAGATCCCAATCCGAAATAAGAAAACAAAATCCCACTTTTGAAATAATTTTCCGACTTTCCTGGAATCTAAGGCGGCGGACGACCCAGAGGGGAAGTCACTGGATGATTGACGTGAAATCTCAAAAGCTACGGGAAAGTACAAAGAATACTTTTGTACTGCACTGCACGTTTCTCTCGTTGAGTAGAACAGCCAGAGATTAGCTCTCAGGATAACACTCAAAGGGAAACACTTACTGATTCAATTAAATGTTATTTCCCCCAAAAATACCCAAAAAAAAAAAAACCAACAAACTATAGACCGATTGAGACTAATTTTGCTAACGACTTCGATGCCAATTTCCGCCGCCAAAATACAAATAAAACACACAATACTACAAGCGGTTAAGTTACACCATTCAACGGATAACCACCCCCACTTTGAATACTAATTACAGTTTAAAATGGATATAATTATCCTAATTATATAATTGGCAATAAATTTTCAATTTAACTGGGGAATTCGTTTTCGGCGGAATTCATCGTGCGTTCCGTTCCGCACCGTCCCGCTAATTTTGAGTTCTGTCTAATTTTCATGTGTATTATACAATCGAAAAGTCGTGGAATAAATAATCTATCACCGCGGCAAGGAAGCTCATGAAATCCTGTCTTGAAGGGGACGTGGAACGACAAAGAAAAAACAAGTAAAAAAAGTACGCAAACTTCTTGAACTCAAATTGAATCGCAAATCCTGCGAGACCGTGAGAATGATGAAGCGGCAGAGAGGCACTCCTCTGGGGAGTTCCGTGGGAGGTTGGTCGTTTAATAATTTGACGAAACGGAGGAGCATTTGAATTGCTAATGAAGGAAGGCCAAGAAGGCTAGAATCACTTCGACGATGATAATCAGTAAGCGTTGTCCTCATTGGAAATTGCGCGACGACTGCAGGATTTCGCTGTGAATCCTTTCATTTGGGGTAGAGCTGTTCTGTGTGCGTCCTTTTAATCGTGAAAGGTTAATTTCTATTTCTTTTCTCTGCGCTCGTGCTGTGAAGGTTTTCATTAGAGTCCTTTTCAATGTGCTAGCAGAAGCTGTTTTCTGTCACTGCCTAGTTAATTGCTTTCAGAGTTTTTAAGGCTTTTTTTTATGTCCTCCCCCTGCTTGCATAGCATGGATGTATGAATGTTGGAGCATTTTCTTTTTTGGAATATTCATTCGCTGCCTACACAACCTAATAATTTCTTTTCTTTGATGTAAAAGTTTGGAAAGTGATTACTTTATTTCGAGGAAAATCTCAAGCAATTATTTCAAAAGGAAGGGAAGATTTCTTTTTTCTCATTTTTTTCCCCCGAAAAATGACAGCAATTACCAAGTGACATTAATTTGCATGGGATGGCTGCACAGCAAATGGGTTGCGATTCTTTTAAGACCGATTAAGAGACAGGATTAAAAGAGATCAAACAATGTGAACAATATTTTATGTATAATTATGAGTAGGTTTTGTGTAAGCTATGGACAGTAACCCTGGCAGCAGTGGATTAGTTTTGTTAATGGTCAAGCTTCACCAACGCAATAGACGACATCTAGACTATAAAACAATGATTAAGAAGCAGTAGACCATAAATAAGTCTAATCATGAAGCGTTTTCTTGTTATTTATGGTCAGGACTCGGAATAATTCCAACTCAAGGGTGCAGGTTACCGTGAAGGATTACTGAAAAGGACTGGCTCTTGATTGCGACAGATTAGCAATGAATAGGATTGCTATCACAGTAGAATGGAGTTTGTTTTTAGTGTCATCAGTTATAAGTATACTTTGCTTTAGACTACCAAATCATGGACACATTTTTCAAGCACAGGTCTTGGTTCTGCAAAAGTTGGCGAGTATGTTATGAATCCTGATTTATGGAGCTTGCTCATTAGCTTGGGAGAGTTGCAAAATGGAAAGCATGGTCTGCTCACTAAGCCATGCCAGTCGAACAATATATCATATAAAGTTATATCTACAGGTCACTCCACGCCTTCTCTCGTATGTGTGCTTATGTTGTAATTAGAAGAAATATTCCTGCACTTCTAGCATTTTTGTTCAGCTTTATCTCCAAAGCTCTCTTAGCGCCTTTTCATCGACTTTCTGGTCTGAAGAATATGCCTTCTTACAAGACATACGATCACCTTTCTTATAGGTCTAAATTACTCATTTTACTCAGGTTAAGGTTGGTAGCCCTACTTTCTGTAGGATGGTCCGACTCAGAGCCACTGGTAATTTGGGTTTTTTGCTGAGTACACCATTACTCGTTTTCATTATTAACTAATTCAGGCCTGATTAGACGATCGGTATTAAGTTTTGCTGTAAGGGTTGATCATCATGCCCCTCCGTCTATATGGCCTCCGTCTATTTTAAGCCTTAAATATTGAGATAAGAGGTTGAAATTTCATATCTAGGTGGTCACTACCACTCTACCACTCCTACTTTTTATAACTTCACTTGTTGTGAAAAACAAACTTTATTAGGACCAACCTTCTAGGTACTCAGATTGTCTACAGTTTACCCGCATCTTTTATGTGGCCACGCCCACGTATTGTGGGCGTTTTCATTTTAAAAAACGATATTGATTAAATTTTGCGAGCAACATAAATCTATAATAAAATGCAATACTTCCAAGCCCACTCTATAAAGGCTGCAAAAGAAGAAGGATAGGGTATTAAACATCTCACATTTATAATCCTAGTTCCTTTAACGTATTTATCTCTGTTTGTAAATTTTGACTAGGTTTGTCAAAGCAAGGTTTCACCTGGCCGGTAGGAGACCTCTTCCTAGTCAAAGATGGCATTACATCCATTTTATCATTATAATAAAGTTTAACTATGCATTCAAATTGATGCTTACTTACTTCATGGCCTTACAGTTCCGTTGTGAGCCTCAACCAACAACCTTCTCCAGTTCACCCGGACCTTAGCTAATTGTATCCAGTCCCATTTTTCTTGTCCGAGCCGGAGAGCTAATGCACATTGGCTCTACCTATTCTACCTATCTGAAGCGAAAGATATACACTTTTTTGACTACCTCGCTGTACAGTCTCCTCCTCGTTGAGTCTAAACGGTACCGAATATCTTACGTCAAAACTCAATTGCCTTCCCAGTCGAAAGAAACAGCGATTGGCAAGAATTATTCATCTTGAATCTTCTCCGAGGTACACCAGACTGTGAAGAACTTTCCTATGATGATAGGGGCAATGAGGCTGTTAACAAAGGTTTCCAACGTTCACACAATATGGCACATATGACCTTGTGCAAAGACGATGCTCCGATTCCACTCATCAGGCATACACACTTCTGACCAAATCTTAGAAGTTAATTTGTGTATGCACTCTACCCGTTCATTTGTCGCTCCTTTGAATAGCTCGACTGATGAGTCGTCAAGCTCAGTCGATGTTCTTCTCGACTCTTCACCTCATAGAGCTCATGAACAGCCCTCATCCTTCTTTTCAGCGCCACTTTGTATGGTTCTTGTTCAACTGCATGTTCCTGCCCGAAACTTTTGTACAAACCAGGAGTCTTGGTCCGAAGTGTCCGGACATCCTTCACATCGATCGCAAGGTGATTGACTTAGGACGTTCCATAATCATGAGAACCGTCTGAACCCGTCGAGTCCTGTTAAGAATAAGTAGTCTGAGTTTATTTCTTCAAATTCTAAAGTAAACTAAGCCAAACAGTTGATGAATGCATACCTAATGGCTGATTGACGTTTGGAAATGTCAATCGCTGTCATTCACCAAAAGGTGAAAATAGAAATTAAAAATTGAGAAATTCCCTAAGTAAGTAATAGAAAACGATATAATGTGTAATTCCTGTGAAAAGCATTCACTTTCTTCTAAATTTTTTCTGTTCAAAGCTAACCAATTTCATTTAGCCTCAAATGACGTAATTTTTTATGTAAAAAAAAAATCCTCAAATCAATCTGAACACGAGAATGTCAAAAAAAACAAACCAGTCTGTCAATCCTGTGTTAACAGGGTCAAAGCTGTCTCATGACAATTGCATTCCCACATGTTTTTCAGACAGTCCCAAAAATTTCATTACCTTTTTCTCTGGAATAAGAGCTTTACCAATGCACTAGGGTCCCTTCCACGTTCAAGAAAAAAGTAAATGACATTCACTCCCAAGTAGATGACATTCTTTCTATTCTCTCCTTGATGCATCGTCTTAAGAGTTGAAAAGACTTTGACATGGAACTGAAGCAATGACCTAAAGCTCAACGCGCGCCGTCTGCATCAAATGAACACCGACAATCAAAGAAATAAGTATAAATCCTTTTAAAAGAATGACAACCTTTCTTTGTCTGTTGTTTATTGCCTAACAACGAAATTCGACTCTGCACAGCTCTAATCAAATTAAAATAAAACATGCACCTTCAGTCTATTGCTGTGATGTGAATCTTTTCTTTCTTTCCTCTGATTCGGGGCAAAATAGATTTCCATCATTATCTGATTGAAATAGAAAAAAGGACGAAAGAAAGTGGAAAACTTTGCCAAACTAACTTTGGGTAAAACAACTTTATCCGACACCGGGCGGTCGCTGGAAGAATTAAATGATTTTGCACCGACCATTCATAAAAGCATTCCGGCCAAAGAAGTCCGAAAAAAGGTCAATAAAATCTCGCACAGCACGCGTACGAGGGAGCACCAACTTTTTTCCAAAGCAAGTTGTTCAATTTTTTGCAAAAAAACAACAAAAAATTAAGGACATGGAACGACAGCACGTACCATACCATCGCTCGTCATTCAGAGTGGAATTAAATTTGCGCCATCCTGTGTATGTGCAAATTGCTTTCGATAATTAAATTAATATTACATATGAATGCGATCAAAATCAGGAAACGTAATAATCATAAATCTGAGGCAAAAAAATGGGGAGCTCCTTGCTGTACTCAGAGTTATGGAATAGTTTGTTGTTGTACACGTCGTGGTTCCATATTAACGATATCGCCTGTCATCTTCCAGGGGTAATTTCAAGTACATGCCATGTAAGGCCATAAATTGGGGAGGAAGTGGTGGCGGCGCCATCTCCCGCCGCCGCCGCCGCCGACGACTCGATGCCAATGAGAGGAAGAAAAATTCTCACATCGTCGTCGTCTTAGATTTTTTTTTTTTATTTTTTTGAATATACGGCACAAGTACTGTGATACATACTTGGCCGCTGCTGTTTGCCTAGGTCTCCGTCGTCGACGTTGTCGTCTATGTGCTCTTGTCCTCTTGTGCTCTTGTGCTCTTGTGCTCTAGCCATATGCATTCACAATTTCAGACTATTACGTGCCTCTTCAACTATTCCCCATACTTGTGGGGCGCTGGGGGTTGGAGCGAGGACGAATACGACAATTTTATTACCCTCAATTTTTCTTTCGCACAAAATGTCTCCTCCAGACGTTTGTTCCTTGGCTGTGTATAATGCCATGACTTGTCTATGAGTGTGTATGGGTTTTGCATAAAAGGCACCTTTATGACCTGGACACTGTGGAGCATTGTGGCTTAGTGCTGAATGTACGCTTCTCAGCTTCCTAACTAATTGACATGAGCCTTTTCCAATTAACGCCAATCGTAGTGGCCAGCATTCGCCTGTCGTCGTCGTCGGCAGTCGGAAGAATCGTAATTCGTTCAGGATTCCATAATCCCATTTCAGTTTTGTTTTAATGAACTACGAAAACATGTAACAGTGTGTCACGGAAATAGTCAGATGGAATCTGATTGTTCGCTGAGTTTGCTGGTTCTGGTAGTACTAGACTTGATTAATTTGAAGAAAGATAATAGCCTGACAAATTTATACAGGTCTGATCAGAAACGTGATGTGAAACGTTAAGAAATTACACGTGCAAGGTCTAGTTCCTTGACTAGCAATTATAATATTGGAGCACGCGTCGTAAGGGTGAGTCGCTCAATTATTTTCGAAAAACAAGGTCCCTCTTCAGGAACAAGGCATAATGAATCGGCATTAGTATGTGGACAAGGACCATAGATAGTAGATATGTATCTCTACCACGGACCTAATATTTTTAAAATAATTCAATATCTTATGTACTATAGCCGAGTAAATAAGTCTGACCCTTGAAACCAGCAGAACCGTAAAAAAAAAAGCGTTGGAGGCTACTAACCATTTTTCCTAAATCATCGAACAAGTAGGAACATATGTATGTAAGTGGAATCTTCTTACAAAGGATGTGGAGCATAGTATCCTCCTCTTCAGCGAGGAGGCCCAACCTGCCAACCTATCCCGTAATGATGGAAGTGCAATGAATATGGCCGTCTATCAGTTTCGCTAGAGTTTTCAGATGATATGATGATAGACTCTTGGGTCTGACTCTGTAGGATTAACATGCGAGCTTATTTTTAAAGCTCCATCCAAAATTTTGGAATATGCATCAGATTCAGTCCACTCTTGAAGGCTACAAGGAGATCCATAGTAAGTTGGATTTCAGCAATCATCTTGGCAATTTAAATAAAACTGCTCTTGCTCTTAAAATTATGACTCACTGAGCTATATTGGCAAAGATAGCACAGGCATTTTTAAAGGATACAGCATGTAGCAGCTAGGAAATGAAAATATCGTTCAACAGCTTAAGTAATGATAAGGATTTAGCAAATGAATCTAAGACATTTGTGAGCCTTGAGGCCTGATAGATCTTTCCTGGCCTGGTTGAAGAGCCGTCTGCAGTAACTCCGAAAAATTCGAATTTCTTGTCTTCACCAGGGAGGTTTGTGAGAATATGGATTTTCCTACACTGCCCCTGTCCATGGACCAATTTTTACATATGGGGCTCTTGAGTGGTGGCCAAGGCACAGAGATCATGCTACATTGTTATGACCGGTCCTTCTTTTACCACTTAATCTACAAATAAAACTACAGGCACCACGGTTTCATTTAAAGGAAATCATTTCCCGACATCTGTGATAAATCGGATGGCATACTCATTATCCTTGACTTCGATACGCCGTACCGGGAAAAGGAGGTTGCAATAAACACCGAGGGTTTAAAACCGATAGGGTCAGGGGCTCAGGTATAAACTTTATAGACATGGTCCTGCAATAGCCTTTAAACTTTCGGACACATGCATCACAGCTTCCACAAGTATGACTGACCTAAAATGGTCCAACTTAGGACTTAGGTGTCCAAGATGTTTTAAAAAAAAAAATAAATACTTAACGCAACAGGTCGATGGAACCCAAGGCCTAGCTTCTCACAACCATTCGTGTCGTGCGTGTTATACTCTTTACACGAATGGAAGAGGCCTACTGTTTAATGCCGTGTCCGAAGGGCAATTTGTTATTTGAGAAGCTTTCTCAGGACAGTTGTACTCTCGGATGTTTGTCAGACGCTCGCCAGAGGTGGGGCCGCGAAAAACTTTTAGGTGTTCCGACTGGGATTCGAACCTAAATCCCCAATCGATGGGTAGTAAAATTTTGTATGGAGAAAACCTTCTTCAATCTGCCTAAGGAGAGATGGGGCGCACATTCATCTTCTCGTGTTTTATAAAACTCTTGACAAAATATGATAATCCGAATAGACACTATAGGAGAGTGCACATCTCATTTGATTTGCGAATGCCCAAGGCTATGCAGAATTGTGTACGAAAGCGGCCCTCGGTGTATACCAATTCGAAGACCTGGATGATGATCTTTCAGGAAAGCCACCAAAGAGACTGTGTAACTATCCCAAAGCTAAAAACCAACTTTTGTCTTAGTTTTCGGGTAAACCCACAACACGAGTTCAATCTGCTGGTGATTCAAGTGCTAACTACCTACCTACCTATGGTGTACCTTATGGTAGACTCATAACCCCACACTACCCACCTACCCAGTGCAACTGAGTCCAAGTGCTTGAACTTAGTGCTACAAAATAGGGCAATCGCTTAATATTTTATCCGCTGAAGTCTGAGATATCCTGCGATGCCCTTTCATAGCTTTTCACTCCACACCGTGTTTCACCATGTCCACGGCGGGAAAGAGGTCGCCTTCCAGTCAGTCCACTTACGTTCGACCCTCACTATATAGATGAAACAAGCTGACTGCGAGTGTTGAATGTGAAAAATTATTTGCAATACACCGTGTAATTGATTTAAGTTCGTTTTTACCTGAATTTAATGCAATCATCCAATTAATGAACCTTACTCCTCGGGGTGCAATTCAAAACCGTTATTCTATCCTTACGTGCCATAGTAGATAGAGTCGTAATACGTACATAAATCGATACATACGTTGAATGCATCCCCTGGGAGAGCTGGAGGAAATTGTTTTGCGGATATTTTATTGCTCTACCAGGGCGTTTTGATTTATTATTGATTAATTTGAGTGATTTAAACGGCTTTTGCTCCAGATTCCAACATCAAACGATTGCCCAAATATGGTTTGGGGCTGTTCGTTCATATGTATCTCGAAAATTGATAGCTACCTAGGTATATGCCCCAAATACCTTCCGGTAGATGCAAATAAATGTTCAATTTATGAAACATACATACTTTTCAAATTAAATTCCAAAATTGGGTCGTATACCCGTATACGAGACCTTTCCTCGTCCAAAGCCAAATCCCCTTCGAATTGTATTTGCTCAGTATTTGTCCAAACATTTGTTATCGCCAAGTAGAATAACCACTTAAAGGGGGGGGGGACAACACTGACTGAAAAATCCTTTATGACCTTGGGCTGCTGCCAAACACCACGAGTGTGTATACGAGTATGTGTAAGTCTACCGAGGATTGGGGAGATTTTTTTGTGTTATATGTCAAGATTATGCTTGTGCGTGCCAACGTTATTGTGTACCTATTTCATAGAAGGGGATAATAGGCGTAATATTCGTTTGGCTTAAGGGAAACTAGATTGCTCGAAAGGGGGAGACTTAAAAAAAACAAACAAAAAAAACGATGATGAATGTATCATTCAACATAAAGAAGACTTTTCCGAAGGATGAGTGGCGTTGTTCAACTTTTAAGCACACCAACCACCCACAGAAAGTAGGGATTTAGTTCCTTACATCCTCATAAATACGAAGACACAATACTCGTACACACATCGAATGGAATGGGAATAGGAAAATAAGTTTTGAAAGTTGGAAAGTGATGTTATTGATTTTTTTTTCATTTTTCTTTGACCTACATATGTATGTACATGTTCGTAGATACATTTCCAAGACTTGTCCTATGGTTTGTGGTGATGTTTTCCAATTTACAATCGAAAAGTTCTAACTGCCTAATAAAGGTTCCCATTTCGGTACCTTAAATGGTTTTAGTTGTTGGATCATTGTTTATTATTGTGGGCCGAGTTTTGATGGATCCTCCTTTAAATGTTCATTGTGTGTGGGTGTAATTGGTAGCAGGTTTCGATTTATGCTCTTCATTGTGGTTTCGATTTACCAATGAAACTAATAAACCTGAACAACCTGTGCATGAGTGCTTGGAAAGAAAAATCGTCATAACCAGTCGATTGCTGCACTAAATGGTGCACTATGATTTACAATGGCCATAAAATGCAATTGCTACAAGAGCAGCATCTGTGATCAATAGGGGGGGAGTCTTTATTTGCTTCCACATTGTGGATGGAATGAAGTCATACATATGTTTGTGTATGCAAGGATTTGGTTTGGCAGCACTCTCGGTTAATGGATGTGGATGCATTAGGATGGCCACCCACTGTGAATAATGCTGAATTTATAAAAGAGACAGCGATATGCTGGGAAATTAATTGATCTTACTTTTCCGATTTTCATATACCTTATGTGAATGCTTTTCCAGTAGCAGCATAACAATTTTGCAATTTTGACACAAATGGACCTTTAAACTTTTTTTATGATCTGTTGACATGAAAACGTCAGTCAAGGTTTACATTTTTATCGCGCTGAAGTTCATAAACGAGAAATGTTTGGAAATTATAAAAAATTACTTCCGAAATTCTGATTCGGAAGTAATAATCGTTCCACCAGACAAGATGTAGGTATTACCGTGGATAAATTCGAGTCAACATACTGACTATAGGATATTCCTCGCCAGTGAGATAACCTTCGAATTACCGAAAATATCGCAGCCGTAAGTCTTCTTCTTCTTAGGTGGCGCTACAGTCCGGGGTGGACCTGGGCCTCAACCAACAAGCCTCTCCAGTTAGCGCGGTCTTTGGCTAACTGCCTCCAGTTACGCACTCCAAGTTGGTTGAGGTTCTCTTCCACTTGTGCACGCCACCTAAGGCGAGGTCTTCCTCTACTGCGTTGTCCCTCCGGGATGGATTCGAAGACTCTTCGGGCCGGAGCGTTGATGTCCATCCGCTCTACATGTCCTAGCCATCTTAGACGGCTAATGCGTACTTTTCTGACTAGGTCGATGTCGCTGTACAGCTCGTAGAGTTCGCTGTTAAATCTCCTTCTCCATAGCCCGTCAACGCAAACGGGACCGAAAATCATCCGAAGGATTTTGCGTTCGAAACGACCAAGGATATCTTCATCCATCTTGGTTAACGTCCATGCTTCTGCGCCATAGAGCAGGACTGGGATGATGAGGGTCTTATAAAGAGTTTCCTTGGTGCTTCTTGACAAGGCCTTACTACTCAATTGCCTTCTTAGGCCAAAGAAACAGCGATTGGCAAGAGTGATCCTTCGTTTGATCTCTGAGCTGATATTGTTGTCAGAGTTTATAGCGGAGCCGAGGTATACAAAGTCCTTAACTACCTCAAAGTTATAACTGTCTATTGTGACGTTCTGTCCAATTCGTCGGTGTTGTGTGTCCCTTCTAGTTGACAGCATATACTTGGTTTTGCCCTCATTTACAGCTAAACCCATTTTTGCCGCTTCCGTTTCAATACCAGCGAACGCACCAGTGACAGCCCGCTGGGTTCTGCCAATTATGTCAATATCGTCGGCGTACGCTAGTAGTTGCACGGACTTTTGAAAGATTGTGCCTCCGGTGTTGGCTTGTGAGTTTCGCACAATTCTTTCAAGTATGATATTAAAGAAGTTACATGACAGCGCGTCACCTTGTCTAAATCCCTTTTTGACATCAAAGGTCTCGGTGAGATTGTTACCGACCTTGACGGAGCAGCGAGCATTCTCCATCGTCATCCTGCACAAGCGAACGAGTTTGGCAGGGATGCCAAAGCTAGACATGGCTCTGTATAGCTCGTCTCTATAAATGCTGTCATATGCGGCCTTGAAATCGATAAAAAGATGGTGAGTATCGATTTGGACTTCTTGGGTTTTCTCCAGGATCTGCTGTAGTGTGAATATTTGATCGGTTGTGGACTTTCCGGGTCTAAAACCGCACTGATAGGGGCCAATCAGTTCGTTGACAAGTGGTTTCAGACGTTCACACAAAACGGCCGACAGGATCTTGTATGCGATGTTAAGGAGACTAATGCCTCTATAGTTGGCGCAATTGAGGGGGTCTCCTTTTTTGTGGATCGGGCAAACGATGCTGAGGTTCCATTCATTCGCAGCCGTAAGTGCTTCAGTTTAAAATGAGTCAAATCAGTCAATTGCACGCCGTTCACAAAAATTCGGAATCTCTTGGTCCACATTATAGCGAATTTAGAGTCAAGATCTTAGCTTACACCCTTACAATAGCAAATTCCCTCAAGATACTTCTCCAATTGTGCTCTACAAAAGAAAATCCTGAATTACATCGAAAATGTCTGTGAAATGTTTGGTTGCAACCAGATGGTGCCACATGCCAACGTAAAATAGTCAACGTTCCGGCCAATATTTGTGGAAAAGGGGTGGAAATGATCGCTGTGGTGGAAAAGCCTTACGATAATACGGATAGCTTGACATATGCTCACATTTAGGTCGAGGTTTTTATTTGGCTTGAAGCGTACGAGATTCATGAACTGCTATGTGTCTGTAGATTTTCACATCTTCGGCGTAGGCCGATAAAAACTGATTTTCAATGATGAAGTCAATGTCATTAATAGACAAGATGAAGAGAAAAGGACCAAGATGGCAACCTTGAAGGGCACCGAAAGTGGCAGTTATGGGGGTCGGATATAGAGATCGACTTTATGTTGTCGTTCTTTAAGGTAAGATTCGATCCATTTTATAAAACCCGACCGAAAGTCAAAAGCTTCAAGTTTGTAGAAAATGCATTGTCGAAGCTTGTCTTAAAGTCGGTGGCAATTGAATCGACTTCTTTCCCATCACCTAATGGCCACAGAGTGTTAGTTATGAATTTTCTTAAGTCTGTAGTTATTGATTTACTTTGAGAAATTTGTGTTGATTTGAGGAAAGATACGTTTGCAATCGAAGAACATTGTATCATGAACAAGGCTTCCAAACATTGATGGAGCATCGGGGGCGGGGATCTACTGCCAAATGCCACCTCCCAAACTTTTGTCCAGGAAAAGATTTTTGCTGTACTAAAGGGCACGGAACTATTACTCAGTACCCGATTCCAATGAACCTCCATTAATATCTACTTAGACAGTCACTCAGCCCTTAAGGCATTCATGAAGCCAAGTATTAAAGGTTATTAAGATCGCATACAAGGCTTCGTTCCCAAAACTCAACTAAAACATGTGGAAAGGACTGCAAACCTGTAAACCTCCCAAGGTCATGATCGATCGATCAGTCTTGCTACTGTCAAGCCAAGAGAACACTCGAACTAGGCATGAGAGGATCAAGATGAATGATCGGTCTAAACAAATACTTTAACGTTTAGTTACATCAAGCATCTGATCGGGATGCGATTAAGAAGAACACTTCCTCGGCGAATGCTCTGTATTAGGAGGAGAAGACAGGCCTTGTCCAGGCTTACCTATTTTAGAAGTTACACTTTCCTGAAGACTCCTAAGATTCGTTAAAAATAGAAGACGTTTCTCGGAGTAGTGAACTCTACCCGACTGCTCATCCCTATTCATTTTCATCCTCCTTCTGACCAGTTTCTCTAGATGGGAACACAACATACCCGTTCAGGGGCCTACGTGCTGAGGTTACTTTCCTCTTTCTAACCAAACAATCAACCAACATGCTTTCCAAAACTTTGACTGGCCTGTAGTTGGAAGCTTAATTTTTAAGACCTTTTGGGTGGAAGGGGAGTATGAAAGAGCTCTTCCAGAGCAAAGGAAAGACTGCGTACAAGGTGAACTGGAAATAATTTTTTCATCAATATTATAGGAGATGAATTTACCAAAATATCGTGCGATATTCAACCGCTCATAGAGGCTGCTAGCATCCACGTATAATGGGGATTAAGTCCATTATATATTTGTCAATCAAAGTCAACTGTGGACTTATGACCTTGCCCGGGATCATGTACCTCGCTTGGGCTGCATAGAATTACCTCCATCTATTTATTTACTTTTAATTACCTACTTATAATCCCCCGTTGTGTACACAATTTTGAATACAATTCCATAAATGCAAATGAAGAGTGTAATCTATAATTGCAATTACGTTTCAATAGTTTTCAATCGCGTCCACCTGGCTGGCTCTTTTGTTTTGTGTTTATGTTAAACAAGGGATAAAATCATTTTAGGAATAATTAATTCAATTCCATACATTGGTAGGTATGCACTCGTTGCAAATTCACAAATTAAAATAATAACAATGTGCTCACATGGTTCTAAATTGCAATGAAAACCGTGTTTTAAATTGTATGTCATCCTGTCACCTGCGAGACACATGTTCCTTCGCGCAAATAGTCAATTGTTCAGTCTGTATGTTAATTCGGATTAATTTAAATCGCTCTTGGCAATCAAACCGACCGAGAGGAACCAATGACACAATCTGTAACAAAAAACAAAGTGTAGCATCCCCATTGACAACAATGCGGCACGGATGCGACGTAAGGCCCCCTCTTCATCACATAAATCATATCGCGCAGCGAGTTCAAATGAAAATCTAATTACTTTTTGCCAGAGTAGGTACACTTGGACAACATTGTACCCCAAAACAATTGCATCCTCTCGCATGGGTTATGGCAAATTGTTTTTGGCACCACGTACGACAATTGAACAACATTAATTTCAATCAAGCACGATCAGGACGCACGCTCAGGAAGCAAGTGTCGTGTCACACTTGCATTCCAAATAGTTGTTTTTAAATTGATTTTTGCTTAAAAATAAATCATTGATGCGCAGAATATAAATAGAATGTCATTTGTATGGTAATTATTTATTAAGTCGTGCGTCTAAATATAGGAAGAGCGGCGAGGACCGTTCTCAAGGACTTTTGTGCTTAATCAGAACCATTCGCACATGAGGGATGTTTTATGTTTAGAATTAATAACTTTCCTAAATATGTATCTACATATGTATATGCATGTATGGGTATTTTTTAATTTATTCGGGCTTTCTCTTCTATTTTCTAGGTTCACCTTGGGCCGGTGCCAATTTCAGCATCATGACGGGACTTTCATTGCTATTGCCGCCACCGCTGTCGTTGTCGTCTTCACTGTCGTCTTCGTCTTGGTTGTTGTCATTGCAACCGCACAAACTGGTGACAGTGAATTTAAATTACCCATCATCGTCACTATTGTGTTTAGTAGTAGCGAATTTAGTGCACAGCGCCGACTATCAACCACTAATACCAGGTGAACAGCACCAGAAAACGTATAGGAAAGCGCTTACATTTGCAAACCGGAGACGATCGGTTGGTGATCATAAAAATAGGCAGATACACATTGCGAACATCTGTCGGAAATAAATCACATTTTGTCGCAAACAAATCTAAATACACACAGAAAAAGAGAAAGAGAGAGAGAGATATATAGACGGACCGTATCTAAAGATAGCTACTCAAGTGAAAATATTCCTGCCGAACGAAATACTATTGAAAGAGTAATTCATACGCACCCATACACATACGCATACACACACACATACATACAAGACAATCCTCGACTGTGTCCTTTTCATTTTGTATCAATTTTTGTTCGAAAACGATTGAGTCTGAACCATAAACCATATACCAACAGCAATGTCGCCCGCCTTCAATCTATCCTCGATATACGGATCGGCGGGACCACCCACCCGTTCTATGGCCGAGCACTTGACCGGCACATTGGCGCCCAACGATCTCGCAGGAGCAGCATTTAATGCAACAGATGGCGTGACGGAGAGCGACAGTGGCGACAACGAATGGATTGATAGCGTATGGCTGACGTGTAAAGCATCTTTGATGATATTTATAATAATTGCCGCTATTTTTGGCAATTTACTTGTAATTATTTCTGTGATGCGAAATAGAAAATTAAGGTAAAATCAATTAACTAAACAAAAAAAACAAAAACAAATTTTATACGACCTAACGCCGCCGCCGTTGAGTTCTACTCCCACTTGACACAGACAACGACAACCGACTACGAAAACGACGACGACGCGCAAATTGTTTTATTCGAGCATTAAATTAAAATTAATATTATTTCTGTTTCATTTCAGAATCATTACAAATTATTTTGTAGTCTCCTTAGCAATGGCCGATATTATGGTTGCAATAATGGCCATGACATTTAATTTTAGTGTTCAAGTAACGGGAAGGTGAGTGTGTGTCATCGAGCTTGCAATTTTCTGCAAACATATTTAGCCATGAAAATTTGTTTTTTTTTTTCTTGGTTTTCAAAAATCCTACCTCGAGGTTAATTAAGTTTTATTTACGGGGTCAATGCGACAATAGATTATTGACTTGACTTTGAAGTTTGGTATTCTAAATATTGTTAGTATTATTATTTTATTTTATTTATTTTCTTTTCGGTTTTACGGACCACTAATTTTGTGGAGACAATTATAAATTTAAATCATGGGGTGGTTGTTGGAAAATTTTCTACATTTTATTTTTGTTAAACATAAGTATGCGGATTAGGTTAAAAAAAAAACTATTTATATACCTACCAGGGGAATATTAATGATTTGTTTAGAAAATAGAAAATGCGTTGGAAATTAATATTTTAAAAAAATCCGAATATTTTCGGAATATTCTTGCAGAAGATGAGAAATGCTTCCAAGCTTCGGAAATACATACATAATTCTAGTGGGTATCTCAAGATTTATAGTGCATTCTGTATCGAAAATAAATTTAGTCGCAACGAAATCATTTGTAGATGAGTTTTCGGTTGAAGGTTAGTTAGGTGGCTTTTATCTGTTTTCGGTAGAGAAGATCTCTTGGAGTCATTTCGATTTATGAACGAATATTAAAGTTGGCAATATCTTCAAATCTACTTTCTTGAGGAGGATAATGCAGGGCAGCTGCAGTGATGGTAAACAGGTGATTCATCCGTTTCTTCATCCATACAATCGTTTATCCATAATTCCAAGCATCAAGACGTGTCTATCTAACGTATAATGACACAGTAGTGGTCAGGATAAGGTACCTATGCCTGGTCTGCTGACGAGTATGATACTCTCAGCAATGCCTAGATGAAGCCCCCCGTTAGCAGTCGAGAGTCTCTTTTTAGTGTCACTTCTTGCTAGTTCATCTGCTTCAGAATTTACTTAGACATTCAAGTGTTCAATGGCACGGAATAAGATTACAATTCTTTGATATCGTATACAGAGATCCATGACATAGACCCCACATTTGGTGATTATAGTCCTTATACAGTGGCTTTAGAAATATCTATAACCTTCGCTTGACATTCATTGCAAAAATCTGGTAGTCCACAAAACATGCAGCGGGAGAGATTGCAAATAGTCCGGTGCGGTGTAATCTCCGGCATTCTATATCCTTTAGTAAAGAAAATGAGTCCAGTTTTTGTCCATTTCCATAGTGGTAAGGCTGTTTCCATGATGTCTCGGATGTTTCCCATTGACTGCTATAGCTTCGTCCTTTTCTAGGGACACAAAGGCCTGTAAATGTCAATGGGTGTTTGTGAGTTCTTTGTGACATATGTATATATACTCTATATTAGTACATATGTAGCATTCATAAGTTTTCCAGTATCCCTAAAGAGCCAACGATATTTCAAAAACAGCAATATTTTAAGAGTAACTTTCAAAGTTAGTTCAATATGTCCGCTGCTTACTTTTTTCTGAGGGTGCCTAGGTATTAAGGGGTCAAAAATTCAATGGTTAGGAACAGAATAATACTAAAGTTTTCCAATGGTAGACTCCTTTCATTCGTGTGAAGAATATAACAAGCACAACACGAATGAATGTGAAAAGCCAAACCCTAATCCCGCACGTCATGTTGCTTGTCCATGGTTAAAGCCGTATCCGAAGGGCAATTTGTTATTTTGAGAAGCTTTCTCAGGAGAGTTGTACTCTCGGATGTTTGTCAGACGATCGCGAAAGGTGGGGCCGTGAAAGAAAAACGCACCAATCACTTGACCCATGGCGGCTACAAAATTTAAAACTTAACTGAATTTTGGACTAATTTTTGAAAGTTCCTGAAGTCTTACTATTATTTTCTTAGTTAGTTTAGCTAGTTCTATTAGTTTCACTTAGTTCCCCTCTATACACTGTAGAGGGCAGCATATACACTGAATTAATACAAATAGTTGCATTTGTTCCTCATGTCCCGATAAGTTCCTCTTCTCAATCCCACTTGAAATTCACTTAGTACATCATTTTAACTCACTATTTCGCATACATATTGCGCCTGAAAAATGCAACAAATATTCGCCAAAAAGTATACAAAATGGTGGCATCGTTAAAAGGATCCTCTGCGTTCACGCAACCTTTGCATAGATTAAATCGAACCCTTTACCCCGCCTAGTCTAAAGTTTACGGTGAATAAATGTGGGCGAGTGTAATCCTCTCAGGCCAAAAATTTTGCCTAAATTTTAAGAGCATTCTGTTTAAATTTTGCGTTAATACTTTCACCATTTTCACACTTTCCCTACACCGAACACAAAATGTCTGAGAGAACAAATAAATCCAGCTGCGGATTTGCATGGTTTGAATAATATTTTTCAATGCAAACCCTGTCGGTAGTACAGCACTGTTTGTTGACTTTTCCAATTTTGAATATCCGGATGGTTCTGCCCGAGAGAGTGGCAAAACGCTTACCATGCTATTTGTACCCCCCACTACTATGTACTTTCCTTCAACGTCAGTGCACCTGTGGGAACATGAAATCAAGAGACTGCTTGGGTGTCGTAAATAAATTAATTAAAAATCACTTCCGGGAGTTGTGACATACCTTTGATCCCTACATTCTGAATCTAAATTGAATTAAGTACAAACTCCATCAAGTATTTAATGTGTTCTGACACACAAAGCTGTCAGCAATGGGCCGTCTAATGACCTGCATTTACTCTAACGACTCATCATTTTGCTTTGCATTGACATTTGATGCAGAAATTACATTTTTTATTGGCACTAAGTGACAATAATAGTTGATTCATAATGACGCGCTCGGGCAGATGGACGGATAGGTAAACAGTGCTGACACTTCTTCTTATAAAATCAAATTACATTCACATTATTCTTGCGAACTTTGTAGTAGACGTCGTTCTTTGAAATATAATGAAAGAATTAAATAAAATGGAAGATACATCATTAAAAAATAACAACACATCTCTATAAAGTGCTGAAGAACTCAGAAGAAAAGACTACACCCTCGAATAGATAATCCAAGGCGTTTTAAAGTGTACACCAAGCACCACCTCCCGTATCTATAAAAACTTGGTGAAATGTTCCTTTAGGGGGGTTCACACTGATCAAACGAGTAAACTTGCATGTACACTCATAAACCGATTTGACGAAACATTTGATCAGTGTGAATCCCCCCGTATTGATAAAATACAATTCGTCATCCGTACATTTTACGACACAGTCAAAGAGTTTTTGTTTTTTATTCAATCCAATAAAACAGACAGTACAATGACGAGTATAGTGTACAGAAGAGCCCATCAACGTCTACGTGATAGTTTCAAATAACTGTCACAAGGACACATATCTATCTATAACCCAATATGAATGAATATGTAATTCGTTCATAAACTTACAAATGTAATAGTCTGTCTGTCGGAAAATGTATCTACAGAGGAGCGAAGATAAAAATTCTTGTGAAGTCAACGTATCTCTTTAGTCTTTCAATCATGGAAAAGAAAACATTTTCTTGCTATTACTGAGCAGATGGAAGAAGGGACCCATCCTCAACTGTGGATCCAGGCAAAGTTTACTGCTCGAACTTGTATTAAATAAAATAATAAATGGAAGGAAAAACGCGAATCCCTGTGCTTCTTCCGGGAATTTTATTGATCTTATGATGTATGAAGTAAGTAAGGCAAGCTACAATAAAATGCAGCAAGATGCCTGTCCGTCAAAAGTAAATTGAATTTGTTATCGGTTCATGGTGCATATGGACGTCGTAGGGGAAATTTTATTTATAGTATGGGAAAGTTATATTTAGAGAAGCAAGGTAGAGTAGAATGCAATTCCAACGCGTGCCTTGGGTGACTTGGTTTCAACCTTGAAATGGGACTCCCCCTTTTTTTCTCAGATATGCGTGAAGTTAGCTGTTGTTGCTTACTAGGTTGTTGCTTCAATACGTTCGCAAATTACCCAAATTCTTTGTAAAATTCGAGTTCGGTAGCAACAATTTTAGGTACAATTTTCATTTCAAAAGAATTTTCAAGTCAAGTTATGTAGCTACTCGAAGCCATTCGTGAAATGTCATTGCCCTCCCAACAATTGACTGCTTGATGTGGGTTTCATTCTGAATGAGTCATTAGCCCATACGTCTTCTTTGATGATATTGGCAAACTCAGAACCAACATCAGACGGTAAATTATCATTACCCTCGACTGCAGCCTAAACAGCTAGGTGTCTCCAAATGCACAGTTTTAGACTTTCAATTTTCTGCAGACTTAAAAGACTTCAAGTGTAATTAGAGCAAAAGAAACTCATAGGATTGTGCAACATTAAGATGAATGTGCGGCCGTCTCTCATGGAGATGTGTGAACAGTTTTTTTCATCTCTTATCCAGCTCTGTCCCATAAAATACTATACTCTACATATCTAGAAGCTCCTTTCTTTGACAACTTTTTGCAAAAGTGACAATGCTGGCTTATAGAGCTGTATCAGGGGCTTTTAAGACAATGAATGGAAAGTAGGGACAACACAGATGGAAGGGAAGCAATTGAATGAATTATTGCTAAACAATTGGGTTCAGATATTTCTATTTCATATTAAGGTATCTGTGTCACCATGATGATATTTTGTTCAAATAAATTAGGCAAGAGCATGTTTGTGCCCTAGGTCACGCATAAGTGCTTGGAAACAAATCATGTCCTTGCAAATATTCCAATAACACACCATCACTGTATATCAACCCATTGTTAAGGGGTAAATAATCTGTCTCTTACAACCAAGATCGTATAAATAGAAACTCGTGCAGAAAGCATCTGGTCTATCCCATAGACCATGAATCCCACTTTAATCCTTCACGCTGATGACGCTAAGGAAAGCTAAGAGTTTAACTTATTTTTCATCCTTAATAGATGGCTGTTTAGCCCCTTCCTGTGCGACTTATGGAACAGTTTAGACGTGTACTTCTCCACCGCTAGTATATTACACTTATGCTGCATATCCGTAGACAGGTGAGGTCGTACACAGAAAGACAATTTTGCCAGTCTCTAATGCTGCCTCATCCAATCTACTTTCAGATACTATGCCATTGTGAAACCACTTAAATATCCCATAAACATGACAAGGCGTGTTGTCGCCATAATGATACTTAATACCTGGATATCGCCGGCGCTGTTATCCTTTTTGCCCATATTCGCCGGCTGGTACACCACCGAGGAGCACAAGACCTTCGTGCAGGAGCACCCCGAAAAGTGCGAATTCATCGTGAACAAGGTATATGCGGTTGTGTCCAGTTCGATATCGTTTTGGATTCCTTGCACCATCATGATATTCACATACTATGCCATCTTCCGGGAGGCAAATCGCCAGGAGAAACAAATGCTAATGCGTCAGGGTAACGCCATGCTGATGCACAGGCATTCGAACATCGGAGGTCCTGGAGGAGGCGGCGGCGGTGGAGGCACCAACGGTAGGTATACACATACACATATGCATATAGATTCCATTTTGTTAAATTAAAATTAAATTTGCGCTTTTCATCATTCTTCCATGGCGGCTATACATTAATCCAGGAGAAGCTCTAAGTGGCTCCGGTTCATCGAAAACCCTCACCCTGCCCGAAGTTGATCAAGATCACACTCCAACCAAGGACAAACACTTAATCAAAATGAAACGAGAACACAAGGCTGCAAGAACATTAGGTATAATCATGGGCACTTTCATCCTGTGCTGGCTTCCATTCTTCATATGGTAAGTACAAAGGCCAAGTGGATGGGGGGTTGTGACAAAAAATATGAAACGGTACGGTAGGGTATATGCGGTACCTTCTAGTGGCACCATATGGGACAGGTGCAATTACACCTCCTCGTTCTCATCTAATTGCTTGTTGTTCAAGGATAAATTGAAAAGTTCACGCATTTTTGTCTTCTCTCTCGCCGCACTGGAATGTCCTGGCGCCACGGGTGGTGTAATTTTAAAGCAAACCAAGCGCAAGTGTATGTGAGGTGTGATCAAAAAGTTTCCTTTGTTAATTAAGGAAAATTTGTGCTTGATTTGTTTCCCTTTTACAGGACTTGAGAGTTTTTCCCCACAACCACTTGCATCACCTTTTTTCTCAAAAAAAAAAAAAATATCCCCAGGATGTAGATAGTAGCTGGTGTGAATGGCACCAGTTTGTGTTACACACTTTGTACACATTTTCGTTGGGAGATGATGAAAAATGTTGATTTACCATTTGATGGTTGGATACCTCCTGGGGATGAAGTGATTTTAAATTTGAAAAATTAGTTATCTGAAAGTTTAGAAGTTCGTACTACAAAAGTTGATGCATTTAGAAGTTGCCCCGCGTTATAGATTATGGAACATCCAACAGGTGCAGTGGTCCCTGCATTTGATGGCTGGACGTTGTTGTATGCATATCCTGAAACTTTGCTTTTTCTCCTGCTGACATCCACGGATGATTACACTTCAATATCTCCAATAAACGCAGGTGCCTTCAATTTAAGTTAGCTTAGATAGTTTTAGCCTGATAGTGAAACTTTTATGTTATCGTGGTACGCTTATGATGGATGGATGAATAACTTTTGATGTTCGTGTCTTCTTTTGTGAACCCACCTGAAGAGGATTCGTAAGATCCCAACTTTGGTAGTTTCTTTCTTAGTTGTTGTTACTAAGTTGTTTTAATCTGGAGAGGGCTTACAGTACACATCCATTTCACCTTTTTGATGAATGTCTTTCCATAGAAAAAATTAGCAAAGATACTCACTGATATTAATCCCTCACACTTCAAAATCTAAACGTTGGCTTCTTTTCTACACGGATGCAGAATACCAAGGACCTCAAAGTCGTATACCATTTAAACGTCACTATTGTAAGTTTCATCTAGTACCCTGCTTCATCAAGGTCTGTAAGAAATAATCGTAGATACTGTATGACGCTGTTATCATGGCAAACGTAAGAATCCAATGTCAATATCATCGGCATATTCTAGTAGTTGGACAGACTTTTGAAAGATTGTGCCTCCTGTGTTGACTTGTGAGTTGTGCACAATCTTTTCAATCACTTCCCTAAGTCCTTTTTTGACAGAAAAGGTCTCGTTGAGTTCGTTACTGATTTTGATGGTGCAGTAAACGTTCTTCATCGTCAACTTGGATAGGTGAACGAGTTTACCAGGGATGTTACAGTAAAACATGTATCTATATAGCTCGTGTCTAAAGATACTGTCAATATCGATTTGAACTTCTTGACTTTTTTCCAGGATCTGTTAAAGTGTAAAAATTTGATCAATTGTGGACTTTCCTGGCCTGAAATCACACTGATAATGCCGATCGGGTGTTGACGTAGCGTTTCAGGCGTTCACGCAGTATGACGGATAAGATCTTCAAGATTCACAAGATCTTCGTGTCGATCCGACAAACGATGCTAAGATTCTCTAGCTGCTTTGAACAACTCTGCCTGTAGGCCATCATAGGCCATATGTTGAATGGTTCATTCTTCTTGACAGCGGGATGTTGATCTTTTTCGCCGTAATACAGCGTGCAGAAGGAATGTTTTTGATATTCTCAGCGCCGTACGAGTTTTGTTGACTTGACACGTACTTTTAACCTTTTGCTAAAATTTCCATTTTTTTTTTTTTTTTTTTTTTTATAAATTGCGCGCGCCAAAGGGGATATGAATACCCTTATACTGATTCAGGGCGCGGGCGTTGGGAAAAGGGGAGAGAGGAACAGAGGAGGTACCGGTGCACGTTGGCTTTGAATGTTTCGAGGTTGAAGTTATGAGGAAATACAGAGCATGGGAGATCATTCCACATACGTGTCGTTCGGCTTATAAACGAATCTCTGTATTTGACAGTACGTCCGAAATTGGGCTTGAGGGTGAACTGATGTGCATTCTTAGCGTGACGCGTATTGCGGGTGAAATTTTGAAGGGGAGGAATGCAACTGGCTATTTCACTGGAGCATTTTTTATGGAAAAAGCGATAAAACAGGGAGAGACATGCTACATTTCTCCGATGTTCTAGAGGCGCTATGGAGCGTACAATGTCTCTATCACCTGGAGAATAGACCCTTATTTTCTTTCTTTGGAAAAGTCGATGTTCTTTCTGTCTCTTCTACTCAAAGCGGCATATCCTTAGCAAAATTCATCGTCAAATCAGAGGTTTCTTGTTGGTGGGCGGGTAAAACCCAGCACGTCAATTGTGACAGTTCTGATGGTATGTTGACAGCACTGGTGTTGCCACTGTACACGTTTAACGTTGGCTGTCTGACTTCAACAATCGAAACAAATGCAAATCTTTCTGCAGATGTAAGGACTAAAATGCATTCCCACTGGTACGTACTGAGTAGTACGTACAACGAAATTGATTGGTACGACTTGATAGTGACTTTAAAGTTGATGAAAGAATGATAGCTTTGACCTGCAATTCGTTGGTTCAAAATATTGGATCTATTGCAATTCCAATGAAACATGGACTGGGTCATTAACCATTCGAGCCTGGAGGGAAACACCTTTAGTTTATCGCTCAGCCTTATGATACTTGAAAAACAGTCATTGTGCTAAATTATGATTACGAAGGTTTTAAACTTCTCTGAACTTCGATGCCCAGTCTTACAGGCTAGCTTACAACCTTGCCGAGAGACCGAAGGAAAGAAGGTGCTCCTTTAAACAATAATAAAAGATAATTGGTGCAATAGGGGGATTTTTCCAGTCCCTCTCTAATAAATATAACTACCTTTATATCAAACCTGGACAGGTTTAAAAGGTTTAAAACTGCCTTTCTGTTGCCATGGTAAACTAATCCTATGAAAGTTGATAAGGTTACATTCAGTCAGGTCGGTTGTCGGTTGTTTTTTCATGTCGATAACGTTTTCGTCATTTAGAATTCTATTACAGAATTGTCACATCGAAAGTATTATCGAACCCAATTTCAAAACTTGCACAACTTTCTTTGCCGACAATGGTGGAATATCAAAAAAAGCAATTAGAATATTTAATGGCCCTGAATCAGGGCTCTCATTAAAACCGATGGGGATTTTCCTAACCAAATTCGAAGGTTATGGCATAAGTTGTGCATACTCTTGTGTTTACTACTCAAGGTAACCCTAAACCAAGTCGATGAGATAAACCACAAAAACTTGCCTAGAGTCACAGCCACTCTAGGTAACCTAAGATCCCACAGACTTTATATCCATGTACTTGAATTCAAATAAAACTTTTTTTATTACCATGAATCGTTGAGGTGGTAATGGCTTCACTTACAGGCACAGTACCCTCCTACAGTGTTAAGCCGTCGGCACGCAAACAATCTTTTGAAAATAAAATAAAGCAATAAAAGAATTCCTCACGGATGGATTCACTGTCTCAACCACCACAGACTTCTCTGCTAACTGTGGAAGGAATAGGAAGAGTAGGGTTTTCAGAGATGACCTGAATACTAACATCTCTTTTCATTTCACCTCACAAAGCGCTGTACCGTAGTCAAAGAAGATTTTATGGCGATTAAGGAACACTTATCCCGGTTGAAACGGAATGGAATACTGTATCTGAATAATGCCAGAGTTATTCTAGCAGCAATAAAGTTGCTTGAGTGGGTCTCTTTGACATCAAAAGTTGCAATAAATTAACACTCTTGCCCCTTGAAAAACCTACAAATTCCAAAAATGCGAATCTACCTTCTCTATATTTCCATCATTAGATGACCTGGATGCAATCAACAAAACCTACTGCAGGGATGAAAATACAATATTTGTACACGCTCGCCAGTTTCCCAAAAAAAGTGCTTTAGGCAATTTTTCTTTTCAGTTGGAATGGCAAATGCCAAAGTGTAAGTTACAAAATATGTACATCCGGCACTTCGTCACACACTTCAATTGGATCGGATGTTTGCTAGGATGCTACGAAATCCATTAGCGTGGCAAGGCACACGCTCTTGGATTTTATTTATTTACGCTCATAGCTCGGGCAGTCGGTTGTGTAAAAATTTGGAATTATATAAAAGAAATGAGAAACCTTACTTTGACCAATGTAAACCAAACATATCCTGCAATCACGAGTCCTCTATTAAGACAGATTGGATTCTCTCATCTTACTACCCAGGTTGCATGAATTATTTTCTCTGGCATATGCACTACGTCACTGTTGATACTAAATGTATCTTGTTCGAAAAAATCATCGAATCTTCAGCAAGAACCAGAACCTTCATGCTCCCTCTAAGAAAACAACTATCCTGAATTCTTTTAGGATCAGACATGGTTGAAGGAGTTGTCATAAAGGTCATGTTTCAACTTTATAGTGCAAGTTGAAGCTAGTTAAATTGCCATCTAAAGTTGTGATAACCTCAATTAATCGTAGTTCCCCTAGTCTTGAGAAAAAATTGTTTCCAGAGCTGTCTTTATTTTTAGGGCTAATGCAAGGCACTTTTATAGCTTCTAGAGTAGTCGGTGTGCGTGAGACCTAGTACTTCAGTTGAGGATTCGTAATCATTATTGCTATTCAGAGTACATAACTCCCTGCAGGCCTCGATGATTTCATATATTTCCGCTCATGCGGAATTTCGTGGCCCGCACAATTGATATTTCCTCTGAAAATATTCTTGAGCCAGTACCTTCGTACTTTTTTGACCGATCTGTGATAGTGTCCGATTGGCTTTCTTTTCCTCATCTAGGTTTCTAGGCAGAGTCCGAGCATGGCTTGGAGGAAGGCTGTAGGTTTTGTTGTAAATAACGCTGGTGGTACCTAAACATTGAGTCCTGATGATGCTGTTCAGCTTTGTGGCATCAGCCCGCTCAGAAAGTCTGAGGATAGGTCTTATGAAAGCAGTGTACATCCAATGGATGGTGACTGGTTGTGACCTCGATCTATCCTGAATATTTCCTCTGTATTTCCTCTTAATTATACAAAAAACTACAAAAAGCGAAATCTTTCTGTTGTTAATATGAAAACATCATCGATATGAGCCATGGCCATAACTCCGTTCTGATCTAATCTTTCGAGAAATTTTTCTATCACTAGGTTTCAGAGTAGAGGGGATAAGACTCTACTTTGGGAGAGGCCACAGCATGTCCTTTGCTACATGTCTATTCAGATCGGATTCGTATATCATATATTTAACACGCATACACAGACTATGCCTGTATATGGGTTCGACTTGGAGTCTTTAAAGAAGCATAGGAATATATAGATAACTCCCAACTGCTCCTTGTAATTTTGATAGTAAGCTTCTGTTGTTATTTAGGCAAACGAATGCTGTCTGTGTGGTTTCCATATAAAACATTTAAAAAACAAAATTGTAGCTTTAAGTATGGTGTCCATTGGAACTGAATCTAAAGCCACTAGATGTACATAAACATACAGATCCTTGTTTCGTCCTTATCGATCACCTCTCTAACACAATGTTATTAACGTGTTGCCCGCATCTACATTCAGTACACATTGAATGTAAATCCTATGTCCACACAAGTTAATTGAAAGCGAATAGACGCTGTACAATTTATTCATCGAATCCTTCTATAAAACCCCCAGCTCGAGTTGACAAAATGCATTTGACTTTTATTAAAATTCTATCACAAAAAAAAACACATCCACCAAACTAAACCACTCAAACAGCTCAACAGCTTTACATCTCTATGACTCGTTCGATATCCTCCATACCTGGCATCCTTCCAGCGCAAAACCCTTTAAATAACTACCAATATTCGATTTTATTCCGGGAAATGGTATTTCATGTTTTACCCCCGCGCGACGCCTAATCCATGATTGAGGCACTTCCACGTAGAAACGTAAAATTGCCTGAGAGCCGTTTTACTTTTTACTGCCAACATTTACGACATCAGAAGCCATAACAAGCCCTCAAACAATCCAAGACAAATCGACTACCATTTCCAGTGAAGAACAAAAAACAGAGAAAAAACAAATTTGCAATAAAAAAGCAAGGAGCAGCTCTAATAAAACACCGTCATTCGCATCTGATTGATTGAATTAAAAAAGCCTTCAAGTTCAACTGTCCCATATTTCACACATCGCCTCGTAGATCATATCGCCATGCATAAAACACGAGAGCATCCTTTCACCATATGGTAATATCCTGCGCACACACATGCATACATGCAAACGCGTTTCTTGAAGTTTTTCACTAAAAAAGGATACGTTTTCCCAGGGCACCTACACCCGAACGAAAGCAGGTTAATCTTCCAAATGTAGGTACTCCCCACATCAGTGGCCCGTCGACGAAAGGATAATAAAAGACAATTCATTGCTACATCGTGCCTCCCAGATTTCTGTACCTATAGCTAAGCTACCCCCTCTCTTCAGCACAGGGCCAGCTGCTTCGGTTAATTTGGATGTGCGTACAGCAACCACTTACAGGTAAATTAAAGCAAATGAACCAATACCTGAATCCTAGTACGGTACAAGAGCAAATAAATAACCGTTGGCGGGGCTCTACTCCGGATTTTAAATCTCTCGATAATTTGTGCAAGCATCCGGGTAAATAGCTTATGCGCACTCGGGTATTCCTTGGGAGTAATAAATTCGAGAGTTTCCCCCGCATATCGGTGTGGCGGAAAGGGTTTCCGTCATAAACTTTCCACTCTCCCTCGTGGGGCTGTGTTCACAGGGAGGGCTTCATCCATTTTTAATTATTTTCTTTACAAAATTTAACGTTATGCATTTAAATCGAAAGTTAAGAAGCAGGTAATCCGTTATGCGTTTCCAGAGAGAGACGGTACACCAACTTTTTTGGGGAAACTTCGACAAGCAATAAGTCTGTGCCTTGGAACGAAGCCCTAAGAGGATGAATCATAAACTTTGGCATGTTAAATTATTTATGTTAAAATATTTGCCGAACTTAGAAAGTCAAGGATGCAGTAGAGTTAAACAGAAACAGGAGCCGGGTAGGTAGGTGCTCGTCTACTTACAACCATCACTGATTGTGGAAGGTATAATGAACGATTGAATCAACATCGCGAAAGTGTCGATAAGTTCATCAAGAGTGTTTACACGAAACGTGCCAAGTCTGTCGAAATTATTTCCAAGCGTACTCAGCATGCCAAGTGACTGTGGGTGGTTAATGGCTCTTACTTGGAGATTATCTTTTGTGTTTTTAGAACATTAACTTCGATGCGATGGGGTGTAACAGTCTAATGTCAACACTTGGCTAAAATTCACACCGCAACGCGGAGGTGGTGTAATTTAAGAAGAGAAAAAAAAATACCGCTAAAAGTTGACAATTGCGATTGTTCATTAACGAAAACCTTTTTCAAGGGAGGGGGCGCTGTTGCTGCGTGAGGTAGCGTCAGACTCGTAGCCGGAAACTCGTTGGAAACCACAATTTTGTAATCAGAAAATATCGTTGCCATCAATTCTACAATGTTACGCCCGAGGCAGGGTACCTAAAAGTTTTAATCGCCACATTTAGGTGGCGCTAAATGCTGTTGTATTGAAGTTTTTCCCATTTAAAGTTTGTAGTGTTGAAACGAACGACTGGGCGCGTGTGTGCGACGGAAGTTGTGATTTAAATTTGAAATAGGACAAGGCGCAGTTGTTGACAGAAAAAGTGTATTCAGTTAATTGGAATATGGTTACTAATAATGAAGTAAACATACGAAATAGACTGTTTTAACTGCAAATAGACGTGTGTACTTCACAAATATTCAGTGATGACTTTTTACGCAAATGGAATATGGCTCAAAACTCTGTGGTCCGGTTATCTACATATTTGGGTTGACAAATACTAAAATCTAAATTTTATATACATATGTACCTCCCATTGAAAGTATTTGGATTGCATTTGTTAAAACTACTTTGACAGTTCTGCGTGTTTTCATATACTTTGACAACCTTGTTGCATTCGAGCTAGGTAGAGATATGTAGCATTTGCACCTAGTCCCCACTAGATCCATTTTGAACACAAGTTATGGAGTAACCCTTAACGAACAGTAGTTTTGTTATGTCTGTAGTAGAACAAAACGGCCTCCATGAACTAAACCGAAATTACTATAAATTTTAGGATGGTCAATGGGTTTTCCTGTACAGGCTTGTGTATTGACGTAAAAATTAGGATGATTTCTATCCAGAGCTAGAATTTCCTCGGTTTTCGGTTAGTCCTGCTTTCTCCAAAAGTTTCTGGAGACACGACATGTTGAGAGTCCGCTTCCTGTGAACCAAAGGAGCCTGATGTCGTAATTTACTGTGAGTGCTGTGCACGGTATCGTTTAAAGAAATACATTAATTGTTCGTCCTGACACTACTACTTTATTTATATAAATAGTTTATGTCTTACCAGCTTTCCCAAGGTTCTATTGTAGATATTATTAAATTTTGCTTCCACCCTTTCTGTGCAGGTTAGATGGTGCGAATTACTAATCTAAATAGACGCTATATTACCAAACTCGTATCTAGGATGACTTTGGAAAACGGACGCTGTTCGATGAAAATCTGATCGTTGTTGTCTTGATCAGAACTTTGCTACATATAACTTTAGGGCAGCCAATGACTTTGTCTTACTGGAATTCTCTATAAATACAAACTAGATAAGTTTAAAGAACCTTTGAGTCCCAAAGTGGAAATCTATCTAACCCTACTTGGTGTGCAAAACCTAGAGGCACTAAACTAAAGGCACTGACTACAAAGGCGTGTGGATTGAAGCTTGGAGCTTTAGGTGTTCCGACTGGGATTCGAACCTCGAACCCTTGCTCTATAGTCCGACGCACTAACCACTGAGCCACGGGGCCCAGATCAGTATATTGTTGGAGTTTATTCTCTCGCTCTTTTAAGGAGAGTTTAGCTATACGTTTCGGGTCGGGCTACAACTAGTCTTAAACATTATAAATAATCTCTTTCCTCATTCCAGGTACCTAACAACAACAATGTGTGATGTTTCCTGTCGTGTACCAGACATTGTAGTCGCAATCCTCTTTTGGATCGGCTACTTCAACTCAACGCTTAATCCCTTAATTTATGCATACTTCAATCGAGATTTCCGGGAGGCATTCCGCAACACACTTAATTGCATATTCTGCTCATGGTGGCGTAACCAGCGTCTTCCACTAGACATCGACATCCGGCGGTCCAGCCTGCGTTATGACAATCGTGCAAAAAGTGTATACTCGGAGAGTTATCTAAACTCATCGCATGCCCAACGGCGAACCAGTCAACTAGTCGAGAGTTTATAATAATGTTAAATGAATTTATGTATGTCTATGTACATATATCGTTTTCCATCAATTTGCACTGTTTATTGTTTTTATTTTATTTTGTTTTAGTTTAACATTCGTTATGCACATTAACATTTTAGTACTCGTTAAAGTTTTTGTTTTAGTTTGTAAATTTACATAAATTATATACTAAACAAATCTATATATGAATAAGTTTTGTAATTATGTATAAAGTGTTTCAGTTTTTTTTATTATTATTATTTGTTTAATAATTTATAGTACACCATTTGAGGTTCTAAATATATATGATAAAATTAAAACAAAATTCTTAAGCAATAACAGCGATTGAATAGTAGTGTAAGTTCGTCTTTCATACTTGTAAATATGTATCTGTAAACATTTTTAACACTAAGACTTTGTAGGTCTATACGATGAAGTTACTATAAGCCAAAATAACCACCACATACACATAATAATTGTAAAAAACAAAAGATTATAACAAATTAATAGTAAAAAGTCGAAAGATAACGAAAGTAAAAAAAATAAAAAATTAAAGAATGCATTTTTAGGGAAAGAAAACGTTAATTTAACAAAAAAATTATATTTCTGAGTGAGTTTGCGTTTTATGTTTTATTTCGAATTCGATAATGATTTTCTTTTATTTAAGTGCCAATGTGTATATATTTGTTTTCGAATACGAAAACAATTATTAGACAATCCAAAGCGAAAATTAATAAATAAGAAATATTTAAAGTTGTTAACCCGAAAGCAATAAAACATAACTCCATCCGATTACGTAAGTTTTTGTATATTTATAGAAAAAAAAGCAAAAAAAAAAATAATAAATACTATAAACAATTTTTTTATTTTTTAAATCAAATCCGAAGTGAGTGAATAAGTAAATCGATCCGACAACAGTGAATCCGACGAAATGACGACAGTGACTCCAAACTTATGGTCTGTTGCAATTCCTGGAATTAAGTTGACTGGGTGGCCAACTTCTGAGCTTTATGCATATATCGTAAGTCAGCAACTTGATTCCAGCAATGGCCTCCGATCCATTCAACAATATAAAGTCGTCCCTAAAGCTGAAAGTGTGAATATATTTTTATTTCTATTTGTTTAGTTGTATCAAAAAACATACATACGATCCCAATGCTTCCATTTTGGTTTTCCTTATTTTTATTTATTTTTATAAATTATCAAAAAGAGAGTTATTATAAAATATGAAACAAAGAATAAATAAATTTAGCAAACATTAAACTACATGACTATGTAATTTCATCAAATTGTTGTAAAAAAACAAAAAAAAAAAAAACCTTAGTGGAAATAAATCTCTGTAAATTTACTTGTATATTTCTGTAGAAATCACTGCATTGATATTTAAATACATACATAAATACGTAGTGTATAGAAAAAATAAAACGTTTTAAGTGTAAACAAATTATAATAGAAAAATAAATTAAAAAAAAAAAACCTACAGTAAGAGAAATTTTTCTAGACAAAAAGTATCTATGTTCTACTGAAGCTAGTCTTATTAAATAATTTTTTTGTATTCGAAAATGTGTGTGTGACTACAACTAATTTTATTTTTAAAGAAGAAAACAACAACAACAA
The DNA here is from genome assembly GCA_963583995.1 of Xylota segnis. NCBI lineage: Eukaryota > Metazoa > Arthropoda > Insecta > Diptera > Syrphidae > Xylota > Xylota segnis. Next base: position 3,100,151 of record OY757236.1, on the reverse strand, counting down.
AAAAAGAAAACTATTAAAATTAAAAATTAATTTATTTTTTTAAATTTAGACTTACAGATATAAAAAAGAGAAATGTTTATTTATAAAAAAAGTAAAATAAAAACCAAAAAACAAAAAGCAAACTAAAGAAATGTTAACTTATTTTTCAATACATTGTCGGTAGTAAATTCTATGTAAACTACTCTAAAACTTTGTTAATAAAAAAAAAAAAAAAAAACCAAAACCAAACACATAATAAGTAACGTAATACTTGTTAACAATGCAAAGAAAATAAAAAGAAAATCTGAGGATAATATCAAATAAAACAACTATAGAAAAATACAATTTCAATAGTTTTACTACTCTCTGTTGAGTATTAATGTCCTTTATGAACTGTCGGAGGTGTTTTCCAATTTTGTAGATCACGTTATGTTTAATTTACGAAAACTTGAAAGGATTTAAAAATTATAAAAGCTTTTCGTCGTGGTTGTAACTTGTAGAAGTGAGATAAGCATATATGCAACTATTTTCAGGAGTTGAATTCTTCAATTGGTAGGACTAGAAAACTAGGGTACCTGCCGTAGGGTAGACTGCATAATTTCGGGTCAACAGTAGTGTGGTACTCCCATACCAAATGAGAGTGTGTAACAAGGACTTTGCATGGAAGTTAGGCAAAACTGACAGGCCAAAACTTATAGTGTCTAGTGTATGTACTTACTTGGGACTTGACGTTAGTAGGGTGGAGAAGTTTAATAAAGTTTGTCTGTCTGTCCTTGACTGTGACAGCAGTCTGAGCAGAATTTTCATTTTAACTTAAAAATTTAAGATTCGTTACTCCTTTCTATAAGAATTGATTTTACCGAAAACGGATCTAACGAATTTGATAAAATTGCATACTTGGGTTAGTTCAGATAGATGCCAACAGATATACCACATTTTTCTGTAAAAATAGGCAAAACAGGATTGGCCTTAACGAAATATTCGACGGTTCAGACAAATGCATAGTAATGGCGTACAAAGTATTTGAACTGCCACGCCCAATTAGTTTTTCTCGAAATATTTACATGGAACCCAAAACAGTTACTAAGGAATAAGATATAAGTAAGACTTGTAGTTCTCTTTGATTCAACTAAGCACCGTATATCCACTTCTAAAAACGTTTTAAAAGAAATTAAAAAAATTGAGAAAACTTCCAGATAGCATTAGAACAATGTTATCAATGTAATCCACACAATTACAGAATGTAACGCCTACTTTATTAGACCTCATGTATGTATTTCAATTTCAGCGATGATACTTTCTTGGGTTACACCCGCTTTAGAGTTCTTTAAGTCCGAATTCTTTAATTAAGAATTTCTAATTGTTTTTTGTGGACAAGTTCCTCTTGCGAAACTTTATCAAACGGTTGTGTTATATCGAAGGATATTGCAGAGCAAACTTTTTTGTCTTTGAGTAATAATAATTGCATCAAAGTATTTGGAGATACTTTGGGTAAAATATTTATAAAGAGGGGGGGGGGACCTAAAATAGAGTACTAGAGTAAGTACTAGAGTACTGAGAAATGTTAGACCTTCTACTCACTTGTTAAAATATGTTGTTAAAATGGCTAGAAGTCAACATTACAGAGTTTTGACTGATATTATACAGTTCCGTCAGTAGTGTCAGCAAAATATAGTGGTCTACTCTATCAGAAGAATTGGAAAATCAAACAAGTATTAAATGGAAATATTATTCTAGTCAAACTCTTCTCTGCATCATTGTCTTCATGTCATCTATGATTACAATAACTTGTTCAACTATGTTTTAACATGAAATCACATTAACACGAGAATAGTATAGGTTAAGACGTCCTCTTTCTGGTAGAATTTATCAGCACAGGAACAACCAACTGCCTGGAAATGAAGAACTTAGTATGCAAGTGAAGTACATATGAATTTTGAAAATTTACTTTATCAAGTGCTATTGCATTTTATTTGATTTGATACTGCTCACTGCTTTTAAAGCATCAAATTCAAGTGCACATTGAATCACTTTGCAGAAATATTTTTGCTATGTCCTTGTGCTGATAAAATGATCATTCTAAGTCACATGTTAAGTTTAATTTTTAGTTTAGGTTAGTTAAGTTTACATAGATTAGTCATAGCGTATCTTACCCAACTTTCTCCAGGATATTGGTAAAAGTCCTTACTACTCCTCTTTCTTACTTTTAAGTTCGTTCGCAGTCAAATTAGATTTAGATTACTTCTCTAAGCTATGCTTTTACATAAATGGTATGATTTACTATTTTTTGGGTAGGTATTGTATAATTGGGTTGGCAATAACTGTCCGTCCAACGAGCTGAACCAAGCAACCGCAAGGATGCCGTCGCTCTCTTCACTTGCACCGACAATCTTTCCATGCCCCACAACTCACTTATAACAATGGCGCCCAACGTGTGGCCCGAAAAATAAAACATGTCTTTATGTGTATCACTGTGTACCATTATAAATATACCTATCATTAAAACCACTGTCCAATGTGCCTTCTTGGTCAGGTTCTCCAGGAACCATTCCACGAAAAAATTATTTTGTCCTGTCAAAAGAATCAACGGTCCGATTTTAAATTTCGACCTTCTGCAGATAATTAAATTAAATTTACTGTGAATTGTCGAATTTTTCTGGAATGAGCTGAAGTCGCTTATTCGTTGTTGTTTTTTAGTTGAACCTTTAACGTAAAAGCCCATTAAAATCTTCGATATTAAACCCCATACCATACGGATACATACCAAATAGTGTTATTATTTCTGAGGTTACTGACTGGAATCAGTAAGCGAAGAAATGAAGTATATTTCCTTCATTCCACTTGTAACTTTACATAGACGGACGCATACACTCCTAGAACTGTTTTTATCGTCTCGAAAAGAACTATAAATCGCTGTACTTTAGGATAAATCTGTATCTGCTGACTCACTTTCTTTATTCAAACTTTCATTTCATATTCACTATTTATTTTATTTAGGTTCAAAATATTATATATGGGTGAATTTTTCTGAGTACCAAGCAAGCACATAAAGGACGTTCCTTTCCAAGTCAGTGAAGCCGAAACTGAACTAAATATGAATTTGCCTACAAGTTGAGTATGTATATGAATAGCCACAGCATTTTCTACTATACATACATACAGCATACACTCACAAATCAGTTTTCTTATGACTGTCGCAATGTCGTTAAAAGAGTTCAACAAAATACTTAAGGCTTTGGTATATGGGTATCACTAGTTAGTTATTGTTGTCAGCTTTATTACATTGATTTGACGACCTTAATTGGTTGATTGCTCCCGATTAGAGGTCAATCAAATCGATTCATTTATAGCGTCAATCGGTGAAACAGTATGTTGTAATTAAATGTCACACGCTGCGTCAAATAAGAAACCAACATCAAAGCAAACCGAACCTTGACGTTTCCCCATTTACATCTTTAATAAATTTAATCAGAGCAGATGCAGTAGAGTGTACGAAGTGAAAGTGATAGCATCCGCGTTTGTTTGAATTTATTTTTTTCAAAACAGGACGTCACGTCGCATTCTATTGATGCAAAATATGCAGAAGTTATCATGGTATCTATATCTATGGACCTTAACCTATATGGAAGACTAATCGGTTTTATGTTACCAGCATGTAGCATTGCGTGTTCCCAGATGAACTTTTGGCTGGTGAAGAGCTTTCGAGGATTAAGGAAATTAAGGAAAGTTTAAACAGAGGGTACTACTATACCACATATCTGCATTTTATTTATTATAAACAAGAAATAATACTAAAGCCATTTCTCCACCTACAAACGGGCACTCAGAAGTGCCTGCCACCACCAGAGATGGATTACACACAATGAGGTACCTAGACAGCTTCGAGAGGTTCTGTCATTCGATAACAATTTGCGGCTGCAAATGTCATGTGGTTACACTCAAGTGCGACATTTGACCCTTCATGAGCAAGGCCCATTTGGGATTTTGGTTGTCAAAAATAAAGAAACCGACATATAAAGCTAACGTACTGCTGTTTACAGTATTCGTATATGTACATCGAATATTATGTTCTAGGGGTGAAAATTGAGAGGGAATTAGGTTTAATCCATTCGGTACCAAGGGATCTGGGACCTGACAAGCATGAAATAGGAATAGACAGCTCTATAAACTGTTGGAAACAGTTGTAGATAAATCTTATATCCATTCATATATCACTTACCCTAGGTGGTCCTACACTTGAATAAGCAAATGGACGCCGAATAATAAGTCTCTCATGAAAAGATACATTTTTCAAGTTGAGTTCTTCATGCTAGAGAACATCTTTTTAAATCTTTTCCTAAAGTGGCCGAGGGGTAATGATGCGAATATATGAGAGCACAAGCGTTCCCACGTTGGTGGTTGATGGGTACCTAGTACCTCGACTGGAGATTAGGTGACTAACCGCTTTGGAAAGTTGTTGATGGTAGCAAACGATAGAGGGGGAAAAATGTTTCCTCAAGTGTTTCCTCTTGATACAGGGGGCAGCGGACGAATGGATTCCTTTGTTCAAGTAAGATCGAATGAGCTGCTATATGAGCTGCTTCGACTTATCGCAGGTCTATATTGATCTCTAGGACTTAGCCAGGGTATTGAATAAGAGTTATTGGCGAACGTTACGGGCTAACGGCAAGACTCACATCCGTGAAGAGGGATACTGGCTCTTAAAAATTCGGCCCTTTCTCATAGGGGTATAGAAAAGGAACTAACACCCCAAGTTGGAGGTTGTGTGTCGGGGTAACTTCCCTACCATAAAAAAAATCAGGTACGAAGCAACAACCAGTCTCGGAGAAGGACAAACCTTCTGTTGACGATCCCAGCAAACGACATTCAGATCTGCACGTGGAATGTTCGTGCAGACGAACAAGAAAAGGCCCTATACTATACCCTATATATAGGTAATGAAGATATCAACGGCATCCAAGAAGTGCGATGGGATGGGCCGGGCAAAACGAGGACGAAAACTGTGACATCTATTTCCGTGATTCCTATAGGGAGCAGAAGCAACGTCTATTCGAATGTGGATTCAGACTTTGGCCAGAAGTATTGAGCTTTCGACACTTCTTCATCAAGATTAAATTTGTCAACATAAATTTCATATGGCCTACAGAGGACAAGGACGACGCGATCGAAGAATATTTTAACGAACTCCTCTACAAAACTCACAAGTAATGTCCAAAGTTTTACGTTAAAATCATCCTAGGCCATAGGACAGGAAGACATCTTTGGTAGGTCAATTGGCAACCATAGCCTACAGAACACCACATCTGGGAAGGAACTTAGACTTAGTGACATTGCGGCGGCGGTGCGAAATGACACTAGGTATATCAAGCACTGAATTCTATGGCGCCAGCATCAAGTGCCGAAGATCAGTAAAAAAACGATACCAACATGACAAAAAAAAAATTATAAAAAAGCTTCAGTTCTTAATTTCTTTTGATCTTATAAATGTTATGACCAAGATCACGACAAAGTGTTCAGTTCTTAATTCCTATGAACGGCGTGGAACCGAATGAAGGACTATGAACTACCGCACGATAAAAATATAAGTTTTGAATGACGGTTTGACATTGACAATTCTTAAAAAGTATTTAAGCGTACGTTTTTATTAAACTACAGAATTGTTATGTCCTAATTGAAAATCCTTTGCAAATTAAACACAAGTTGTTAGTGCATTGGACTACGGAGCAAGAGTTCGAGGTTCGATCCCCACACCAACAACTTAAAGTATTTGTCACTGCCCCACCTCTCACTTCCAAAAGGAAAACTGTCATGGAAAAACTTCACAAATATGAAAGTGCCCTTCAGACACGGCATTAATCCATTTGTATAAAGAATAGGTATAACACGCGCAACAGGAATGGTTGGAAGTGCGTCCTGGACTGTAAAAAAACACAAAACCATTGCTACGAAAAATTGCATAAAATCTATGTAGATATAGGCATAATCATCATCCCTAGAAGCTAATACTAATACTTTCAGACTTCTTTTTAAGCAAATGTGTACATATGAGAGATCCGTCTGTCCATTAGGTCACCCATGATCCTGACTTTACCTCACTGGCTCAACACTTTTTTGTTTTTTAAATTTCTTTCAGATGGTCTCACTTTCTCGCAGTTAATTCGCCAGTTTGTTCGTTAAAATTTCCATTTAAACTTGCCATAACGCCTCCTTGAAATGGCAACTCCATCTAACTCGCCATAATCCACAGTCCCCATTTGCGAGCTTTCGCGAGCTTTCCCCACACCATGCAACACAACATGGTTCCAACCTTCGCTACACGTCACTTTCGTACAAAAATGCATCATCCCCAAAACATTGACGCTAAAAATAGAACAAACGCACGTTACTTGAATAAATAATTAAACAGCCAATATTTGTGAGGACCTTGTTCTTCTCCATGACCTTACACGTCATTTACTCATTAGAATTTTAAATTTATTCCAATTCCGAAGCACTCCACTCAAAGGACTCTTCTCCAAGTCAACCACTACCACAAATGTTCCGCCAAAGCAACGACATCTCTCGTACTCCACTGCTGGAAGTGTTTCTATGACGGAGACGGAGACGGAGACACAAAGTCCTGTCAAAGAGTGCGCCTCCCCCCTCCCCCTAGTGCCAAACAAATATCTCATGCGAATAAGGATACCTGCGCAATGCGAAACGCATACACGCTCCCGGCTGCTACGAGCGAGCACAGCAACATATAGCTCAAACGACCGACAAAAGCAGTTATCTCCAGGACGTAAAGACGGTCGGTTCGATATACAAAAGTCCTTGCGGAGCAGTTGCGCTACCCTTTTGCTTGAATTTTTAATCGATTTACCACAAGTTCAGTGTTAATCACCATTGTTTCATCCTTGGGCAACATAAAAAAAAATATGCCGAACGTGTATATTTTCAATTTTCAAAGTAATATAGGTAGTCTGTGTTGTGTGGGTGTTACCAGTGTGTTTTCGTTTGAATAGCAATTACAAAACAACAACAAAAAAAAAATTATATTATCCAAAAAAAGGACATGAGGTTGAGTTCCAATTGAATATCCCTACCTATACAGAAAGAAAAAAAAAACACAACAATTGACAGAAAGGACATTCGTCCGAGTGTGCCTTGTTTCTCTTTGTATTACAATTTATCCGTTTTTTTTTTCGCATTACCAATGGGTTAAGTGGTGGGTTACGTAAAAAGGATTTCGCTTACAAAGGAGCCTTGAAAAATTGCAATTTGTGGAATCCGCTAGAAGAAGCTTGTATACATAGTAGTCGTACATGCCACTAGCTCCTTCAGTGCAAATGAATAATTGAGATTAATGCTAGAGAGAGCCCCGTGTGGCAGGAATCGAAGGATCTCTACAGCAACAGTAGTAGCAAAAACTTTTTCGAGAATATAAATTTGAATAATGTGGTAAATGTTTATGATATATGAGCCTAACACAGTATCACCATCGCCACATAAGGGCGCTTTGCTACGCTCAGCAAGGCTGTGCCTGTGCCTATTGAGTGTTGTACACGCGCGCGAGATATCTCGATATCTCTCCTGTGAAGGTTCCTTCTTGTGTACGTACATATACATAGGTTGTATGCGTGCGTGAGAAAATGTCACTCACAAGCGAGTGTGTGGGTGTTTTGGGGATTTCAATTAAGAAAAGGATTTCCTCCCAGCCAGTCTCTCGGCTAAATTAGCCATACTGGTTGCGATTGATATTAGGTGGCGATAGGACGAGGCGCATGGATTTGGGTTTTATTTATTCTATTCGTTTCCCCCCGAAACAGTTTGACAGAGAAACCAGGAAAAAAGAAACATTCACATCGACAGGCGACAGGCGACGCACGGGAGCCAGTGCCAGTGCCAGAGGCAATGACACCAACAACGATTGAAAGGGAGCGCCAAATAATGTCAGGCAATTTTTGGGTGAGAACACTTGGCGTCAACAGGATAATATACCTACATATTGGCACTGCTGCTCATTTGGTCTCCGGCCGAATTTGCGAGAGTAGAGAGTCCTTTGAGTTGGGTCGCTCGGCACTGGGCACTCGGCAGTCGTTTGTATTATTCTTTTCCGCTGTTACTTTACGCCAATCACTATGTAGCGCGCCGGCAGTAGTAATTTCCTCTTGAGTCCTGTCGGATTTATCGTAGGGATTGAGTGAAAAGAAAAGATTTTTTAATTAATTTCCTTGCACTCGTGGATACAAGGAAGTTGTGATTTTCCTTCGAGGAGACAGGAGAGCTTATAGAATCCTCTTCCAGCCTGATTGCATTTCTTTTGTTGCCGCCTAATAGGAGGAACGCCTCGGGGGTAGGCAGGAAGAAGGAAAGAAGGCCCACTCCATGGAATTGATGTGGCTGGTATTGATTTTGGATTTGTTCCAAGCGTGTCTTCCTTCCCTGCCCTGCCCTGCCCTGCCCTGCCCTTGTGCCATGCCGCCTACTTTGTAGTTTTTTAGTTGTCGTTCGTCGTTTGTGTGCTGGATTGGTCTTGACTCATTGCAGGATATTAAAAACTGTTTGCTCGTGATTTGCCTTTGGAATGTTGCCAAATAAATTTTCGTTTTTTTTTTTTTTGTCAGCCATGTACATACATATAAAATGTAGGCACAACAGAATGGGAAAAGTTTCTGAATGGAAGAAGGGCATGGCCTAACTTTCTCTTTATTCGTTTCGCCCGATTCTGATTCTGATTTTTTTTGTTTCTTCTTTTTTTCTGATAATCCTTGTGTTTGTGTGGAAAAGAAAGTAAAAACGCAAACAAAGAATTGCGTACGAGTAGTAGAGTAAGCTAAATCGAAAACAAAGCCTTTTCTTAAATATCCTTAAATTGATAAACCCTACACACATGTGTTTTGTGTTTGTATGTAGGTACATGGAAAAGGACCCTTAAGCTTTGGTCTATGTTATTTTTTGTTTTTACGCCTTTTAATGATGCATGTGTAAAGGGCGGGACGAAATCCATTCTATTCCTGACCCTCATTAAGGCGTTTTTAATGTACCCTCTAATGTTGTGCTGATGATAGTGCACAGAGCACAGCACAGCACACTACTAAAGTGGAGCGATGGAGTAAGTATCCTTGTGTAGTATAGTTTGATGGAAAATGAAGCGAACTGGGAAGCATAATTGCAATTATGTCGTTTTTAAAAATTAATTATCTATGACTCTCGTTTTTATCGCATCCCCTTGTATCCAGATGGGATAATGCTGGAACGTTATTATTATTTATGGCATGTGCTATCTTCATGCTTTCCTCCCTCTGTCGCTGATGGTTTTTCGAGAAAGAATCGTCGATTGTGGACGGGAGGAAGCAATACGAGCAAAACTTAATTAAGTTTTTATTCAGCACACTGATGATTTACAGAACTTTATTGTTTGTTTTTAATCTATATTGGACGGAGTTCTTTTGGGTGGATTTAGTGGTTCGTTTCGAGGATTTCCGCATAAGACAAGTGCTTTGGAAACGTTGTTGAAATAATTACACGATCCTGCTGAGTGGTTTACTGGGAATTATTGATGTAGTAGATAGAATGGGCTGTCACATGATGTTGAGTTGGACAGTAGACGAGCAAAACTATGTTGTCCTTGACGAACCAGTACTAGATGATGTTTATTTTAGCCGAGTAGCCAGAAATTGAAACAGACGTCATAGACGAATATGTCGATGATGTAATAAGTCAGCTTTGTTAGTTGTTGGTTGTCAAAGTGACCGAGGTGAGTCCACAAAGCAAAGAAAGTACCTCGTGAGACTAGCAGAGGGCTATTGTATTACTGGAACTAGTCCCGTTTACCTTCTAAGATAAAACAGGTAGAAAAATAGAACCCTGCGTCAGGTCTTGTGGTTCAGCAATTCTTCTTGTATTCAATGCCATCTTGGTTTGGCTTGGGTGAAGTGGGTGCCATTATACTTAGAAAACCAATAGGTCCGTTCTGACACCACATAGGAGAAAGTGTCACTCTACATACTCAATAAAATAGTTTAAACTTCTAATGAAGCATAAAAGACTCTTGATCTTCATATTTGTCCGTCCTTCTGCAGGAGAGAACTGGCCAGAAACAAAAAAGAAGGAGGAAAAGTCATTGCCAAAAAGGTCCAGCCTTTGTGGCATACCTTACCTATGACATACTCTCCAGTGGTGGCACCTATTGTAGAGATATGCAATCTATTGAGAGAAATCGAATTTCAAATCCAGCTACACATGGTTTTGCCCGGAATAATGGGTAAGATTCTGGCGAGTTTATGGGCCTAACAATTCCATGAAATCTTGAACTGCTCAGCCATCTCCATAAGACACGATTGGCAGTCTAAAGCATTAACCATACCTAAATAGAGGTCAATTCCAAGAATTTGATAGTTGCTTAGCCGTCCGAAAAGATCGTCTGTGTAAAGAAAGACGCAAAAATATCTCGCTGTGATCCAGATCAGCCTAGTGGTGTTAACATTGGAGCTGTGTCCAATATCCCTCAGAGACTAAAGCGGGAGATTTGTAGTCTTATGAGTTTTACTATGCCATCAATCGTACCAGTCACTCTCTGTAAATCTTAATTCTTTAACCTTGCTCGCAGAGTACGCTCGTGCGCTATCTAGTGTCTCGGAGTTCTACTTTCAGCGAAAGAAGTCCACTAGATATGTCTAATTTCTTACATCTCGATGACTAGGTGTGTTAGTTGTTTCGTAGAGAACGCATTCTCAGTTTATAACTAGCTACTAGCCACAAACATTTGGTGCAACTGAGTCTATATACCCAAAGCCCTGCTCACCAAAGCCTTTCATGTTGTGCGTGTCCAATGTCGCCTCTGAAATAAAATGATTTTTTATAAAATTTGAAGTGCAGTCTCGAACTTGTGCTGCACACTCTCACTAAAGCAATAAGCGCATGCCCACTCGTTTCCGATAGCTATTTAGCTTTTCTAAGAAAAAATCCAATTCATTTAGCAGTCATAAACCGTCAACGTGACGGGTCAAGGTATAAATTTGGCAAAGAAAAAACCATACAAACAATAGGCAAGGTCATATGGACCGAAGAACCTAGCTTTCTAAATCATTTATGTTGTGCTTTATACTTTCGGATGTTTTCAGGACGCTTGCGAGAAGTGAGACTGTCGATAAACTATTTCTGTTGCTTAGGAGTCGAACCTCGAGTTGCTCTCTCAACAGTCTTAACATCCACCCTAAATTTGTCTAAAGCTGACGTTGATTTAAGTCTTTTCACCCCTCGAGGAAGATAGATGATCAACGATGCATGCCCTAACTTGTGTGCAGTACTGCAACACATTCGAGGTGCCTCCAACTCCCATTCCTAAACAACTTGTTTCCTCCTCAACTATTCTGTGCCATGTTTGCCTAGGGCGTCCTGCAGTTCTGTTTGCGTGGGTGAGCGGATGACACCGCCTGGCATATTTGTAGTTGTCTTCGATTTGTAGAGTGTATTCGCACTCCCATTTTCCCCATCGTATGGTTATATCTACAGCTTCTTGCCTTGTTGCATGATATAGTTCTTCACTGAAGATGTGAGTTAGTCTCAAAATTCTCAAGATTATTATTAGATCTCTAGTAAAGAAGGTTTGTAGCTTTCGTTTGTTTGTGGTTTCCACTTACGAGTACTACACAAGTATAGTACAACTTAGTCTTCGTTGGTACAGAGCAACCGTTGTTTCTGTAGGCTTTGTATAGAATTCCGAATATAGCTTTTGTCTTTTTGTACACATCCCGCTCGGGGCACCTACAGATAGTCGAGACTACACTTCCAAACTATTGAAAACTGTTTACTTTATCAACTTCCTGCTCGAATCCTGCAATTTTGTATTCAGCGTATGAAGTACGATTTTATTATATTTGACATTCCATGCTCCCCTAACGTACTCCACTTTAGACCTCGAAATTCTTAGAAATACAATAGAAGTCGCTTATATCGACGGTGAAAAGACTGAAGAAATAAGGTCGTTATATCCCACAACTTTATATCTGACAGTAGAATTGCCAAAAATATTATGAAAACAACCAAATAAAAAAAATTGTGCGTCTGGTTGGGAAAAGCTAGGTCGTTATAAGCAATCTTCCACTGTAATAAAATTCTCCACGTCAAGCGGACAGGTTAGAAAATCCCCGGGTAAGGACTAAATTTTTCAGACAAACTGTCTTAAAATTTAAAAACGTATTGACAAGGACTTATGTTCGTGCTTAATGGTTCGTTTGTCTGGCCACTTTTCAGACAAACCCCTACGTCAATGTAGCTTATTTTATGGAGCGCCACATGCAAGGATTTACAGTATGCATTTATCAATTTCCAAATTTATTCATCCATTTACATAATCCTATATGAAATTCTTTTGACGCTGCAATGCATAAGAACGTGCATTAGAACCTGCTGTTACGATCATACGCTCTTCACTGAAATATGTAGACATTTGCATCGCTGCCTTCCCTTCATCTTTTCGAGTTTTTTTTTTCCTCGCATCTATTTTGTATAAGATGTACGAGTAATCCCGGAAGGAGTACCTTAAATCAAAAATATATAACTTGAGTGCATTTAATTATTTATAAGTTCTTCTGAACAAAACAGACAAGCAAAACTACTGAAAGCCCTTCGTTTCATATTTTTCATACACGAACGCCCTCCGGTAGCACTGCTGTGGATTGGGAAGAGTCTGGAAGGAAAATATCCTGAAATAGGTCATGATTGTAGTCAAATACTCCACTCACTGATGTGTGAAAATCAGAATATTGACCAACTTGGCATTTTTTATTTCGACATTCTGAAATATTTCATTTTTCGACTCAACACCTGCTGCTCACTCCACCTGAGTTCGTAGTGTGAAATATACAATATCACAGAGATAGGATACTCGTAGGATCAAAATTCATATGCAAGTGACATTTACCACATGATTTTTGCCTCCACACGCCCATTCACATACACGCCTTGTGTGGAGGAAACGGTGCGATTGGAATTGGATCTGCTGGGTTTCAGGGGTGTACGTGTACCTTTTCCTGAACGCCATCACATGTATTTATTTTCGCTTTCCTTTATTATTATTTTTATCTTTTACATTTTGTCAGGCAGTTTATGTGGGTTAGAATTTTTTTCTTTTTTGTTCACGTTTTTTTCATAACTACATCTCATCTGTCGGAGTCAATCAAATTTGTGACAAAAATCTTACCAGGAAAACCATCTCAGAAATAATTTCATCAAAATCGGATCACCGGAAAACGAGAAAAAAAAAACCGAGAAAGAGACCCGAATTAAGTCGATACCATTACTTTTGCTTCCAACCGTGTAAATCAATCCTTTTAAATGATACCTATATCTTTGGGTCGTCCTTACCGTGTTCCACTATGATAGACGGATTTATTTTTAGCTTAGTGGAGTAGGATTTGGTGGGATGTCGGATTATCTCCATGTTTTTGTTTTTTGGCAATGAAAACCCCCTATAGCGTTCAATTTCGCTACTAGCTCCAGGTAATCGTTTACGAATGAGTGGGGTCGTCGGGGGACTTCCATTTGTGTGAAAATATTATAATACCAGGACTACAAATGGCTGCGAGAATATGGGACCAATAAAATGCTGCAAATAAACTTACTTGCTCTATCGTGTGTTCAAATATTGTTTTAAGAACCAAAACAAACAAGTGGTTCCCACGCGTTGGGCGCCACTTATGTGAATCTATTGGTAGCCAATCGTCCCACACTTATGGATAAAAAACTTCGCGAATATTTTTCAAACTTATGAAAGAACATGAATATGCAAATTTAAAAAGATATGAATTTGCATTGAATAACAATTGCGTGGAGTCGTTCAAATATGTTGTTATCGGAATTGAATTTCCAATAATTTTCTGTCCTTTATATCAAGTAATAACCAGAACACAAAATGTCAAACCCACGAATGAAATATTGGTTCAGGTCGAATGGTTTTTCAATCACCATTACAGGATTGCAAGAACCTGTCGATAGGTATTTCACATTTTACATTGATTTTAGATTTGTGAGACAGTTCACAGACCAAAACCACTTTTAAATTTAACAATATTTCAGAACAAGAGGGAATAGGCAGAAAGTTTTTCGTGACCTTTAAGATACTCCCTTAAGATTCCGGACCGAATATTTTAATACTCACTTCGTTGAAGTGCGGTAGATACTGCTTCAAGGACATAACGAATTCCAATTCAAGTTATGTACACTCCGCTTTTTTCCCCTCTAGTTTATTACCTAAAGCACGTCCAACTAAAATTAAAAACTAAAAGTTTACCTTACTGACACATTTCATCGTTTAGTTTTACTTTTTAACTTTTACTACGTAATGTCATGTATTATCCATTCCATAATTTTGCAACGTTAAGTGGAGCTTCTAATGTTTGTGGTTGACGTATAGACAATTAAAATTCAACCTTTTTAAAATTTCAACATAGGGAATATTTTGTTTAATGCAATACTTAAATTGTTAGATGCAGCAGACGTGTTCTAGTGACACATACTCAACCATGAGTATATGGTGCATTTCTAAATTTTAAACAAACATCTTCTTGAAGAATAAACATCTTTATTTTGGGAATATCAGACAATTTCATTTCAAAGCTAAAGACAAAGTGACCAGCGTGGTATAATTTCTAGATGGTTAAATGTTTACTACTTTTCTGTCCAACAAACTACAAATGCCACGCTTACGTTAGATATTTTTGCTTTTGTCAAAATAAATTCTACCATACAACAGTCTTAAAACATATTATTAAGCCAAAATCTGACTATTACAGATTGTGTTATAACCTATAACCTGGTCACACTTCATATTTTTGTCGAATTACAACGAAATCCTCGAAAGTTTATGGATGTATATGCTAAAGTTTATTAAAATCAGTTGCTTAATGAATACGCCCTTAAAAAGTAGGCGTGGCGACATATTTAAATATTTTGTGTTAATAAATTTTTTCGATTTCATACAAAATAGTGAAGATATGAAAAATATGCAATGGTCATTTGTACACTTATACAGCTTCTCTCTCTAAAATCCCTAACCACGACATTTCATTGTTCTAACTAAAAACTTAAGGCCCAACAATTTGTGACATATGTACAGATATACATGGATCATTCAATGAATACACGTTTAAGCAGATATGTACGACTGATCAACGAGCTCTTTTAAGTACATTTTGCATAACAATTTCGAAAACTTCCAGCCACCGATGAAGTTACATCCCACAATACGTGAGATTTTGAATTCGAAATTCTGTGACTTCATAACGGCTAAACTGAACAGTATGGAGGACTCGGAGGCGGATAATTTGATGAATTGGATTCTAATGCTACTGGTGGCGACACAGAATAATGTCCTCGACGGTAGTGCAAAATAGTGTCAAACTAGATTGTAAGTTCCTTTTGTCATTATTTGGAATGTTGTCCTTAAACATCAAATTTGTGGTTGGTTTGTTGGTGTACAGCTTTTTCCACTTATGAAATGAAATGAGAGGATCGGAGGGACCAGTCGAAATCACTATTTTTTGACATAATTCGACAGGCCAAACTTTCACTCAAAATGTAGACCATGGCACCATCTTGTTGGAATCACATGCTCTGTAAGTCTAATTAATCCAATTCGAACACAAGAAAGTTTTCCAACATGTCTCGATATCTATCACCAGTATCTGGTACAGCATTGGCTCTATCATCCTTAAAGAAATATGGCACACCATGCAGTTACTCTACGAGGGTATAGTGGGGTCTGTGGTGTATCAATACTCTGTTTATTAACAAAGTCAAGCAAGTCGACTTATTGTCGATTTTTTGACAAAAATGATGCCCGTCTATACTGCGCTGTAAAACTAATTTCAATAATTTTCGATCACTGTCTACGACTGTCTACAGCCAACTCTCAAATGTCATTTAAACCGGCATGGCGGCCAAATAAAGTCGACCTGGAGCATACGACATTTACTACATTTCAGATAATAATTTCTTTTCATGCGTTCGTTGCCTATCTTTTGGACTGGGCGATAATAGAACCACAAAAACACGACAACCAAACAAATATGCAAAATATAACTCTATCATATCATTTACATAAAAAAAATGAGACAATTTATGTTAAACTAAACAGACATTACGTGGGACAAAAAGTAGTCCCTTCAACTTAGTTTGTGCAGACAAAAAACTTAAATTTATTCTAGGGTGTATCGATTTTTGTTTTCAAAATCAATTGGGCGGATCCTTTATGTTTTAAATGTCAAATTCTAAGGAATTCATATGAATTTAGGGTGTTTTACCTAAAAGTAGAGGCTCCTTGGTCCATAGGAGGACATCCCCTAAACAGTTTCTCTTTTGCGATTTTATTAGTCATGCGAAGTACTGAATTGGAACTTCTTCAGGAGCAGTTCTAAATATATATTTTACTCTTACATACATATATATTCATTATTATATAAAATCGTACAAAATGAATAATGGAAGACGTCATTTCCGAAACTGGTAAGTTTGTTTTGCGCTTAAATAAATAAGAAATAAATATTTCATATCAACAGAAAGGTGTGAAATGCCGAAAGGAATTGTTTGTAAAGCTTTTCCGTAAATACACGATACGACAATACAATAGCTGTCAAAAATAAGAAACAATAAGTTAAACTTGCTTTGAAAACAACTTTGCTTATAAATATTTCGAGTATTAGTAATCAATTTGTTTGTCACCTGAACTAGGCACGTCTGGGACCGAGCAGGAAAGAACAACCAACAGTCTACAGTGCGTGACAAAAGTGGTTAGATACATAATAATGTATGGAGTACTTTCCTGCTGGACGGCATTGTTCAAGGCAAGCAACATTGCAATACTAGAACATCCTTAAGTCTGTATGACCCTAGAACTACATACCACTAGAAATTATACAACTCCACAAGACACTATACTCTATCGTTCTCCTCATCACCCTATTCCTAGTAACTTGGACTATACTGTTCCTTATCTGAATCTGACAAAGATTCCTATCAAATCGGGTAGCAACGACGGATCCAAGGCAGTCTCTTAATATTTGTATCCCCGATCCCCTTAGTGTATTTTCACCCAGAAATCACACCAGTTCCTGAAGTCGTGACCTGGCTTTCGATTAACATGGTAGAGTGCAGTACTATTATTTTCTACATAGATAACCAAGCTCCGATAAAACCCTAGAAATCCCCAAATATTCGATGAAATTTGGTAAAGCAATGCCTCGAATGTCTTAACGAATCTCTGCGTACTCCTGTGCTGAGTACCAGGCCATAGGCAATAGAATGGCACACTGTAGAAGAAGGCTCTTTTCTAAACTAATCTGGAGAGAGCTGAATTATAGAAAACCCAGTAAACTTATTTTTTTCAACATGACCTACGAGTAAGAAAGATAGGAAGGAAGGCTTGGTGTTCCCTTCAACGATTTTTGTCGTACCTGTAGGGGCGAAGGAAACCATGACACATCTTCGGTGTACTTATCATGCCCTATCGGTATTAAGAAAGAACATTTTGGACGAGTACTTCTTCAAAGATCTTGGTGATCTAATTAGACTAGACTTAATGGACCGAAACTGGGTTTTCCATGCGGGTAGGTCTGCGATGCTGGTAGTTCGGTTTTGTCCACAGTGGTATCACTTGAATGAACCCTCACTGGGTCTAATTGTGTCCCTCCTGAAGGAGGAACCCACCAAGCCAACATTTAACCAATATCCCGATTTCTATAGAATTTATTTTATAGACAGTTGATGAGATAGTTCATTTACTACAGTAACCGGAGCCACTTGAGAACCTCGTTTAATTTTATTATTTATCCCTGGAACATTTTTAATTGTCCTCTTCCTTGTTTCCATAAAACTTTCGTCCGATTTCATCTATTCGCCTCAGAAAGTTTCCAATAAAACTTAACATTGAATAAATTCGATAATACATACCTAGCACGGACTCCTAGATGTGCCTTAATTTAATTGCTTTCGAAATATTCAATTATTCTTCCTCGGCTTCTCATCACGCAGAAGCTTAAGTGATTGAATCTGTAACCAGAGTACCTACCGCACAGTCAACAGAAACTTTGCAACGTAGGTACCGAGAATTGTTTTATTTTTAATGATTGTAAATTATGCAAAACAGTCGAACCCGACCCTTTGTCTACCGTCCTCCAGCCCTCACTAATGAACAAAAACTGTCAAAGTCGGAAAATAAAATTGAAACGTGCCACGTCTGTATTAAATCAATCCCTTAACGGTTTCATTGTAATTCCTAACTTTGCGATTGACTGCGTTGGCGGTACCCCTGCATACCTACTTGTTCCACAGGCCCGTACACTTAGCTGATGAAAACTATTCGAGAATTTCAAAACTGTCAAACATTCAAAAGTTATGTATATGCACAGGACTTTCGCCGAGAAATCAATTTATTTTTAGGCGAAACTTTTTAATTTTCAAAAGATACGTTTTGTGAATTGATACTTTGGTACTTTACGGCGGAAAATTTCATTTACTCCGGCAGTTTGTCGCACAAGTCTGTCATCAGGACGAAAGAAAAAAAATAAACAAATCAAAATATAAGCGCAGAGGGAGCAGGGACTCAATCAACAATTCCCAACAAGCTACCTATATAAAATCCTGTTGGTATGCATGAATTCGTAGTTACAAGGATTGTGTTGCTCATTTTATGTTTATATTCATTCACATTCACGCACTGTTCGGTGTTCACGTTTGTACGTCAGGACTTCAAATATTTTATGTTGGCATTAAAAAAGGATTTTTTTTACATGTGCACGCCTGAAATATTTATGGAAAAATTGCGCGCTCTCGCTTTGCTTTGACAGCAAACAATGGATTTGTTTTTATTGCTCAGCTTTGTGTAATGTAATGAGAGAGTTGAAATTTATAACTGTGTAAACAAGTAGTCCTAGTCCTAGATCAACACTGCCATCTGTTAGGCTTGATTGGAAAATTGATTATAAAATGAACACTTGACGGGTTTTTTTTGATGTGTGTAAGTAATTGCTTCGAGCTTGGGGCTTCATGAAGTCAGTCATGAAGGGAAGACGTTTCTGAAAAATCTCGGACTTGGTACTTTGGATTTTCATCTTAATTTGTATTTAAAAAAATGTCCAATGGATATAGAAACACGGAGCACCGAACTGGCATTCATCATTTCAAGCTTCAAACTCCGAACTACACCAATATTTTTATTTTTTGGGGTCACACTTCTAGCAAATGTCTGACAAACATCCAAAAGTATATTTGCCATTGAAATGCTGGAACAAACAGAAAAAGTTGACACGCACAATATGCCAATTTGAGAGAAACTAAGCCCTGGAACCTACATACGTATCTTGTATGGGAATCATAATATACGTAATTAAAAAAAGAAATGTAGCTATAGGTTAAGATCTGTTTATGCATATCACAGCTCTGTTGGGGTTTAATCAATGAGCCATCTTATCAATTGGTTGCCCATAGAGATCAGTTATGTGTTGGCCTCGGAGCAACTTATCCTCTAATTTTCTTCTTAATTGAAATTCTAAATGAAAAGATGTAACTAGTTTGCCTTTGTAGGGAAGTTCAGTTAAGACGTCTCGAATAGCAATAGGTGAATAGGTTGTAGTGTGTTCCTGAGAATTTCGAGGTATCTAGCGGCAATCAAGACCCTGGAATCGTTTATCCCTCATGGAGATGTGAAGGAGTTCAAGATTTCACATAACTTTTTTTCAAGTGACTAAGTGACTCATTTGCTTGGTATTTAGAATTTGGGAAGAATTGGGGTATATCGCGATCAAGGATGGAAGTGAACTCTGAATCCAATTTCGGCACATATCTTGTCCACCTTAGGGTTTTGAGTCAAATGGGTCAAATTGAACAAAAAACTTAACCAAAAAACGTAAAAGGTACGATCTAGACTTTGGTGTACTCAGTTAACTTGCATTTAAAATTTGGGAAGAATTGGGGTATATCGCGTTCAAGGATGGAAGTGAACTCTAAATCCAAATTCGACTCATATCTCCTCCCCCTTAGCGTTTTGAGTCAAATGGGTGAAATTGAACAAAAAACTTAACCAAAAAACGTAAAAGGTATGATCTAGACTTTGGTGTACTCAGTTGCTTGGTATTTTGAATTTGGGAAGAATTGGGGTATATCGCGATCAAGGATGGAAGTGAACTCTGAATCCAATTTCGACACATATCTCCTCCCCCTTAGCGTTTTGAGTCAAATGGGTGAAATTGAACAAAAAACTTAACCGAAAAACGTAAAAGGTATGATCTAGACTTTGGTGTACTCAGTTGCTTGGTATTTTGAATTTGGGAAGAATTGGGGTATATCGCGATCAAGGATGGAAGTGAACTCTGAATCCAATTTCGACACATATCTCCTCCCCCTTAGCGTTTTGAGTCAAATGGGTGAAATTGAACAAAAAACTTAACCAAAAAACATAAAAGGTATGATCTAGACTTTGGTGTACTCAGTTGCTTGGTATTTTGAATTTGGGAAGAATTGGGGTATATCACGATCAAGGATGGAAGTGAACTCTAAATCCAAATTCGACTCATATCTCCTCCCCCTTAGCGTTTTGAGTCAAATGGGTGAAATTGAACAAAAAACTTAACCAAAAAACGTAAAAGGTATGATCTAGACTTTGGTGTACTCAGTTGCTTGGTATTTTGAATTTGGGAAGAATTGGGGTATATCGCGATCAAGGATGGAAGGGAACTCTGAATCCAATATCGGCACATATCTCCTCCCCCTTAGGGTTTTGAGTCAAATGGGTCAAATTGAACAAAAAACTTAACCAAAAAAAGTAAAAGGTACGATCTAGACTTTGGTGTACTCAGTTGCTTGGTATTTTGAATTTGAGAAGAATTCGGGTATATCGCGATCAAGGATGGAAGTGAACTCTGAATCCAAATTCGACTCATATGTCCTCCCCCTTAGCGTTTTGAGTCAAATGGGTCAAATTGAACAAAAAACTTAACGCAAAAGGTACGATCGAGACTTTGGTGTGCTCAGTTGACTTGTATTTAGAATTTGGGAAGAATTGGGGTATATCACGATCAAGGATGGAAGTGAACTCTAAATCCAAATTCGACTCATATCTCCTCCCCCTTAGCGTTTTGAGTCAAATGGGTGAAATTGAACAAAAAACTTAACAACAAAACGTAAAAGGTATGATCTAGACTTTGGTGTACTCAGTTGACTTGCATTTAAAATTTGGGAAGAATTGGGGTATATCGCGTTCAAGGATGGAAGGGAACTCTGAATCCAATATCGGCACATATCTCCTCCCCCTTAGGGTTTTGAGTCAAATGGGTCAAATTGAACAAAAAACTTAACCAAAAAACGTAAAAGGTACGATCTAGACTTTGGTGTACTCAGTTGACTTGTATTTAGAATTTGGGAAGAATTGGGTTATATCGCGATCAAGGATGGAAGTGAACTTTGAATCCAATATCGGCACATATCTCCTCCCCCTTAGGGTTTTGAGTCAAATGGGTCAAATTGAACAAAAAACTTAACCAAAAAACGTAAAAGGTACGATCTAGACTTTGGTGTACTCAGTTGCTTGGTATTTTGAATTTGGGAAGAATTGGGTTATATCGCGATCAAGGATGGATGTGAACTTTGAATCCAATGTCGGCACATATCTCCTCCCCCTTAGGGTTTTGAGTCAAATGGGTGAAATTGAACAAAAAACTTAAGAATAAAACGTAAAAGGTATGATCTAGACTTTGGTGTACTCAGTTGACTTGTATTTAGAATTTGGGAAGAATTGGGGTATATCGCGATCAAGGATGGAATTGAACTCTAAATCCATTTTCGACACATATCTCCGCCCCATTAGCGTTTCGAGTGAAATGGGTGAAATTGAACAAAAAACTTAACCAAAAAACGTAAAAGGTATGATCTAGACTTTGGTGTACTCAGTTGACTTGCATTTTGAATTTGGGAAGAATTGGGGTATATCGTGTTCAAGGATGGAAGGGAACTCTGAATCCAATTTCGACACATATCTCCTCCCCCTACAGTTTAATGATGTATTCGAGCGGCAATTTGTTATTTGAGAGGCTTTTTCATGACAGTTGTACCCTGAATATTTAGCAGACACTCACGAGAGGTGTGGCTGTGAAAGAAAGATGTAGACTAGGGATTTAACCTGGAAACAATTGCTCCGTAGTCCAACCCACTAACCATTTGAACCACGGCGCCCACCATATATCCAAGATACCGTCCTTTAAATTTACGTAAGTTTTCTAGATTGGACCCTTCCCAGTCGGATCTTACAATATATGTGACGCGCAGTCACATAGGTCTATCCAGTGCTTTTCTTGTTCGAAAAGTTTCCAGTCTTCAGTCGAAATACATATTCTCCAATTTTGACGCCATTACTGCGGGATTGCCCTAGTTGACTGAATTTCAAGGAATGTGTAAAAATTTAAGATACTCTGTCCTTTTCAAACACAAAAGCTGGTTTTCCAAACAATCACAAACAGTTTTATCAAACATTTTCAGATCTTTTATTTCTTCTTCACTCAATGACAACACTTCTTGATTGGCAAACCCAAAAACATCAAACGAATTCCCTAACAGCCTCTGATAGGCATATATCCTTGTCTCGACACACACCTTTGATTCCCTAAATCGACTGCGAATGACTAATAACTCAATTAACCGGAATTATAATGATAAAAGGAAATTCACCAGATAATACCACGTTTCGATAGCAGCCCAAATAAAGAAGGCTAAAGCCTACAAATCTACCTAGCCCTTTGTTAGGGAGTTTTTTTATTTTATTTCATTTTTTTAAATGATCCTTTCTATCAAAAGTAAATCCATATTTCCTTCTAGTAGCCACAATTCTGTTCGCCCTCTAAAAGAGGGTAGGTCAACTTCTTTATGGCAAAGTTAAACGGACTTATCCAATGTTGCCTTGCTCTTTTGTATTTTTGAAGCATTTAATCCTTGCGGTTGGGGAAATGATTAATTTTTGTTGGTTACATCCCTGTATGTTTTTGACGTATGAGATGTTTAACCCTTTCGGGGCAGAAATAAACTCCCCCGAGTGCTGGGGACTACGTATACTATATATAAACTACAAACAATGTATCACTAGTGGGTACATCAACCGACATCTGACAGAATATTTTATTACAGGTACGGCTATCCTCCCGAAAGGGTTCTCGGTTTTTGGCAGGAATATTCCGCATTTACCGAGGGATTGCTGGCAAGTTAATGGAAAACTGAGAGGTTTCTGGTTTTCCTAGTATATTGTACTTTAATATTGAAGTTCAAGGAATTACCTATACACATGGAAGTAAATTACGTTCAGGCTGTAATTTAACCCACACATTTAATCGTTTTTAGTGCCTATCCGTTTTTCATTCAATTATTAATGTTGAGGCTATTTTGGAATACAACATTCGGTATCACTTTGATTTAGTATTGGATTTCCGACTTTGAGAAAGTTATGTGTAGATCTTTTGTTTGTGTCGTAGGGAAGACAATGTCCTTGGCGTCAACATGATTTGAGGAAAGATGTTCAGTGTTGTGTGAGACGTCAGGACGTAAAAGCTTCACAGTCCTACTGGCATGAGGGGATGAAATGGATGTAAGCTATTTTCAAAAAATGAATATGAAACACGAGCCGGGCATTGTGTCCGGATGTCATCTTTAGTTTACTTAAAGCGAAGTGAGAGTGGAAAATCGACAACTGCAATGTTCTAGTACATGTTCGAGACACTAATCTGAGTCAAGGGATAACTTTGGAATAAACTTGTCTTATTATTTAAAAATTATCTATTTTGGGCCTATTTGCCATAAATACTGTTAATGTGTTCTTGTAAAGAATTAATGTCAAATTTTCCTTTGAAATTTTATCCACAACATAACTTTGTGTCAACTCTTCTCATTAATCATCCGCTGTCAGATTGTTAGCACTCAGCCATACATTTGTCATATCCTTTTTCCTGTATACAGGGTACTTTAGTCGTATTACTCGAGAGCCTATTGTTTCGTTTTTACCTTTTGGATACTCTAATAATGGATTTAATTGTTCTGTGTCTGAGGCATTGTTTAATCATTTATCTACATGTGTTCTTTACACATTGTCTTAGGAGGACTATTTATGTTGAGTGTAAATTGTCTAGCAATTGAAATAAAAGATACGTCAATCGTTTTACAAACAATTAATTCGACGGTTTTGGAAATGTCTTATAAAAGAAGACATAATCTTGATGTTGCGAGCGAAAGTTGATCGAAAACTATGCAGTAAACCAGTAAACCTGGAAACATCTCTTCGAATCTTACATTCATACTGCCAAGGGCCAAGTGTCTGTCTAAACACTATCACTCGTGACGTTCTTCTTGATTCTCATAAATTTGTGCCTTCCCACTTCTAAACTACAAGTTATCAGTCATACAAACATTGAAATTGATGTTTAGTTCTTCTTTATAAACAAATTTGTTTAATCTATACCTAGGTAGATAAGTAGGTTACAGTGACAAGTCCCATTACAGGCTACACTTAAACTAATAAAGGCCCTTTATGATCCATTGATGTAAACATTCTACTGAAAATACCCTTGCAAGCAAAAACTTAGTATAAAGTGTTCGAAGACATTGAGGTGAGAAGGGAGCTTGTCATGTACAAAGGAGATTAAGAATGGTGGGTTCCTCCTCTTCATCCATGCAGCTTCTATTGAAATTATTAGCATGGAAACCCTAGAGATACGGCTAGAAATAATTCAGTGATTGCTATGATAGATATGCTTTCTTATAGTAGCATTCACCTACCATCCTTCGAGCGTCGCCCAGCTTTGAGTTGATATTCTTGTATATTCTATACCTACCTACTAAAATTGTTTAAAACTGTTACATTTTTTAAATGATTTACGATTTGCTACGCCATATGCAAGTATTGAAGCCGACCAGTGATGATGACATGAAAATCGGGAAACCCTCTTTCATTAAGTTTTAAAAATATTGTTTACGCTTACGGGTGTCAGTAAATGATATTTTCTTTAATTATAATTCATTAACTTAACACTACATCTGATAAACAGATCAAAGAATTAATTTGAACCAATTGAGTGGTTGAGTCGATGAGTCCACGAGGAAACCCCAAAAGCAAGTGCCACAAAGATATCGGCGGAAAGTCAAAGTGCCGATGAAACGTCAAGTATTATCACGGCGGTTAAGGATGACAACCACACAACGCCATCTAGGTGTTAGAAAGATCCTTGTGTCTGACAGCTCCCTCTTGTAGATACACCAGAACTTAATATTAACGAAGGCCACTTCTTACTTATTTCTACTTATACCCTCATTTGTGAAAATGCATTTAACGTTCGTTCTCATATATGAATGCATGTACATATTTAGTAAAATATAGTAAATAAATAAAATATTCTTGAATTACATGTGTCACCATACTACCTTCTTGAATTTGGCAGTATGGCCACCCTTCTACTGCCAAACAAATTTTTACACAACGAAGTTGCATAGATTCAGTTCTCCTAGTATGTCAAGAATTTCCTCTTTAATCTAACGAGCTGTTGCCCTTTTTCCAAAACTTTTCAAAATTTTCGCCAGATACATGTCACTTCCTTTGCGATTTTTAATGACTCAAAGTTATAGTGCACTTCAAAGGCAAGTACCTTACCAAAGAAGTGAACGCTCATAAACAGTTTTAAGGAAATAGTTTAAGTACTCATGGTTTCGTTCAAATAGTCTTGAATATATCACCTTTCATGTTTACTTTTCCCAAAAAGATAAATCTGAAGATTTCACCTAATGAGTGCACAAGGTTGTACCTTTAACTCATTCAATCTACATATGTATTATAAAGTGGACGACGAATATCAATATTTTCAGGTGTTGTGTAATTCGTAGCTCGATGCTGTTCAACACAAGGATTTCGTACAATATACGGCAAACAGTTCACGAACGAATGCCCAAAGCCTGAGAACGTCGTTATATCGACGTGGAAAGTTTTTTAGCAACACTTTGTGTTACATCAACCAAGTTCTCGACTAATGCTCCAATTTTTTCTACAGAGCCTCAACTACTTCAATGGTCAGGTAAGAGCTACAGATGCCGACACAATTGGATGCCATTTACCATTGAAACTCTACTAGTCTTCATGGAGAAGTTATGAGTTAAAGTCTCCCAAAAAGCAAGAACACTCTTTGGTATAATCCGTCGGTGCACAGTAAACTACTCCTGGTAGGTTAAAGCAGATTGTTGATTGTTGATTGATTGATTGCTCATTTACTTGAATAATTCTATATCATTAGCTCAAAAATCGCATTTTTTGAGTTAAGACAGTCTTCATTCGCCTAATTCTAATTAGTATGACAAATTCACATCCGAAGTTTTAACCCTCTCTATAGACATAACTCTAAAGATCTTTTGTAAGGATCGCAATTGTCATTGCGTTGCCACCTTATTTCATTTGTAGATGATTGCCTTATTGGCTGTGTATCGACGTCTCTAGACCGCCGCCGTTCGATTGGGTCGAGAATAGAGAATGAGGACAAAACCTTGTAGCACCCCAGCGGCAAACCATAATACGTGGTTACATTAATCTAAATTTTCTTCACCCTACCTTCTACATCAACTCTTTTTAAACGTTAATTGAATTTGATTGACTCGAGCTAATAACGCGTCTATAGATTTTTCCTGTACCCCTCCAACCCTTATTGATATTTTTGGCACTTCTTCAATCAAATTCCAAGAATTCATGAATTTATTTTATTAATCTATAACTTTCGGTGCTATTTCTGAATCACTTCCTTCTTCCTATTCCTTTTACGATTATAATTTGATTGATTTCTTCGTCCTTGGTGAGAATTTGATTCGTAATATAACCAATATCCTTCACACCACTAGTCATCAGAATTATATCAAATAATTGGTGGTGGTTTTGTAATCATATCCGGAACTTAAAGGTATCAAGAGATCAAGCATTTCTAATTTATTAACTTTTGGGATGACTGGAAGAGGTTACGAATCGCACATCATATGCCATTAGGATTGAAGAAAATGTTTACTTCCCAACTTTGATGCTGAAATTCATTGGAAAACTTCTCATGATCTTTACTTGTCGTTTTCCTTCCCAGATGCTGGCCATTGGGCTAAACACCCCATTCTACTCTGCATAAGATATACGACTGCTTACAACGTTCAGCTGTTCCTATTGAGAACTCTCGTTGTAATTGAAGAACCCATCAGCCGATAAGATGGTCACTGCTAGTAAGGACCCATCCGGTTAGCTGTACATATCCTGAAACTAGCCCACCTTCTTTCCTGGCTGTAGGGTTTTTGCTCCTTTGTTTTGAGCCTTTACATCAGTCTACCTCTATCTTAGTAACACTATACACGAGTTTCCACTTTTCTAAAAAAAATGTGATAATATAGTCGGCAGTTCTAATGGAACAGCATAGATCTTCGCTTAAAAATCTGACCATAGCCCAAACCAGGCTCAGAGTCTGGCAGGGATAGTCGACTCTAAATGTTTACAGTAGCCGAAGCTCCGGTGTTATTGCATCAAGCGCAACTATTCCATAGGGTCTTGGGATAAATGTCGCGCAAGGTTATCAAAACTCCAGTTCCGATGATACCAACGACACAGGCTTTGATAGTAAGGCCCACGATTTCAAGGGAATGTAAATTAAGCAAAGCATCTAGAGTAGGACTTGGCGTACTTAGGAAAGCTCCCGTACAGGAGAGACAGGCCATTCATTCGAATTTAGTGGAGAAGGCGCATACTTACGCGAAAGCCCTTTCCACGAAACAAACGACACATTAGCTACAGAACGTCTTCTCATTGCCGTATGAATCCAAAAACGCTTTTCTGTGATAAGACCCATCTCTTGGCAAAAATATCCTTATACTGCCAGAAAACTGAGAAAGCCAGTTGTAGAGAAATTTCTTATCCAAGAGTTAGACTGGTTTCAATTCTCCGTCTGCTATCTGTGCGTTGCAAGAGAAGTTAGTGATCCTTCTCGAGAAGTTTACCTTAAGATTGATGCTGGAAGCAATACAGGCAGAACACTCATCATGAGCCATTGGACTTCTTTATTTGACTACAAAGTGGATATTTAGATATGTATGTATTTATATCCTCCACAAAATCTTAGAACCTTTTCATGACCCTCCCTTGAATTAGGCACGAATGGAATAAGTTTCTATTAAATGCTGGGTCCGACTAAAAATGTTATTCTTAATTCTCATAAAATTTAGGGCGTTGAGGGGCGTTTCCAAATTGGGTAAGTTTTTTAGACCATGCAAAAGCCTAATCTCCGTTTAATTGACTTTACCAGGAAAACATTGACATGGTTAAGCCAACATTATTTGTTTTAGCCATTCATCCAGCAGACAAAATAATTTAGAAACTCCTTTAAAATTATGTACATCAAGGGCAAGGATCATATGTAGAAGCAGGTATCCGTTAGACTGTCTGACAGGGTGATTGAAAAGTTCTGACGTGTCGATTTTACTTCAGTTCATCCTTCCACGATTGGGAAAAAGCTGGATTATAGGGATTTATGGAGGTAATTTTTTTTTAGATTGAATTCGAAACGAATATATGTAGATTGATATGGATTCCTTATCATAAGGAGAAAGATATCCTGGTATCAATTTTTACTTCCTTTTTTCTTCATTTTACTTGGTATGCATGTACGTACTTTAGTGTTTCCGAAAATGTAACATCACGTAAAGTAATGTAACCCATTTGATAGCGCTTTTGTTTTATGGATATGTAACACAAGGATATGTGACGGATTATTTATTTTTCTGTAGCAATATGTGATGATAAATTGGAATATAATTTAAATTAGAATTTCGGTGGATATAACAGATGTGATGAAAGGTGGAATAGAGCGGAGTGGGGTGAAGATTCTAGCTTTATTATTCGCGGATGACATTGTCCTTCTAGTAGAAACAGTGGGTTCCTTACAGCTCATGATATACTTGACAAAATTAAGACAACTTAAAACTTATGATATTCAGAGGAGGAGATGGAAGGTATGTTTGAAGTGAAAAGAGGGCATTTCCTGGAAACACCATCGAACTTTAAAGCAAAATTGTAGCAAAAAATGGGAAGAATTAGCGTCTAATTCCGTCATAATCTAACGATCGCGTCCTTAAAAATAAATTTAAACATTTGTTTGGCCAATTGACGTCGACCTCTCACGCAATAAAGCCATAATTGGTCGTGTTGTGTGGCTTGTTTCCCCGTCTTGTTGAAACCACATGTCGTCCAAGTCATGATCTTCAATAGCCGGTCAAAAAATCGGTCCAACTGCTGCGAACGCCGGGAAATCGATAAATTCGGATCATCAGCAACAGTTGCTCTTACAGCAGAAAAATTGACGGACTGTGATGCACA
The DNA here is from genome assembly GCA_963583995.1 of Xylota segnis. NCBI lineage: Eukaryota > Metazoa > Arthropoda > Insecta > Diptera > Syrphidae > Xylota > Xylota segnis. The sequence goes on along the minus strand of OY757236.1, from coordinate 3,070,783 downwards.
GGCCTTACGACATCAGTAACGCTTCCACTCTCCTCAAATTTCTTCATATTTGTGGCTAGAAAAGTGGCTACGTTTGAATCACCATTTTTGTAGTAAGTTTTTATAAATTGTACACGTTGTTCGATTGTTAAGCGATCCATTATCGCAAAGGGCAAACATTCAGCTAATACCATGACACTTCAAAAGACATCTGAATTTGGCAGGTGTCAAATGCCCGCGCTACCAACTTGAAAGCACGAAATGAATGACCCTGTACTTTACCCAGCCTCAGTATAACCTGCAAAACTGGACTAATTTTGTTAACACGAGTCGCACGCATCTTATAAGGACTACTATTGAATATAATGGAAGAATCATTAGTTCTCATTAGACTCGAACACTCCCGCACCTATTCCTTTATCTGTTCTTGATCTGTCTATCTATCATTTGATGGTGTGGTTGGTAACTTCCAGGTAATTGTTTAAAAAATTAAATTTAGTGATGACGTCATCTCGGAGTTCGAGTAGGAGGTTTTACTTGCATCTATGGGGCAAGTATAGGTTTTTTTAAGAAGTACATCGAATTGTATTGATCCTATGCACATCTTCCTTCCTGTTTCCTCTTTCGCCATGCTAAAAGGGAGTATCATCTACCCCTGTCGTCTTAAAAGATTGAAAGGAACTTAATGCCCATTCTATGCAAATGCAAATGTCTGCTGCTATTTTCCAGTCATTATTTCGATACTGTGTTGTACTGTTGGTTTTATGGACCAGCAGTGCCCTTTCTGCCTTATCCTTCGTCCATCTGACATCTTATTTCTTGACGTGGACATCCCTCCCAATTTCGCCAAGTCCTTGTGAACTCTGGCCGTCTAGAAGAATTTCCTAAAGCCATCTCTCTTAACTTTCCTTATTTCTAAGTGCCATTCTGTACGTCTGTCAGTCTCCAATATCCAGATTGGTTTTTTGGCCAACTCAACGTCCTCTAGCCCATTTTTAGTTCTAAAAAGTAGCATGTACCTCTCCTAGTGTCAATGTTCTCAAGATTACTTTCTAGAATGTCGTTAAAAATGTCTCTATTGGTTATCCTTAAGTTCCTAACCAGATTCCTCATATTATACATATGTTTCTTGAATACAATAAGTCTATAGTCAGTCGGGCAGAGAGGCCTCACCATATTACTCTCCAGTTTCTTACTAACCTACTTCTAGTCGGACGTGAGATCAAGTACTACCTGGCTAGTCCTAATCACAAAGGTAGGGGTATTTCCTACATTATAAATGTCACGTGAGGAGTTTAGTATAAAATCTAAGAAGGACTCACCGTGGATCTTGGTATACGCTCTACCCCAGATGACGTTCTGACCATTGCCGCTCCATCCACTCAGCAGTGGAATAGCTGACTATAACTAGAACCAAAAATATCCATTTCCCTTCAAAACTATCAAAATCAAATGACACTGGGACGATGATAGTGTATATCCATCAGCTAGGGTTGATTTAACTAAAAGACCATCCAAGCAGTCTGTTCTTGTCAAAGTCACGGTGCCACAGCAAACTTATGAAAACAATTTTATTTTGACATGCAAATCGTGCTCCAATTTTGTCTCTCCACAGCCAAAACCCTTCCGTCCTGCAAAGAGGAGGACAGAACACTCAAGGTACGAAATCCTTCTCAAAGTCATATTTGCTTTGGTTTTATTTTCTTTGCATCTTTCATTTCAATATTGGCAAAAGTCAGCCAACTGGTTTGAAGAATTAATTCCACCCCAAATGAATTTGCCAAGTGTGTGAGAGAACGCCATATGGCTGCGACTACACAGGACGTACCCTCACAGAATTCCCATAGACATCCTTAAAAAAAAGAGGCAAAAAAATGGTAATCGCATTAATGTGTCTTAAAAGGCTTAACGCACAATAAATAAGAATGAATTTAAGTAAATTAATGGTACAAAATTGCTGATATATGCTATTTAGATTTTTTTTCTGCTCAAAGGATCTCAGGCGGCAGCAACATCAGAACAATTATTATGGAATTGTTATGGCGCAGCTGATAGCTAATAGCAGATTATTTATGACGGCCGGGGGGGCTATGGAATAATAAATAAAAGCTTTTAAGCGTTATCTATTTGGTGAATTTATAGATACACTTCAATCTTGTCAAAATTAATCATAATAGAGGAGGAAACTCGGACACTTTCGAGGAATTGAAAAGGCGATGGGATAAACCTATTATAACGCCGCCGCCACCACAGAGATACCCCTGATCTATAGCACAATGAAATCGTGATTCGTTGTACTCTCTGTGAAAGTCTGTATTAGGCCTGGCTATTGTCCGTTACATTGTAGCACCATAAAAGGGGATAATAATTCTGGGAAGTTAGAAAGAAAGTGCCACAGGGGTTGAGATGTAATAAATCAAAGCAGGTGAAGAGAGGACACGTTTCTTAATAACACTAATGTTTTGCTGCCGCGCCGCTGCCACTGCCGCCAGTAGGAAAATTAGACAGATTGAGCAATTTATTAATTAATGGATTTTGGTTACTTAACGCAGTGATATATGTATACACCAAGCTCTGATTGTTGAAGGGAAAACTGTTCTGCTTGGTAGGATACTCCCTAATGGGCGAATGTTGGTGGAAAATATCTACTATGTTTTATTACAAGGACGATATACATATGTATCCTAAGGGGCGATTATGACGAATGAGTTTTCCATTCCCAGTCTCATATGTTGTGTCGTTGGGTGTGATAAGAACGAAAATACAAATCTCAGGAGACTACTTGGAAACGGATCCATTCGTCAATTAGGAGAGAACTCTCCTGAAATATAGAATAGATAAATTTGTCAAATAAGAGTCGGAACTCACTCCATTCGACTTAAATAATTTATTTAACTGGTTTCTTATCTCCCTTCCAGCGGGAATACCATCATGACTGGACTTCAAAACTAGAGGTAGTACATATACTCACTGAGTAAACGACATCCCGACCCATGAAAAGTCTCTGCTTGAGATAGAGCAGCCTTTAACTGCCTACTGCATTCAATACCGAGCGCTCTGGCAACTGCGATACCTTGACCCTGAAAATAAAAGTTCGTTATTCCTTTTTCTATTCTATTCTTTGTTGCAGCATAATTGTCCATCCGTTGAATGTGGCCGAAAAGGGTAGTCTACGTGTTGCTTCACCAAACCGAAGTACCAGCGGTATCCTAGGGTAGCTTTTCGTCGAATCGAGTATTTAGTTTAAGACTAACTCGTTTCAAATATTTTTCAATATCCTTGAAATCTTCAATACCGTCGTGCGACTTATGATGGCGATGTTGTGAGGCGGATCTCCTTGACGAGTTCAGAGGAACTGTTCCCGAATTGCACATTGCACCGCGTCACGCGACACACCTGGAGAAGGTTTGCGGAGATCCACAATTCGGTCATCGCCTTGTAGAGCACAAGACTATGCATATGCGGATGTGAAGTCGATGAGGAAAGAGAAATTTGTTGGACTTTTCCAGGAGTTGTCTTACTGTCAAACAGATCGTCGTCCTGCCGGACCTAAAAGTATGTGGATAGCTCTTACATGCAACGCTAAGCAAGGATAAGCCTTTATAATTCTTACAAAACCTAAGATCGTTTTTTTCTTGAAAATGGAGCATATACAGCTGATCAAGTATGGCTTCATCTACCCATACTTGGTTCTCTGGAATTTACAACGTGATCGCTCGAAGTCTCTCTCATACATAGTTACCGTGTTTGCCTCCTGCTGATGAGCCAGCTTTCGTCTTTTTCTCTGCAGCTTGAAACGCCCTACGTTCTACGCATTGTTAAGGCATTCCAATTCCTGCATTGGTATTACTCAAGGAATTTGATCATTCATCATAGATGGAGAAGCCAAACATTTTCGTAGATTCGAGGTTTGATGCTGCAGTAGCAGACCAACATTATACTGTCGCCTTCCATCCTTGGTGTCATAGTGCACCAATAGTCTAGACAAGTCAGAAACAGATAGTCTCGTACTTCCTTGCGTTCGCAGAATATTTCTCCAGTTTGCGGTGTTGAAGCCATTCTCGACAACAGTGCCAGTATTCTTGTCCTTCACTAGCTGTCCTTCACATTCATTGATGTCGTGGAATGTGGTTTGTGACGCTTCCGGTTTTATCCATTGGCAGAGATCTATGTATGTTATTCTATCGTTTCTGATGTATGATGGAGAAGTCGAAGTGTCTGCGCCTGCGTCTGTGGGCTGCACTTGAATCCTTTCTGATCTCTGTAATTCGTTCCAAAGCAGATGGGGAATGGAAGTTCTATTTAAATATGTTGCAATCCGCTGATCTTCCGGATCATTTCCTTTCTGTTTCCCCTGCCTTTCTACGAATCAGGTAACACATCTGCTGTGCTTATGATGATTTCAAGATTTGGTAGTACTATGGATCTATTGGATTTTAATGCTCCAATAGGGTGTTTTCTAACTTTTAAGAAAATAATGATGTAATAGAGTTATTGATACTACTGCGTCAGAAGAAAGACGCTTTCTTAACCTGGTCTCCAGGTTCTTCGAACGCATAACAGAAATAGTAAACATTAGACAATTGGATTTATTGTGCTGGTTTGAAATGGCAATAGGTTGCCATAGCCATGAATGTAACCACAGTGAAATCAAAAATTGATGTATCCAAAACGCTCCCTGACCTAGCTCCTTTCATAAAATAACCACATTCACTCATAAGGTACAAACTAAAAGCTTGTTTATCAATTTCACTCGAACGGATTTATTCAAAAGCAAATACAAACATACATTCATATAAATGTGTGCACATTAAAAGGACTCTTCGTCGAGTACTGGAGTGTGCTTCAATTGAAGTAGAACTTAAAACCTTAGCTAACTGTTACGTATGTATATAAATATATGAATGGCTTTGTGACGGTGGCACAAGTAAATTCAAATTCACCCCCAAGGAATGGCAATGAACTCAGTATTATATTCGCAAGTCAGTCTGTGAAAATATTTCGGATGTCACTGTATCTAGTAAAAGGAAATGAACCGCAACAGTGACCCTAAGAAATAGGAGCAAAAGCAAAAAGGACCTTTTCTGAAAACCAATATGTATTGTATTTCGAATGTACACAGTGCTTTATTCAAATACGCAAAAAGAACATACGAGTATCAAAAGAGCCTAAAGGGTTGATATCTTCCGAGGTAACGCCCTCCCGGTCCAGACCGGATTTTAAATGAAAAAGGTGGCAGTAGTTGCTATGCTCTCGTTTAATTTTCCAGCCATCAGCTTTATAATTCACCCTAACAAGATTATCTTTACAATTTCCGTTTCCATTCCAGTTCACCGACAAATTTCTACATAGATAAAGGTTTTACCAAATCCAATCCCCATTCACAAATTCTTCATTAAACCAAAGTGCCCACGCCAAGTGTTATTTGTGAAGTTTACTCCACATCCACCTCAAAGTTCGACATTGACATTTTGTCTTAAGTGGTGTTTGACACTGGAGCGTTACCTGCTCCGGCACGACATTGAAGAAATCATTGGACAGACAGCGCAAGCACTTTGGCGAATGCCTTCACCCTCTTTAAACTTTGACATCAAATTACAAAACTTGTCACCAGTTGTTTGTTGTTTCACCTTCTTTTATTTTTCTACTTTATATAAATTGTTATAGTGAATGTTGTGCTATACACAACTGCGCCCATTTTGGGGGCAGAAGACGAAATGCGAGCACATTTGTCGCACATGTTCGAACCCCGCAAGGATAATAAATGGTTGTTCCATTTGACGAATTTTTTTTTTCTTTTCTTAACAAAAAAAAAACTTGCAAGGATCATTTACACGGTATCTCTACGTGCATAAACTACGTATCTATGTATCTTTTTCAAAATGAAAATGAAAAAAAAAAAAACAAAAACTCAAATTACATTGTGGTTATACGCAATATCGAAAATAATATTTAGAGTTTCATATTCATTCGAAATGTGGTGTCATATTAGCGTTAAAAATAACATACAGCGGCGCCTTAACCACAAAATCCGGCGGTGCTTCCTCGGGCTTTAATTAACATTTTGCACGCTTTAGCATGTCTCACCACATTACGCACAACACAATTTAGATACAAATTACAAATGCGAATGTGAAATATGAAGAGGCACATTATGTTTTATGCGGCATGAGTAATTATACTTGGTAACCGCGCCACCACTTGCCAGGCGGATGTTATCAACAGTGATTTCTATTTAAACTTGTAAATGTTGACAATGAAATTGCAATTACTGAAGTACGTCCCGGTTTCGAGTTCATTTGAGAAGAAATTTACTTTTATTGCCCCGCCCAAGAGGGAGGGCTACACAAACATCAAATTTTTTTTTGTCGGGCTTAAGCATCTATTCTCACGGATTACGTTGGATTAGGGCCGTCAGTATAGATTTGTGTCGAATTCGATTTTATTTTATTTATGAAGGAAGGCAATTTCTAAGGTCCGCACAATATTTTTCTCTAATGGAAGTTTCTCACGCCCTAATTGAGGGGATGACAAGCGGATTTACCCAACCCTAATTTTTTTTATTTATTTTTTTGTTTTTCCGAATGGAGTTGGTGTTAGCCTTTGGACATGTTGGAGTAACGTCTTTCAGTATTTGAGTCTTCTCTTTTCAGTTTGATGATTTTGACCATAAATCAGTTTCGCTTCGATTTGGATTATACGTGATTTGTTGGCTTAGTGCAGGGTTGGTCATTTTGTTAAATTATTTTGTTGACTGCCTTGATACATTGTTTATTGCTTGTGTTATATTGACAAATACGCATTTTGTAACACGAGATCCTTCTATCACTATCTTCCGGTCTTGAATTTCGAAAAAAAGACTCCATTTAAGATTGGTTTTTAGTAGGAACTGTGAGAAAACGAAATACATATTCTTTCTCTACCAATGGACTCTTCAGGCAGTACCTATGATTTGAAACTAACTTGAAAAATTTCCTCAAAAACCGGTCTGAATGCTGTGCAATTTATGTATCTAGGCGTACACATATAGACTTTCCGTTTCAAAAACTCCAAAGAAAATCTAATGGTGCCAAATCGGATGATCTACATGGATGACCCTAAGTGTTGACTCATTTAGAAGATTCACAACAACAAAAATCATGATTAAGTACTTTTTAAAGATCGACCATTTTCATAATATTTTTAAATAAATTCAATGTATAACAGCAGTATAACATCCTTATACTAAACTAGTCGACAGATCGTCCTGAAACTCAGCGTCAAAATAGATCACAGACGTACCAACATATTTGGCTTCCGCTCGTATTTTAAGTAAATGTACATGAGAATAAAAAACCTCCTGCTTCGTCCCAAAGTACAAACATATGTATAAACATTTGACAATATAGGAGGGCATGCCATAGAATCTCGCTCTTTCACTTTTTGGGGTGAAAACGTTTTATTAGCACTGAATTCATTTTTGTCGCTCTGGTTATTATCTACTTATGTAGATCACGTGTGGATGCGAAAACATTGTCGTCCTCAAAGGGAACAGATGGTATCTAATTGGCACCTGAAATTTAATAAAGTTTAACTACCAGCACTTACTTAAACTTGTGGTAAAGTAGTTTGTATTTGTATAAACAGTGCAAAGTAGTTCAAAGGATTCGAGCAGAAGGACTCCTCAATGACATCAACACGCTGCTTGAAAATATCCTGCATAAGGTTTTTATTACATTGTATCTTTACACTTTTAAACTCAAACAGCCCGAGAGAAAAGCAACAAGAAAGAATGGTCACCCTAATCAGACATAAAACAGATTCATCGAAGAAGACTCCAGGTCTTTGGAAACAAAATTGAAGGAATTGTGGACTAAGTGAGAGGAACACCAACTCTAATCTATGATTGCTATTTTAAAGTAAACCCGTTCCATTCGTGTAAAGGATGTAACTAATGATTGTGAGAAGGTTGGCTCTCGGTCCCATGAACCTCGTTAGACAAGTCCGAGTTTCAAAGAATCACAGAGAATACTTTAATAGTAAATCAAGAGCACGAACATCAGAAACAAGCCCTCGTTGAACTATTCACCTGAAAGGGGACCTAAAATACTTCAAAGCTCAAATAATAGCCTCAGAGAAGAGAGATCAGCAAGAAGTCGAATTGAGTAGAAGGTTTGAGCGAGATAAGAAAGAAGCAAAGCGGGAACGAAAACAGGGCTTTCTTGGACATATAACGCTTAAGTAACAGGCTTACTCCTAGATTAAAAAAAGTTCGGCTTAGGATGACTTTACGACAATGCAGAGCCTTTAGACTAGAAGTAGATCCTTTGTGATGGTATAGATCTTTTCAGTTAGACTACTGATGGGCTACTTATCTCCATAATGTTTAAAAACTGCCCTTGAGAGGCATTCTTTAGGACTGAACCAAATGTGTTAACAGCTCCAACAGAAGTCACAAGTAAAAAGCCTCATTTTTGGCCTAAGGACACCGACTGTGTTGTTGAGCTATGATGTCTTAAGTATAACGCGGCTATAAGTTTCTCATCTAATCTAGGTAAGATCTGTGTCGTCGAAATTAAAACCGACAGAGCGAGAAAAAATCCGGAGAAGTTCTCTATGATTAGTGGGGGTGTAGTGGAAGATTATGCATGCAAAGCCCCTTCAGATAAGTACGAGCATTTTCGCATGTTCTACAGATAAATCTACTATGAACAAGGACATTGCGAGTATAGTTGACGTTAGCTAGCTGAACCCCAACCATTTTCCGAGGAGTTTACTATGTCGTAAAATGTTTGGTCACTCGCAGTGTAATTTTTTACTCTGTCCAATTATGGAGTCTATCACTGGAAAAAGCCTTTTGTTCTTGGTGGAGGTGGAATTCGTGAAGACCTTGTAAGGGTCTAATGCACCAAAGTTCAACTTAAAGGTTGTCTCAGTCTCACTCTGCCTTGGAATCATAAAACTAAACAGTTTCGATTAGCACTAGGCCCTACTCCTTGTTTTACTAAAATATTCATATTAGGTATTTCTTCAAGGGCATGACAATCGCCCCATCCTGTTACGCGTTTCTACATCAAGATTTCTAAAAAGAAACTTCATCCTTAGCCTCTCTCCATTTGGTATTGATACATTTCAAGGCAATTAAACATTAAAACAAGCATACGACCGAAATTTAATTTAAATCCACTGCGTGGTCCTTGAATTATCTTGTAATGAGAGTAATTGGAAAATTTGAATCCATGCCGCCACGAAACACTGACTATGCACAATTTCAAGGAATTTCAGTCTGAATGAAATTAAATGTTCAAACCAATTAGTGTTGAATAGTAAGAATATACACAGGAGCCGAACAAAGCTGCATTAAAATGAAAACAGTTTTTTCCCAGAGGTTGGAATTGGACCTGCGATCGATTTCCAAGGACTTCAAGCACAATAGCAGACACATGGCTTAAACCGTGCCAATTGTACCCCCAACATCTGAATGGTAGTCTAATGAACCTAAAGTCTAGTTGACCAAAAAATGATTGTTTCTTTTGGTCAAAAAGTTATTCAATGCATATGCACACATATTCCTTACGAACAAAGCACAAGAAACGAAACATGAAATCAAAGTTACCTTCAAATTCTCATGAACTACCCTAAAACTATGTCTGTACGTGCTGTACGTATCGAGTATACTGAAACAGGTCTCCTATTTCTCTATTTGGATACGACGGTGAATTGTGAACAAAATAACGAAATAAATTTTATAAAGGACACGAGCAACATGGTCAATAAATGGAAAGAATTGTTTGAACGATTTTATTTGGATAACAAGTTTTGTGGATATACCCGTTGAACAGCAAAAAGGACAATAGATATGTAGTTTACTGATGTGTACGTTTCGGAAGAGTAGCCTGCAAATGTCGCACTTTAAGAAGAAAATTTCCTTTTATGATTTTACTATTTTTTTTACTGAAAAACACTTGTGTTCTTAGGGCCCAAATCAAAATTACAATAACCATCTATAGTACTGTTGCAGGATATGGTGGTTTGGGAAAAAAATCTGTGTTTGCAGATAATCTTTCCTGAAAAAGAAGTCGAAAGAGAACACAAGATCTGACCGAGCAACTCCAACTGTATGACATGTGGCACCGTCCTGTTGGAACCACATTTGATTCAGGTCTTCACCTTCCAATTTGTGTTAAAACAAAAAATCCTGTAACATTGAAAGAACCATATTGCTGGTTTGATTGTTAACGAATAACTCTATAATACTCTCAAATTAAAAACCAAACCAAACAGTAACTTCTGCATAAATGGTATTCGAAAGAGCAATGACCAGAGAGAAAATCCGTGTAGGTTTGAGTGTTACAGTGATGAAATCTGATGGCATATTTTAAATCAGTTTGTGAGTTCCAGTTAAATAACATTGTTCTTTGTTCCCATTCATTTAGCTCTATCCCTCTAACAAGTAGAAAAGACGAGGCTTCGAGACTAATGTATGTAACTGGGATACAAAAAATGGCAGCTCCAGTGATACCTTTATATCCAGGGATCCATGTTAGAGTGATTTTGAATAGATGCCAGAAGACAGTAGCACGATTCTTGTCAGATTCAGAGAATTGCTTTACCAGCGCTTTCCGGACACCTTCCACCGCGGTGCTGAAAACAAAACTGCATATCTCTAAACAGAGGGAAGGATACGCCTCTTTGCTACTAACTTCTGCCGCAGCTATTCAGACATTCGAACCTATCCGGTTCAATCCACAAGTCATGAATACAAGTGGTCCATTGGTAGTCTAACCAGAAAGATCTATGGTAACACAAAAGGTCTCGTTCTAGTCTAAATAGTCTGCATTGGCATACATTCACCCTAAGCTGAACCTTAAAGTAGGAGTAACCCTGTTCCTTCTTAACATTACTTCAGTACTATAAGTTTGTATGTCAGAGGGAGTCCATTTTTCATTCTCAAATTGTTTCTTTCCTATCTCGCTCAAACCTTCTATTCTATTTTACTTTCTGGTGATTTTCTTCCACTTCTGAGGCTCTTATTTGGGCTTTATATCATTTTAACTGAATAGATCAATGAAGGCTTGTTGCTTTTTTCGTTTTCCGTGAAATATCCTCCGTGATCTCTTGAAACTCCGACTCCTTCGACAAAGCAGTTACAATTACAAACATTTGGCACAACAGGTCCATGCGACCTATTGTTTAGGTGCTTACAACCATTTGTGTATACCGTGAATATCTGGTTCAGTTTAAGTTTAAAAAAGGTGGATCGCTTCACTCGTTAACGGGGTTTCACCCTTTTTTCCACAGGGTTTAGCCACTCACGCGATTTCGTCGCACCGCTAAGGGCATGCCAACAACTGCCAGGCAGGCGCCTATAATTTGGATTCCCCTGAGCAAATTTCCCCATGAATTTGTTGCTTGAATTTTATTTCCATTTTGCGATGTACTTACTTGTTCCATGCTCTTCCGGGTATTTGAATTCTCTAAACTTACCTAAAAAAATTAGCTAGGCAGGGCATAAGACCCAACATTTTTTGATGGGATTTATGTTCCGATGTGGTGGGGCATAAGTCCTGAAAAAAATGTTGGAACCCATGTCCCTATCGACAGTATATTTTTGAATAGGATGGTTTGACATCTTAGAGTTCTGTATAGACCGTCAAGGTAGTCCGTTTAGGCATCTCATTGAGAAAGGTTGGCATTGAGTAGCTGAATATTCGGAAATAACGATTAATTCCATTTCCTGTGATGAACTTCAGATTACAATGAAGACGATCGTTAAGATGCTCTTTCACTACCATCGACAAGACCAACTTTATGAGCTGATAGTGGAAGGAAGGTTAATTTAACTGAACTGTCAGAGTGCGCTCAAGCGTGCAGACTGTGCACATAACACATTCATTAAATATGAAGCCACATTTTTAAAGAAACTTGTCTTCAAATAATTGAAAAGAAAAACAAGAACCCTACATTTAATTCATATTCCAAACAGTACGATACCATACATAATACATATGCTTATTACACGTTACATTAAGAATTGTGAAAACGACTTAAAAAATAAATGTTAACAGCATTCAAAGCGTTCATCCCCAAACGTCCTCGTATTCCGCCAACGAATCAACGTCCTATGTAATAAGGACACAAAGTAATAAGCTAATGAAATATGTATCGCAAAATAATATCATAAATTCAATTTCTCAGTTCGGGCTTGTGTGCGGTTGGGTCGCTGTTTTCGCTGTTTTAACGTTCCCCGCGCAAAAGGCAAATAAAAAAAAACGTTTTTAAGACTTTTGCAGCTGACTAATGCCTTTATGGTAAAATTTTATTGCCAACAGATTAAGTGGAAGAGACATGGTCCTTAATGTTTTTATTTTTATGTTGCTTCCTTTTAAGCTATAATTATATGGTACCACTCCAAGTTTGTTTTTCTCCTTTTTTTTAGCCGGGGTTTGCTTTTAATTTGCTTATCAGAAGGAACTTTGCAAAAAAAAAAAAATACATATAGTAAATAAATTTTTTCAGGACCTTAAGTGAGGTATAGAAATATTCATACATGCTGCTCGCCATGTGGTTGTTCTTTTCCGTGCCATACGATATTTCTATGGTTCGTCACGTTTCATATTTATGAGATCTAATGACATTTTGGCAGTCTTTTTTATTTGCACGAACGCATCCGTAGAATTTTCCTGCCTCATTTCGTTAGATAGAGGGAACAGAAAAAAAAATTACATTATAATTGTAGGCGGCCTTGGTTTAATGGGTAGCATGCTGGCTTGTTGATTCTTAGGTTGTCAATTCAAGTCCTTACAAGGAACAACAAACAAGTAGAGTTTGCTACCAGCAGGGAGAATGGCACTATAATCCTTTTCCATCTTCTCCATATTCTTACTTACAGGGCAGTGAGTATATAAAGTATTAAAACAGAGACATATCTTGCCTCTAAAAAGGTTGTTTATGATCCTGATATAAATAGAAAATCCTTATAGTGCAACCGGCATGATTATTTGTACATAAAATTACGTATACGACCGAGTTTTTGAATCCTATCACTCAGTGTCATTGTTGTGTCCCATGATAAGCCCACCCAGCCTACTCCGATTAATGTCAATCCAATGATTTCCTATGCAATGGACTAATTATACTGCATGTTGACATTCAAGCATTATTTTATACCTCCTGGATAAAACGTGATAACAATTTCCATTTCCAACTCCCATGATAATTTTATATCTTTAAGCATTATATCGGATTCAGAATAAGCCAAACTAATTGCGTTTTGTTTTTTTCTTTTTTTTAATTTAAATTTTATGAAACAACATCTACTCGGAAGAAATCGAATCGACCCACTTCTATGGGAATACCAAGGTTTTTTTTTGCAGTAATTCAATTTTTTCCCTGGAGATTACGTTCACGTGTACGTATTCAGTGAGATGGGAAAAATTGGCGTCAGCGCATTTTGTGGGGACAGAGGATTGTGAGTTTTGTATCTGGTTGTGTAGTTCTTCTCTTGTACTGCGGGAGTTATTCAGAGTACAAAATATTTTCAATGTTTGTAGATGGATGGCAAATAAAAACTTGCTTATAGATACGTTTGGGATGATGTGTGACAAAGAGATTGCTGTGTAAACACTTTTCTCAATAAGGGATACACCTGAAAGTTTTTATTCAATTTTCTGTTGGCATTCTGGATTGAAGTTGGACTGGAATGTGTCACGTCTTCTATTAAAATACTGATATCTTCCAGTGCTCTATGTAAATGCATTGTAAGTGATATAGAGAGCAGTTATTGTAAAAATTCATCACCTTTTGCAATTGAAACAAATTGTTTGCATACTTCAAGTATGCCAGTACATTGCTCTATTCGAGAATCTTTCTGTTTTCAGTTGTTACCATAGGATTTCAGGTGGCTAAGGGTATTATTTTACTACTTACATACGCGTATGGTAAGGAGGATTTTTCTGTCGTTCTGTCATATGGGATGGAAGAAGTGCAAGAAAAGAGTAAGGACCCTTTGAAGAATACGCATCTCCGAATTGCTTATAAAGGGCATACATGATTTTTGTTAAATAAAACATGGAAATACTTAGAAACATGCCTTTCAACAATTATATGTGAAATATAATCTTTGAATGTCCACCAAAAACACGTCTAGAGGCTCTGATACGAATATCAAAACTTTCAAGGACTCGCTCTCACATTATCACTTTTAGTTCATCAATTTCGGTCCGAGTTCAACTGTGAAATTGTATCATAATCTATCAACTAAAATTGTACACGCATCTTAAACAAATGTCAACGATGACATAAAAAAGACAGCGTTCAGAAATTATTCACTACTGACATCTACGTGCGACTTTGGAAAGACTCTTTATAAGTAGAACGAGTTTACTTTTCATAAAATGCAATTATCTTGATGGGCACCAACTAACTTGCGTTTGAATAAGCACTAATCTCAACTTTTACAGTTTTACAATACTTACACTTCTATTGGACTATTAGTTTTCGTTTTTTTCCTGATATTACATAAAATATAGCTCATCTAAACTTAGGTTAGATATTGTCGTCTCATCTGTCATTAATTAGCCTGAACCAAGCTTTCATAATTGGGCGCCGTGGCTCAGTGGTTAGTGCGTTGGACTATGGAGCAAGGGGTTCGAGATCGAATCCCAGTCGGGGAACACCTAAAAGTTTTTCACGGCCCCACCTCTCGCGAGCGTCTGACAAACATCCGAGAGTACAACTGTCTCGAGAAAGCTTCTCAAATAACAAATTGCCCTTCGGACACGGCATTAAAACAGTAGGCCCCTTCCTTTCGTGTAAAGAATATAACACGCACAACACGAATGGTTGTGAGAAGCTAGGCCTTGGGTCCCATCGACCTGTTGCGCCAAGTATTTATTTTTTTATTTATTTATTAAGCTTTCATAATTAATGTGATTCTCACAAAAACTCTTGAACTGTGCACTTTGCTTCAGGTTTTCAGTATTTATCTTTCCACTAACTTACCTCCTATCAAACGTTAAATGTTCCGTACTCGGGTTTTGCTGAGGATGCTACGTTAATTCATGCTGAACATGTTTTAAACGAAAAACAAACACCTGCTGCTCTGAACGCTTTGAACTAAAAAAGAAAATTTTAATATTTTCGATATATGGTATAGTATGTTCCAAATAAGACGCAGTTCCAAAAAACATAAGAAGAAGGAAGATGTGCAAATGCTGATGCAGTATTTCCTGGTGCCTGAGGATCTCCAGAACGTCGTGGTATTATTTCTGGTGATGGCTCTATAGAAATATCACGACGAATATAACTACTGATTTTTTTTTATGTAACGAAATCTAATAAAAGTTTTTACAAAACACAAGAACTATGTTTTAGTTGCAAACTACTGAAAGTAGGCAAAATTTTTGGCAATTTTTTTTTACGAATACCTTTCCCTTTTTTGAAGCAAAAAAATCCTTCTCCTGAAAAATTTGTACTCTCATAGGGTCTACAGAAGATTTTCCCCCACCCTTGCGGAAAATAAATGTGAGTTTGAGATTCCGGCACTCAAGAACAATATTGGTCAAGCTATTCGAGCCAGCCGAGGGAGTGAAATAATATTCCAGAATTAATCAAAAAATTTAGACAACAATCATGGAAAATATTGAACAGTTTTTTTATAGCATTTTGAAAAGGAAAACAACATATGACTTGCCCTTTACTTTTACTTCCAGCTTTCCTGTCATTTCTTCATTTCGGATCGAAGTACCTTCGATAACTTTAACTAAAGAGTTCAATATCATTCAAATATCTTCTGCAGAAATGCCTGCTAAATACATTGAACTCAATTTTCTATTAACTCAAATCTCGCATAAATCGAAGGTTGACCGTAGGTCAAGTCAAATTTCAGCTTTTTGGGATAGACAATGAACTTGGGATATTGTCTAGTTGACTGGTCCATTTCTGAACATAAGGCGATCACCGAATTTGGCTCGCTCCATAATATGTCACCCAGTCTTACTACTTATTTCAATGATCGCTCCAACAACGTGCACCAGCGTTTCAGGAGAGGTTTTGAGTTGTAACTAGAGTATCCAGGGTATATGAGCAAACTCGAAGAGTTTTTCTACCACAAGTTGGGTCTTAAAGAGAGTATACTCTCCCTTAAGCTTAAATAATATTAATTATTCACTGTTTGACCCACCGGAAAAAATTCTGCGTTAATATGAACATCACGAATATCAAATGACGTTGCACGTCATACTCATAAACCCAAGTTTCTTAAGCCATGATATGATAATGCGTTCGATGGATCTTGGGTCCGAATTGATTCGTCCTAACATGACGGCAACAACTCATTTGCCATGCTACTGACCCTTCTCATACACAAAACATCACATAAAATGTGGCGAACTGATTCGTAAGAGATTCTTCAGTATTTGCCCTTACAGTTTTTAACTACACTTTTCACGGTCCTCTTTGAATGCTTTATACCACTCATTTGGTTTTGTTCTCGATATTACAGAGTCCCTGTAGGCTTTCTCTAACATTTTTCATGTATTTTCACAAGAAATTTCCTTCGTAACGTAAAATTTCAAACAAACTCTTTATTTAAAATTTTTTTCCATAGAAAACCCGTCGATAGCACTTACTGGAAACTAGTCGCGTTCAAACTCAGCGCCAACATAGATAGCAGAAGTACCAACATAGGAAAACCGATTTCAAGTAACCATTGACGCGAGCCGGTTGCATGACTCTGTTCCGGTTTCCATCATATTTTCACTGAATGTATCTTTCAATCATAAAAACTTCAATATTGGTTTCTCAAAATCCAATTTCAAACCTTACACTCTTTTACTTTCTTTTGATAAAAATTAATTTAAAAATAGTTAAATATTTTACACAATTTCTCAATAATTCACTACATGGAGATACGCCCACTTTTTGAAAAGATTGCACTCTTCTTAGAGAGATGTAAATATGTATATTATAACAAATTTTCAGAATTCAATTTAAAGGCCTCACACAATAGTTCAATTGATCAAAGAAACCCAAATTGAAGAAGGATATACCTCAGAGTGTTACACATTCCTTTATGTATTGTTCTTCCTCTCCTTGTATATTCACATTTAATTTAAAATATCTATTTCAGATCAATGTTTTGACCACTGCAAATATTTCTGAGATTCCATTGGACGGGGTTGGCTGTTTGTGTAGGCCTTATGTTGTTTTACAATTTATTTTGACTTGGAAATAAAATGAAAGAAAACGTATTTGTGTGGGTTTTTCTCTCTCAGTGTGATACCTATTATATTTTCAGATGGACCTCCATATTCGTATTTCGTAAATCAGAAACAAATACACCCGTGTTTCCATAAGATTTCTGCATTTATTTAACTGCATTGCATTCTGAGAGTATTAGCCGGAGGCGTATTTAAAAGTCTATTTGAATTCAACTTCATGATATAAGGAGAACAAAGGCACCATATGTTCCCATACATGCATTCATTCGTTCTTTTATAACTATTGTTATTTCCACTTGACTCGCCATACGTGGGATGGAAAGCAAAGTACCTACTCCTAAAGTCAATCTCGGTAAAGACCGTTGGTAAGATGGATGCTTTCAAGCATAAAGTTCATTCCATTGTAACAGACAAACATTGAAAACCAGAGGTTCTTCAGAGAATATTTCCCTTGTTCTTCTTTGGAGATTGTATCGCAGGGGGTAGAGTCCACTGCCACAGTACACAAAGTTTTGCGGCAACAAAAGCAACACAAACCATGTTATTTAACCTTTCAGTCAGCTTATACATTTTGCTGCTGTACGAGAGACATTTTATTATCCTTCCCCGAAGGTTTGAACTTGAATTTGAATCGACACCTTAAGCCATAGTGTTTACGGTCTAGCACGAGTCCAAATATTTGTTCTCAATTCATGAACACAAGAAATAAGTCACAACATGACCCACCCTCACGGTAGGGGTTGGCCTTTTAAATGGCTAAAACGTGTGGTTAATTTTCTGTTTGATTAATTGTGACTTCCACGAAGGAGAGAAGCCGCAAATCAAATCACATTCAATTAGCTAATAGGCACAGGATGATCCGGCCGAATTCCACTGGGCCAGTTCATGCTGCAACTGGTTACTATCTGAATGTGAAATATCACATCCATCACTCGAGGAACCGTGGCAACGAAAATCAATTTTTGAAATAATCTTTCAGAGCACATCATAACAACGGAATATTGATGAAAAGGACTCTTTTTTGTGCCACCACTACCGCGCCGCAAATCCCTTGTAAATATTAGAACACTCCAAAGCCGGTGGTAGCATGTGTCACCAGCAGCAGCTCCCGAACGTATCAGGTATTATACTGTGGAGTTTTCTATAAGCCGGTGGCGTTAGCACACAATGAATTTTCAATCAATAAAAGTCACATGCACTGAACGTTTGAACGTTGAATCCCTAAAAAGCCCTTGAGGCGACAACAACGAACGAGATGTATGTAGGTACCTACTGGTACGGCTACGGGTAAGGGTTCAACAAAAAGGATACAAATTGCGCGAGTGGTCATGAATATTGAAAAGGAAACTCTCCTTCGCATCCTCTCATTTGGTTGCTTTAATGCATTTAAATTTTTACAGTTAACACATAATTCTATTGTTTCTATAGTTTCTTAATTAATTGGCATCACATAAACAGGTTCGTTTGCCCAGTCTTGGCTTGAAGGGTACGTTCTTCTTGTTGACTCTAGCACCGAAGGGCATCCTCATGCGGTCGTCTTCGTTGTCAAAGTCCAGGGTTCTTCCAAGCCGGGGGGTTTTCACTCGTAGTGGTTTGCTTCCTTGAACTGTAAGAGTAAGTTTAAACCTCCTGTATGGCTCGAACTCAACAAGACTTACGTTGACACATCTTTTGCAAGAACATTAGTAGTGGTTGTGGTACACCTTCGACTTCGAGCTCCAAAGGTCTCATGGCCGAACTGTCATCAAAGATATCATTGGCATCTTTCAGTTCGTTGAGGTCCCGTCTAAGCCGCCGTTGCCTGCTTTCATAATCCGCACTCTGTGTCTGAAGATTATCCTGCTTTCCAAGAGGTTGATTCGATCCAGCTACCTGTTGATACACGTTATTACAAATCCATCTAGTACTTTTGAAGCCCACCTCGGAGTAACTGCTATTGGCAAGGCACGTCAACAGCAACAGAACAAATGGGAAGAACATCTTTTTCAGAGTATAAGTTTCACAAAGCCTCAGTTATGGTATGTTTGTGTCGTTAGCGCAATGAATCGATTCGGAATACTGAATTCTACAGCGAAAGGATTTGATTTTTATAGAAAATTGTTTGCCCATCACCTGCTGTGAGATGATCTGCCAGTCTTCACTAACAATGTTGTTAGGGCTGAATGCCATCAATCCTCATTAGACGATGCCTGGCAATAGCACGAACGCTAGAGCAGACAGACATTGTCGACGACGATGGTAAATCCTATTCTCAACTTGTTGACGACAACGACGACGAACAGTCAACCAGATAAAGGGATACTTCTGCTATTTGCATACTTTGACTGATTTCCGTTCTCGTGATCCTTGTTTTTGTTTGTCTTCCAACTGATTAAATAAACTCGGAGGTGATGGTGACGTCGATGATGCCAGCTACTGGTACTGGTACTGGTTGGTGTCTATCCTCTAGTGGCAATTTATCATCCGTTAATGATTTCGAAGCAGGATAATCCACTTTATATAAATTAGCAAATCCGTTTTCACAAATAAGACAACCAACCCCTGGGTGGCAACGGGTGGGCGGCCGGCGGTGTTCATTTGTGTTCGTTTTCCGTTCGTGTGGTACGAGTATTTCGAAATTGCCTCATTTAGGCACCCACGTGTGGAAGAAAGATGTGATCCCATGTGGATAAAACACTTTTTACACAAATTGGACGTGGGGTATGGTTGAGAGAATATTTTTCCCCCGGAAGTTTCACACTACTACTCCCTGACGACACTGGCGATATGGGTACCTCTACCTACCTACCTACCCCACATGCCGGGAAGGCCTCTGTTTGGAGAAACTTTCCCAAGCCAAGGTTTCAATACACAACGAGTGTTCCTTCGGTTTTTAATTAAATTCGAAAGCGTAATAATATCTCGTATCTCCTCAGAGGAAAGTTGTTCTTTTGCATTGATTTAATAGTAAGAAATGCTCCTCGACTACGTGGGTCCCTGATAAGGGTAAAGGCAGAAGTTTTCGCAACCCGTAGCATGTTGTGCGGTCCTTGAGATATGTACATATGTACACAACATATTCCTGTGGAAGAAAAGGGTTTGAGTTTGATAAAGAATGATTGTTTTATTGAGCTTCTGAATAAGTTACTTGTGCGTCGTGGTGGTGGGGAAGATTTTGATAAGGGAGACGGCCATGCACATAGGCTCACATTCGGAATAATCAATACCTGTCTGATTAACAAGTTTAAAGTTTTTAACGCACACCTGTGAATGCATTATGACATGAATTGAAAATCGTTGGGAAAGATTTTCATTCTTTATCGTTCATCGGTGTACATACATACATGTATTGTTATGTAGCACACGTGTGCGATTCTTGTGAGGTTTGAAAACTTTTTTCCATTTTTTTTGGTTTTTTTTTTGGAAGTTGCCAACTCATTTTGCATCATTATTGGCGAATTCTTGGGGAGTGTTTATAATGTTTGCGGATCGGTTTTGTATTCATGCGGAAGTTAATTAAAAATGAAGTGTGTATCTTTGGAGCTAAAAATAGAGCATAAAGTTCTAATACTTTGGGGAATTTTTGAAAGATTGTTATCTTAACCGCTGACGCTGGGGTTTTTCGACCTAGGAGAACTCTTTTGACGCAGATACTGACCTTTTGGAAATACAAATTGCCCTAGTTATGCAAAGGGAGTCACAATCGCACATATGTTGGCGGGAATCCCTAAGCAAATATCGTTTTTGGTTTTCAGTTTGCGTGGTTTTCCCACAACCTCTTTATTTTGAGTGCCATTCAAGGATTGATTGATTAAACGACTGTGTTTTGGATCTGAGAGCCTTAATGCGAATGAAAGTTGAAGCAATTGCTGATTTTTTGAGAAAATCGAGATGTTAATGGGTACTCTGCGGTGGACACATTGTCTCTACCTCTCATGAACATCTGACAAACACAGGAGAGTATAATCACGTAGAGCTGCGACAAGACTATAAACGCGTTAGATCGAAGTTAATAGTAGGAAATGTGAGGTAAGGTGAATCGAGAAAAAAAACTCTCTTACACTACAATCATGTCAGTGTAGTGACATTTAGTGAAAGAAAAGAGTCCTATTCAATAGGAAATATAATTGTGCATGCTATTATCCTGCCTGATTGACAAGTAGTCGGCTTCCTCCAAGTTTAAGACTGATCCGATCATCGCCAATCCTTTAACCAACCCGATTTGTAGTACGACTTGCAGAATCTCATATTATACTTTGGCTTCTTCAATACTGTCGATTCTATCGAAAGACGATATCTACTTATAGAATTGATCTCTTCGCAGTCTCACAGACGGCTAGTACCTTCGCTTGGAAATCGCATCAGAAGCTGTGAAAATGTTTGTATCACTGGTTTGTATACCAGTCTGTGTAGACAAAGATTGCAAAAATGGTATTTTACCTCGGTAAAGTAGAAAAAAAGTTTGGTTCGCAGACTCATGTGTCATAAACGTCTAAAAAAGTGTAGTTCTCATGAATTACCTCTCACAGCTAATGCTTGAAGCTACGAATGCGTAGGAACGTCATTTCTTCACGAGTCGGAGTTTTAGCAAAGAATATCTGCGAAAAACCTTCCACCTGATACGACCAAAGTTAATAAAGGCAGAGTGGATGTGTCACAAAATATGGTCAATCTATCTCCAAACATTCCTGATGCTTGTACGTGGCGCATTAATAAACATGGCTAACAAGTCTGGAATTTAAGAAGCTAAAGCTTGTGGAGGCAAAGTCATTCAGTACAAGGAAGCTTGAAGATGGGATGCATAGTCGAATTAGCACATTTCCTTAAAGGCTATCCTCTCTCTATTTCCAATTGTCGTTTTAATGGTTTATTTCAGTTCGCCATCTATGAAATCCTTAGCTAATAAAATATGAGATTTTGCCCCCCAGACTTATTCTCAATTCACAACTAGATCAACATCACTTAATACGTTCCATAGCCGGGACTATAGACAAGAACTGTGCAGAAAAAGTAGTCTGAATGCCTGCCAAGCATCAACGCCCTGTTGTCCTCGTCCCTAATACAAGACGTCGACGTATCACATGAATGTTTTTATGTACATTTACATATATCTATATGTATTCAAAATTTGACCTTCAATTCACATACTAAATTGTTAGAACTAAACTTTAGACCACACAACTAATTCATTTGATGTTCTGGTAGCACTACATCGACTGAGTGAAATTTTCAATTCATTGTCATTACATTTAACTTTTCCGGAAATTCGTTGTTGAATGTTGAACAAAGTTTCAATACGTATTCGTAGGTATAGTTACAATTTCCCTACTTTTTACATCCCACATGGAGTGGAAGAAAACAAATGCAGATCTTACATTTGTTCATGTATTTTTGATACCCTACCCTAAGGGATACACCCGTAAGTGTGGAATAAACTTTATTTCACAATATTGTCCCATGTTCGTCCGCCTGTCTTTACTTTAGTTTTGTTTTGTTTTTGTTATACGCAAGGATTTATAGAGTGGGTGTGGAAATCTACATTTTGGTGGAATTACATGCATGACATTGGCATGAAACTTTGTGCAGTGGACCAATAAATTGTCACTTTTCGCGACAGCAACCCACAAGTTTCAATATTATTCCAAAAGTCTAAATAAAGTGACGTCTGAACTACATATCCCATACACTGTCTATGGAAATGTATTCTGTACTGCTTTCCATTTGACTTTGTCTCCTTCATCAAGGGACGCAAAAACAAGCAGAACCGATCTATTTGTTTAACGTTCTTAGCGGTAGTGTGACTTGGTTTTCTGATTTCAGGTATGAAAACAACCTTACACTTCCGCAATGGGTTGGTACAAATCTGACATATGTACTTATATGACCTATGTAAGTTTGTATATGACTAGCTGCAAGTGCTGCAGTAATAAATAAATAGTTTGGACAAAGGGACTTAGACTTCACACAATAAAGCTTTATTTCCACCAGGTCACTTTTCCCGGTTTTACTCGCTCCCCAATGTGAGACACTTGATCGAATAAGGTCCTGGTGATCTCGCCTAGTTGTATCTTTGCAAACAATTCTTAGCCCTACCTTCAAACTGCCATGAGAAAATCAAAAGTCACTAACACGAACTTCTGACAAACATCCGATAGTACAATCATCTCGAGGTAGATTTACAAGCTTTAAAACAGCACAATACGAGTGCTTATTATAGCATACGAATGCTTATCATAGCACTTCAGACAACTACCTTTCTGCTTTGAAATTGTCTAATACTTCCTCGAGCAAAAACAATTGCAAACTTGTTTGCCCATTACATCAATCAATCATTTGGCAACCAAGTAACAGACGTAACTAAACGCAGTTGATATACATGTGGCTTTCCTTGAAAAAAGAAGTCAATGTAATTGACTTAGGCAACGTCTACGCGTAGAATCATTCTCTTTAAATATAAAGCTCTTGGTTTTCAGTCCGGTCTTATAAAATAGGTCAAAACTTACCTTAAAGAACGACTATACAATATCTTCTATGTCCAACCGGAGTCCCTCAAGGTACCCATTGTGGTTCTCTAATTTTTATCTCGTCTATTAATGACGCTGACTGCATCATTGAAATCCTTTTTCTATCTGTCTACGTCTATGACATGAAAATCTACAGACACAGTATAGCCCCTTCCACTTCAAGGCAAAAAAATTCCTCGAACTCAATGCGAACACATCTCAAATTATCCTAGATCCTAGCTTATTTGAGCCTGTCACATCCGTCTCACTATTGTATTACTAAATTTTGATGACATCATTACCCAAGTCAACTCTGAGCTTGGTTTTGTGAAGCGCTAATCCAAGCAACTCTCGAACCCCTACATATGTCAGAGATCTCACATTTTCACATTTGTTACACCAATCCTCGAATATACTAGGTAAGTCTGGTGGCCATATCACGATTACCAATTTCTTCGAATCGAGGCTGTTCAACGTTCAACATTTTGCTCTTTGCGCTCATCCTTGGGTTGACAGGTAAAACGTTCCCCCTATGAGGATCGTTGTAAAATCCCATAAAATTGCCGACATTATATTTATGCATCAGTTTAGTTGGAAACATTCAAAGCTCTACACTTCTGCAAAGGATATTCCTTAACGTCAATCCATGTAATCAGAGATCTCTGCCTCAATTTTCATCGCACTAACTACGGATATAACTTATCAATGTCCAAAATGCTCCTTTGATTTTCAGTGCAGTAGAAGCAGTAGAAGCCCCTTATTAATTCAAATACCTTGCTCTCCTTTCTATAACTTTTTAGGCAAAATTTACAATGGTTGGTCCTTAGCTTTAAGCTCTGGGCTAAGCTGCTTGTACTAAGCAATAAATCAATAAATAAATGTCTGCCCTTGGACATTTGGGCTATTAGCGCCCCCACTACAATGAGTAAAGTTTTGTTACGATATATCCCACATTAACCAAGTTTACAATCGTCAACCACATTACAAATCCTTATCCGAAAAAGGTCATATATTACACGAAGCAGAAGAATGAGAGCATTATGTCACTTTAAGAAGGAAAATATCAATGAGTACCCATGTACTTGCTGTAGTTACGAGTATAATGTCAAACTTGCGTCTGAATTTGATTTATTACAATAATAATAACGAGAAAAGTTTCCATCAACTAATGCGAAATTCAAAGAATAAAAACTTCGCCCACAGCACGATATTATAAAATCTGCTTTTTTTTATCTTCACTTGGGTACTGTACCAACTGAATCATGACTGATAGCAGAAAAGCCATATTTATATACAAAAATAAATTTCATAATGATATTATCTCACTTTCCTGACCCCGGCTAAGTGAAAAGCCATAAAGTAATCCCATCAACATGTCATTCTTAGCCATCACTTACAACCGTCACCCCCTATAACTACTTATGTAGGTACCCTGCTCCGCCCTTAATTTTCTTCACTCCAGGAATAGAGCGAAGATATATTTTTCAAATGGCATATGATTTATGACTTCTATCTGCTACTACACAGTATTCAATATGGTTCGACTATAGACTATGGTATATGTTGACAATGCGTTAAAACAAAAGTTTCTTCGAGTTTAGAAAGCAATACAAGGTCAAATATGAAACACTTATGTACTTGGAAGGGTCCTTCGCTCCTGGAGAGTCTGGCAAATGGCTTTAAATTCTAGGAACTCGAAACATTTTAACCCACGCATTTATTTATACCTGAACTTGTAGTAAATAATTAATAAGTTTTTATTTACTTGCACAGATAACACAACTCTAAACATTTAATTCGGGGAAATACTCATGAACAGATCTCGTGTGGATTAACAGGAAATCGAAGTTCCTTTAAGCTAAAGAGCTTTTTCACGCCATGTGGCTACAGTTTGGCTCTAAATACTAATGCGAGAGGATGACCCCAGGCGTTGGGTATTAAACTGAAATTTTATATACAGTGCCTTGGGTCAACATTCGGACTCTGAAGTGCCATCACCCGGCAAAGTAGATTTGGTTTTTAAAATTAAAGTACTCAGATTAAAAATAATGGACTTTTGAAACTCGAATGGGACGTACAGGAGCCGTCGTGCGTAGTTGTGTGAACAACCGGACATTGGTAAATATTGTACGTTTCAGAAATTAGCTTCATTGTTTGGGAAAAATCGTGGGTGGGACTTGCTTTGGTTACTGTGATTTTATATGTGGTTTAGTACATAAACGTTGCGTTGGACTATGGGCCAAGAGGTTCGAGGTTCGAAGTTTTTTCTCGCGAGCGTCTGACAAACATCCGAGAGTACAACTGTCATAAGAAAGCTTCTCAAATAAGAAAATGAGCTTTAGACACGGCATGAAACAGTAGGTTCTTTCAATTCATGTAATTCCTTAACATGCACAAAACGAATAAGAAAAAAGCCAAAAAGTTTTGTATCTTTTTTTTGTACATAAAGTATATTAAGAACATTACTTCTGGCAGTTGTCTAAGAAACTTGGGGCAAGCGTTATCAGATTGGTAGGTAAACTTGCCAGATTTTCAACCGAAAACAGATTTCCAAGTTTATTTTTCTACCCTATCCTGAGGGTATATTAAGGTTTCGTACGTAGTTTGTAACACAGATCCTATTAAGTGTATATACTCCTGATCAGTATCAATAGTGAAAACTTTTGAGGTATGCCAATCCGGTTTTTAAAAGTTTCATAGTGTAATTAGAATCCCATTACTTGTATTTCAAAGGAAACTTACCATACGAATTCCAGAAGACCCTTAAGGATAGAATGAAAAAAATTATCTGACGGGTTTACGATGGACAACGGTTCAGGGAATGCTAAATGACGATTGTAGTGTCTTCCATACAGAAATCACGGTCATTACTCAGGCTGCATAGAGCAGCATAGTCCCGTATGCCGTTAAGGGTCTGGTAGGTGCGATTCAAAACTTGTGGGCACATGCAAATCACTCCTGAACAAAAACAATACATACATACATATATGTAACAAGAGCCAATGAGGTGATCCTGCACTAAGTACCAGAGCATATGCATATAGTAGGAAACAAAAGACCTGAAGAGTTCACAAAACGAGGGTCGTCGTTGCACGCATTGCAAGCTCTCCCCTTTGTTAAAATTCCAATAAAAGAACACCTTAATCCTTAAGTCTTGTTCTCATAAAGTGGGCGTGGCATTTTTCATATTTGAAGGTATCAGTACTGATGGTATCTGGAAGATTACATCATTTTGTTCTAAAAAAGGAGGCGTGACCATGTATGGTCCTCAAGCGAATTATAGAGAACTTCAAGGCCTATAATTTTTTAAAAGTGGGAGCAGTCATCATAACACACGGGAACGCTTTGGTGTATTTACTGGGCACTATTTTATTGGTATTTATGCGGTGTTTTGCGTAACAACTGAAATCCTAAATCCGTCCTTAACCCTCTATGTGACTCTCGTGCCCTATTTTCTGCAAGAACGGGGTGCTTTTGATTTCAGCGGCGTACGTATTTTAAACAGCCAATGTAAAGAAGAATCGCCACATAATTCTGTACTGTGTGGACGCAGAGTTGGGTGGTCCTCCGCCAAATAATCAAATTCTCCTTCACTCACTTCCCTAACATTATTCATTTTCGCTGCACAATCAAACTTAAAAAGAAAATAGTCAGATTACGCAGCAAGGAAAATACGTACCATACATCAAAAGTAGGTATATAACTAAAAACATCTTCCAAAAAAATAATTGTCAGATGTCATAAGCTTCATAAATTTGCAAATTTCCAATAGCTTCACACAATTGCTAGGTACATGCCAATGTTTTGTCAGATGATGATCCAGCAATTGTTTGACAATTGGTTTGCCACAGAATTATTTGAAAAAATGTTCATGTAATTGGAACAAATTTTTCATTTGCAGACAAAATTTGCAAATCTGTTTGGGTCAATATTTGAGGAACCTGAAGCTGAAACAGAGAATATTAGCAGAAAACAAAAATATGCTGTAATCGTTGTAATCCACAATACGCTGTCTTTCAGAGCACTTTGAGGAAAAAAACTTGTAAAAATTGTAAAAATTGTTGGAACTCGCCTATTGGTTATTTTTTCCGTTTCAATCTAGATGGAGGTTACTGTGTTGTCAATTTGTACTTTTTAAATTAAATGAGCATAATTGGGCACCGTGGCTCAAGTGGTTAGTGCGTTGGACTATGGGGTTCGATGTTCGATTCCCAGCCAAAGCATTTAAAAGTTTATTAACGACCCCACTTCTTGCGAGCGTCTGACAAACATCCAAGAGTATAACTGCCATAAAAATCTTCTCGGTTAACAAATTGCCCTTTGGATACGGCATTAAAACTAGGCCTTTTCCTTTCGTGTAAAGCATATACACGAATGGTTTTAAGAAGCTAGGCTCTGGATACCATAGACCTGCTGTGCCAAAAATATATATTTGTTTTTGTAAATGAGTACAACCGATTTCTGGAACCACAATCTTCTATTCGCGGTTAACCAAAACAAATAAGCAAACATTCTAATTTCAGTGTTTAAGAAAAGAGTCCTTAACTCGTACAAATTCAAAAACGACACTTTAAACACTCACAGGGCGGCTAAATAAATATACTCAAAGCAAATTCTTTCCAGGAAATTGTGGTGCAAAACAGTTTTGCACTACATTATGGCTTCAAGTTGAAATACATAATTCAATCAAGTCATCAAATTCTGAGGAACTTCCAGAGTACGTAACTCCCTCCAATTAAACACAAGTGCTTTCAAAGTGAATTCGCT
Organism: Xylota segnis; assembly: GCA_963583995.1. Classification (NCBI taxonomy): domain Eukaryota; kingdom Metazoa; phylum Arthropoda; class Insecta; order Diptera; family Syrphidae; genus Xylota; species Xylota segnis. The sequence goes on along the minus strand of OY757236.1, from coordinate 3,042,354 downwards.
TGTGTGGAAAAGACACCAAACAAATACGTCCCATGAAATGGATTCCAGGAATCTTGTCATTGGATTTAATTATAAAGAAACACTGACTTCCACAACGCTTGCCAGAGTCGTTACTATAAATGGTCGTGCAGCCCTACCATTTACAGACGTAAAAAAAATATTCCCATGAACGGAATAAAAGGACTGTAATTAAGGATAAATCAACCCCACATGGAGAGATTCCGTACTATCCTTACGAAGAGATCTATGTATGATAAACGCCTGAGCTGTAGAATGTGTCCCTATAACACAGAAATGATTGGTCTGCTAATTCCCCTTGAAATATCATATGCCAACAGCTCAGTAAGACTTCCACCAAAACGATAAAGAGATTGATTACATTTAGCCAATTCGTTTGTCCACCCAAACGATTCTGCTACATAGTATCTACCAAGGACAGCAATCAAATCAACTGCAGTAAACCTCCCTCCATCCCCCCATAGATTTAATCTTTTGTATTCGTTTTCGTACTTCCAATTTTATTTTCATTTATGATGATAGCCAATCTTTCAGACAAAACAAAAATTAAAGGGGTGCGAGGAACATGCATGTATGTATAACACATTTAGGTGCACTCGAAGCTCACTTTTATGGCTTCCAAATCACCATAGAAGCATAAAATGTTCCCAAAAGGAATAAAATTGCAGCTTTAGATTACAAATCGTTACACAAGGTTTTATTATATTACCAGTCATAAATGGGATTAACTCTTATGTTATGTAGACAAGGAACCAATTGCATTTGGAAGTACCTATATGTAGCATCCTTGTTGATGTTGATTTATCGGTTCGGATTGGTTAACCATATCAAGAAATACAAGTAAATTTAGAAAATCACACAATTCTCGTAAAACTGACGGACCCAGGCATAAGACATGCAATTGCTTGAATGGATGCCATGTCGTAATCGTAGTTGGTTGTCTTTTAAGCTTCCTGTTGCAATGTTCGGTATAAATACTCACTATGGCAACCTTTGTGATGACAGTGCTCCAGGGGTATCCTTTGCTTGAGAGATACGTTTTCGAAATTGGCTTAATATCATTATTCCCGGAAAGATGTGTTATAAATCTCTCTTTGGTTGGTGATTACCCTTTTACCTAACAAAGGACGAACCGCTGGGCAAAGCCCCAAAGACGATTATAGTTTAAGTTGATTTTAATCTTTAAGAACGGTCCAGTCTGATGACAATTTCTTTTAATGGAGTTTCACTGCCGCTGGTGTTAATAAGTTCTATCGATGGATGTGTTACTACCGCTAGCGGCAAAATCAATTTGTTTCGCCCTGTAGGCTGTCCTGGGTTGTGGGAAGATGAGTAGTTAAAACTTCTGTGTGAAATGGTTAGGAAATTGTTCCTTTGTTCTGCAGTTTTCGGAAGTATTGTAGTAAATCCTCCTTTTTTTTTTTAGAAAAGCTTTGTAAACAGGCTAATCGATAAAGTATTTACTTAGCTCTCTTTTATAGCCTCTGTAAAGGTGGACAGATTACTACCAAGAAGGTTACCAAAAGTGCCAAAGTTTAGCGAGATTAGCTTACTATGGTTGTAGCAAATGACGCATTTTTGTAAACCTTAATGGCTTTAAGGGATATTCTCTATCCTGCAATTTCTTGATGATCAGTAACTCATCTAAGTTTCACCCTATTATGTCTTACAAACAAATGCAGTGCATCGTAACAGCATTTATCTGACATTTAATCCATTAAATTGGACGACATCGGCCTTAATACCCTTACATGCCAGATTTCCATGGCATGCAATTCAAACTGCAATAGGTATTGAAACTTTGGTGTTGAGTTTAAGGGCATCAGCTCCATCTTCAATCTGTCTGTGAACCAAACCAGACCCATAGGGTCCAGTGCTGCACAGTCCAATATCTTGGTCTCTTATAACCTACCGAAACAGTACTCCATGAACACGATGTCAAGGATAATGTAAAGCATGTTCCTTTTTTATAATTGAAAGGAGTTGATTCGACAAGATGGCCGGGACAACACATAACCTGATACCTTTAGACACTTAGCTAAAAGTGTGAACATCAGCTGTAGCTCCTGCCTTGACTTTCTTGCCAGCCGATGACGCTGGCATCTGATGGCAAAAGCTATCCGTAAAGCATATTCGCTTTTTTCTAACGAATTCAGTTTAGTAAAACCACATTGCTGGTGCTGGGTCTGTACTCCACCTTACATCTTCCCAATGGAAGAGCTTACGGATTTCTGGAAGATAATGTTACGGGCACCAACAGAATGAAGCAGGATACAAGGACAAAGCGATTTGGGATAATGAGTCTCATTGTTTTTAAATTAATTTTAGAGCCGCAGGGAAAAGAGGTCACCCATACCAGAATCCAGTATACCATAGGAAGGCTGGAAAGCGGAATCCGCATACTAGCGACTAATGTGTACGCTGTTCCACCTTGGATTAGGGATTTTGTATTGGGTTTCACTCCGCACCTTGCTTACTTTGGCTCGCATGCTATTTCTGCAATCGGGACGACATGAGAGGCACAGGGCCAGTTTGGAGGATTAAAGGGTGACGCTGAAGCATGAAAATCGTGGCCCAGAGGACGTCACGAGGAATCGATGGAGATAAAAACGAAGGAATTTATTTAATGAAATACTAGCAGCACTGTGGGCGCCGTGGCTCAGTGGTTAGTGCTTTGGACTATGGAGCAAGGGGTTCGAGGTTCGAGTCCCAGTCGGAACACCACGGCCCCACCTCTCGCGAGCGTTTGACAAACATCCGAGAGTACAACTGTCCTAAGAAAGTTTCTCAAATAACGAATTGCCCTTCGGACACGGTGTTGCGTTCAAAAGAATCAGTAGGCCCCTTCCATTCGTGTAAAGAATATAACACGCACAACACGAATGATTGTGAGAAGCTAGGCCTTGGGTCCCATCGACCTTGCTATACTTTTCTGGAACTTGTTTAAAGTATTACCTTAACGATGTAGTCTGCATTTTATTTCTTCAAATAAATTTGGGGCCACCGCTTCAACTTGTAAGCTTGTACCTGTCTATTGTCAGCTGGAATAGCAAGATCCTTTCCCTAAATAGATCCTTAACATCAATGCCTTTAAACTTCAGACCTGCTTGCAGATTCTTTGACACATAGTCACTAAATTACTGCAAACAATATTAGATTAAGTACGTATCCTTGGGGAAGACCTTCTATTGTGCTAAAGTAATTGAATATTTCATTTCATTGCAAATATCTGATCCACCGTTGATAACAATCTGCCCCGGACCAGCACTATAGAGATTTTTGCCTTTGACCCAATTTATCAGTCTGTGTATAGTATATAATCTGAATGAAGATTTTTCTGAGATTATTTAGGATTGAAATACCGATGAAGAGGCACCTTTTTTTAATATCTTTGTTCCTTTGAGTCCAACAATACTTAAAACGAATTGAAAATATAAATATCTTCTAAGATACAGATATACACTTACTTGTATTCTAATTGACTGTAATACGACACGCAACAACTTCCAGTATAAATATCTTTGCATTACCAAAAAAAAGTTTGCCGAGTTGACAACTTGTATTACTCGTCCCCTTTGCATTTTCAATTTAGCCGTAAAACTCATCGAAATCTTTCCTGCATATCGGTTTAATCAGTATAATTAATTACCAATCCTGGACTCTGCTTCAACTGACGAGTACAATTTGTCCGAATCCTGCAGTTGACATCCTATAAACGTTTTTATTAATATGACTTGATTCCCCCTTTTTTGCAATTCCTCTAGGTTTCCAACATGTGGTGAACCCTTGCCCAACATATCGTTCATGAAAGGGAGTTTCAGTGGTGCTATGTTGGCATACACCAACACATTTTTCGTAGTCCTGGCAAATGACATTTTGTTTGCTTGTAAACTTGTAATAGCCCCATGTATGTTCCATTTAGTCGGGCTGGACCTGGACTTTAACCAAGACGCCTCTTTAACCGGCTTCATCGTTAACAACTGCCTCCTTTTTTGCACATTAAATTGGTGGAGGCGAGGTTTTTCTCTTCGTTCCTCGTACAGCTCATTGACAAAGTCCTTAAATACTCAAAGTTATATTGTATCTGTCAAGAGTGTCGTTTTGCCCACGACAACACGTCTTAGCCACTTGCCACTTTCCCCTCAATGTTCAGAAAAGTACTACTGTTCTTCCGTTTATGACAATGATGAAGATGACAAGTGAGTTGTTAACAATTGTTTCAAGACCTGGGTCCAACTTTCATCAAAAAGTTTACCAGGGATGTCAAAATTAAACTTGGCTCTGCGTAGCTTATCTCTACAAGTGACTCAATAAAAGGGTGATTTGAAACCCCTGAGTTGCGTCTAAGACCGACGATAGTTTCAAAACGATGTCGATGTTCGACTTTCTTGGTCTTCAACTACAGCAATCAAGTTGTGCACGATGGATTGCATTCGCACAATACAATGGAAAAGGTTCTTAAAGGTAACGTTGAGGAGCCTAATAGTTAGCTTAGTTTACAGGGTTTTCGTCTTGCTTTTTTCATCTGAGCATCTGAGGTACTGTCATCGTCGCTATTACAAACAGAGTTGAGAAGGAGCCTATTTATATCGTCAAACTTTTTTTTGGTACACATGGTTAATTCGATGACTTCTGCTCCCTTTGCAGAGAGTTAGAAACCCATCCTTAAAGAGAATTACTTCTCTAGCCAAGCCTGGTGCATTGGTAACTATTTTTCAACAATACGAATCTCAATGGTATCGTTATATCTGCGCTGGACAAAAATTTACAATCTGGTCCCGAAAAATGAAAAGATCAGTATTTTAATACTGACTCTCCAACCGTTGCAGTACGCCTAGGCTTTTATAGTAAATGCGGTTGCTCATGCACCACTTATTCTTTCCTATTTTGAATTAAACGTAATTGAGTTTTGAATTCCACTGAGAAAGTTATCTGTCTCCCTTGTGGTAGTTGTACAGTAGCATATACCAACGATGGAAATTAATTTGCATCATCTTCAGTATTTTGGCTATCCAGGTCTCTAATTCCATCATGAAAATGAATGGCTTAAGTGAAGATGACTTCAACCTGCTAAGAAAAACCACGAGCGCCGTTCGAGGAGTAGAGCTCTATCTCGAGATCCTTGAGACCTACGGCTTATTGGCTCTTCCGAGTGAGAGAGTCTTTGGACTCTTTTTAGAGCTCGATATTTTTGCGTTTACCTTTGCCTGTAGTATTGCTTTCTTGAAAAATTTGGAACTTGATTGAATCAAACTTGACATTTCTATAATGGAGAAGTAAAAAAAAAAGTGGATCCGTCTGTCCGCTCGAGAGCAAGAGTTTGTGAGGCGACAATTCAAGACGAAACCGATTATCATTCTAACCTGAAAGTCAAGGGTACTTTACTTAGGGCAGATTTTAGCAAAAATAAATTTTCTCGAAAACGGGTCTAAAGATTTTGATAAAATTTACTCTTCGGGTTACTCTACATACAAAAAGTCTAGCTTTTTTCAAAAATTTTGCTAAAAATTGACAAAATGTGAGTAATTTTTATAAACCTTTAGAATCTGTATAACTTACCTATATGTCTAACCACGCCTACTTTTTGAAAGAGTTTTTTGTAAAAATAAAATAATTGTGAAAGCCTCCAGACACCATCAGTACAATGTTATCATTATAATTCCATCAAAATCAGAATGCTACGCACACTTTACTGGAACTGATGTGTAAGGAGAACAAGATTTGCATTTCAAACTTCATAACATTTGTTATTGTATAGTCGTGCTTATGCTGTTTCCCTAACCAGGGTTTTGCTATCCACTGATGTTAAGGACTTTAGCTGGATTAGTTGGTTCGAGAGGACCTGCAAAACTATAGAGCAACAGTGCGAATGAGAATACTCATTTGAATTGAATTATGTTTTAGAACTTTGGGCTGGTGACACAATTTCGTCTAATTGTACCCTTTTAGAAAGCAGACACTTTAAACTTATCAATCAAATCCAGTATCCGTATAACATTATGACGCTACATGAAACTAAAAATGACCACTACCAGGTGACGCTTTCTTTCCATTTTTTCTTTGTGAACAATTTGCTTTCCGCTGATGGAAGAAAATTTATATTTAGCTACTAGGTCACATACTATTATTGAACATTGCTGAGACTCACCCAAAATAGGAAACTGATTTTTTTTACTTACTTAATACATAATAAAGGAGGGTAATGTAGTGAAAAACCTCTGTGAGCAGGAGAAGTGTCCATTTCATAGAAAGAGGATCTTTTAATAAACCATTCTAGGTACGGGTACCTCCTTACATATGTGGTACAACATAAAAATCAAAATGTCAACCCTCGATTCGTTTGGAACCTAATTGGTTAGACATGACGAAGTCTATTTTTTTAAAGTTTTTAAGCAATTTATTTTGAATTTTTTTTTTCTTTTTATAGAAAAGTGGGCGTTTTTTTAAATATTTTTCTAGAAACTACAGAAACGATGTACACAAGTGGGCGTAACCAAACGCAAACATTGAGATAAAAATTGGTTACTTTTCTTAATAAAATGCCAGGTATAGTCGAGTTCAAAAGGAAAATGAGGGTGTCCTGCCTGCTTTTACACGATAGCTGGTGGCTAGAGTTTTGGGGACCTTATTTAGTACTGCCATTTAAAAAGAAGATTAGCCTTTTTTTTCTGTTTACTGGCTAAGAAACAATCCTCTTTCACAGTGGTTGGTAGATTAAATTTGTTCGTCATCACTTCCGCTATTTAGAGCAGAAGAAACAAGTAGCTGAGGGATTGAAGTTTACTCAAATTATTGAAAATAAAGTTTCGATAAAGTAACTCTTATTTTAGATGGTCGCCTTCATAGTTCGTCTTTAAAATCGCTTCGACTCTGAATACCAACTTAGGAAAAGCGTCTATTTGGCAAACCGTCACTGATTCAATAAAACCCCCCTTACAACCGGGTACATATTGAAACAAAAGCTCTGCGATTTAAATATATTCCTACCCTAGGTATGTACATTCCTTAAATACATCTCAGTTAAGCCAATGCATCGTTGCATCAGCAGATGCCTTTTCTCCCCAAAGAGAGTAGAAAATCCATCCTAATGATGCAGTTATCTCGCAGAGTTTCTACACAGTATCCCGAGATGAGTTAAACACAAATCCATCTCTCTAGTAGGTTCTCAACTGGAAATTAAAGGAGATCCCCCAACTATTTTTACGACAGCTGAAGGTTAAAGCTGGAAAAATGAACACAGACGAAGAAGTGCGGTTGGAAACGTAAATGAACTCGGAGGGGAGGCTTCAACTCGAGTAGTTGAATATGAATGTGTATATATCTAAGGACGACGATAGCGTGCAGGATGCAGTGGAAGTAGATTACGACTACATGGATGACAAAGAGAATGGGAGGTTATTTTATATCTCCACTGATTATATGCATGTCTGCTTCCTGCAAAATGTAAGATACATTCGTTGATACATTCAATTCAGCACACCATGTTTAAGAACTTTTTCACAAAACACTTTGAGTGGGATAAAATCACTCAAGTGATTTTGTAAATACTTATAAACTCATATTTACACATTGGCTTTTGCTTCGCCTCCCTTCTTCTACTTCCGGAAGTTCTTATTATGTTTATTTACATATGTGAGGCTGAGAACTCCGTCGCACTTTTCAAATCACTAGTTAATGGAGACTAGTGATTTCTGAACAGAAGTGGGGTTTGTATTTTAGAACGACACGGTTCACAAGTTGTTAAATGATTCAAACGATAATTCTGATGATTGAATTTCGAGAGAAGTCAAAATTGCCACTGGACAATGTGACTTCATCTATTCCATGAGCCAAAAGCCTATTACGAAAGGCTATAAAATGCACAACTGTGTAACGAAAACCTACACACAGATTTAATAAGGTACATAGGAGCGATCTCTATCGACGAGGCGCCACGAAACATTAAATAAGCCATCAAAAAATATGGAACACCCATAACAATAGCTACTTGGAATAAAATGAAAATGGCAGGACATAAAACAAAATATCAATAAGGATGTGGATATTTGCCGTAGGTCGTCCTGCTTAGGGGGCATAATTCGAGACGTGATTTCATAATCACAGCGAAAGTGATGGATTTGCACAGATCACAACATAATCTGTGTTGTCCTCATACGGCAGAGGACTACATTATTCAGAGATTTCATTTAATGCAAATGCAAAACTAGGAAATCCATCGCAAAGTCCACTAAAGTTGTCCTTGAGTCGACATCACAAACCAAACAATGAACACAGGAAAAGTAACAAATCTTAGACCTTGACCTTTTGAAACAAACTTACATAAAACATGTGCTTAACCACTGAGAATGTGGCCTCATGATGACCTCGAACGATGTTATGAAAGGATGGAATGCTCTTCAATATGCTGCTGCTGTGGGCGGTTGCCAGAAGTAACAACTGCAGTCAAACACGAGACGGAATATTCAATTGTGTATACAAAAAAAAAAAAGTGCTGATTCGTCTGAGTCGAAATTAGATGCAGTTGGGAAGTGGTGCCAAATTTTCCAGGAAATTGAATAGTTTTTTTTTTTTCATAACTCGCTAAACACACTCGTCTTTCAGTTGCCCCTTTTTCGGCGGGACTCCCATCCCGGTTAGCTATCCATAGTCTTGATTGAACCTAATTTTATATTTTGCGTTGCCATGTCACTATGGATCTAGGACCTTTAATATGTTTCACAAGCACACAAGTCTGAGCAAAGACATCCTACGTACAAACTATTGTTTGACGTGTATACTTACTACCCAAAGTTGGTTCCTGGTGATGGTGAGGGCGCTCAGTCAACTTAGTGGGCTTACAGTCCGTACCGTACCATACTATATATCGTCCCTTCCTCGGTGTGAACAGATGTTCAAATCAGGTTGACGTGGGAGAATGTTACCAAGATATTAAGTTTTTCCTTAATTCTTGGGATTTCTCGTGCCTGTGTGGGCAAAGTTAGTCCACCTACCTTGGGATTTGCTACTGAGTCTCTCCCTGAAAGACAGTCTCAAATTTGTCCACATAAATTACGTGATTAGTTCGGCAATAGACTCCCATCTCCGATTCTCCATCGATGTGTAATCCATCCGTATCCACTTCTAACCCATCATCGTTTGGAACGGCAGAACCTTGCCGCTATTCTTCCCATTTGATAAATCGCACCTTGTTCCTTCCTTCCACATAGCCCTGTGTTCCATTGTGGTCCGTTTATTGAAATGACCTAAAGTAGTAAGTTTAAGAGATGCCAGTTCAGCTCCAGTCCTAGGAATTAGGATCGAGATAGTCTACTGCATTGGAATCAATAGTAGTGAAAAGACGTACATATCTCCTCTCTACTATCGATCACCTCTCTACTATTACTCCATAAAGTAGGATGGGCCTGATGATGTTAGTGTACATCCAGTAGACTTCCTTCGGTTTCAAACCTCACCTCCTTTCAAAGGCCCAATGGCATATCTAGTTTGTTTTTCTTACTTTCGCTACTACTTGTAGTCCAAGATGACCCTAAAACACTTAATCTCGTGTTTTTAAAATAAAATTTTAAACCTCTCAGAAACGGTCTCCTGAAGCCCTCCAACTTGTATTTTTTCGTAAAGACCATATATGTCTTTGCAGGGTTAACACCCAGACCTCAGTAATCCGCCTAACTTAGCTGGATAGATCAGTGTATTCAGATGTTTTCCGTAATTGTGAGGTTATCAGCATATGCTGTCATTAGGCAACTTTTTTAATCATTTAGGCGTCAGTTTTATGGTCGCTAATAAGATCTACCTATTCTGTCCCATTATAGTAATGTTCAAAGGGGAAAACCCAATTGAGTTTCTCCAGGATGAAGCTATCAGGACTTACACGTTACAGCGAAACATGGGCTGCTCTCAAGACGTTCAAAACTTCTCTAGAACACTGAAAATTCTAAAAATGTTCAAACATTTTTTGGACTTAAATTTTTCTAATAGTACTAGGTCATAATTTAATTATCGTCACAAATATGTCCTTTACTTACAAAAATGTAACGTGTAAACCTAATCAAAGATAGTCCTCTTTGTATTCTTTCTTGAAAACCCACCAAAGTTTTGTGAAAGTCTTCAACAAAAGTACTAAAATATTGCTTCTTAATCTCAGTAGAAAGGACTGGTTGTCATTGTCAATGTCATTGATTCTGAGAATCCCATTTGTGATTATTGAAAACGAGAATACAATGACATATTTCCTTCCCGGTATGATACAAGACGCGACATCTTAAGGGTTGATGTCAAAGAAATGGATTGATTCATTACAATCTCTGTCCTTCGCTGAGTTTTTAGGTTCCACTAGGAGGATGTAGGAAGGCGGGTCTGTGTGTTTTTCTAGAAGGCCGCTTCGTATCTGAGTATTTAGACAAAATTAAAGTTTATTTCATTAATAATTATATTTTGCACTATTCCGTCTATTGGTTAGCCGTATCACTGAAGCAAAAAAAACGAGTTCTTTGAATAATCGCCTTCGTACGTTAGGGATGCTGCGTGCTGATACAATGGACCGCATTAAGTCTGAGTGCTCTGAGATTTGGATTTCCCTTAAAAAAAATTGTTTTATCACATCCTTTGTAACATTAATATGTACAGTCCCTACATACATACATATGCTATCAGGAAAAATCCAATAATTTTCATTCAGCGAGTGTCATTCAATCTTAGGATGAAACCAACTGATAGGTTTGCGTGAATCTCTTTATGTACGCAGAATTTGTTTTATTTATTTTTTTTTTTTTTTATTATTATTCTACCTTTCTCTTGCCTCTATTCCTATGGGAATTTTTTTTTTATTATATGGGAATAAGAGATTTCATCCCGAGTGCCAACAAGTACGTTGAAGGAATACTTAATTCACAATTTGTGTGTTTTTCTATATTAAGGGAATGTATGTACATAAAGGTTTTTTCTTCTGGAAATGTGGCTTTACTAATACGTTAAGCATATTGTTTTAATGATTTCAAAGAAATTTTCCTTTTTATTCTTTACTTCTTGGGTTAAACAAAAAGCAAAGAATATTTGTGTACAAAATACGAATGCCAACAAAACAGAATAATTCTTCATACTTACCATATGTGGATACTGGAGAGATCAATTCCATATTCGTGACCAAAATAAAAAGCATTATGCGAGGAATTAGGACATTTTTGAATAGGATTAACCAAACAAAGCCAACAACGTCAAACTACGACCCATGTACCTTTACTTTGGACTTATGTTCATACAAGTTTATAAGTTCATATGTAAGTCGAAGCAAGGATTACTAAGCGCTTTTTATTAAGAGTTCATCATTTCAGCTCAGCTAAAATCTTCAAAATTATCTATTTTCGAAATTTTTTTTCAGTCGAAAATATGATATCTTATCTTCTTTCCTTGCATCAGCCTTAATAAAGTGGGTGTGGCATACTATATTTAAAGACTGAGATAGAATGATAATTTCGAACAGATGTACAAGTTATTAGCTAAGCTAGGTCTCACTCAAATCACTAGCGGATCTATTGTGAGTTTTCCTGTCGTGGCTTTCCCTGAAAAAGAAATAGATGCTGGCCACCCTGAACCACCCAGAAGTTGTAATAAATTTCGGGCTTGGGCCCCCATTTTTTCCAAAGATTTTGCTGAATGTGTAGAAGGCTATAGATGATTTGTTAATCCTTTCCGTCGTGTTTTCTTTCCAAGTCAACTTATGGTCAAGTACTGTACGGTATCTCGACTGTACGGTGCCCGATCTGTATGATTGTTCTCTTTTCTGTAAAGTGGACCACCTCTTCGTATAGTAGATACGACCATTCCTGTCGGCATTATGACAACATCATCCGAGCATGCGACAACTTTGGGCCCACTTCGTTCTGACTTCTTTAACATCCACGACCAGTAGACATAGTAGAGGAGATAAAACCCCAATTTTTGGGGGTGCCTCCAGAGGTCACTGCATGTGTTTGCCACCTAGTTCTGACTTGATGTGCCTCCACTTCAGCATTCATTGAACCCAGCCTGAGATTAATGGGTGTATGTTCTATTGGTCCAACCCCAGTCTTATCGATTTGGATTTTATAATATTGAAGGCTCTTCTATATCCAGGAAGGTCGCTCGCGTGATTATTTTGTGATGGAGTGAGTTTTTAATCCGTTTGACCACCTCATTCAAGTCTGTCACTTGGTAGCTAAATATCATGCAAAAAGAGATTTAGTGAAAACACGCCTAACTGACTAAATATAATCTCTGCGAAATTGAAAATGTTGTTTTCGTTTTCGAGTTTAAACATGAATGTCTAAAAAATTCTTACATTACACTGCATCTTTCGCTTCTAGTTGAAAAGTTTATTTGGATCCTTGAGATTTTGTCCGTCACTTTTGAAGATGATAACGGTCAACGGTCATTTGGGCTCTTTTTACCACATTTCTAATAGTGTTGGGGAGATCTTCGGGCGAAAAGTTCTCGTATACTTGCGGAATAATGTCTTTGAGAGCTTCCAGAGTTGTTCTCATAGACCCGCGATTTCAAAGAAAGAAGTCTGGAGTTGTCAAATCCTTGACGGCTCATCCTCGACATCTTCAGCCACCGCGAACCTTTCCAGCACCTCTTCTGTCACGTGTTGTTCCAGTTTTTTTCGAGGCGAGCGACTAAACGCATTCATGTTTGACCAGTTGACGTAGGGCGGCCCAAAATGACTGACAAATTATTCCGTAGTTTACGAGTGCCACAATCTTAAGGGGTATACAATTTAATTGCTTGTTGACGTACATACATATACTATAAATCGGGATATCGCACATAGCCGAAATGTGGCAGAGGTTACTTCTTGCAGGCGGTTCCTCTGCCTAATAAACCACTTAGCACTCTGAACAGAAAAATAGACATCAAATCCAGCGAACTGACAGTTGCCGCCATTCAGAAGAATTATGTCGTAGCATCTTCCAATAAATGCCTTTTGAAATAATAATTTTAATTCCATTTTCTGTTTAAATGTTTAAACCTTCGTGACAAAATAATATAAAAGTTTAAAACTGAAATTGGCTGAGGCCAATGAACTTTTTTCTACCTATAAACACAACATGTCTCTTCTTCTGTCAACGTGTTTCTTCTTTTGAAACAACACACTCTTATTGTGCTAAAGTAAAGGTGGTTCTACATTTGTAAACACATGAATATATGAGTATTACTGAACCCGCCCTCGATCATAATGCGCTGATGTTTACTCAAATACATCATTTCTACGAGATTCCTGAAAATACCAAATTAAAAACCGCCCTCCATTTATAACAATTACATTTAGGTGTACCTACATGTGTTAAAATTTTCCTCAAAAGATATTAATTTAGATAAATGAAATCATTTACCCTACCGTGGGTCCAGGGTCTGATATGATTGACGACACTGTCCTTAAACTTGTATTAAGTTCATGCAAAAAGGCAAAAATCATGGAAATTCGCAAGAATATTCTCCACAAAACACCGTTAAGTAGGCCTACTTTGATGGATGAGAAATTCCTAAATCAATTTGCATGGAATTCCGCATTTATTTACCTTTACACAGTTTGGAAATATAATAAGTTTCCCTACCGACCTACGCTACGAATGAATGATGTATGTATGTATGTATATGGCTATGTATCTAAACCAAGTTCTAATAAATTTCATGTTACAGGTCATGACTTTCAATTCACAGAGCCATTTTTTTTTTCCTGTCCTCCTTTGTTCTTTTAGACGGAAAGCATATTTTAGATGTAAATCGTTCATCGTTTGAAATTGCTGAAAGGAAAACTTATTTCAATTCAAGTTTCTCGGGGACTCTAGGATATATGCAAATTGCTATTCAAACGAACTTAAAAAAAAAAAAAACTTTTCTCGCGTTTGCCTATAGAAAGTTGTGCTAACAATATTGTGTTCTCTTTCTTTCGCAGCTATGTGAAGTGGTGGCCATTGCCCGCTGGAGGCTAGTAATCAAAATAAACGAACTTTTGTGAAACAACAAACTGCGTTAATTAGCTAAAGTACATCATATTTGTATTATGTGTTCAACTGTAACGACAAGTACGACTACGAGAAAATGTTCAAAAGCGAATCGGGACTACTTGCACTGATGAATGTGATGTTGGATGCCTGTCTCTACGTAAAGGCTCTGCCATCGGTATGACACAAGATATGTCCTTCATGCAGACAGTTGCCGCCGCTGCCGCCATCGCCGAAGCAGATACACTCGCCGCCCTGAATAGCACTACAACATCGGAGTTTCCACTGAATACGAGCACAACCCAGAGTATCCTATTGGCGAATGTTACAAGCATTGTGCAGGATTCAGAAGAAAGCGGCAGTGGCAGCAGTGGAATCACCGGCGATGCGGGTGGTGCCGTTCGTAACGGCACAGGAGGAGACATCGAGGAGAATTGGATCGAATTCTCCCTGATTGTAATTAAAGGATTCATCTTTTCTACTATAATAATCGCAGCGGTTCTAGGAAATGCCCTTGTCATTATATCGGTTCAACGAAATCGGAAATTAAGGTAAGTGAGACTGGGCAAAGGACATCCTGTCGTTCGGTGTTGTATACTTCCTAATCTGTGGTGGTTCAATTTGCCGTGGGGTTTCTTGTGCAAAATCCCATCGTAGTCAAGGGTTTTACAATTTCTTTTTTGTTTTGTTCTATATTTTTTTTTTAAATATACTCGTTCTCTTGCAAATATCGATCCATGAAAACTACCGCAAAGGGCGGATTATCAGCAAATTTCCGGTTGGGAATTCGTTTCCGGAAGGCACCTATATAATATTATTTTCAAAAGTGGTAATTCCATTTATTGGCTTTTGAAAGGATTCGAACACGGAGCCCTTTTCAGTGCACGTTGTGTGTGTTATCCTTGATGCTACTAGTATAAATAGATTGCCAGTGGCTCTTGTATTGGTGTGCGGAAGATGATTTTTGGTTATATGTACTTTCAGTTATCCTTGTCACTATGCATTTTGTACACTCAAGTTGTCTACTCCTATGACATAAGGACGACACACATTTGATGGCTTCCATCATATTTAATTAGAGAATGGGTGGCTTGGAGTTGGCCACTTTCAAAAAGAGTATTTTTTTTATTTTTATTTTTCGATCAAAGTCCTTGAACTCAAATTGATGTTGTCCTTTTTTCCAATTTAGCTTCCATTTAGGCCTGTGGGAATGTCACAACGATTGGTGGCCCCAAAAATAACTACACTCGTAAACATCATTATGATTTCGAGTGATGACGAATTTATCGAACGCAAAAAGTAGTGGATGTGGAGGACGGAGTAGGAATAAGTGCTTGTGCTTACTTTTATTGTCTTGGATATTATTAATAAGGAAACGCTATCGATTAATAGATTTCACTTACTGTTAAAGATTATTTCCTTAAAGGGAAATGAATTCAATGGGAAAACTGTGTGTACTTTAGGTAATTTATTAGATTATTCCCAACTAAGTGTCGGACGTTTACCAAGAATATGCTCGGGGGGTTTCGTTTTGCTCCCAACAGAGGAAAATGTCTATCTCTGTGGACGAGATAATTTGGTTAAGATGGTAACTAAGTCAGGAGAGGGTCTCCTAGTTGAGGTGCATCCTTTCTTAAAGGTTGACAAGTTCTTGAAATATTTTCAATGGGTTGTGTGGAGGTACTATTCTTAAATATTAAGCAATTCTGGGGTTTAAACTATTTCAAAAACTTTGTGTCACTAAGGTGCCTCGTCCCCCAACCAATTTGATTTTATTCTATCCAACAGGAGTGGAACGTTTAACTAGTTTGGAACTCACTAATAGGGAGGTCAGTACTTTACGTGGAAATGGATGGATTCTTCCTAGATTGTAGATTCAATAGATTTAAGTTTCCTTTTTTTCTTAGATTGATTAACACGTAAACCTGAGGCAATGTGACAATCCATGCTCTTCGATACCCTGGCAACCTAGGCCCTGACATCTGTAACGGCTTTGTTCTAATAACAAAAGTTCGATCTCCCTGACGTTTTCCTTGTGCTCTTTTGACTCGATGTAGCTGATCAAATGGAGTTGCGTGCTTTGGCGTTCGAGACTACAACCACACTACCAGCCGCAGATCATAGAGTTCATCTCCGTTTAGTCTCCTCTCATATGGGACCCTAGAAGCATTTCCTTCTCATTGTCCGAGCGCGAACATAGGCGAACTGGCAGATTTAGTGCTATGTAGAGCATAACTTTAGTCTTTTCTGTGACTCATAGCTCCATGCTTTTGACTTGTGATGAAGATGACCTGTGACTATTTCTTCAATTTGAGACCACAAAAACATGTTTAATCATTTGTATATAGTTTTATCCATTGACAGTAACAGCTCTTTTTTTGCATCTTCGAACAAAAATGGACCACCAACTTAAAAACCACATCAAACAGTACGTTTTTGTGGATGTAATGATTTTTGTGAAACTACTCGAGGATTTACTTCCGCGTAGATGCGACTCTTTTTTTTATTGACGAGTGCATCCAACGTGATATGAGCTTCGTCTCTAAAGATGATTTTGTGACAGACCAGCACAATGTTCTAACAACCAATTAACAAAAGTTCTGCGTTTTTCTAGCGTGTAGCTATCCCTGTGTCTTCTACACAAATGTCAAAGATGACAGAAAAAAGGTAGCGTTCAGAAATTATTCACTACTGACATCTAATCGCGACTTTTGAAAGACCCTTTACTACGTCGATATTGTTATTTTGGCCGAAATGGTGGACCGATGTTTGTTTGATTGCCAACAGCAAATATTTGATTTAGGCTTCGTTGAACTCCGTTGACCAATATTTCTTGCAGATTATTCTAAAAGCTGTCACATTCGTAAGCATATCACATTTGTAATTCGATGTCACGTAGTGTTCAATGACTAATACATAATTTGAAGCAACATCAGATGACAAATGTCATAGCCAAACTCACAAAAGAAAATATGGAACGCCCAAGTCTTTAAAGAAAATGTATAATTCAATAGAATTAAATTGTCCTATTATGCGAAATTAATTTGCAAAATATCAATTATCATACATCACAAATTACATGAACATGCATAATTAAAACAACATGTCTGAAAAGTTTTGCCCATTGGGAGCGAGGAAAAGTGGAATGTATATTTTTAACATTTGACACAATACATGCATACATGTGTTGTTAAAATATTTATCCCAGGAGAAAACAAAATGTTTTCGTTCTTCATTGTTTTGATTAGGAAAAAATAACTAAAATATATCATAAAAGGTTGATCATCAAAAGTGCTGTATTTTCTTTCCCAAATACTTATAACAACTTGTGTTTCAGATATCAAACAAAAATTTATTTTGCCGTAAAGTTCCAACTTTGTTCAAATGTCCTCGATAGGAGCGCCTGTACGAGTAAATGCATAAATCGGAAGATACGCCAGCAATTTGGCAGATGAACTTGACATTGACCTCAAAAGAAAGTTCAGACGCATTAAATTACATGGACGAGGCGGCCCATTGACTGGTCCATTTCTTCAGATAACACATTAATAGAATTTCGACTTCAATAATAATTTGTTTGTTGAGGCGGCTGTGCGAAATGTAACAAACTTAACTTCATATGTAAGCTTCAAGTAGTCATTTTTGGTTTTTTACTTATGACAAGTCATTAAGACATCGGTGAAAGTATTGCAACTGAACTGAACGAACTTTGTTAAAATATTCAAATAATGAGCAAATAACCTTTGAAGCGTTATCTTTTTCATGATTAAATGGCATGTTTTGAAATGTCAAAACAAACCGCACCTAAGTTCATGCATAACCGAGAAATATTTTCGAAAGACTGACTTGTAAACTGAGTCGTAAACTGATTAATATTACACAACTTATTGAACCTCTTATCTACGACTTTGTCATGGATCTTCTTAAAGCAATATTTGCTTTTAGTGACATCTGCTACACTTTACTTCCGAAATAGTGCGAACGGAGTACTAGCTAGGTTAAAGATACTTCTTTCAACCTCAAAGTGTGTTAGTTGGGTTGAAGGTAATACGAGTATCAGGTAAGAAAGATTAAAATTTACGAGCATACTTTCAACACTCCTTTTTCTTCTTTCTTCTCTTAACTTTTGATGAAGTTTTCTTTCCCATTTTATTATGTACTATCGCTCAAGGGCTACCCCTACATTGTTCGACACATATTGCGAATAGAGAAGAAATTACGACAGAGCAAAGGAACTGCACTATCTTAGAGTGTAGAGTAGATGAAATCTTCAGATATAGTGGTTGAGTAAAATGAAATTAAATTTCAAGAATTGAATTTAATTGAAAATTGAAATTGAAAATACATTGCATCCTTCCATCGATGGTTAAAGAACACAATTACTGTGGAATTATTACAATACATACCTTGAATGTGTGAAGTATCCAATATGTACAAATTAACGATGAAATGGTACATAAATTTATAGATTGATGCTGACGAATGGTATTGTGAAGTATCATGCACCGTTAATTACGCATTATTTGATCATGGATAAATTAATAGCAAATGAACACTTCCACTTGATGAGTTATCGATTCATGAAATGGACGCTTCGATTTCATTATATGTCGAAATCATTTGTAGGAAAAAGTGTTAAATCATGGTTCGATAATTTCCCTTTTTCTGTACAACATTTGCTTGCAGACCAAGTAGGTGTTCAGGGTCAGAGAGGTATACCCTTTCTCAGAAAATGAAATCTTTACTAAACTCAGCTCCCTATACTGTGATGGCTGTTTAAGGTACCATATGTATCCCACATAGTTTGATTGGATTTGCTTTCTTCCTTGGGTTCTCCATTCTATTTATTCTTTTTTATATGGTTTCTGGAATATATTTTATTTCATGGCTGTAGCCCGATCCGCAGTTCACCTGTTCTTTTGGGAGAGATTGTTGCAATCAAATTTAAAGTCTTTAAGTTCTGTCACAACGGCTTTCTTGGTTCCAAGACTGCAAATGGAGTAAGTTGTGGGGTCTTCTTTGAAAGCTCAATATAACCATCTCCTTTCGCCTCCAAGATTACTGTAGCATTTTTCACGCCGAAAGTATACCGATCAAAGAAACCTTATCCTAGTTGAAATGTTTGTAAGAAATACTCTTTTAAGACAAATGCTTTTATCTGCCGTTCGTCTCCCTCATTTACATAAAAAGGGCATTCTGGGTTGTTTCTTTCTAGTCCAAGGCGAGCTTTCAATTGGTATCCTGATAAAGCTATATGCTCTGCATTTCTTATGATCAAGTTTTTTTCAACACTGGATGATGAGTAAAAAAAAATAGAATTTCTGCTGCCGATAAAATCCGAATTTTTCACAACTGTTTCAATTTAAACATCAATTCTTGTAATGACTTTTACTCGCTATCTGACTCCATCACAAAAATTTTCCTAAAAACATTTGTCAAGTTCGTCCCTAAAAATGGGAAACTCATTCTATCTGCAACCGCCGATCCACAACACGTGCCTTCTCTCCAAAGTCATGGCATGGGTAATAAAAACAGTCACTTTATAAAAAACCTTGGACTACGAAAACTCCTCAATGACAAAAAGTTTTAATAGGAAAAGGATTACTTGTGACTTGCTGGTTTATCGCCTATTTGATGGAACCAGTCTCTATATCATTCGGGTGAATGTAATTCTATTGCGCTGAAGTCCTACAAGGTTCCATTTTGTCTCCGATTCTCTTTCTTATTTTCATAAACGACCTCTGGTCCACTACTGTTAATCAAATACATTTCATTGCTGACGAAAGTACCCTCAGCTTCTTATATTCGTTCCCAGGCAACAATTTCGAGCAGAACTTGTAATAAGCGATCATGAAAGCGTATAGACAAAGGAATGGAGTTTAATAACACAGTGCTGTCTTTTGTCATTTAAGAGTAACCTAAACTGTCTATTTTCGATTTGTGTTAATGAAAATATTCGTTGGAATGACCACATATTTGAAGTTCCTATGAATCCAACGAAGTATCTAGGATTTCTTAAGTGACGCAATATATCAAACGTTCTATGTCCCAGTGGGCTTAATCTAATAGGAGACAAAAAAAATAGCGGAGTCAATCGACTGGCTCAAACACAGCAGAAAAGTTTTCTGTTTCATATTGTTTTATTGTTTTTTCACCAACAGCGTACACATTATCATTCTTATCTTCGAATGTACCCTCAGGTAAAGAAATTCCTTACCACACCATACTTGAAATACTCTACAAAGCTCCATTTTTTCCTCACGTTATAATCCACAAACATTTAAAACCAAAGTGCTTAGGTACGTTCCATCTTAACATCCTAGCTTTCCTACTGCCTGTTCTTTGTTCTGGCATTATAAGGGTAACCTTAAAACCTTGAGATTTAGGTATAAGTTACGACCAAAACTCCTGCAGATCAATTCACAACAAACCTTCAATAGGCATTATCACTTAACTTGACAGTATTATCTGCACATCCTCCAACGTAATGGTTACTTTTCAATCAAAAAATCAGAAGAGAAAGACTCCCAGACTCTCAGACTCCCTCAAAAGGAAGGAAAGGCCCTTAAAATCTACGATTCACAGGAAGCCTGGTTTTCAGAATATTTGATGCCATAAAATAAAGACCAGAAGTAATGAAAAATAAAGTAATTAAATTTGGAATTAACGTTCCGCATAGTGGAACCGAAGCAGTGCTATAGCGGAGTGGTAGCGGAGCAAGCAATGAAGTAACTTAGCTCGTTATTGTTTTTATAAATTGCAATAATATCTTTAATTTAAGCTATCAAGTACATGGAGCTTATAGCCATATTTTCATAGCTATACTATAGTGCATAATTCCTTGGTAACATTTTTTTTATGTAGGTCCAAAGTATCTCAAAGGAAAATGTGCGTCGTCCTGGAAAAGAAAAAAAAGCACATAACCAGAAGCCGACCGCAGGCGTGCCATCAACTCAAAATTTCTAAGCTGCGAATTGATAGGGACATTATTTTTACCATTTTCATCGGCTCATATACCGTAAAGGTCGCAGCCTACAAGGCATTCCCGAGGAATCGTAATTTCATTTGATTCTGCTTTCGTTATATCACTTTTTTTTTTGTTGGCTAATCCAAAGAAAATTCACAGAATTCATTCAACATTTTCCACATGAACGACGCCCACAAAGAAAGGTCATTTAACCTATTAGCGGCTTTAAGAAGTAAACAAATTTTATTCTCTTAGCAACCCGTTCTTATACGAATTTTTATGTGAACATCAGAGCAAGTAGTTACCCCGCAAATAATAGAAAATAGTCGTATAAAAAACTTTAAAAACCACATAAACATTTTACTACAGTCAGTGGCCATAAAAGGACACTCTGGTGGGATACCACCTTCGATGAATAAAATTTCACACCTCATACGTATAGTTAAGGTTCGTAGAATAGAAAAAGTTTCATTAATTCCATTTATGTTACCACATACGTTGTACGTATGTACATATATCCACGTCTCACACAATTCTAACCGACAGACAGTCAGATAGAGAATCTATGCTCTTTGCTGCCCTCAGCCCCACGGAGGTAAGTTTTGCGCATAAAAACTTTTTTACTAATCTGTTTCCAATCAAACTGACACCCTTGTTTCCTTTACCCGAGTCCTCGTCCTATTATAGTCATTAACGGCGGCGCTACTATTCATACTTCATCCCAATGTCGACTGAAGTTCTCAAACAACGTTGCATAATAATATTAATCCCCTTACCTTGCGCGCAAGTTTCTTTTTTTTTTTTACTGCTGCTTATAGAAATTATCTCATAAGCACAGGCCCGACAGACCGACACACGTGTACGTAGCCTGGCACGTAATATAATGGCCGTCTATCAACACTTTCATTGCGTTAAGGAACTTTTTTATGGCTTAAACGGCCAACTGGATAGAAAATTACGCTCATTGATTTATGTGGGCGGGGGGTTGGGGGGGAGTTGTGAGGATAAACGATTGATGCACAAAGGAAATGGAAAAGTTTTCATATAGCCAAAGTTTGTACCCTTAACGAGCGAGTCATCTTGTACTTGTGGCACTTGCATTCAACTGAAATGGAAAGTATCTGTGTAAATACCGATTTGTATCTGTCTTAACAAACACTAATTCATTTCGCCCAGCCACCCACTGTAGTATAGTCGATTGTTTTCTTGTTCTTGCAGGGTAATAACAAACTACTTCGTCGTATCTCTGGCCATGGCCGATATGCTGGTCGCACTGTGTGCGATGACCTTTAATGCATCTCTAGAGCTATCCGGTGGCAAGTGGTTGTTCGGTCCCTTCATGTGTAATGTTTACAATAGCCTGGATGTGTACTTTTCCACAGCCAGCATATTGCATCTATGCTGCATATCAGTCGACAGGTAAGTGAATCGTGTTCAAATTCCAAACAGAGTGGGATTGTCAGCAACAACAACAGAACCAGTGATTCTACATGAGTCAATTAGGGTTTGCACCTGGTCACAATAACACCTTTTTCGTTCTCTTCCCCTCACACACACACTCTATAGATACTATGCGATAGTCCGTCCTTTGGAATACCCCCTTAACATGACCCACAAGACGGTATGCTTTATGCTGGCCAATGTGTGGGTGCTGCCAGCCCTGATATCGTTCACACCGATATTTCTTGGATGGTACACGACAGCGGAACAACTCCAAGAAATGTCAAAAAATCCGCACACCTGTTCGTTCGTAGTAAATACCGCCTACGCCCTGATATCCAGCTCTGTGAGCTTCTGGATTCCCGGAATCGTTATGGTCGTCATGTACTGGAGAATATATAAGTGAGTTAATTACTTCTTTTATTTCTGTGGGATTTCAGGGGAATTTCTTTCGATTTATATGTATATTTTCAGGGAAGCGGTACGCCAGCGAAAGGCTCTCAGTCGAACGAGTTCGAATATCCTGTTGAACAGCGTCCACATGGGGCATACGCAGCACGCAATCGGAGGACATCACATGAACTATATGCATCCGAGTGAGTGCGAACTGAACCTGACCATGACCAGGGAAGAAACGCACAGTGCCATAAGCAATTTGGAGGTAAACATAGTATGTACAAGGATATTTCACGACTAGATTGCTATTTTATGTGGGATAAGTGGGCGAGTAATTAAGTGGCGCTTAAGTGATAGTAAATGAAAACATTATTGCCCGAAATTAGGGTTCTCAATTAGTGTGGGAGGTAGAGACTTAAAATTGAAGATTATCAGGATGATGGGTGGTGGAGAGATTGTCGCGTTCGGGGAGAATAAATTTGAATTAGCCTGGCGATGGCAAGGGTGTATCTAGTATAGGATATGCCTTGTTCCGGTGGGGAGTTTTATCGTTTCTAATTTGTTTCTTTGTCGTAGACTCTGGAGAAAGGCTTTCCGGTTTGTTAATTGTTATTTGTAATAACCAGGCATGACAGATGCAAATTAGTAGGCTTGTACTAAATGTAACCTTGTACTTACAAGCTGCGGAATAGGTGGCACCAATTAATTTGTGGATGTTATCCAGATAGCTTCGGGTTATACGCTCACACGCTCAACTATGACATTTCCCAAGAATCAGTACCTCAAACTTATGTGATTGTTTAACATTTTCACAGTTCCCACAATGCATGTTATCCTCATTTAACCAACAAAGGCAATGGTAAGACCACTGATATTGCATAGCAATCACAATGATTGTATTGCACCGACCACCGCCCCAGAAAGGACAGACGAGTTATTCACTGTGAAGTGTTTGTTTAAAGTAACGCATTGGGTGGTCAGTGAGAGGATGTGCATGTGAGGATTATGGACCTAGCACTGTTTGTATTTTATGCAAGGAAGTACTACCAAGGATATAACGATTGGATGTAAAAGGTAAAACGATAGTACGCTTGAAAAAGATGTGCCCCGCTGGCGTGGGTACTCACTATCTCGTTTAGTTCATAGATAGACAGGACCATTCATACAGGTGCATTGTAATACCACAGGGAACCCGGATTTCTGGTCCTGTCCGTTCTTGGGGTCATCTACTGCTTTTAATAATGTCAGTTATGTCTGTGCTTGAATTGAATTGAATTTGCACTCAGATTGTTAATACCCTAGAGTATGATTCCTGATATGAATAAGAGAAGAACACATCTAACTCTTCTCTCCATCATTTTGCAGAAGTCATTAGTGTATCCTATGACGACGTTTGTAAGTTTGAAGATGGGATATCTACGTTGTCATGGCAAAGCCTTTGTCCTACTAAGATCTAGAGTAATTAACTTTTCATGTCCCTTCAAGTAAGAAATTTCTATAACCACCACAGCCCTTATTTAACTGCCTTCAGTTGTATACGTCAAGGTCAAGACACCAAGATAAAATTGTCTCTCAGCGGTTGCACCTCTGCCGTCCGGCTAAGTCCAAATTATAAGACGTTTTCAACCATAAATTTCACTTATCTCCTTCCAAGATACATACATGTGCATATTTGACACATTGATTCCCTTCACTGACTTGTGACTATCCATCACCTACCTTTAAATCTTCAAACACTGTTCCTTTATTTGAAAGCTTATGTCTATGTAGACATTTTTACTTTTACTCTTACTTAAAGCAAATCCAACAATTTACATTTATTCAACGAAAAAATCTTATTTACTTTCTGTTCGACTTTATGAAATTGATATATTCCATCAAATGATAACCCATGCATAATGACAGGCAATGATACAACTAACTGTCAAAGTTCAATTGATGCATGAAATGAAGATTATTTGCACATGTGCGGTTCTGTTTGACACAACATTTCGTAGAATTACTATTCATTTGATGGTTGAATAACCTTACACAACAACTATCAAATGGTTGTCATCTGTTATTCGATGCTTCATTTGCGGGTCACTTCACGTCAATCCCCACTTTTACTATCAATTCGAAAGGTTATTTTTTTTTTTCTAGCTTAAATAAATCACAATCAATTTTCCTTACTTAACCCCTGACTGTGACATTTTGCCTTCTGTACGTGAAATTGAAAGATGGACTTTGTAGTGTAAAGTGAAACGCTTTTGATTTAAAAGAATTAGGAATAATTGCAAGAACTTATCATTTACTCTGTCTGTGTCTGATGTTTAAAAACAATCAGAACTTACACCGACATCTTGTCGAACATTTTACAAGACCTGTCAAATAATTGAATAATTATTGAATTCCACTTAAATAACGGTGGGATGGTGAAGGAATAAGACGAACCAGGTTTGTTTTAATGCGAAAAATGTTTTCATTTTGTTTGATACGTCAAGTGAACCCAAAATTCTTTAAAAATGTTAAAAGAAAAACTTAATTTTCTTTATTGTGAATTTTTGGGACTTGGATTTTCTTTCCGTTTTCCTTTCTATAGATTTAATTGCATTCATGGATTTGATCGTTTGAATGGAGGTTACTGGGTCCGGTTTGGGTGCCCATTTGATAGACAAGATATTCAATTTATCCTTAACTACCGTGAAAACTGTTAAGCACCTTAGCTTCACTACATGGAGGTGAGTGTAGGATTTGTAGTGATGATCTTCCAAGAGCTACCTATGTACATATCTCCGCATTGAAGTCCTTAAGACGTTCTTACTTCGTATAAGGTTGTGAACGTTCAGCGGACTAAAACAAAACTACCGATAAAGGGCTCTTAGGTCGATTTCAGTAGCAGTCCCAACCTGAATTCACGATGGATTGTCAAACAGAGTTATTCGTCGACGTATTTTGCTTAATCCCAAATCGGAAGGATAAACCCAAGTTCAGAGAAGCTTCGCTGAATTTATCTTAATTAATCTACTGCCTCGATCTGAGGAAAACACCCATAAACCACGCATTCCCATGAACAGCTCTCGACTACTTCCACATTTAAAATTTTTAGAAATTTCGTAACTTATTGCCACAAACACTTATCTCTAAAATGCTATTTAACCAATTACAAACCACGGAAAAATAATTAACAACTCTTTTCAGGAACTTCCCTCGCCAAGTGAGAATGGAAAAGATGACTGCGATGAGCTACGTGTACCATCGCCACCTCAGCGTCGTTTAAGCCGCAGCAGTATTGATTTACGTGATCTGGAACAAGAACGATTTGAAAAAGTCACTCACACAGACAGTGCACCATCAATGATAGCCCTGCACTATCAGCAGCTTCAACTGCAACAACAAAAACAACAACAGTCTCAAGATCAGTCCCCATCAAAGTGGCAGCAACTCTTACAACCCAACATTGGCTTGCTAGCACCCAGCTCGGCCGATCACAGTGAAAATTTATTCGGCCGCCTGGACAATCATGTGTCTGATTCCACAAAACGTGTCATGAGTGAAAAAGAAAAAGGTCTCCACCTTATCGGAGTGCAGTCGAAGGACGAAATCAATGAGTTCTACACCAGCATTAAGAATCTTCGAAAGTACCAGCAAAGTGTGGTGCCCATCGAGGAGGACAACCAGCAACTCAAACGATTCATTGAGGACAACTTTTTCTACTTCAAGCAGCAAATCGATAAATCCGCCGAAAATCCCCCAACAAACTCTGCCGTGAAACCCCCCATTAAGTGTTCAGCTCTTAGCGAAACGGATTTCATCAAATTGAAAGGCGGCCAAGGTGAGAACAAGTCACCGAGTGATGTCCAGCAAATCACCCAGAAGCAACGAAAACTTTTCGCCGTCAGTGACTCTGAATTTCTGTTCTCATTCAACGGAAAACCGGTGAAAAAGATATCCCTAAAAGGCGAAAAGGGAGTCCTGAAGAACTTTCTCTCAAAAACCAAACGCACGAGTGACTACCTCTCGCTGGAGAAGAAGAGCGAAAAATCAGAAGATGAGATCAGCTGCAGTAGATCGAGCATATTTCGTAGGTCACGCAACCGAAAGCTGTCGCATTCTTACAACGGAGTAGGCAAGGCAGCTGGACATCGTCCACGGAATCCAAGTGACACAGACGATTCCGAGGGAATCATATACCTGCCACGAATGTTGAGCGAAGGTCATGAGGCTGAAAGAT
This sequence comes from Xylota segnis, assembly GCA_963583995.1. Classification (NCBI taxonomy): domain Eukaryota; kingdom Metazoa; phylum Arthropoda; class Insecta; order Diptera; family Syrphidae; genus Xylota; species Xylota segnis. The sequence continues at coordinate 3,015,338 of OY757236.1, read as the reverse complement.
TAAAACCCTCATCCACTACCACCCCAGACATCCTTCTGGATTTACACGTGCTGAGTAGAGAAAAAGACGGCGAATTAGAGCCTCAGAATAGCATAGAAGAACTGATTAACTTCAGTACGGAGACGACACCTCAACGCCGTCTCTATAGTAGTAGTAGTAGCTGTAATAATAGAGAATCGTCACCCTTGATGTCACCCCTCCACCCAGCGACGCCACCACCTTCCCTAACGGCATCAATAATCGATGCGGACAATCTGTTTATCGACACCGAAACTCCCCCGACTACTTGTGATAAAACTAACCAAATCTCCGACAGCGATGATCTCGAGGAAATATTTCGTTCCATGGGATCTCCGCTCTCGGATCAGGGTGAAGTGAATTCCAGCGGTTGCATGCTGAGCAGTGATAATATTAGACAGCGACTTAGTACGCTCAGCGATCAGTTGCCGCCAAATAAGTTTGTGATTTCACCACCTACGACACCGAATTCGGGACAGAATCTCCCTGAGCTTACGGAACAGCCCTTGAGTCCACAAAATGTCTACTTCTTATCACCCCTAAACACGGGGTTCTCATCGAACACTAATCAGATTCTCAGTGATTCGTCGACGATATCACTGGATGTGGTTACCACACTGCCAGCCCAGCAGCACATCTCTCCAAAACCGGAGATCATACTCGATTCTACCCTCTCACCCACTTCTGTCAAGAGCGGTGACATATCAGTTGACGAGAATGATTTTGCTTCGCCTCTACGAAATCGACGAGGAGACGACGATTCACGGAAGCATGGATTCTATTTGGATGGCATTCAAAATGTCCGAAAACGACAGGCTTCCGTGGTGACCTACGATGTTAATGTGATAAATTTCACCCAGGATAATAGTGATAGCCGCAGTTACATCCCCATGGGGCGTGTGTCGACGAGTTCTGCAAGTGAGTTGAATTTTTAGTTCTGTTTGTTTTATATCTTTTGTAGCGATTGTCAGATAGGACTCTAGTGTCAAATGTCTGGCAATCGTGTGAACTGCCAATTTTTGTCTGGCAATATTGTAAGCAAACCATTGTCAGACAATTAGCAGACCACCATCTGGAAATGAAACTGTCAGATATCTGCCAATCATGTGAGCACTCTTTTGTATCAATGTCCACTGTCAGACGTTTAAGACATTATGTGTGAAGTTCATGACATCTGACAGTTAATTTGTTGTAAGATTTTTTCGTTGATATTTCAGTAATACATATATATGTATACAAATTTGTGACGCGTGAATAAAAGAGAATTCAATTGTCTGACGGAACGCTAGACAATCCTGCGTCGAAACACTATGGCATTTGCATGCCGATTCGTTTTCATTTTCATTGCTTTCCAACATGTACAAGGCCGAGAACATTGCAAGATTTCGATTGAAATTTTTCAACTTTGCAGCCTTTTTCTCAAAAGAAAAAAGTTATGTTAAAAACTATGAGTTAATTTTTACGACTGACCAACCCCATTAACTGAAAATTTTTGGTATAACAATAAGTCTGTTCCCGTACTATCCAAACTGTGAAAAACTACCAAAAATTATAAAATCGTTTTCTCGCACTCAAAACTTTGTAATTTTTGGCAGAAGAGAGAAGAGAGAGCTTTTTGTACATTTGGCTCTCTTTGATAGTTATTTACCCCCACTCTTAGAAATTTGATAATCTGTAAATTTTGGTGCAGAAAGTAAAGGGACAGACCTAATGTTTTTAACAATATTAATAACTATTGTATAGTTTGTAATGAGTTTTTTTTACGAAAGTCGGTATACAAACTTCAGAAAAAAATGTGTATTTTTGCGCCAGGAAGAGTAAAGCTTCTGATTGGATAAAGATGATTGATATGTCCCCACGTAGGTCATCTTTCCTCACATTGGTCATCTTTCTTTAAAAATAGAACATACATATGTATAATTGTATGCGACTTAAGAATAAAGAAAGAATTAGCGCAACAGTACACTGTTTGAATATTTTCTTCGTAAGTTATCCATAAAATAATCCGCTACAAAACAACTAATCTATTAGTTGTTACGATATTTCCTGTAGCATATTACAGATTTTCGAATTTGTTCCCCACCCTCTGAGCCCACTGAGAATAAGAGAGAGATGATCGATTCCTAGTAAATACACTTATATTCGAAAAGAATTGAGAAATTTTGTTCGGCAACGTACGTAGGACTCGTGCTTGTCTCAAGTGGTTACGAAAATCCAAATATTTCAAGAATCTCTCTACAGCGAGTTCTTGGGAACGATGTTGAACTCCATATCAGCAGGCCACCCACAGTTGATCAATCGCGTTCAGAAGAACCATGATTTTTTCAAAAAAATAGTTTACCAAGACATAGTTTCAATTGAGTGATCTTATGAAAACTAAAACTCGAAAATCCTCGAGTGATTACTGATAGAACGACTAATCCTCGTTAAAATACAGCTTGACCCACTTTTTGAAAATAGAAATAAAAGTTTTAGTAAGCCTTAATATTTAAATGCATATCGTGACTTAGTGGGTACTGATAAAGAGATTCTCCAACACCAACGTTCTTTTATGGTTTCATCTTTCACGAAGCTCTGCGAAATGTAATAAGCACGACTCTTACTTTTGACAAAACAGATTAAGAAGTGCTACCACAACAAAACTGGATGTTGCAAATGAAGGATGTTCAATGGATTTAAAAACAAAAGTTGCTAAAAAATTGTGCTAGACTAAAGCCACAAGTTCAATTCTCAAAAGAAGCAGCGACCTAACTTGTTATACTAGACGAAGTTACTGGCTGCATAGCCATCTTTTTACATAAAACCTAGGCACACTCATAATGATTCGACATCTCTCATGCATAATGTACAGCCTCTACAATCCAGAGATAAACTTCGAAACTCCTTGGATTACATAGGGTTACAATTCAAAATGATTTCGAAATTCTGACTTGAAATCAATACGAAAGTAATATTAAACTATGACACAATAAAATTAGTGGATTTTAAAAAGTGTTAAAAATATATGTATGTGACACGCAACAGGGCTGAGATCACTTCAAGAATGTTTTAGAATCTTGGAACAACTTGGGACAAGTAGCAAATTTGATGAATTCCCCATTTCTAAGCAACTAAAAAAAGAACAACTTTTGGAAAAAGAAAAATTTGATAGAAACTAACTGACTGGGACTGACTTGTCAGAAGTCAACATACTAGCGTTCACTTAGTGATCATACAGTATAGGTCATTTAAAATTAACTAACATAACAATTTGTTTTTAATTTTTTCTTGACTCTGAATAACAAAGTGACAATGAGAAATTTCAAAATTTAGTCTAATTTGTTTGCTGAAAATTTTCATCTGCCAAATTGTTGATTTGACTTACCTATAATTCCAATGATTCTACAAGTCAAGGGGAATTTCATTTTTAACAATGTTTTTACGGGTTGTGCTATATTATTTTACAGAAATGATCTTTACTTGTTGATCAGGCAACAAAAAGTTTTTGACTTCTTGGTCGGTTGTTCTGGGTTATCAAAATTACTTGAAATAATATCGTTAAATAAATATCTGGATTTAGTTTTTGCTATATCTGTAGAAATAAGACTGAAAACAAATTTGACAGATAACTGATTGGGTAATGGGCGCCTTCGGAATTGTAGGCACTAGATAGTCAAACGTTTCTGACTGGTTGAGAGATTCAAACTGGACAGAAAAGTAAGACAGTTTTTTTTGAGGTAGTGGACTGGATTTGTAGGCAAAAAAATTGTTCTCTAAGGATGCAAGGTATGACACATGAAATGTCACCTACTTTTTCAGTCAATTTGGCGTTTCATATGTTAAGCTGTACCTCAAAAAGTTGACCTAGAATTCGGAACGCGCCCAATTACACAAAAACATCTTGCAACAATTTTTTTTTTATGCAAATGGAATAGAAAAGATTTACTTCTATTTCTTTCTGATTTAATTTTTAAGTTTTTTTTAGGCTCTTGACATACCACTTCGTCGTTTCTTCCCTTATGCGACATGGTTGAAACCATCCAGTAAAAAAATAAAAATTCCTGACATATAGTATGTAAATATGTATATTTTGTAGCTACTCGCTCTTAGAGGTAGTTTTCTTTATTCAGATGCTACAAATTTTACTTCTGAGTATAATTGACAGGTTGTGAGACAGTTCTATCTACCAACCTTAATTTTACGAAAGTTCGTTGTTTCGTAGACAAAGAAACCTAACCTAGAATTTGAAAATACCATTTAGTAATAAATACATAAGACGAATAGAAAATTTAAGAGAAGAAGATATAAATTGTTGTTGGGGTCCTTGTCTTGGTATATTGAGATCTTAGTTCCTCTACACGTTCTATACCTGTTCAAATTTCGTTTTTTCTTTAATCTGACTAGACGGCATTGCAAACAAATAAAATGGAAATAATTGATGGGACAAGTCCCACGGGAACCGGGGCCTAGCTTCTCATAACCATTTGCTTTGTTAAAATGCTTTTGGTGTTGTATGGGACTCCAGTTCACATCCAGTTCACATGTCCATCGCACCAATGAAACCAAATGTAACAACTGAATTTCCGGTTTGTGTAAAGTCACAAACGAAAAAAGAAGTCGGTGACTTCTGAGCATCGGATATCCATTACAACTAAATCCATACATACATATGTATATTTACGCTACTTTGACTAGAACCTATTAGTACTAGGAATTAATAAAACTCATTCTAGTCCGCAAGTAGAATCGAATCAAGTATCTGACTATTTTCGAAGTAGGTACATACGTCAAAACTCATGTATTGATGATTTAACAAACTCAAATTTATGTAGTATGCCAATTTTTGAAAGCGTTCGAAATAAAGTAACTAAAAAACTAGTTAGTGTGGTCGGTGACTTCATGAGCATTTCCATCACAGTCGAGAATGAAGTCTAAAAAAGAATCACCACTCCCATCCGTTGTTTCAAAGACACTTTATGCAATTCCTTGTATTGCAATCATTAAAGCCAAAGATACAAATATTTCTAAACATGTGCTGCCATAATTTTTATACATTTTTATACATTCTTTAAATTTTGTTTGAAATTATTTTGTTTTTATTTTTAATTGTGGATCACAGATAAATTTCTATAGTGAATATTATAATACATATATTCATACTAAAAAAAAGCTTTAAATATTACTGTATAGCATTATTGCCGCTGTATTATTTAATAAATATCTAACATATAAATGATACAAATCAAACTTGGCTTAATTTACTGATTTAATGGAAATTCTGTATCTGTATCTTTTCATCTCTCTCTCTCTCTCTCTCTATTTACTCCTGCTTCCTATCATTCCATATTATCCTCCAAAACTACTAGCTCCAGGCTACCAATCAAAATCGTCCTTAAAACGACGAGGCGGCATATGCATTGTTGTAGATGGAGACGAACTAGATGCAGACGAAGCCAATGACACGGCCATAGATAATTTGAATCACAATGCTCCTGCCAAAAGTAGACTTCACCAATTTGTCACTGGTAGTCCGAAAAAGCATAAAAAGAAGACTAAAGCAAAACACTTCAAAGCGAAATGCACATGCTCTTCTCGAACCTCTTCCGAAGAGGCCCCAGCCAATGAGCGTTCAAAAAAACGGAAAATGTTTTGGCATAAAAATCGCTGGCAACATAGGCGTCGGGAGCATCACCACGCCGGATGTCAATGCGCTGCTAGTGGTGAGTGGGAGACTTTTGTAGCACGCAAGAAAACCAAAAAATAAAAAAAAAACTTACTAATACCCATTCGCTGGCTTTTTAAAATAGATTTTAAACTTTATTATTTCTTTTCATTGTTTTTTTGGATTGATTTTTGGAATTTTTTTCAAAAAACGCTTACATTTCTCTTGACTGGCTATTTTACTACCCATGATATCTTTCTCATTGATCTGCAGACATTCAGACATTCATCTGCATTTAAAAAAAATAAATTAATAATCTCATTTGTATGACATTTGCGATAACATTTTCGAAAAACTTCACTTCGCACATCATCTTAGTTCTATAACTATAAATAATAAACACTTCGTTGGAGCATGTATACTAATTTAGTGCTTAATTTATTTATAAATTTATACATTGTTTTGCTCACTGTCATTTGCTGATAGGGTACTCGTTTAAGTGTGGAATGTAAAATATAGAAAATGTGGTTATGGTTATACTGTTTACTTAAGTTATATTTGCTAGGCAAACATAAGTTTAAACAAAAAATATACACCGGTAGGTACTATCAACAATCATATTTTTAAACTACTCAAACAATTTTAAAAAAATGTCTAATTTTATATAAAATTTTTATGAAATTCTTATATCTTATAAGAATTTGACTAAATAAGTTTTAACGCAATATTTAAATAAAATTAAGTTAATGTACATACATTGTTGGCGCTCTAAATTTTATGAGTTCATCAAAACTTGTTATCATTTAAGAATCGAGGTCCGTATGAGTCTTCTTAAGATAAATAAACTTGATTTTTATGAAAGTGCTTTCTATATTTGGCTTTCAGTCTACAAATGTGAACCAGACCTCCACAGACTCGTATAGGAATCTTCAAAAAATCTGCCAAAAAAGAACATATAAAAGTCCGAAGAAACTAGTTTTTAACTCGTTTACTCTTTCACTATCACTTGTTGGTCAGGAGAGGTGGAGTCATGAAAAACTATTTTGTTTTATTGTGTTCTCCACCTAATGTGAGATCATCCTCTACTAAACTATCAATCTCGTTTAGATTTGAAGATTCTTCGGGTCGGAGTGTCAATATCCATGCGTTCTACACATTTTACAAACGAATAGTCAGATGTCGCTGTACAGCTCATTTAGTTCCTCATTGAATGGCCTTCGGTAAAACAAGCGTGAGCACCGCGACTCAGTGGTTAGTATGTTTCTAATGGTACCACTACTCACGACCATCTAACAAATATCCGAGACAGCACAATAATATGCTGGTGGTACGGTTAAGCGTTGCCACTGATCTTCGATACTAAGACCATTTTCGGAAACGTCACCTGCATCAAATTGCTTTTGTAGCATTTTCGAAAACGCAAGTTGCCAAAGTCATCTGTTCGAAATCATCATCAGTTTGGCTTGAGTCAGATGTTCATAAACGTCATTTACGTGTCATTTGCCATGCAACAAGGCAGCCATAAGTCCAGACATAAATCAGCTGGACAAATTGGCAATTGCAAATTGATTTGAGTAGTGCATTGATGGTCATTTGCAAAAGTATATGAGTTTTTGTTGATTTTTTCGAAAATGCTCTTAAGGTTAATGTCAAAGGAGTCGTAGAGAGTCGTAGGTTCAAGACACTAATTAATCGAAGATTCTGGTGGTTACTTTTCGACGGTCTCATAGTGATTCTTGTTTTTTCAAGGCGTTTGGGATATCTGCTTTCGTATATTTGTAGTCCAAATTGGCAGCTCGGGAGCTTCGGACATCTAAAATACTAGGAACACACCTTACATTGATCGCAATATCCTCTCTTTAGTTGATCTTTTCTTGACATCATCACTTCATTTAGTGACATTTCAATCTGACCCAAAGTCAATAAGTTAAGTTTGTTTTCAGACGTGGTGTTGTGCTTTCCTTGTCCTCCATCAGAATGTTCGGGTATATACTGCACGATTTTGACAAATCCGTATCCGAATAAATGCTGCTTTAATTTATATAGCAAATTTTATCCTCTTTTGTCCCGCTCATCTCTTTGCACTTCGGGGATGTCTGAACTATAACATGCATTGGAAGAACAGAGTCCTTCTAGAGCCTAAACATTCTACGTGCAAATTCAGAGGATTTCATGCAATAAGTTACCAGCTAAATATTGTATTCTCCTACTTAATGGTGACCGCAACAACTTAGATCAGAACACTATATGTTATGAAAGATATTTCAATCCTCGTGTTTCCTCTCTTGCTGCGACCATTTTTTCTGAAAACTTTTCGCAGTTTCGGATATAACATCAGTAATCATAAGTACTTTATTTTCAAACCTATGTATTGTACTGCTAAGATGTTAAGGGTTTTTCTGGAATTACAGATCAACAAATGTGGTACCCATGGGATACTAATACTCTCGGATGTTTGTCAAACACTCAGGAGAAGTGGAACCGTGTAAAAATGTTGGGCATTGTCTGAGGATCGAAACAGATTTTAAGTTGTCTTGGAGCACAAAATTGCCCAAAGTTGTTAGCAATATCTAAAACTGTCTGCCTATTTCAATATTCTGCGAAATTCAGTACATAGGAAACTATATCTGTCTCAACACACGCTCCTAAAAACAAATTTAAAGACAGAACTTATCAGTGATTTGAAACTTTTCTTTTTGTACGACACGCCTGGTGATAATCTCTCACCTTTTGGCATTAGTCCTGTGTTAGTTCTCATATCCAAACGTTTCCAAACAAAGTCTTAAAACCCTTTGATGCAAAAAATCAATTTTATTCAGGTTCTATTCCCGATGTTCCCTTCATTTCCTTCAAAAATATGTAAATAGTAATTTCTTAAGTTTAAGTGCAAAAGAGATTTTGCAGGTAGGATGTGTTCGAATACGTCGTCTGCGTCAAAATTGCTTTTAAAAAATGTTCTCAAATGGAAAATTCTAAAGTAATTTGTCTGAAAACATAAAACATTGCCCGGATTTAAGAAATCTGTTAAATCTGTCAGGTACCTGAAAGAAATTTATTTGTTGTTTGTCAATTTGTATTCGTAGTTTTCGCGTTCTTTTACTTTTTTGTGATTTTACCACTCACTGACAGAATTTTACATCAACTCCTTGAAATTTCATAATCTACGAATTTTGGTACAAAAAGTACGCAAACAGACCTAATGACAGTCACAGACAGTTTTCTAAAACCCCCATATACATACGTACTTCTGTAAAATAGGCGAACTGACGATTTGTTGCATGAATGGATTATCAAAAAAACAACAATTTTTAGATCTACACACAGTTTAAAATTGAAAATTGTCAAAAGTTTTGATCAACTTTTGTTCAAAAGTAAAATAAAGTTACTTCTCGGACTCGGAGGAGTTCTATAAACCTACAAAACATATTGTTACCTTAAATCAGAGAACCATACCACTGCACAGCATTACATATTCCTTGCGAAACACTAAAAAACTTCTCCGTTTCCGGTTGCGAATGTAGTCTTGTCGTCTTGCATTCATTCAAAATTTGTTAAATGATATGACATGCATATTTGCTATTGTTACAAGCATGAAAACAAAAACTAATTAAACAATAATTAAAGTAATCAAATAAATAAACAAACTCTACTAAATTAAATCTCAAAATAAACCAATTAAATCAAGCGAGAAATTAAAGAAAATTATCACTAATTAACTGGTTGGCAACGTTAATTTGTTTCACGAATATTTTTGTTCAAGTTCGCAAAAATTAGTTCGCACCTAGTACCCTTGCGGTGTTTTCTAAATAGACTTTGTGATTTGAATTTCAGGTGGCTCTGTCCGACCTGGAAAGGGCTGGAGAGCAGAACATAAGGCTGCCAGAACATTAGGAATTATTATGGGAGTTTTCCTCTTATGCTGGCTTCCGTTTTTCCTTTGGTAAGTATTAAAATATATATACATGTGTATGCAAAAGTCTAATGTATTTGACTGTAGGTACGTGATTACCTCACTATGTGGTCCAGCCTGTCCGTGTCCTGACATCGTAGTGGCTGTCCTATTTTGGATTGGTTACTTTAACTCAACCCTAAATCCACTTATCTATGCATACTTTAATCGAGACTTCAGGGAGGCATTCCGCAATACTCTGGAATGTGTGTTGCCATGCATGCAGAAAAGGAATCCCTACAACGCATATTACGTATAGCATAATTCTAATTTTAGTTATTAATATCATTTAAAAATTATACATCACAAGGCGGATTGACTTTATGGCCGGAGAGAGGAAATGAGATTATATTTCAATAGTTTTTTAATTTTTTTATTTTATAATGAAATCCCGGCTTCCAAGCTAATGTTTGATACGATTTTTATGGCATTGTAAGAGTAAGTTTTTTAATGGACATAAAGGTTAGTTTTTTTTAGAACTAAGTAAGCAATTTGTAACACGAGTGTTGGGGAAGAGAATAATATAATTTGAGTTTCGATAAGGGATGTAAAATAAAACATATTAAAATACATTTAGAATTAAAAGAGTGAGAAGTAGGTATACCCCTTATTCAAAATAAGCTATTCTTCAAATTCCTATTACTATCCATCTTGCTGTCCAGAATCATTTTTCAAAAGTATTGGTGTATGTACAAGTAATTGTACATTTGTAGATTTAAATGAATGTCATAGTTTTTAAACCATTGGCAAGGGGTAAATTTTTTGAACAATTTTTTGGTTAAAAATATTTGAAAATAACTACAATACAGAGTCTACTTGTTTCGCTAGTAATCGCCTCATCTAAACTCGTGTCTTGATGTTGAATAGGCTTGCACAGGCTTGCACTCTAAAAAGAATAAAAAATTCTATAAGTTTTTGGGCAAATCTTTTCAGTAAGAGCATACAAAAGACTTTTAGTCAAATGCATTGTTATCTATTAAACGATTAAGGGTGGACCAAAATCATGACCACCCTGTATAATATCATAACCTTTCATATACTCATAAAATCCATATTATTGATTTATCTGTGGTAAGACTCCAGCCTATAAAAAACACTGTTGATGGATGGAAATGTTCATAAAAGGCAGATTCTTGGTTTTAAGGTGAAGATTGGTAGGTTAACAGGTATAGGTATATACAGGTGGGTCATTAGACACCTGCCCTTGAGGACACCTATCACGTAGCTCATCTGCGATCATTTAACAACCCAACACTAAATTTTTCATTTACCTTAGGCCAGATCCCACATACCTATCTGTGATTAATTCTGCTGATATTTACAATTTATAAGTCGTACCTTTCTGTAGAGCTCGTCACACTGGCAAAATGAAGAAAACAATTCCAAGGACTTGGTTTCCGGTTAAATATCTGTGAAAATGCATTACATCACAACCAAGAGAAGGCTTAAACGTGCTACAGTGATCTGGGAACCGGTAAAAGAAAGTCCGAGAAGAAACCATATTTTTGTTGTTTCGATATCCGATTCTATGCTTTTACATCAAGATTGACTGAAGTATGTCGATGTATTTGAACCTGTCTGTCTGTTGCTCTTGTCCCTCCCTACTGCTATGATGACAACAATTCGAACTCGAAAGTACATAATATACATACATATATTACCATTCTTCGATTTTCGAAGTACATACGGACATCGCTTTCTGGTTTACTAAGAGTAATCTATACTCATAATGCGTCAGTGATTATGGTTTCCATCTGCACCATGATGATCATAGCACAATCTATTCGACTTTAATGTCTTTGTCGACAACCGTTTCGACCTTTTATTAAAAATGTTTGTGATTATATCGAAAAGTGTTTAAAGGTCAAGTAAGCATCTTCTCGTAAAGAACAAGGATTATATCTTTTCTATATTCCACTACACTCTATATTTTAGTCCCTAGACAACACCAAAATAATTTCTTTCACGGCCCCATCTATCGCGAGCGTCTGACAAACATCCGAGAGTATTACTGTCATGAGAAAGCTTCTCAAATAACAAGTTGTCGAATATTTTTATGGAAGGGAGATCAAATTTAATTCGAGTTAGCAGGAGGGAAAGATGGATCACCTTTCCTATTGTTTGCTGTTTGCTTCTTTTAGGTAAGATAGAATAGTAGAAGAAAATTCGAGTTAGAGGAGGTTCGACATAGAGGGATTCGACTGTACATACATAAAAATGTCCTAAAAGGAAGATGTCTTATATTTTACATAATTTTGTTTATGTCAAGTCCAAACCAAAGCAATAGTGTAGACAATTTCATTGCTACAGGATACACATATATGTATAAAATAATTTATAATTTATCTCTTAAAATGTAAAAAACAACCATCATCCTTAAAACTGAAATCTTAAACAAAAACAAAAATAATACTCTTTACCAAACCCCATTCACTCTATTCCCACATGAAGGACGTTCTCAAAATAAATCGAAATACCCTTGCAATGCTCCATGTGTAACATCCTCTTTAGCATAGAATACATAAATAAATAAAATCAAATAAAAATAAAAAAACAAAACAAAATAAACAAATAGAAATAATAATATTAACAACTTAACTGTAAGTTGAAATGTAATCCTTAATCCAAGGATTAATGGATGTGAGAATCTAGCAATATTTATTTTAAAACAGTTTACATAATGTTATTAGCTATGTAAGAGAACGTGTAAATATATACACATACCTATATACAAATGAAACGATAAATGTTGAATGTATTGTACAATTGATGTAATGTTAAATAAAACAAAACAAAAAAAACACTAAAACCACTATCCTAGCTTAATCATACAAGTTGACGAGAGCGAACAGAGGTGAAATTTTATTTAATTATTTTCTAAGAGGAAGACATAACAAGCTTTACGACAATCTTAGAACACGTAGACTAATTGGGAAAATAAAATTTTAACACTATTTGTTGAAGCGAAGATAAACAGAAGTAAAAAATAAAATTAAAAAAAAAAAAAACAAAAATAAATAATATTAGTGAGTGGGATTATCATCTGTTCATCACGTCACAGACTTGTTTGTATATGTACATGTTTTTTGTAAAGAACACCAGCAGATATATATAATTTTTATAATTAAGGTAAATTTAATTAGAAATTATTGTTTAGTATGTATTTTCAGTGAATACAGCGAACACATTTTAAGTGAGTTATCTGTCGACGCATAATACATTCTAAGTGGAGATGTGTCGAATGTTCATCTCGTAATGGTCTTGAAACAAAACAAATCAACCGAGATTGTGCAAACATACAAATCATATTAAACTAGGATAAGTAACACTTGATAAAAAACAAAAAAACAAAAACTATAAAATAAGGAAATCATTCTTGTTAAAAATTGTGGGTAATAAAATTAAGAATAGCAATGACACTAGTTGATGTGGTTTTATTTCAAATTTTTAATTTCTTATGGGAAACATTGGAGTAAATCAACTTAGGCTTTCAAAAGCTCGATATCCCAAAATTCTGTTACATTAGGTCTGTTCGCCTACTCTCCCAAAATAACAAATTTTCACGAAAATCTACGAAAACTCACCAAATCCTGTTCGAGTACGCAAAAGTTTCGTAGTTTTTAGTAGAAGAAAGCGCTCATGACAGAGTAAAAAGTTTCCCCATGCAACGAATTTTAGTGCAGGAAATTTCTTTGCACTGATTTACGAAATCTGTCAAATCTATCAAATACCTGTACGAAATTATTTGTTGTTTGTGTATTTGATGTTTAAAAAGTGGGCGAATTTCGTAGCTTTCGTGCTCCTTTAATTTTTTGTCATTTAACCACTCTCCGAGAGTATTTTGCCCCCACTCCTTGAAATTTTACAATCCACGAATTTTGGTGCAGAAAGTACGCGAACAGACCTAATATGGATCCTATTTCTCTCGAAATGAGGACGGAGACACCAATGGCCAATGGTCTCAGCTATGGAGCGATATTAATCGAGCTCGACAAAATCGATATATCCGATCTGTGACTCCAACAAGACGACGCTACATGCCATGCAAGCGACGGAACACTCGAAGATGTGAAGGAAAAATTTGGCGACAAATCAACAAATCATCTCACGGCGAGCGTTCATCAATTAACCGCCGCGATCATGCGATTTAACACCACTCGATTTTTTTTGTTTGGGGCTGCGTAAAGTTTTTAGTCTATGCTAACAAGCCAACAGTTTGAACGAGCTCAAAGGAAACATTCGAAACCCCTTTTGTCGGAATAACCCCGCACATAATGGACCGATTCTTCAAAAACTGGACCGAACCCTTGAAGCACTGCCAGCAAAGTCGAGGTGGTCACTTGAATGTGTGCTATTCTACGCATAATAACATGAATGTAGCATAAAATTAAAGCCGCAATTGTTTTATTTAAATTGTTTTTTGCATCGTTTTTATCTGGTCAGTACGATCGTACGATCGTATACATACATGTCCGTTGTTACAAGTAGTTTAACCGCAGTTACTCATAGCATCGCCTTCGAACAGATCGCATTTACGTTGGACACAGCCTAACTTTTGGAGATCTTTATACATACATATGTTTATCAAAGCAAAAACATTCAGTTTTGACGAGTCTTAGTTTCTATCTAAAATATATTCAATGAAGTTTCTGCAACACAGCATGAAGTAAGTCTCTTCTATGTCTCTGGGTGGAAATAGTACCAAGAACCGAGAACTTAAACTTTCTTGAACTGTTATGTATGTTTGTATGAATATCCTGACCAGAAACAGTGTTGGCCATTTTCGATAGTGTGATAGTAAAGAAAAGGATAGATAGAATCCTCTATCGTTTCCAAGGCCCATAAGACCAAACTACGCAATGTAGAAAATGTTGTTTTAGTCTAGTTTAGGAGACATCGAAGTTTTGAAAGTCAATTTTTCCTGCAAAATTTACATTTGAATTGTGGATGTGTTACACGTTTAGCTACTTCTTGACCACCAAGATGACCGGCCGAAATTCGCTTGGTGTATGAATCGCCTGAAAACCTACTTATATTTCGCGAAATGGCCCGCCTAAAACTGTGCAGGCATTTACACCTGATGCTTTATCTCCACCAATACTAAATTCGAGACATTAAGGGTTTAGCTAAATCTACCTAAATCTTCACTAAATCTCGACAATTTATATACGATTTGACTTCTATGAATCCGATCCAATTCCGAGATATATAGTAAGTTCTAATCTATCTATAATTTTAGGCTATAAGCAGCAATACAAACTGTATTCACTTCTAGAAACTGTATTCACTTCTAAATTCTGGTGGATCTACGTTACGTTCAACCGGATTTAGAGCATTATGCTGTTCTCTACAATAGATTCGAAGTATTGCTAAAGTGTAAAAGTGCATGGACATTGTATTTTATTATGTCATATACAAGACCAGATGCAGAATGTTTTTTATTGTTTGCATATTAATCCATTACTTGCGAACGCACCCCTAGGTAGAATGCCACCACATGAACTTCACCACTTTCTTATCATCTGTGTTCTGACGTTTACAGTGCTCGCATAAAAATAATCTTCGATTCCCTAATCTGTTGGTTTTGTAATAAACTCCTAATTTCTTCACTATTATCTTTGCACTCGAGTCTATTGTTAAATAAAATGGCAGAAAACATGTCCACTGATTACGGTGGCCCACGGCATGACGAAATCAAACTTGAATCCGAAAGATCTCAGGAACAGGACAGCAGCCTCTATTCTCGATGCAGCAGTGCAGGTAGTACCCATACACCCAATTCATCTGCAAATAACACAGGTAATATAAATATAATTTCATACGTTTTCCGTGTTCAATATGGAAAATTCCTTTATAGATGACGAAGACGATAGCGATACAAATCGTAGTGTCACGTTAAGCTACAAGGAGCGCCGTCGGGAGGCTCACACACAAGCTGAACAGAAACGCCGTGATGCCATCAAAAAGGGCTACGATAGTCTACAAGAGCTCGTGCCAACATGCCAACCAAATGACTCATCAGGGTATAAGCTTAGTAAAGCGCTTATTTTGCAAAAATCCATCGACTATATTGGTTACCTGAATCAGCAAAAGAAAAAACAGGAAGATGAGAGTGCCGCGTTGCACAAGGAAGTTATGGCATTACGTATTATTCAAAATAGCTACGAACATATGTTGCAGCATCAACAGTCAAATCCGGGTCCTGCTGAAGCGCGTTTAACTGACGAAGCAAAATTCCAAGTGGTATGTACATACAAAGTTCATGTTTACGTTTGAGTAGGATCGAATTAAATCGCTGAGCTATCAAGAATGTCCATGAGAACAAATGAAAGCAAAAATAGGTGAATTTGGAGAAAAACAATTGTTATGAGCACGGTTTTTATACTCACCTATCTTTAAAGAGCGACCTGTTGAATGTTACTGGAAATCTTTAATCAAATTACATAACTATTCGGGTCTATGCTGTCGGGTAGAAATAAACTATCTTTTTGACCATACTCGTGACGTGAGAGTGATTCTCGACTCCCAGTTGGATCTTTTCCCAATTTAGAACTTTTTTCAAAACAATAAGTTTTGCCGCGTTGCTTGCAAGACCTACGCGAGTGAGAGTAGTAAGTATGTGGGACTTAAGCACATTCCCGATCTTCCACCGAGTGTTGGCTACAGCTATTACCATGATAAACTATTGCTGACTCCTAAACAGTTCTGCTATCGCACTTACTTGAGCTTACCTCTGATTCGGAGACCAGCTCAATCAATATCGTTGTGCTTATCATGTCCCATGCTGCCCTGTACTTCGCTCATGCAATGTAGGAACTCTTCCTTACTCCTCTTATAGGCTGCACACAAAACAGCTTGATGGAAGAATTTCTGTCTATTTCACAGAACTTCGAAACCAAGTTTGCAGTTTGTTGGCGAATTAATGAGGATATGTGGAATCGATTAAACTCACTAGAATTTCTGTTAAATCCTAGCCCAACTAATGATGATAATGTATGTAGCTGTAGCAACAGCCCTATACTTGTCCAAGTTTATTAGAATCACTCATTGTCACAGTCTTAACCACAGCATACGTTAAAATATTTTATTTTTTTCAGTTCCAAGCCATTATGGACGAAATGTTTGAGACGTTTCAAAACATCCCAATGGACAATTTCGAGCAACTGACTACCGGGGTCATACCTTGGTTAGAGGAGCACTGCAAACCGCACATCCTAAGGAATATCCTCAGCCAGACAATTCAGAATATGTCACGGAATCAAGAAGTACACAGCATGGACCAAGATGGGACCATCAGTTGATCAAACATAATTGTACCTGTTATGTAGAATAAGATAAACAAAAGCCTCGTTTGTTACAACAATAAAAGTAAATATATTATATTCCTTAAACCTACGACTAGAGTTTCACACTTTATTTCCTATTTCTACGTTTTTTCTTTTTTTGTGCATCTTTAAACGAAGAATTATGCTTTGTTTTCCAAGACTTTTTCACGCCACAAGTCGAAGCCAAAGGACTTCTTTTCGGTTTCGTTTATTTCTTGTTCTTTTTGTACAATTTCCTTTACCATCTGTTCCTTAAGGTCCAAGCCAGTTAACAGAAAGAAATCGACTAGGAGTGCACGAGTATAAAAACTAAGCGGCCGGTACTTGTATGAAGTGCGGAATGAGTTACGTAATAGTTCAAGAAATTCATCGACGCTTTGTGCGCTAGTGTATTTCCATTCGACGTCGATTTTGTGAATACCTTCGTTGAATGCGAACAACAGGCCCTGGAAAAAATTCTCGCTGTGAACCTTGAAAATAATTTCAGACAGTCGTAGAAGAACCACTGGAAGATCTTCGCGAAACTCGTGTGCCCTTACGAAGCAAGTGGCAGCTAATTTGCGAACTTTTTCACACTCGTGAGAAAGAAGAGACCAGAAGAGTTCTCGGAAGCGCTCCAATTTGGAGGAAATGCACTCCTCGCCCTTACTGAGATGTTCGACGTTGGAAAGAAATTCGAGAAATAGAATTATTTTTCTAGTTGAAACATTCGATCGACCGTCGTTGCAGCAAGTGTTCAAGATATGTTCACACGTTCGAGGTAGTTTGAGGGTTATTTCAAGGAATGTCACTTCGGTTGGTTCCCAACAGGACGGTTCTACCATCTCTGTAGCTTGCTTTTGGCCGACAATCTTGGGAACCAACGCTCCGAATAACTGCAGTGCCGCGTTGCAAATGGTCCACTCGGGATTGTCAATTCGTATAATTGCTGCCATCATAATTTCGTCATAGTACTCGGAGACGGTGTCACGTATTTCGGTATCTTTAACGATTACACAAAGGTAGTGCAGCACCAGGGCATGGACGCTGTCAAAATTCTGCTCAGATGCGACATTAGATAATGTTTCAGCCTCACTGTATGGGATTAGCTCATCTGTGTGCTCAATGCGGCTTAGAAGCATTTTAATGGCTCGATGGAAAAGTGGGCGTTCCTTACGCACTTCGTTCTTTACCAGATGTAGAAACATGATCGTTAAGCCTGCTCCTCGACGAGTTGTACTTATTTGATTTACGTTCTCGAAGAGCAAGTCCAAGCATTTGTATACGACACCGTAACATTTGGAATCTTCTGCATGCGCTGTCAGTAGTTTTATAAGTTTACCTGAAAAAGAATGTAAAGATGGTATAAGTTTTGGGACTTTTCTTATAAGTTACGATTACATACCGAGGGAAACACCTGCAGCCTCAATTGCTCCTTTGTGCCTGCAACGCAAGAGCACTGTCACACTAGTATTTAAGCATTTTTCGACGATTTTCAAAACTTTACTGTCTGCTTCTGCTTGGTTCATAAGAATAGAGCCTATTGTCGTTGCAACTTCGCAGGATGTCTGTATTTTAGAAGAAAAGTTGGGATTATTATTGGAAATGATATGTATGTCAACTTTCCAACAGTTGGCGATGATGTGGATGTTAATGACCGCCTAAGAGAGCATAGGCAGAATCTAGATGAAGATGTGAAGGAATTCATCCTTGAAAGGAAGGTGATCTCATCTGGAGGATGAGTTCAAGGAAGCTCCCTGGTCAAGTAAATTGACAAAATTATTTGTGAACTGCTAGGAGGCCTGTGGTGAGGCAATGTAAACCTTATACGGAATAGCACGCCGTAAAAGCTGTAGGATGCCCAGAATTCCAACTACTGATAAATTAGGAGAATGGATTATGTCCAGGAAGCAATAGACTGCACCAATGTAGTACTATCAGAACTAGTAGACGGGTTTGAAGGATGTACAACTTGATTAAACTTAGTCAACATATCCTGATGCATGCAAGTTTTTAGTGATCACCGAAAAACGGCGTACTACAAGGCTATATAATGTGACCCCTGCTATTCAGACTGCTTGTTGCGGCTTGTGTGTTCCCAAGATAGGCAGTAGTAGCGGGTTTACCATTGGGAAGGTGAGTACCATTTCCATTGTAATTTACAGTTCTCTGTCAAGAAATCTTTCACATTATCTACTTAATCTGTTGACATCATTGGCAATCGTCGTTATCAAATAGTATTTAAATATATTTCAAGTGCAACTCACCTTTAAGGCCATCCAGAACGACAGCATTAAAAACTTCCTGCTCTCCTCGGCCGTTTTACGATCATACGCTGATCGTTCCACCAACATCTGCAAGCTTTCATCCATAACTTGAAAACTAGCAGCTGTGCTTCCTTCTTTGGCAGCCGCATTTAATAACTTCAAATGCAATGTAATCACATTCTCAACCATCTTCAGTAACTTCTCGTATCTTACACCCAACGAGCTGTTCTCTTCACTGAGAACTTCATTTATTATACTCATATGTCCAAAGATGTGCCCCTCATCATTACACACAAACAGTGGATCGTTTTCCAAACACCGTAGTATATCTCGAACTCTCCGCATACTATAGATTAGCAGCTCTCGGGAATATCCCTTCTTATCGTTGTAGGCACTACTTTGAATGCATAGCCTGGCGAAAATGGGGCACTGTGCCACCTCGTCGATTTCGATACTCTCGCTGCATTCACCACAGCGGCGAGAGGCATCTCGAAGACTTTGAACTTTAAGTTGTTTGATAATGTTAACCACCAGCTCTCTGACATCGTCGTAGCATTCAGGCGAATTCAAAACCTCAAAAGCTGTTCTGCTTACAGTTAATACATCGAATATCTTCTCATTCATCAGATATTCACCCAGCTGTTGATTTTGTTCCAGTTTGCAGACCTTCGAGACGTTTTTGCAACTCGAGGAGAAAAGAATTTGCAAGACTCGATCCATGGTTTTTAGTGAAAATATCAAAGGTTGGTACAATGTTGCAGTTTGCATATCGCGAATAATCATTTCAAACAGTCGCCGGAAGAAAGCCCTCACTGGCGGATAAGAATCTGTCTTCAGTGCGCAAAACACCTTCGCAATGAAATTGAAAATAATTGGAAACTTTCCAAGAATCATATGGCGAATCTGGGGACATTCGGTGCACCTGTGCATTTCAATGAAGTCACTTAGGAACTCCAAGCAGCTTGGAAACTCCAAAGACGACAGATTGTCCACGAAGAATTTAAACACGCACATTTGTGTGTCGATCGTTAATTGATAGCAGTAGCCATGCAAGAAGTTCGCCAGCTCATTGAAAGCCTTCTTGGAGGTGGTAATGATTTGTTTCGAGAATATGTATACTAAGAATATATAGCGAAAGGAGATCTCCCGCAAATCCTGCAGCTTAATCATTCGATAGAGCTCATCTTTCTGAATAACGTGTGAGAACCACTGAGTATGGAAGTTCATTATCTCTCGTTCGGTTCCGTTTTTCAGAATCTCTATACACAACTCAAGCAGCTCATGATTTTGTTGCTTCGAAAGTGCTCTAACGAGACTCTGACTCGCCGAAAATGTACTCTTGTAACTCAGACCCAAGCGTAGACCGTTGAAAAAGTCTTCAACCGCGAAATCACACTGTTCTGAGAGAGATTGAAAATTGTGATTGGTAAGGATAACAGAAAGGAGGTAGTATTTGTTCTTGTTCGTCCATGGCCAGTAATTGATAATTAAATTGAACAGCTTGACTGATTCTTGCAGTCCTACAGTACAGTGGCGGAACAGTACGAGTGCTTCATCACGAGCCCCGAATCGATTGCTCTGCAAGCACGAATAGAATTTTTCTAATGATATATCCAAAGCAGATATGCCGTACTTTTTACACAGCAGGTTTAGGGCGCGCAGCACTGGAACTAGATGAGAGAAATTTGATTCGATGGCTCTAGACAGCGCTTTCAAGCACTTCTCTTGCAAGAAATCTTGTTGCAAGCATTTGTGGTAATCAGTACTCAGTATGGCGTAGAGAATGAAAGGTGCATCGTTTGAATTGGCATCGAGGTCTTGAAAAAAGGTATCAACAACGCCAGATCGATGAAGGATGTGAAAATAAGTGCGTAAACTGGAATTAAAAAGCACTTGTTTGGACCTCCGGTCAGATGATGTGCGAGTGATTAATTGGCGAAGTTTTTCTTGAAGCTTTGTATCGGATCCGTTCGTGCCGGGTCGGTAGTTGTTGGAAATGTCCTGAAATGAGAGAAAGTACTTTGAATTTGATTGTTTTTAATAAATGTTTGAATGCACATGCTGGATAATCGGACTCGGACAACTGCCATGAAAGACCAATTTGTTAAGGAGAACTTTTACCGTCACCCATTCTGAAGATTAGAGTAAAATAGGAAGACTTGACGATAAGAGAAACCGAGGTAAGCTAAAAATTCCATTCAACCTCAAGGTTTCTCCGGATAATAGGGTGATATTAACAAAATACTTGCTAAGCAGTACGAATCCCAACCCCTATGGAGGCAGTACGTCAGTTTTAATTTTAGCCACTCCTTAATCGAGTAGTTATTTCGACATTTTTTACGTCTTACACCTCAGATACCACAACGAAATGGTACAGAAAGTGAAACCACAAGACCAGGCGATATTATTCCAAGGAAACACATTAATCTTTAAGCAAGCATGAATATTTCAGTTAGGGATGGAGTTTTATCAATTTAGCACGCAAATGTGTATACACAATTTGAATTTAGACACCAAACCCCTAAGGCGGTAGCATGGGGCACATCCGTACATGCTCTGTGACCTAAAGAAGGTTGGCATTACAGAATTAAATTAGGTGTATATCTGAATTTTTCGTCATCGCTCGAAAAGGACAATAAAAAAATAAATAACGAAATAATACTATTTTTGCATGTGCATTTCCGGCAACAAGGTGTATAAAACATTTTCTGAGTACACACACCTGAAGTGTAGTTATAAGATCTTCGTTGTTTCCCTTCTCCAGTTGTTGACACCACTTCTCCAAAGGCTCCTCTACGGTTTCTTGTTTTTCTTCCATTATTTTAGCACTTTTTAAAACTAGTTTATTCTAATTTGTTTATTTATTTCCGGTATTTTGTGTGGTTAAATTTCACAAGTGTTTACTTCTGTACCTGTGCGACTTTTCTGATAATTTGCTGTCAAAATATTAATATGCAAATGACTGCATTCAACACCGATTTGTGAGACACATAAGGAGATGTACACGTCAGAAAATTTGAAGCTTTGGGTGTTTGGTTCTAAGTTGTCTTCGGAAAGAGTATTTTGTCAGAACAGGGTTTAGATTTGAGTTTTTTTAATGAATTCTTGATATGCCTCTGACCATGCTAGACTATGTAGACTAAAAATGTCGAAGGATTGGCTAAACATTAACGAAATGAAAAAACAGTGTCGTGAGGCAGTTCTCAGTATGTCAACAAAGAGAGAGAATTAATAACAATATTTGCAAAATCTAACTCAATATGTACATATGTCTTGGACTATCTATCCTTTTATAGAGAAAAATCGAAAACGGTTGTGGGCGCTATATGCCCTACCGTTTTACGCAAGTAGACTTCAGAGAAAGCCACTGTTGCCACTGTTGGTAGAACAGAGCCGTCTGGTAGTGCCTTTTAAGTCGAAACAGAAACAACCACTTTATTGAAACTGCAAAGGAAACAAAATAAGGAAATCACTTGCAAAATTTTCCATCGTCCCAGCTAATTAGGTCCCTTTTGGTTAATGTAAGCATGATGTTCCGCAATGGTTTGTTAGTGACCACACATACGAAAAGGTCGATATTTTTGCAGCCATGTTTCCCACCAAACCAATGCCATCTATTCCAAATTAGGCAATACACTATATAACGTTGTACCAAAATATTGGTACCACCGTAGGTTGTGTAACACCAAACCTGTCTAACCGTTGGTACCGTTGGTTGTATCGATTTGGTCCAACTAGGTTTAATTTTCCGCGGTTTGGACCATAAGCAATTATACTACTCCCCATTCTACACAGATAAGCTTGCCTGACATTGATGGCTAAAGGATGTAGTTTGACTCAACGAATTTTTCTGTTTTGTTTTGTCCGACAACTGACAACTTTACATTTCGCAATTTGTTTTGCAGCAGATTTCCAAATTTCTGACAAACATTCAAGTGTACAAATGTCAAGAAAAGGCAGTTCGAATTGTGCGCTAACATAACATGAATATCCTTTTACGTTGCAGTATTTGAATTCTATAAACTGTGCGCAATTATCGTGAAAAATGCTTTAAAAATTTTTGGAAGAGGAGCAAACAGAAATGTTTGTAACCATCCCTAGAGCAAACCGCGGCTTTGCTTAAAATAACAACTTTCACTTTCAAGTTTACCGTCGAACCATTAGACCTCAAATATCTGACAAATCTGTCATCGGAAGTCATCTATACCACTTCTCTCAACTGCAATCAGCGCTTTACGGTATACATACGAAACAGAATTGAAAGTGTTTGAGCGTCGGATAGACGCAATAGTTTTCCACACAAAATGGCGAACGAGAATAAACTTATGTTAGCAACACAACAGGAAAAACCGAATCATTACACGTAAGTACAAATAACAATAAATAATCAAAACAACATTAAAATAAAGCTGAAATCTTTCTCTACATTTTGATATAAAACACAAGACACTTCACTTGCAGATATTTAAAGGAATTCCGTGTGGAACAGTGCCAGTCCTTCCTGCAACATAAATGTAATCAACATCGGCCGTTTATTTGTTTCAATTGGCATTTCCAAAACCAAAGGAGACGACGACCCATACGAAAAAGAGATGGTACATTTAATTACAGTGCCGATAATTATTGCACAAAATATGATGAAACCACAGGATTGTGCCCCGATGGCGACGAGTAAGTGCTGTAGACCAAATCCCCCCACAACAGTAGTAATCTCCCGCTCATCCTTTCTTCAAGTAAAAGACGAAAAAAAAAAAAAAAAAAGTTCCCCATTGGAAAGTCATCAATTCCAACCGTGCTCCGTTGTTTGTGCGAATTTTTCGGTTGCAGTTGTCGAACGACGAAAAAAAGTGTTCCAGTGGTTCTTTTTTTTTGTTGCTATTTTGTATGTTTGCGATTGTAAACACAGTGAAAGTAATATTTTTGTGTACAAACAGAATTTGGAGGTTTCGGCAGCCCACATACAGTGTAGTGCGCGCGCTGAATTGTGTGTGTATGCGATTTGTTTATCAAACAGTAGTGGCTGTGTTGGTACAATCAATGGCGGCACAAACAAAATTTTGCGAAAAATTCGAATCCAGAAATCGTTAGGGTGGATTATTTAATTGTTTGCCGTTAATAAGTGAAACGATTTGTTTGTGGCTTCTGTTTCCCGAAGGTGGTGCTGGCGTCGCCTACGCGATACCCTTTTACGCCATTCGAGTTGGTGTAATTAAGTTTTTTATGTCCATTGTTTATCGTGGAGGTGACATGTTGCGCAAAGGCACTTTTGTCTCACCACGTCCGTATCGTAGTTTGTTGTTTTTTTTGTTTTTGTATTTATTTTTGTTTTGATTGCAGTGCTCGCTTTGCTGTTATCGCTCTCGATTGTGAGTGCGCCGGTGCGGGAATATCGCACGCAGAACAAAACATGAATGAATTTGAATCTCTGAGTGCTTCGACTTCGACAATTGCGTTGCCTTAACACTTTCGCTTATGGTGTAATAATGCCAACCCACTGGGTGGGCGGAAGTAGAATGTTAATGCGTAGAAAAGTTGATAAAGAGGTTCTGTATCTGTAAAATGTAAAGCTGGTTGATGTAACCCTTAATTTCATTCGAATTTATGTACTATTCCGATTTCATATGCAATATGTTGCGTTCGATTTCGGTTAGGGTTGTAGTTTTGAATAGAATGCCCTTGCCACCAAGGGTTTACCAAACATTTGTCAAGCATTTTACACATGAAGATGTGTATACATATACACGTACACACATCCACATACAAATTCCAAAAAAAAAATGTCTAATTGCGTGTTGTGATGTAATGTATGTCATACATTTAATGGATAAACAAATAAAATTAAATCGTATTCGCCTACTAATCCACACTTCTAGTGGAAAGAGATTGCAATGGAGAACAATGGAGTTGCCCCCAGGCTTTGTTCATCATGCATCATAGTTTGAGGAATGTTTTTTTTATTAAGATTCATTAGATGGTCTCAGATGACTCAAAAAGATGCTTTGTCCCCTTTGTTGATTGACAGAATATTTAGATTAGATGATGCCGAAGACAACTTATTCGCTAATCATTATAAGTGATGGGCTTAAGGTGTAGTCATTCAAATACGTACATACATTGTATAAATGTCCTCAGAAAATTATACCAAAAAAAATAATTGAAGGCTGTCATTCTCGCGACATGCTTTTTTTTATGTTGAACATCTGGTGTGTATATTTAGAAGTAGTACATGTGAAAGCCAACCCCAATTTAGCAATGATTTTTATTCATATCTGCTTCTTGTTTCCAAAAAAAAATGGGCTCAAAACAATCTGTACATGTCTGTATTGTTGCAGTTGGAATAGATTAAGTAAATTATACAACAATTTCGTTCAAATATCATTCTGAAAACAATCTTCACCTGCTATGCAGGTATAGGTATTTGTGTCTTACAATACACTTCTGCTGCTTAAAAAAATAAAGATAGAGCTAAACCCTTGGAAAAAAGATACCTCAGACCACAGGGATAGCTCATAAACTATCTAATACTATCCTTGTGTAAGTTAAGGATGTCCTTGTATAAATAGGGCTTGATTAATCTTTTGGATTGTCTTAATCACCCCTGTGGCGGCAGCTGAGTCGACACTACAGTAGACTTTGGGTCTTATAAACGCAGATTGTGAACCAGCTTACCTAGTTCATCAGAAGATTCCTACAAATCCTTGATCCACCATTAACCCATTGACCCATTAAAAGATTGAATTGCATAATAGCAGCATTAAACCAATATATAGTCCACTTCATTGCAAAAGGCAAAAGGCATTCTAGAACGGTTTTTCGAGGATTAATTGCTTTTCTGGTGCGCCATTGTAATACGTGTAGTAAAGCACCTTGAGTGACGCTGGAAATGCTTGTACATACTGTGTTTATCACTAAGAAAAACCGCAGAAGGGGAGAAAAGATAACTCTTTGGGGGCAATCTTTAATTGAAGAAAGTAATAATTCAAGTTTCAAGCATGGTTGGTCTAATACTTGATATCTCTTCTACTCATAGCTCTTGCTAGTTATGGATCTTTTGTAGGTCTTGTACGGTCTTCATTGTCGTGGTATTCAAAAATAATAGCCACTACTATCTTTTCGTTGTTTTGTGTTTAAAACTCATTTCTGTTGTAACGAAGGTAAAGTTTTTCAAAATTGGTTCGGCAGTCTATGAGACTCTAGCAATGACCATCATAGCTTTCGCACATACTTAGGAAGATTGGTATTATGCCATCGGACAATGTTTAAAGGCCTCTACGAAGTCGATTGGTATTATACTCAGCGGAACCCTAAACGAATTTTATTTAAAATTTAAACATATGTACATACAAATGTATATTTCCGTACATGGATACATACTCTTGGTAGTCTCTTCAATGAATGGGTTTAAACGATATACAGTGTTGTTGAAAAATAGCCCCCTAATTTCCAATTGGATTTAAATTACGACTTAGTGCTAGCCACGTCATCGTCTGAAAGGCCGATGTTTAAGTCAATTTTTGACGATTTTGGTTGTATGCTTGTGGTGGCCGTCCTGTTGAAAAAATGTTTTCTTCGTTGGATAAGCGCGCTCCTCAAAAAATTCGGCCAAATTGCTCTGAAGAGTATACATGTATACTTTTATCCTAATGCCCTCAACTTTAACCAACGGATCACTAACCATCAAGTAAACCATTAGGCTTTTTCCACCGTGTTTTACCGTTTTTTTTGTTTTTGACGTGGTGTCTTTGAACAGTCTTGTTTGGTCGGTGCCAAAAATATGCTTTACCGTCTGACCTGAAACTTATTGATTTTGGTTTCATCTGACCAAATGACTCCTTTCCAGTCATCCACCGTCCAATTCTCATGTTCTTTCCATAACTGAAGCCTGACCTTTTTATTTTTTCTGAAAGTTCTAGTTTTTCTTTTTTACAGCGGACACCAGCCGAAATCTGGGAAGAGCCCTTCTAGCTGCCCACTTGCTTATATTTTTTGGAGAATTATGTTTTCAGCTGCTTTAGGTGTTCTTGTGTCTTTTTTAATCGTAAGATGGCCCATAAGGCGAGCATGTCCATCTGTTAAAACAGGGCGCCTACCTTTATTATGGATGGAGACGTTGTACTTATGCGATTTTATTCGTTTATACATACATATCCATTTTTTTGTAATAGAATAACAAACTAATCTTTAAAATTTCATAAAAATTTGTTGATTATGTTCAGTTTATTCTCAAAAAACTAGAAAATTTTAAATTATGTATCCGGTTTTGATCGCCACTGTAAATATATAGACAAATATATATTTTAGGAATACATAACATGCATTTGGTTATGAAAAACAAACAAAAATACACAATGTTCGTAGCTATTATGCATAATGTTCTGTAATACGAATGTATATGTTGTTTTTGGGTCCGAAAAATGGGACGTAAAGCGAAACAACATATACTTCCAATGCATATTGAATGTCAAATTATCCAACACAAATGTATGTAATGATTTTTTTACTTCCAATGTACATTCATACATGTGTTTCGAGAAACGACGGAGTTTGAAATTATACAAACGTTAACCGAAATTAGAATCATAACTTACGCGTAATGGACGAACAAAAATTTAATTACGATAGCAGTACGAACGTTTCCGCGATGTTTTCACTGTTCCTGTAGTAAACTTTCACTATTTCAAAGCGTTATGCGAGTGTGTATTGTTTTATTTTTAATAACCTCGTAGTTTTTGCTTATCAAAAGCTAACGCAATAATATTTGAATGTTTAAAATGGCACTTCTTGTTAGATGATCCCTTACTTGGTGTTGTTCATTTGCTCAAGGTATCATCAGAGATTATGCTAAATATTGACCTTACCCATTGACGGTGTCGTTTTTTTTTATAATAATTAAGGCTTTGGAATAGTTGCGGTCTTGTACAGTAATGTAATGTAGATACTATATACGAGGGACTGAAGCTTCTTGGGGGAGTCACGACTTGTGTATGTACGCACTTGATGCTCATTCATTTTAGATCTACGTGTTTTCTCTCCTACAAATTAGAGGTCTCGTCGCGTATGACGACAATCGCCTGCCAATATCGTTTCGAGATAGTTTTGGATCCCAAAACATTAAAAACTACTATCGTTCAAGCGACATCGTTTTGGCATATCAACTTTTACCCCAAAAATGTGAAACACTATCGATGGAACAAACTACAAAATGTAGCCTACATTGCTATCGTTTAGACAGTAATTGTTTTAAGAGTTACAGCTCAGGCTTTATGTTTGCAGTGACTAATGCATTATATGTTATAGGTGCATATGTGCATACATATGTAAATCCTTGTCAATAACCTGTTGAAACAGTGTATTTCCGGGTGTGTTTGCACTTTTATTTGCATTTTTCAAGTTTCAATAGAGCAGTTTATTATGTAATTGCGTAACAATTGCTACAAAAGAGGTGTTTGACTATGAATTCAGAAATATTTTCCTACTTTTTCTCGTAGTTTTGTTAGCTTTTTGCGCTTTACGCTTCTAAGCATAGGTATTGGACAATATACCTATCTAGCTACCTTTTATAGCTCAGTGTTTGTTATTGTTGTTGTCTAAAAAAAAAAGTTCAAAGTTCCAAACAATGGTTAATGGGGTAATTATCTAAACGATGTTTTTATTGTTCGATTTATTATAGTTGTCATTGTTTGAATGAGCGAAGTTATTCGCTTATGTAAAAGGCACACTAGGTAGCTTGGTTGGATTGATTGACTTAAAAGATGAACTTTAACAGAAATTATTAATTGATATCTTGTCCGAACTACATACACTATGTCGAAGATATTTTGGAAAAGAAGAACATCACTAGATTGTTAAATGCTTATCGCTGGAAAGTCATCAAGACTTATTAACATTGAAACACAAAATTACACCATTCTTCGCGAGTATCACTATATACGGTGAAATCGAATATTATCTTTACAACTTAGAGTTTCTAAGTTAAACATCTAACATATTGTTTACTTTCTTAGTTGCCCATTCCTACACCGCACGGCGGGAGATACAGAACGTCGCTATCACCTAAGATATTACAAAACTTGTATGTGCGTACATGACACTGATTCCCGAGGATATTGTGTAAAAAATGGTCATCATTGTGCATTTGCACATGGCGTCCAAGATCAACGTCCACCGGTTTATGATATTAAAGAACTAGAATCCTTACAAAATTCAGAGAACGCAATAGATGGAACGAACGCACAAAATGCTCTAGACAAAGAAAGAAATTTAATGAATGAAGATCCCAAATGGCAGGATACAAATTATGTTCTAGCTAATTACAAAACAGAGCCATGCAAAAGACCACCGCGTCTTTGCAGACAAGGCTATGCCTGTCCACAATATCACAATAGTAAAGACAAACGTCGAAGCCCAAGGAAATTCAAATACAGGTATGTTGGAATAAGTTATTGTTTTCTGAATGAGGAGTTTTGCTTAGGATGAAAAAATTTGGGTTTTAGGTCAACTCCCTGTCCAAATGTAAAACACGGTGAAGAATGGGGTGAACCTGGTAATTGTGAGGCCGGAGATAATTGTCAGTATTGTCATACTAGAACAGAACAACAATTTCATCCGGAAATATATAAGTCAACCAAATGCAATGATGTACAACAAGCCGGCTACTGCCCCAGAAGTGTATTCTGTGCATTTGCGCATGTAGAACGTAAGTATAATTTATTTGTTTAAAATATTGTGTGTGATATTTGTTTATTAATTTTTTGTGAATGTTTGGTTTACAATGTTTTCTGTTTGTTTTTATAGTGAGTAAGAGCAAAGAGCGTTGTTAAAATTTTTTTTTGTTCTGATACATTTGTACGACCTACTTCTACGACAATGGCTCCCCATCTCAAGAATACTTTAAATATTCTACTTTTAAAAACTCAAACATCTTGAGCATGCTGAATATGCTTTCTTCTTGATTGGCGTATACACAGTCTACAAAATTTCTACAAAAGTCATTTGTGAAGAGGCATACCCCAATACCGTGGCTGCCTGTGATGCAGTGCCCCGCAATGTCACCTGCTATAGTCTTAATGATCGACATTTTCTCTCTAAAATCGCAGTCTGTCTTCTCATTTGGTTAAGCAGTTGTTTAGTTGTAACGATAGGTTCAACTTGTCCGGTAAAATCGGTCGTTTAGTACACTGTCATCCGAGGTTTTGGAAGGTCTAAGATTTTCTAAAACTTGATATACCCACAATCTTTTCAGATACTAGTAATGTGGGCTACTAGTAAAACCTGGGCACTTGAACGTCTCTCCTTGCGACACTGTCGTTAGGTATTACTTCGTGGGCTGACTTTTCAGAATGCATCTGTTCGTTTGAATGTACATATTTTAAGTTGCGGGTTCGTCTTGTCCCTAGTTCACTAACTGAGCTAATCATGTTTTCTGGGGGTTGAAACCTATCTCAGCTTCTGTGCTGGTACCGGTAGATGGAGGTAATTACTCTTAGAGCTTTGATTTTGTACGCTGCCTCCGATGTTCTTCGATACGTTTTTTAAGTCATGCCGTTGTCAGTCAAAACTGTCTCTTTTTTGAACGTTTGCTTTGGGTCGTCACTATCCTAAAAGAAATGTATATTCTTGACATTGTCTACCACCGTAAAGAATTACATACATAGATTTGCAAAATGTGCATGTAAACATGATAGTCCATGATTCCATGATTCCAACCAAATCGGTGACTGTTCACTTTATCGGAACCTAAGCGATTTACAATTAATTAGTCTGTAGAGACAGTCTTATGACCATTGTTCACATATCCAATTAATGCTATCTTCTTAAGTCCCAAACGGATGTATTTTTCATAGAATCCAGGGATTCCTCAGCTGCTTCAAAGTTGTCATTGCAGTTTGGGATTGGTAAATTCATCTTAAACCATCGTTTTCTTTGGGAAATGATAACATAACAATATTGTATCTCGTTTGATGATAACATATTTACATGCTGATACCTGTTTCGTTTCGCCTTGGTCTAGGATTTCGCATACGATTTCTTAAAATAATTCTTAGCTCTATCGTTTATTCAGTTATCTATACCAAGATAAAAAGTTCCTTCTTTGTGCAATGTTTTCAACAGTGTTCCAATATTTAATATTTAAAAACATCAGCCGCACCCCGCATATTTAGTCGATGTGTATGTTTAGAATCTCATTTACATATTCTCATATGGATGTCGTTCCGTTTTGAATTTGCATGTTTTTATTGTCCCCGTCAGTGAGAAAAGTGGCTTATTGCATATACATATGTACATATGTATGCAATAGTAGCTAAAAAAAATAAACTCGTGAATAGAGCAAAATAATTCCCGGGTCCGCGTATTATCAACAAAATGTTTATATTACAAATGAAATTAAAAGTGTTCAAAGTACACAGTCAGAACTAGGTTTTATGTTCTTCTTTTAGATAGAATATTAGTAGTAGGTTGTAGCAATAAAAATTTCATGTCTCTCAATTGTCATTATTAAACAAAAATATTTTTCCATACAACAACATGCCGAATTGGAATGTCTTCTTTCTTGAATCCGAAATCAAATTCGTTAGCATATATTTTAACAGATGATAAAGGACGTGATTTAGACGGGCCATCAACAAATTTAGCTCTTAGTGATATAATATCAAGCGCATTACCAGATATTAAAAAGGATCCTAGCAAACAAGGACTAATTTCAGTCAGTGAAAATGTAAGTTTAGTCAATATTTCATTAAAACGAAAAAAAAAAAAAAAATAGAAAAAAAAAGCAAATAAATTAAATAAGAAGATGCTAAGAAGGAGGAGGATGATATAAAATATTTAAAAAAAAAATGGAGAACAAGTACATATTGTATATTACTTTGAATTTATATCTATTTTCGATATCTCTTCCGAAAATCAGCTATTTTACAATGGCAACAGTGAGAGCTGTGAATCAGCAAGTACCTCTTCAATAGGATCAAGTAATTCCCATATCAAAGCACCTGGTGCACAATTACATCAAAAGAATAGCATTTATGGAAATAGCAATGACTGTTATATGAATGGCGGATCAGCGTCATCTCCGTTTTCATCAAATAAGATGACTCATCTCGAATACTCTAAATCACATTTCCAAAGTTTAGATATGGCCAAAGTAAGTTGTTAAACAGTCTTACTATAACCATCACGTCCTCCTCCTTTCACATTATTATACATTTTCTCCACATATATATTCCACATACAAAAATATTTAAAACAAAAAAAAAAAAAGTTATGTCCATAAACACACCTTGCATCCTTCTATCTGTACGATCAACCTTATCTATCTAATAGCAAACCGTACTAGATATTGGTTCTAAAGTTTGTTTTTCTTTCAGTTAATGGGAATTGAAAATGATTCGAATAGTATAATGAATGCACTAGATAAAAGTCAAGGCAAATTTCTAAATTTCACTTTACCATTGGAAAGGCTATGTGAGTATGATTACATTTCCTATAAAAAAAATTGTAATTTTATTCAAAACAAAAACTATTACACGAAAACTGCTTAAACCTGATACCAAGTCTCTTGATGACAGTTTTGGCCTTTCGAATTTTCAAAATTTCATACTACATTATCAGGATTGAGTAGTTTTTTTGTTAGAGAATGAATTTGATATTATTGTCCAAAAATAAACATTTTATGTTCCTGTTAATGTGTTCAGTAATTGTTTATATGTAGCTCACTAGCGGAAAGTAAGACAACTCTCATGACAATCCAAAATAATGGAGTAAAGTTAAACATATTTTATTTGTATTAGATTGTTAAAAACAAGACATATTTTTATTTAAAAGAGAGCATCTAGTTAGCAGAAAATACGTATACATATACCAGTGAGGAGTTCCTTAGCACGCTGTCTTATAAAGCATCAGAGTTATTTTAAAAATCGGACTCCGAATATGTGTATCACATTAATCTATTCATTTAGAGTGTGTTCATTCCATTTTCCCAAAAGTGATTCATCTTTGTATCTTCATTCGCATTAATAGACACCCTTATTCCAATTGGCATTGTTAATTTTCATTTTATATTATATTTCGCGCAAAATAGGTTGAAATTTTAGTTTGTTTAGTTAATTTTACATTTAGGTAAGCTATGTGCTTCATTCAAAGCAATAAGGTTTGGTTATCATCTGCTTCGTTCTTGCATATATTTTTATTTGAACGGTCTGGGTTGGAACCCCGATCTTGTTTTCAGTTGTTCCCGAATCTCTCAAACTTGCTGCTATCTCGTTCCATTTCGTTTTGATTGCTTGTTTTCGTGGAACACCTGTAGGGAGATAGAAAAGATTTCGCCGTAATACATAGTAACATAAACTTTCGACATAAGCTTTTCGAATTACAATATTATCAATGGTGCGATCCATTAGACGAACACATATTGATTTGGAGCTCTTTCTTCAGGATCGGAAATAAAAAGTAATCACTGGGACCCAGGTTTAAAGAATACGGTGGGTTAGTGGGCACCTGGAAGTGATTATCTTTCAATGTGTAGTGTAGTCATTAATCGGTCGATTGTTGTGTAAAAAGAGCACACCTCTCTGGATGGGTAAAGGTCTTTTCCAAAAAATGTTGTCATGCTATTTATCTTAAATCCGCATTTCAGAAAACAGACCCTGATATTGGCACCACTGGGTTTGTATCCTATGTCATGTCACAATCTGATGAAAAGTTTTATTCGGATCGATCTTCCACATGTCGATAAAGTCATTCGCATTCAGTGAACTCAACGACAATTGATTATTTGAATACGCAATTGCTTGGACAGATGTTAAGCATCTATCAACTGTTTAAATAATTGTTCTCTAAGACAGGGTATTCAAATATTTTTACAAGTTCATCATTAGTCTCCTAGACTACAAGGACTGTTTCCACATGAATCTCCTAAGCTCGAGTTGGAGAGTTTTAAGTTTTCTATTTTTTTTATGGACGCCGTGGCTCAGTGGTTAGTGCGTTGGACTATGGAGCAAGGGGTTCGAGATCGAATCCCAGTCGGCGAACACCTAAAAAGTTTTTCACGGCCCCACCTCTCGCGAGCGTCTGACAAACATCCGAGAGTACAGCTGTCTCGAGAAAGCTTCTCAAATAACAAATTGCCCTTCGGACACGGCATTAAACAGTAGGCCCCTTCCATTCGTGTAAAGAATATAACACGCACAACACGAATAGTTGTGAGAAGCTAGGCCTTGGGTCCCATCGACCTGTTGCGCCAAGTATTTATTTATTTTTTTTTTATTTTTAAGTTTTCTATTTCCAAATAAATACGTAATTTCCTTGATCTTATCGACAGTATTTTTTTTTATTCTGACAAAGAAATGTGACGATTGGGGATATTTCCTCATTAACCTCTGAGCGCACTTTTGTTATGTGTAAGGTCTCCCTTTTTCACTCTTGAGATAATAGAAGAAGTTAAGAAGTGAAAAAAAAACGCAATCTAAGAAAAATTATCATTTTAAGGCTGGTGTTTACTAATTTGTAGTCGTTTTTAAACACTAATACTATTTATGACTATAAAATCGTATACGACTATAGTTTATAAGACTTGTCACAAAAATGCATTATATTAACTATATCATGAAGTGTTTAAACCTGCAGTTCATTGTGTTGTTTGCTAAACTAACTGATTAGTTTCAAACATGATTCAAAAACAGTGCGATTACATAGGGGAGAGTGAAAGATCATGAATCTTCTGCAGTGAGGCTTTCTTTCAATTCCAAAGTTGGAGCATATGTATCCAACTAATTCCTTCTGAAATGTAGAGGTTCTCGGGCATTATTCTCCCCTGGCTGCGCTGTTAGCTGTTGTGATGTATAAAGTCAGTTCTCAATCCTTGTTTGGATAGACAGTTAGTCTTTACAAAAAAAAAATCCAACTGTTTCCAAAGTAAGGACTAGTACCATATTGTCCATTATTACTCCTTAAAGGTTTCAATAATTAAATACGCTTCTTCATTCTCAAAAAACAAATCCTGCGCATTATTCCTTTCTAAATCGCAATACTCCTTGATGAGGAATTATATTCATCCAATTTTGTGATAGCTATGCAAAGTGAAGGTGAATCGAATTACTGATTCGATGGATCCCACTATTAAGGTGTTAGAAATAAACATACGATGTTCTGAACAAAGAAGATATGACAGCGAATCCTAAAAGTGTCATTCTCTAATAATGACTCTAATAATTGTCGGCTATTGACTACTCCGTTTAGTGTTGCTGAAACCTAGTCGACTATGGATGTGGACAGGCAGGTTTTGGTATTAGATTTTAGCACACTAAAATCACAACGATACAGGCACTTTATTTTTTTTACTTGAAAGGTTTCAACATACAATGATGCTGGCAACATAGTCAGAATTAAAGTGTTCCATGCACATGGAAAGCTTGCTGATCTTATAAGTGAACATAAATCGTGGTTGTAATTTACATTGTCTACTTATCAATAGTATGCAGCCTCTGCATAGGTCTGAGCCATTGAAACACGTTCTACTGAGGTTTGGTTTATGGCCTGTAAGAACTCCGATGAGAAGGGTTAACTGTGTTTTATTGAAAGACAGAAGCTCGCTGTCCCTTTTTTCGTTGCATGGGGTCCAAAGAAGCCTCGAAACGCGGCAGGACTTTAATGTGCCCCACCTAGCGTTTGCCATGTTACGGAAGTTCCGTAGAGATTCTGGAGAAAAGGAGGCTGATGGGCGGTAGTATCCATCCTTTACATGCAAATATTTTCGAAAATTTAAGTTTTCCCTTATACTCGAACTCGAACTATACCTTTCACTTGTTTTGATAATGGGGATCCATGTTGGAATAGCACAAATCCATGGGCCTTCTGGTACTTTTTTTGTTTCAAAATGTTGTTTAATGTTTGTAATTGAATGCGCCACTATATTCATTATATGTGTACATAAATCTGTAATTACAGCTTCATGTTCTTTAGATGAAATGCGAGATATTATACCTAATCAGAGGGAGAATCCTATATCTGCCGGACTTGCTCAATCCGGACTATTGCAACGTTCTTCAGCTCCTATCAACATTCCTAATTCGCAATTAACAAATTCAATATCAGGTAAGAAAAGCAAATGTCTTTTCAAAACTTTACCTAATTTTTTTTTTCTTCTACTAGATTTTAACTCGGGCGGTTTCTCTGTTAACATTCCTGGTAGCTCGCTCAACTATAGTCCTACAAATCATTCGAATTTATTTAATGTAGCTGAAGTATTCAATTATAGTGGATCTGGTTCAAAACTAAGCAATTCATTGACAGCTAACCAAAACGATAGTAGTTTATTTTTTCAATCACGCATCATATCGCCGGGCTTTGGCGATTCCTTATCAATTAGTCCTTCTGTTAGGTAAGTAACATGAATGTTTGTACTCGATTCTCTATATTTAAATATTGTAATTTTTTTTATTTACAGAATAGCTGAATTGAATTCAATACGTGATGACCTAACTAGTAGTTCCGTGGGTAATAGTTTATTCGACAATAGTTTGCAAAATAGTAAGCCAGCTGCCTATTCCCTGCAATCAATCCAAACATCTAATTCAGATATGGTTCGACTTAATAATGATTTAGCCAATAAAAACACACAAATTATTAAATTACAAGCAACATTAAAATTGGAAATGGACGAGAGTAATAGAAAAGTAAGTGTTCTCGTTGACTTTCTTTTGGTTTAGTGTCTGTAGGGTATAACTTCTTTTGCAGCTAAGCCTTACCGAATTACAAAGGGATAAAGCTAAGCAAGAAGCTCAGGATTGGAAGGAGCGCTACGATCTAGCACAAACACAAATCAACTTAACAGCAGATCTGCGTAGTTTATCAATATCGAAATTAAAGCAGTTGCAGGTAAGTTAGTTAAACTTTGGAATATTCTCGTTCTGTGTAGAATAGTAAAGAAGTGAAAAAAAAGTTTACTATGGTGGGTTATTCCAGTATAAAGATGGCATTATCGAGTTATCTCTAAATACCCTTTCAAGACCAACATGCGTTGCTAGTTTTTCTGTTGATGCATATGCCAAAAGTCTCAGGTATTGACAATATTCTCTTCCTATCACAAAAGTTAAACAGTTCTACAAGATTGAAAAAGTAACAAAGCCAACTTCACGTCTGCAGTTGTTCGAATCAGCATACGCTAATCGTTGATTTACTATGAGATAGGTGTGCACACAATTCACAAACGAATTTCGGTTCACCCGAACACTTAAAACACCCTCAGGTTTTTCAACTAGACAAAAGCGGCTGCGCTTCTTCAAAAAAAGAAAAAATTACACATGAAGCGATCGATCAAAGATGTGAGATTATACTTCAGGAACAATGTTTTACCAAAAAGTAAAAAAGGACGTATCAATGAAACAAGATACAGAATACAGAATTTTATGGAGACGAAGCTGTTAGGCAGATAAAAAGCAGACTTCACGAAGTGAAAATAGCAATACCGGCCGAGGTATTACAACCAGCTCGACGTGGTGGATATGATCTGGTAAAGAGGAATACGCGAGTTCATTTCTAAAATTTGGTTCGACGACTGTAAGTCTGATAAATATAATGTCTCCATCGTTTGCATCATCTGAAAATGCTTCTTAACATATCAGTGTGATTTCAGGCCAGGAACGTCAGGTTTTCACACTTTGGCAGACCTAGGGAGATCTATGTTTTCATCTGTTTTATTTAAATAAAGAGAAGAACAAGGATCAGCTTTTTAAAAAGCAAAGTGAATTTATTCTGTTTCCTGAAGAGTTTGTTTCCGTTTGGTTGCTAGCTCACAGCGTCTGTATGTTGGCAAAGTCTTCTTGTCTTCTAGAATGTTGGGTTCTAAAATGTCCTCAGTAATATGCGAAAGCTTAAGGAAATTTACAGAAGCACTAATTATTAATTTTTTCTGTTTATCCCATCAATTACAAATTGCATTTCTTATTTCTTTTTTGTTTACAGTCAAAATTGCGCACAGACCTGGAAGAGGTCGAAAAAGTATTATATTCCGAAACGGCCACCAAGTGCATGAAATGCGAGGAAAACAATCGCACAATAACTCTAGATCCATGCAATCACTTTATTTTGTGTGACACCTGTGCGCGTTCAGTGACAGAATGTCCCTATTGCCAAACACCAGTCACGTCGCAGACTTAGATTGGATGAAAAAAACAAAAACAAATCAGAACGTCACTACATCCTATTCATTTCTAGAGATCACAAGGTATTGCAGGTAGAAGGACTCAACGATTGAAGAATTCTAGGTAAAAAGAAACTTAACGTGTTTATTTATTTTGTTTTTTCAAAGCAGCTGTGTTTTAATTTTTTTATTTTTCCTATTTTTTTTTTATATATGTATTCTACTCGTAATATGAAAGTCATGTTTTATTTTATTTGTATTCTTTTACTATCAATTACACCATTTATAACGTGTACACAACTCTCTAGGTAGCTTCAAATCTGACTTAAAGTACCTACATATATTGCATTGAATATTGTTTATTTAAATTATCGCAACAAACTGTGAAATTAATATTAAACCAAAAAATATTTCTCACAAATATCTATTACATATGCGTATGTATACAAATCGAAATTAAAACACATTTTTGTATTTTAGTATTAAACGAAAGAAATTTTTAGTCATTTCATTTCAAATTAGAAGAGTTACTATTTAAAAGATAACGCATACTGCTTTTAGTTTATATTAGTCGCGATGTTAATAGTGATGAATACTAAAGAAAAAAAATGGCATTTAAAAAATGTTTAGTTTCCTTATTTTTCTAAATTTATTACAAAAGTCGGATGGAAGGATTCTTAGGAATATCGAATACACATAGTGGAGAATTAGGATGAAATTCTAATTGCTTCCAAATAAAATAGTTTTACATAAACGTTTATTCAACAAGAACGTAATATTATCTCACGATTTAGTTTTTAAGGTATCCTAAATCATTAGTTTTTTTATATATAATAAATTGTAGTACTAAAACAAATTAATTTCATTATTATTCTTTTTCTTTTTGTTCCTTTTGTTTGGGTGATTCATTCTTGTTCTCTTTAGTTTGCCACTGGTTTGTTTTTAATTTTTTATTTTAGGTTCTCACAATTTATGTTTACTAATTGTTTTATTTTTCGCATTTAAATCAGTCGTCAAATACATTTATTGTTCGTAAGTGCAAATAAACAAAATTAAATTGATCACCCTATTACCAATTTCATCAATCTTCGGTTTGGGTAAAAACGTGGATATACAAATGTACGTAAGACTACCCGGTGAACGTAATCTGTCTGAGACACGTCGGTCGCGAGGATGTTACTTTCTATTTTATAGACCAGGCGCTTTGGCAACCGTAACCGCTTGATTTTTGGATGGTCCACGCGTCTTCTCGTCTTTTTGACTACATCCACATTTTGGCACAGCTCGTAGAGTTTGATTCTTCATTCAACTTCCTGACAAACACGACGAACTATTTGACGAAGAATTTTTGTTCGTAAGTCCCCAATTTATTGTCTAGGTCCACCACTCGGTTCCATTAGCGGAACTGTCGAAATTAGAGTCAAGAAGAATAGACGTTTTCGTTTTTTCAATTCATCGGTTACTAGGTATAAATTCACGAACATCGACCATTTGTGCAGCGATAAGGTATCACTGCTTATTTGGGATGCTGTTGCGATGCACAACTGATGCTGATAGAATATTTATTTGCGTTTTACAATGTTTACATTAAACACTTTTTTACGTTAAAATGGAAAAATCCTTTCTCGGAGGAATGATTTTCATTCTTCAGCCTTGTAGTGAACAATAATTTCAACTTACCGGCGTGAGGTTTCAGTCCTTGTAAATAAATTTTAAAAACTATAAATACTAATAGTTAAGACCTTAACCCCTCGGAGAGCATAGGGCATCTGGTTTCGAATTTCTGCAATGTGCTGGAGCTGCCTCCATCTCATTACCAAAGAATTCTCCAGAACTGTTCTACACAATGTTTGTCTAGGGCGTCCCGCTGTTCTGCCTGGTAGAGTGAACGGATTCGACTGCATAGCGTACTTCGCAATAGAGCTGTCTTCGTGCCATAGACTGTCCCCGATCCACTGCTACTTTCTCCTCCGCATAATTATCTATAGGTTCTTTGCTTATTATCCGATAAAGTTGTTTATTCGAGGTACGATTGAGCAAATCCTCATGATTATTTTTTGACATTAATTTACGACGTTTTGCAGCTTGCAGCACCCATTACTAATTCTACGTGGGATCGGAATAGTCGCAGTGTGGTCGTTAAGTTCGGTGCCACTGAGGTTAGCCGAGACCATACCTCCTAGACAGAAAAGTCATTCACTTTCTTGACCACATGTCCGGCAATGTTGAGATAAAAGCTGGTGTTCGAAATGCTCAGGGCGCTAATTTTGGCCGAATTTTTTGTTTTGTGTCTTAGTTTTTTTTTAAGAAAAAAACTGTTCCATGTCTATTCCATAATTGAAATTATTTTGCTTAACTCTAATTGGCATCACAGAGAAGCAGTTTCGAAGTCAATTAATTTCTCCTCATTCCACAGCATTGTTGAAGCGAAAAGTGATATATTGGATCTTACCTTACGATTTAGTATACTTCTCGTTTCATTTCTGATATACATTTCTACATATATAATTGTCAGAATTGGAGACAGTCGGACAAAAATTTCTTATGAACCTAAAAGTTACAGGTGTCCATTGTGATGTTTCATCTGATTCGCCGATGTCGGTTGTCATAGCATTTCCTCAATGATATAAATGATGCCATGCAAGTACTTGTATCCATAAGTAATAGTAAACGGAACAATTTAAAAAACACAAGTAAGTAATTAACACATCTTCAGGACCCTTTTTCAGTGAGTGGCTTCTCATAAGCGCCATAGAAAATCTTTCGATTAATAAAGATTAAATAGATTTACTACACCCTATAATTTTTTAAACATACTTAACACGCACAATTATACCACTTCAGTATTTTAAATAAGTTATTTGTTTTAAATGATATGTTTACCGTATGATTTGAACTCTTTTACTAAAGCGAAGTAAATTTTTGACGACTGAATTCAACCTTTTAGCACTTGAATAATATATATGTATTTATTTTGCATTTATTTATACAACTTTTCGTTATTTCATTTCGACATATACAAGTGAATGTATTAACCAATTCTAAACTAGGCATAACAAATTGAAATTCAAATATATTTGCATCCTATACACTGATCAATAAGCAATTAACAACAGCGTTAACTCTCTAATTTCCTGATTCCAATGTAAAATAAAACAAAAAAAATAAGTATTGCAACTAAACCACCACACCTTCAGACTTAAAGGGAATGTATTAATAAAACGATAACAATAAAATGAAAATCATGAATGTAATTAAAAACTTAATAAAAATATTTTGTATGTCTTGTGATGAAAAGCTGCAAACAGTTTATATACTAAACCAAAAAAAAAGTTATATTATTAAATAAATTAACGCAAAGCAAAAAAAAATCTTGAGAAACAGTTGAATGTAACCTAATGACTGATTTTTTACCGATCAAACTATAAAACTATATACAAAACTACAAGGAACGATACCACAATACTGCAAGGAAGCATAATCAACTATTTTTTTTAATGTAAAATAAATAACAAAACCAAAAAGAATAAACAAAAAAAGAACTTAAACACATTTCACAGGTATTTTTTACAAATTTTCTAGCAGTTTACAAAATCTATCTATGTATACTTATTTTATTTTATAATTATTTCTATTTTTTAAATTGAACAAATTTAAAACAAATCAATTGATTAACATTTTAAAAGTATTTGTTTCGGAATTTTTTGTTTGGGAAATGATGTTCTAACTCATGTAATAAATTGTATTTGAAGGATCTCATCGATCCCTGCGATTGTTCGTCATCAAACACTCAAGTATGACTCGGTAAATCAGCAAACATATGCATGTCATTTTGAAATTATGGTGTCATGCAATTTCTACTTCAGTTCTGCACTAAGCTTCAGATTTTCCATCAATATCCAAATAATGTAGTCGAACAGCGCTAACTTGAGGGAGTTATCAAGGCCCATCATGTTCACCCCGCACTGCAGTGCTATTCAACTTAATAAATCTCCCATAAAATGTTAACTGATTCTGACTTTCCACAAAATTGGGACTTTGTCATGATAATGACCCTTGGGGATTGAATTAAACTGTGGCACCATTTTTCAAAAAGAAGTAATAGGTATTACATAACTGCCAACAGTGAGAGGATTCGATTTTCAGTTTTAAGATTATGCAAACTTCCACATATGTATGTTAGGTGAACTTGTATCTTCACTCTAATATCTACGATTGGATTAGTGGCTTGACGCTAAGAGTTCCATCTCCCGCCACAGTTGGTAGTCGTGAGCAATGACAAAAAAGTGGATTAAATCAGTTAGTTAGGTCATCAAGATAATATCATTGGTTCCTCATACTTTTCACAGCATAAGAAACACCGATTTTGTCTAGTTTATTCGACTGGCTATACCCTGTTCGGTATCGCTCTCAGTCATTTTCATGCAATCCTTTTTTGTGAAGATGAGGTAGTTGCAAGCCTAATAATTTTAGTTTAAGCAGTCAGCCCGTGAATATTTGCTTCCCTCTCCTTCCATAAACAGACGGCATCGTCTTAGTTGAAGTGTTTGAGTCTAGATGTTAAAGTCCATCGGACTCCATCGAAACCCTCATTACGTTGACTTAGAGAACTCCTGCAAATATTTCTAAATTTCTCGTACCTCGGGAGTCTTCGTCGAGTATAAATACACTTATCAGCTCATATTTACTAGTTCGTCATGTCGCAATGATTATTTGAATACCGCTCTGATACAGAACAATCTGATTGATAAAAGGCACAAAGCTCAAAACTATACTTCTTTCAGACTCTTATGACAAACAAGATCGTACGCAATGTTTATAAAGTTGGCTTAGGTCAGACTACATCGTTTCTCTAGTGTACCTACATATTTTACACCAAAGGGTTCGACACCTCCAAATATTTACAAATCTACACTCTTCAGTTTAGAACAATCATTTCCAAACAACAAAACCTATACCATCTCTTTTCAAGAAATCATTTTGAATACAATTTAAAAAAAAAAAACAAATCAATTAGAATTATGTGTGATTAAAGACAGCGAATAAAATATCATTTCATTTAAATGTGAACATTATTATGGCTTATTCAAAAACAAAAAATAAAAATTAAAATAAACTCTTTATGAAGCTTAAAAGAATGAATAAAAAATATTATTATATAGCAATTTGATGACGGAATTAACAATACCTCAAATTTGACGAAAATTAATTTAAAAATTTTAAAAGCATTAGTAAACTCATTGGTGATTAATATTGAGCAAGTGAAATTAAGAGTGTTTAAAAAAAAATCTATAAAATCCATATATATATATATACATACATATATGAGACATAGATATATATACATATATATATATAATAAAATATATTCATATACAGAAAATACAAAAAAAAAAACAAAAATAAGAAAACAGTTGCAATTTTTGTTTAATTAG
The DNA here is from genome assembly GCA_963583995.1 of Xylota segnis. Taxonomy (NCBI): domain Eukaryota; kingdom Metazoa; phylum Arthropoda; class Insecta; order Diptera; family Syrphidae; genus Xylota; species Xylota segnis. The sequence continues at coordinate 2,971,589 of OY757236.1, read as the reverse complement.
CAATAAATGCATATAACAAGTTAATTAGTTTTCATTAGCCAACTATATGTAATTAATTATTTTGCGATCATGTTAAATTAAAAAAAAAAAAAAGAAGAAGTTATTCATACATTTCAAATATAGTTTTGCTTGATAAGAAGCAAAGTAATAAATTTAGCAATAGCAATAAAAGTAGTTAGTTTACCCAATCAATTAAAAAAAATTATTCTAATAACTTAAACAACAAAATTATGAAATCGAATGAAGGGAAATGCATTAATGGATGTTGGGTTAAAGCTAAGTAAAGAATTTATCTATGTTTTCCATTCTATTTTAACATCCTGTTGGTAACAGTATGTAGCAATACATTTGTCTTTGATGCTTTGTGCAGTTTTGATTTAAATTCATACAATTAGTTTACTGGTCAGTGTTTTTTCAGGATCTCTAAGTCAACTCAGGATTTGTACAATACCTGACCATATTATTAGACCCATTTACATTTTGCCTTTAGAGGCGTGTTCCTTTGAATTCTTATCTTATAAAATTGGTAGGTTTATAGTTATTTTTCAATTTAGGATACGATTTTTTGTATGTGCACCTTTAGCAGCAAAGTGCCCTAACTCTTCGAGGCATACTCTCCATACATGATTAAATGCTGTTCTGGAAGTGCGTACTGTGGTTCAACTTATTAAATTTTTTCTAGGAGATCCCTCTTAGTGGTAATAGCAGTTTTGTTCACGGCCCACTTTAAAAGCTTCAAACCTGGATTGTTTTCCTTCAAAATGGTCGTTATGGCATGGTACTCATTTATGGCTCCACGAAACTTTCAGTTTTCTTGAACTGCATAGTATTCACAGTTCCTTATTATTTTATGTGAACATTGCAGAATTTCAGATGTTCACTGGGGAGATATCTTCACCCAGTATTTTTTTCCAAATTATTTGCTGTTCCTTCTATAGGAAAGTACATTACAGGTCTTCCAGATATCATAAATGAAAACTAGGTGGTCACTAATCCTTATAAGGTGCTTAAGGAAAAATATTGAATTTAATAGCAATCCAAAAAAGTGTATAGACCCGCATTGCTATATACGCAGTTTTCCCATCTTTGCCCAGGATCAAGCATCTTTGGATTTGGCGGTAAAAATTAATTTTAGGCGTTGATGATGTTTATAAAAACGTCTAGCTCCAGGCAAATAGAAACAAATAGTGAAGAAGAGAATAAAGCCAAGTATTATCTGCATCATAGTTTTTTTTTCATGCGCAATATAGGTAACAATATTTTGTACACCCTTGCCGCTTATGATAGAAGCAGGTTAACATAGCAACAGCGAATTTGCCAGCTAAAGCAATCATTATCCAGAACATTAGGCAGAAGTTTCAAATTGCTTTAAGTGTTCAAACTCAGGACAAAAAAATTCGAATATTGAATCGTAGTCTTGTTCTATGACTATCTAGCAAATAGTATTTTGAAAAAAGTAAAATAAAATGATAGTCGGGTATTTCCGAGGCTTTCAAATCTAATATTAATTTTGTATGAATTCTTTCGTGGCGCTATTTAAATAAGGTGGAGTAATATTCTCATCTAGTAAAGAACCAAATATTTTTCGAACTTTGGCACTCTATTCATAAACTCTTTTTTAGTCGTAGTACATGTGTCTCACGTTTATGACGAAAATGGGAGAAATGCAACTCAAACAAAATAGAAAAATATTTGCAATTTTTATTCGTGAAAATAAGTCTGTTTGTTTCCTTTTTCCACTTAAGTTTGTAAGTTGCCTAGTTTCAAGAAGTAGGTAAACCTTGATGCACCAACAATATTGCCCATTTATAAGCTGGCGAAATAAGTTCATGGTTTATTTAGAGAGTTGTCATAGAGAGTAAACACGAATGAATAGTTTCGCTCCACATCTGTCCATTATGTTCCGATTCTAGCGAAAAATAGACAAGCGATTGTATTGACAAGCTATATGTACATATGTATGTTCAGCGATTTGATAGATATCATAAATTAGTGGAAAGAAATTTCTTGAGCAACATTTTGAAGTATCCGAAAAATGTTTAGCTTTATCTTTTACGAAAAACTAATTTGTAAAAATTTGATACTATGCATTGTACAGGTTGTTGTAGATTTGTCAAAAGTGAGGAGAATGTACAGAGTTAGGAACACAAATGTAAAGTAGCTCTAAATTTTAAATTTAATAAAGAAGCTTCTCACTTTATAAACTTATTCAAGTTTGGATTTCTGGTAACCTTCCCAATTAGGGACACATTTTAAAACATGAATTATTACCTTTCGGACTGTTTTAACCCCACATCTTTCGTAACATGTAATAATGTAAATAATCTACTTTAATGCATTTTCTACAGTTGTTTTATTTTACAATAAATAAACTTCAGATGGATACGTTGGGCCAAAACAAATGTAAACTTTAAGTGACAAAAAGGAAAAAAAATACAAAAAAATAAGACCTAAAGTAATTACACCAAAATCTATCTTTCCAGGTAAAATAAATTAACCCCAACCTTTTATAGTTACAACAAATAAATTTTAAAAACACACAAAAACCAAAAAAAGAAAAAAAACAAACAATAAGTATTTTAGGTTTAAATATGTAACTAATTGAAATTGAGAAAGAAAAATAATAATAGTTTCATTTCTTTTGGAAGAATAGACATTTTCTATTGTATTGTAAAGAAAGTATATATTATATAATTAAAACAAATAGAATATCAAATAAATAATTGAACTATGTGAAATTTATTATTATAAATATTTACAAATATATATATTTATGAAAGAATAAAAAAAGCAAACAAAAAAAAATAAACAAAATACAAAAAGCAAAAAAAAACAAACACGTACATCAAATATAGGTATGCATAATATATTGTAATTAAACAAATTTGAAGATATTGATATATTAAAATTAATACTAGATATATATGTAATGAAATCAAATTAAAGAAAATCAACAAAAAAAAAAGAAGAAAATAACAAACGTAACCTACACGAAGAGAATCAATAACAATAGTACGGAGATGAGTTATAAAAAATACAAAATATTATTTTAGAAAAGACAATGAAAACGGAGGTGAAAATATTGCAACAATATATAAAATATACAAAAAATATATTTAAATTGATTATTAAATTAAAGAATAATGAACTGTTTTCTTTTTTTTAATTTTTTTTTCTTACTGGGATTTCGCTGTATGTTCTGAATTTCGAATTTTATAGTTTTACTGCAAAAAAAAAGTAATACCTTTACTTAGGTCCGAACACCCCTATTATGATTAAGATTATAGAGATGAGGTGAGAGCATGTCACCATATCACTACGGCCATTGACGGGCCTATTGTCATTTCCTCCAAACAAAAAAAATAAGAGCTCTTTCATGACACCAAAGTTTGTGATTAATTCAAGTATCCAAGATGAGTGCTTTAAGGTAGGATTTACCTGACGACGATGCGTTCTGATTAGACAGTTACAGTGATGAGTTACTCCCATAGTCATGAAATGTTTTTTGACTTGGTAATGTCTAATCTTGGGAATCTTGTCAAATGCCAATTGTTTCGGATCAACAAATGTCTCAAAGTTACAATCAAACTACAGCTGACGTTGTGTATCATAATAGGGGTGTAAATTCCATGTCTACACGTCATTGTGGGCGGTATTTAGAAATTTAGTAATCGTTGTTTTGCCCAGCTTTCTGCTACTACGTCCTTCAAACGCACCACTTCTAACCGAATCGATGTGTCGCTCTTTGCCAAATGTATGTCCAACCCACTCCTGACCCTTTGAACAAGAAGCTCATCGTTGGAAATCCGAATAGGTTCGAAAATCCACAAAATGTTTTTAGACATTGATTCAGGAACAGTTGTAGTTGCGAAGGTATTCTGGTATTCTGGACAGTTCGTCAGTAGGCCTCCGAAACAACCTATCATATCTTGATGACATTTTGAATTTAAAAATGTTGCACTTTTTGGAAATCGCTGGCGAGACTTTATAGTGAAGAATACTGAGAAATCAGAATTTTCAGAGCAATTTCGACTATGAAGATCGATAGGTTACTCTCCTACTTACATATAGTTCTTCCAACCTTTCTAGTGGTTAAGTTCTTTTCGGGGAGTATGGACGTCTAAAAAAGGGAACATACTTATGTGTGTCTCCCATTTTGCATCATTACTGTTATGCAATCCATCCTGCTTACTGATCAACAAGAATTGGATCTAGTTGATGGGTAAATGGTGAGGCAATTAAGAAAAGTCAATTGACAGTTTCCCTCGCATTTTTTTCTACACAAATTATGTATACATATTTAAGGATGTCACTTAACCCTGGCAATATTTTTCTGAAGAATCTTAGAATGTGAAACGGCCGCGACATCTCATATAATATCAGGTATCGGGTACGTTACTATTTATGTACATATATTTCATTCTTTTGTAGGTCAGAATGTGTTACAGAAAATGCATTCAGATTTACTTTGAGATTTAGGATAAAAAAAAATATACTTGGCACAACAGGTCGATGGGACCCAAGCCCTAGCTTCTCACAACCATTCGTGTTGTGCGTGTTATATTCTTTACATGAATGGAAGGGGCCTACTGTTTAATGCCTGTTTAATGAAGCTTTCTCCGGACATTTGTACTTTCGGATGTTTGTCAGACGCTCGCGAGAGGTGGGGCCGTGAAAAACTTTTAGATTTTTAAAACGTTCCAGACCTCTACATTACAGCTGTGGAGTGAGATGACATTAAACGCCGATGGGCGAAATACGTGGTTGCGATTATCCTGTTCAAACCAAAGATTACCTACAAAATCATCATTTTGACCAATCAGAAACGAATGCCTTACCTAGTATCTACAATACGTATGTATGGATGTCCAATACTGATCAATCAACGTTTAAATTCACTTTCATAACTTTATATCTCTCCGTTTTTCATTTTTATCTACTACTGACAAATAATAACAAACAAAAAATTACCCACTCCTCTTGGTACCAACTTATTCTTAAATTAATTAAACTTATGTGCGACTGGCAACACAAAAGAATCCATCCACCGTCACTCTCAAACGAATAACATAAAAATACTCAACATACCCACCTCATTCATCATTCGGAAACAAACACCTCCGTACACCTAGCACCCCAGTGCCACTCTCCAACTATCACTCAGGTCATTTCGACAAGATCGCCCCCTAACAAATATTCAAAATGCAAAATTCACTTAACCAGGGCGCTTCCGAATCTCTCGCTCCGGCGCCCATGTCCATTATGTCGACCGCTACACTGCTGCCGATAAAAAAATGCCACCCAGAAATCAACGCGTGCCATCTGGTGTGTGGTCCAATAACTTTTATTGAATAAAATGTGTTACTTCTCGCTTTTGAGATGTGCCTAACACTACACCGGCATTTGGTGGCGCAGGCGCAGGCGGATGAAGAAAATGACGACGACGACGACGACGACGACGACGATGATGACGACGACCATGCACAGTCGCACAGCATCATCGTTGTCAGACAATCGGACCATTATGCCGGCAGTGATCATCATCATCACCACCGTGTGGACCGTGTGGCTGCTGCTGCTGCTGTTGCTCCTGTAGTGTGATCACACATGTGGTTGGATTGTTGGTGTGTGTGAAGCGGCCTCTTGTTAGCGTCTTGTCGTACATAATCTCGAGGAACTGGCGCAATCGTCTGTTCCCATCTTTTAAAAAGGAGCATCATAAGTTTAACCATTTGATGGCATGTTGAGACACTCCGATTATACACAAACCATCAATTCATTACCTCTTTTCTGTATTTTCTGTCTTTTCTGTCTTTTCCACTGTTTGCCTTTTATTCTTGTTGTTGCGCTTTCAACTTCACGACTACGCGATGGTGCTGAAGACCAAGTTTCCCATAGTTGAGTGCGGATTAACAGAAACATCGAAATGAATTTACGTGTGGGTTTTACTTGTTAAATAAATTATTTCTAGTATACAAACATATGTGGAACTTTGGAAATTAGAGTGTTTAGGTCTCTAGGATTTTTCTTACTATAGCTACAGTGCACTGAATTAAGTCTTTCAAACAGCGGAAACTATGTAGGCCTAAAGCTTGACCGCAAGCTTCTTTGGAGAGAAAACATAGTCGAACGTGCCAAGAAATCCCTGACCGCTTTAAAACCGATTCTCATGTATGGAGCATTGATTTGGAGGCCCGCTCTGGAGCAACATTACATCGACAGTCAAGCAGCTATCAAATCTCTCGCATCCAGCACTACGAGATCAAAGGCAGTGAAAAGCTGCCGCGTATCTCTTAACCAGATAGCTGGACAGTATAACCTCACCCTCTGCTGGCTACCAGGTCACTGTGACATATCGGGAAATTTCGAAGCTAACGCATTGGCTAGAAGAGATTCGTCTGGTCTAGATAGCATAAACGTCACCGACATCGAGGCGCCTACGTCGTATGCTAAAGACCAGATCAACGCCAAGGCAGTAAGGCTGGCCAATCACCGATGGCATCAGCTTGACCATTGCAATACTCCCAGATTGCTCTGGCCAGTTTTAAACGATAGGACCACAGGACTCCTAAGACACAGGAGAGGAGCCCTCTCCATGATAGTCAATACGCTAGCCTGCTACTGTGGTATAGGAATCCATGCTCAAAGACTGGGCAGTAGCTGTAGGGACAACGAGGGAGAGGAGACCATCTGTCACCTCCTATGCACCCCACACACCTTACTTAATGGCAGCACAATGGACCTTTTCTGGTCTAAGTGTATCCTCATCGAGTGCCGTTCTAAACCAACCAAGTCCGAGACTTATATATGTATGTCATGGATAGAAGAACTCGCTCGACTTCACTGGTAGGATATCTTAGATCTTTTAGACCTTGTGCATACAGGATTGTCGGACTGGAAGTTTTACAGGCTAGCGGAAAGTGGAGAGGTGACAGCAATTAGATTTTTAGATTTACTGAAATTTCCAGGACTTTTATTCACATTTGAAAACGCTGTCAAACCCTGTCACTCGACAAAAGAATAAAAATATAAATCAAAAACTGAGAAATTCACGATGTAAACAATAGAAATACGATATTTAATTGCTGGGAAAAACATTAGCTTTGTTGAAAAAGGGATTTGTTGTCAAAAGGGCTTAACTTGAAGGTTGACAGCTGTCTTTGCAATTGAATCGAGTACTTACCCATGCTGAGCAACTTTGAGTATAATATGCGAAACGGATTACTAGTCCGTTGAATGGCTAGTTCGCGCTCGAAAATGTTCAAAGGTTATAAAAATGCTGCTTCGAGAATCCCAGTATCTGTACTGGATAATGGCAGAAGCCTTAAACTGGAGTTACAAACATCGACACTTTTATTTCGACTTTCTAGCTTTGTATTTCGGTCGACGTCCATCGAATTCGAGACAATGTTTAAAATTTTCGAAAACATCGTTATAGTGAGACTTAGGCTCTGAAGTGACTAAGGCTTCAAATACAATTCCCCCAACAAACTACAGCTACCACATAAATGGCTGAGCGTGAAAATATCAGTTTTATCTTGTTTTCTCGGTCCTCCCCATTTTTTATACCCCGTAACCTGCTGGTAATTGCAAGATACGCTTTACACGCAGGGCACCTTAAGCGGTCACATAACATGCGCTCAGCCACAAAAATCTGAAAATCTTCTCCTCCTCTGAAGCCCGACACAAATGATTTTTATCTGGCACTCCGTAGCCCGTGTGAGCTGCTTGCTGCTGCTGTGCTCAGATAGCGCACCGTAATGACAATAACCAGCAACAAAAAAACAACAACAACAATAAGGCCGGGCCATGCCATGGACTGATCACAAAAGGAACAGAAGAACGGAAGGAATACCGAAGAAGCCGAAAGCGAGAACCGACAACGATGACGATGACGACGACGACGACGACTAGCAGAATCTTGTGGAGGAGGGTGCGCGAATGAGCGCTTATCATCTCCGAATGGACTTTGCGGTACCACGGGATCGGGAAGAATGCATTTTTATTGATGATGATGAGGGCTTCGCTGCCGTACAAAAGGCGCGGATTGCGGGAGGAGATTCCTCGTTTCATTTCGTTGCTTGTTGCTCCTTTTATTCGTTTTTTTTGTGTTTTTTTTTTTTTTTTGTTTTCGTCTCATTCTTTTGGTCTTGTTTTTCTTGTTCTTTTACAGCCTCTTCCGCTGGCCGGGGTTTTTGTTCAATTTAAAATGCATGATAATCGCTCCTCGATAGCTGGTTAATACGCCAAACTAACAATTTTTATTGTGTCAGCAAACGCGTGCCTGTATTTGTGTGGTCTCCTGGGTCTCACGTTTGGCTCTTGTGCCAGAGGAGCGTTAAGGATCGTATTCTTGATGTGGGAAATTGGTGTGGAAAGATTGTTCTTGGGAAAATTAAATTTGTATGAGTGGGTTACTTTTTTTTGTCTGTACATTGGAGTCGAAGTGGGTTGGATAGAATTATGAGGATAGGTGGTTTTTAGCAATGGAGTTCCAGAGTTGGTCAATATGGAATCATTGCTTTTAATGATATTTCAGTTGACTTTTAGGAGATAGAGAGTGGTAGTCCACGAAAAACCAGATCCAATCAAAGAAAGAGTAGCAATCTTCTTATAAACTCTTGTCAATTCTGGAGGTGATACTGCAGTATCTTACCGTTTAGGAAGTAAAGGAATATGAAAACTGTTCCCAGATGCCTGGAAGGTTTTAGCTCTATTACTAATTAAATAAAGGATATGGCGGAGTACTTTCATCACTACTATGACTCTAATCTGCAACCAAATTGTCAAAGGAATATAAATCATAGTATGATTGAGTCTTTCTGGTTTCAATAAAAAGTTTGGTACGTATGTACATATTAAAAGCACCTGTACTTGTTGCTACACAGGCAAGAAAAAACGAATACTATCTTTCTCTAAAGTGTGTATTCATAAACGACTTAGCTAATCCTTTGAACGATACAGGAATTAGAAAGACGTGTCTTAATTTAAGGTCCCTGCCTTAAATGTAGTTGTCTTCACTACCTGTCGATACAGGGTTCTCTGACTCCTGTTTTCTATGCCCTAAACTCTAGGTATTTTGTATAAACTCGAAACTGGAGACTGGGATTCGCATATCCTTGTGGCTGGAATATAGTTTTTTGCTTTTTAATGTGATAACTAGGCTACATATGTAAGATTAATAGTAGTTTAATAGGATTTGGTAGATTAATAGCATTTAAAGTCCTTTAGTAAGTAGTGTTGAACTTGTCTAGGAGGGTAGGAATTTATCTACAGAAATGAGTAGCTATAATCCTTACCAGTTGGCACAAAACATGGGATGGTCTTTTTTGTAGAAAGCAGTTTTAGTGCAGAGCCATTCGGGCGGGGTTTGTAGTTAAACATGGTGGGCTAGTTGATGCGACAGAAAATGAATCATTTATAAGGGTTCGTTCTATTACCTGGTAGATAGTATCTATATTATAGGCATACAAGTTGGATGGTGTTGCATTGAAGGCAACAAAGGAAAACTTTTCCATGGGTATTACAAGCACAAAAATTTCCGGGACACGACCATAAAATCGATACAAAGCGTCTCCATTTGTCCTGGATTTAGTGTCTAAAAAAATAATTACGTATTTGCAGACAGATCGGTGGTTAGGCTTTGACTTTCACTAAATGCGGCCTTTGCGTAGAAGGGACGCACTTCCTTGAATTAAAGTTTATTGGTGACCTGCTAATTATGTTTTTACTTGCACCCATATCATTGGTTCCTCCAAAAAGAAATTATTGACTTCACAATAACGTGTTACATATGTATCTAGTTTGATTTAAAAGATGATGTATTCCCCAGTTTCGATACGTCTTATCGACGTACCCAAATTTGTTGGGACAGTCCTTAAAACACCCATGCGTTTATTGTAAAAGTGATCCCGTCTCTGCTATTAGTGGTTGCAATTTGCTTGCCATGAAGTATGGGTTCAAATCGTTATTGTCTTCTATGTGCTTCTCTCCTGCTTATCGAAAGGTTTTTCGTTTACACTTGGCACATCTTATGCAAAAATTCTTCGTTTATAAAAAGCATTTTTGGTTTATTTTTGTTACTACTAATCAGTGTGGCTATTCTATCTCTTATATCCATTTTATGCCATAATGTCTTGGCACCCAACATAGACTTTAAAGACTGAAGCACGAAATTTTTTGGCAGTTTTCGTTCTATGGTAATATTTTGATGCACTGCATGTATCCGGAAGTCTTTTAGACTCCTTCAATACTAGCCTCGTACATTGCCAATCCTCTCTTGCAACACAACAAGAGTTTCATTAAATGATCATTGAGGATAGCCCATTATTCTGTACTTATTTCTGTGAGTTTATTTTAAGTCGATAGTCACATGATTATTTACGTTCCGCCAAGGAACGATTTATATTTACTCTCATTTTGCAGCAAAGTTCAACAATGCCTCTTAACCTCGTTTTTGTGTAAATGGGTTCAACTGGAAGAAGACTCCAAGACAACACATAATTTTCGTTGGTCCAAACTCTCACGAATTATTCTTACGTTTTTAAAAGAAGTACATAGGTTGTGTCAAATATTTATATATGTGATTTGGAGTCTCCTGCTTGAAGACCTCCTGTTCACAAGGAACTAGCACTGATAGTTTTCTCCTTGTCATGCCATGTTGTGTATCTGCAAAAGATTTCAAGTATCGTAGGCATAGCTGACATGGTCTAGTCCAAAAGCCACTTTTTGCGGTTGTTAGCAATATCGGCTATGAACTTTTAGACACAAAGTAAGGTTAAGTAAAATGATTGACTAGACGGCACTTGGGGATAAACGATATTATATCATTCACTCATATGAAACCTTTGACTGTATTATTTCCCCATAAGTTGACCCAGTTCGTTTCAAGCCCAATTTAAAACAAATTGTGCAATTAGTAGTTTACTTCTAAAATTCATTTTTGAAGAGACATTCCTAGAGCATTACTGGTAAAGTTAATTTTCTAAATTATTTCCTCGTCTCTGTAGAAAAATTTAATTTTCCGCCAAATACTTTAGTGCACATGTCAGTCGTGCGTAACGTAATGAACACAGGTGCGAACTTTTCATAAACACCTACAACATCAGTCGTATTTTATTGGACCGAGCTCCACTTTACAAAACCATTAATTTTACTATCGACGTTTTTATTATTCAATCGCTCGAATAAATGTTAAATAATAATAATGAACTATTAATGTTACGTTGACGTTTATGTGTCCATAACTAATTTTATTAGCGAAGGCTCGCTAATGTCATTTATTCACTATATTAATGACAGCCAGCTGTTTATTTGCATTACCTTTTATGATACGGAGTAAGGTTTTGAACTTGAATTAAGTAGGTACATACAAATGTCAATAGGCGGGGAAAGTCCTAATTAAGTATTTGCTATGGATTTGGGTTTTTTGATTAGCGTTTGCAGTCCATTTGTCACCGAACACGCGAACGTTTGGCCAAAGATCTCACATTTAATAGACGTCTCATCAAAATGTTTCTAACTTGTTTTGTGTGAACTTTAAGAGTAGGTAGAGTTTTTTGTTTGGTTTTGTTATGGACATTTTTTTGTCGAAGAAACAAATCATCAACTGTCAGTTTGGAATTGTAAGCGTGGATGATGGGAAAACCGTTGACAATTCAAGGTTCTAATAGTTTCCGTATAATGGTGCTGTATATGCTTAAAGAAAATTAAATATTTAATGCCTTGAATGAGTCTGCAATTGTTTGGGATTGGTTTTATCCAAGGTGTGTGCGAAACGAGTTGGAACACTTGTATTCTTGGAAGTGGGAATTTCTTCTTACCAAATCGGTGTCAGGCAGTGTAAGGTGCTGCGACACTTGTATGTATTCCTAGAAGTGGGAATTTCTTCTTTTGAATTCGGTGTCAGACAGTATAAATTGGGTAAAATTAATAAAAACCCAATCTAGAATATGTTTATTGATTTTTTATGTTTGGATTAGGTGTTTTCCCAATTGCTCATGTTAGTATGCCAAATTTTAAAGTAACAAGTTTCAAATGGGACGCTTAATTCTTAGAATTTGGCAGATGAGTAAGTCCGTGGAAACCCAGTCTGATGCAATAAAAGTATCAAAACGAATAAATCTTCACATCATCATGCGAAGAGAATTAATTTGTTTTCCCTTATTTCTTCATTTAATAATAGTCACGCCCACTGATGATAGAGTCGTTCCAGCTCTTTGATTGTATGGAGCATTTAGTGTGCACAGTACATGTACCATTTTGTTCCAGGAGATGATCTTTTCTTGTAAAACATATTGCAAATAAGATCATTACCGCAGGATCTATGGGGAACGGTCCTCAATTACCTAATCTTTAATGTTCAAGAAATCCGAGAACCACCTTTCATTCTTATTCTTAAACACTCCAAGTCGATTCTGCGCATCACCTATGTAAGTCGACCTGCTCCTCTACAACGTTTTTTTGGCCGAGATTCTGTAGGCAGATCGCCTAAATTCTCAACTGACTGACGCTCATATAGTTCGTCGTTAGATCGTACTTTTAAGATCACAAGGCCAAACATGACTGTATAATTTATTAAAATGAAAGGTTTCTGCATCACCTGAAATATAAAGGTCTTATATATGACCTTCTTAGCTCAAAAAACTGGGATTGACAGGAGTTATTTGATTGATCGTTTGATTGTAAGATTTAGGATTTGATACAAAGATCACAGTTCACGACTATATTTCAAAGGAAGGGAGACAGAGTCTTGTATAGTGTCATTGTTCACGAACTTCCATTAACTTGTTTATCAATAGCTGGTTGATCAGGTCATCAATTGTCCCTAGAACTACAGCATGGTTTAAATTAAAACTCCCAGGGTGATACAATGTTTGAATCGATGCTGCAACGTATATGGGTGTCTATCAGTTTCTCCGGAGTGTGATATATTCAATAAGAAATATATAAGCAATTCACCAGCGCATCAAAAAACCATCAGTTCTTTTCAATTTTAAGGAAGAAATTTTCTCAGCCTGGATGCTTCAAGGATATCTTTTATTTTTGCATACAAAAATTGCAACATTTTCGTTAGACTTTTCTTAGGTTGGTCTCTCATGCTTTGATAGTCGCTCAAGCCGAATTTTGAGCGGCCCGAAACTATGACATGCTTGGAAGGTCAACAAAAATATTTGTCTGGGTTTATTGATTGGATTTTGAAAAATAAATGTATTTTGAATTTTGCCACTGCACCATAGAGCACGACAGATCAGGGTATTGTTCTGACTCAATTTATTAAGCTAAAAAAGGCGCTGTTACACAGCCAAAACCAAAGACAAAATCAATATTCAACCAACTCAGCGAATTCAAAATGTAAAAAAGACGAATTTGCTGTAATAAAAAACCGATAAAATTTAGTCATGAATAATAAAGAAGATGACTAAGCCGCAAGCATACATAAATATACATATTTTCTATTATGTTCGTAGGCTAGTTTAATTTGACAGATAGACGATGTGCGTGATTTACTCCTACCTATGTGTGTCTAAATTTTAATAAAAACGCTGTTTAGAGAACAGCCCTACCTTGGTAAAGTTCCAAAAAAAGGGATTGTCGGGTGTAGGAAAATTGTTTGCAGATCTGTAGAATCAAAGCTTGAACCGTCACGTCCAAAGAACGTCTTAGCCACGACGCCTACACTGTCATCCAATATCAATAAAGAAAATTTCACACCATCTGCATAGATGGCATTGCTTCGAATAGCTCACTGCGCCAGCACTTACCAGCCGTAAAATGGTAATGAAAACTTTAGTGACTGCATTAAAAGGGTTTCCATACAAAGGTTATAAGTAAAAGTTCTAAAAGCGAAATGTTGCAATAAACTTTGCGTGATCGTACAGAATAGGTTAGACAATAGACCGGGGAAAGTCAAATCACCACAGTCTGTTACGTAAGTTTATCTTATACAACAAAAATTGAAAGTTATTGTATAGAAATTGTAAAATGTATTGTTATGTAAATAATCAATTTCATCTTTATAATAGATACACTGTCGAACAAAAGACTGTGTACAGCGAAAAAAAAAAATGTTATTTTTACTTCATTTAAACTAGTTTTCTATACACAAACTTCTTAAATTAAAGCTAAAGTTGGGTGTTATTACATATTCAGCATGCAAATACTCAATGGGGCAACGTGTGGGAAGTGATAAATAAAAGCTAGATGCGCAGATTATCTTCGATTATTATTTTGTTGAAAGTAAGAATCAACCTACGGACTCCCAATTCAGACATACATTCCCTATCTTAATGGTATACATGAGATTTGGTACATGGTTCCGATGCTGTCAACCACTGAAGAGTGTTTCAACTCAAAAGCGTAATGTTTCCGTGTGTTTTTTACTTGCACCTATACCTACATACATATAGGGCAAGTATTGTATTCGTGCAAAATTTGGAACTCGAGATTTTAATCAAACTTGACATTACTATAATGGAGAAGTCCAAAAAAGTAGATCTGCCAATGCCGTCTGTCTGTCTGTCTGTCTGTCTGTCTGTCTGTCTGTCTGTGCACGAGGCTACAGCCTAAACGAGTAGATGGATTTAGATCAAACTTCATATATAGGGTCTGTGCGATAATCCCTAGAGGCGAAATCGGAATTTTCATTCTAACCTCAAAATTAAGGGTAGTTTACTTAAGGCCGGTTTCAGTTAAAATGGATTTTCTCGAAAACGGCTCTAACGATTTTGATTAAACTTCATATTTGAATTAGTCTGGTCAATTGCAATCAGATGATGTATCGTGCTGCTTACCAAAATTGGCAACAATGGTACTTTACTTACAGCCAATTTATCGAGAAATCAATTTGCGAGAAAACGGCTTGAATGATTTAGTTCAAATTTCATATTTGGACTAGTACGAGGTAATGCAACATAATGGCGTACCACGTTTCGGTCTGAGTATGATATAACGGTACTTACGACCAAGGTGACTAAAAGCCGATTCGCTTGAAAGTGCCTTCAACGATTTTATTTAGATTTTGACATATGATTAAACATCTCAAATTCTATCAGGAACTGTATCACATTTTTGGCCAAAAGTTAGTATAACGGCATTTTTCGCGAAATCGAGCGAAATGGACTCCAACTCCATTTATTCGAAAACGACTCCAACGATTTTTATTAAATTTTATATTAGAATAAGCCTTTTCAAACCCATGAGATGGCATACAACGTTTTTGACCAAAACTGTTTTGAAAGGTACTTTATTTATAGCCATCTTCTTAAAAAAAAAAGCTTTTCTCGAAAACTTTTCTCGATCGTTAATGTTTTATTTTCATATCTAGTCTTCTTTTACAAAATTCTATAAGATGGCATACCACGTTTTTCGTCAAAATTGCTTAAAATTTCACTTCTCTTATAGACAGCTTAACAAAAACACCATTTTCATATCATATTAATAGGCAGATATGAATTTTATCCCAACTTCTTCCTACTGAACCGATTTTTAAAATTATATATCAAAAAATTTTCCTAGAACACAGCTGTTGTCATGGAAACGTTTGTTTCCTTACGATACAGGTTTTGATTGGTGCGCGCACGAGCTACTGTATTTGTCTGAATATCATTTTCATTGGTTAAAAGACAGAGATAGAAAAAAAAAAATTGTTACTTTTTAAGGGACTTACTTTGGGTTTTCGCATATTCACCGGAGTTCAAATGCAATGAATTTATGAGTGAAATTGAAGGAAAAGTAACGACGATGCTTAATTTTCAAGAGCTTTATCAAATCCTACAGATGATATATTACGTTTTTGGCCAATCTGCTTCGTACGATGGTTTACTTATAGTCAACGTACATACATATGCTTACCTACTCATGTATATATTATGTATATATATTTATTTATATTTACCTCAAATAAACACAAGAATTTGAGATATAGGTGCAAGTTTGTACGGCCCAGTCGTGCACTTTATTTTTTTTAGATGAGGAGGATTTAAATTTACATTCCGAAATGTAAAACATATTTTTTTGCTTTTGGTTCAACATCCTTTAAGAGGGCTTCCCAAATTTACGCTTTATTTTTATCTGACCTTCATCCCTAAAGTGACTTATTGTCTTTTTGATATTCGACCGGACTCTTGAAGATAATACTATATGTAAATATTTGGGTGTAAGACTTCTGTAAGACTGCCTTTTAGCCACATTTAATTAATAATATTTATGTAGGTACGTAGTTGTAGATACGTTTAGCGCCCAAAATTTTGTAAAAAAAACTGTCACACCTACTTCTAAAAAAAGTTCACCTCTTTCAGTGTTTTGACTGCGAATTGAAAATAAATTTTTAATCAAAAATAATATTCACGCAGTATCTGAAATCGTAAAACATCCTAGCGACCTACTAAGTAAGTAATACTATAACAACCTGATTACAACCCAAACGCAGTGAATGGGAGCAGGGCTCTTTCGTTCCACTCGAGAATGGAGTACATGCATTTATCACACATCCATGGAGAATCGGGGTGAAATGTTTCAATCATGAACCCTATCTGGCACAGTTCGTGTCTATTTTCCAGGCAGAGATGTTTGCAATACTCAATGGTGCGAGACTGCTCATCAGTATTGGCAGCCAAGGCAACTCCAAAGGAACCAGAAAACTCAAGAACCAACTGGAAATTGAGGAATGTAAGAAAAACTGAATATTTTGGCAACCTCCTTACAGGTTAATCTAGGGGCACAATTTTAGGAATAGCCGTTAAGATTTTTAAACACCATACAGTAGTTCGTTCATAAAACACTACAATATGTATGTGGAAGGGCTGCAAATGTACAAGACTGCCAAATCCATGACTGAACCCCTTGCTTCCGTCAGGACGACAAAGTAAGCTCTTAATCTACAGTTTTAAAAAGGTCCTAGAGATCGTTACGTGACGAGCAGTAAACCCCACTCAGTTCTCCATCTCTAAACCAAACCACCCACCGGTTACCTTTCTGTACCACACAGTGTCTCTAGTGGGGAACACAAAGGGTCTAATCGGCGGCTTACGTGATGACCATATCCTTTCCCTCCCAAAGTAACAAAGCCACCAAGCCATAACGTTAATGTCGTAAAAAATGTACGATGCTGATAACGGATTCGACGTTTAAAATTCATTTTGCTCAAAGTGTAGATTATAATGGATCCTAAACCTTTTCAATGAGATGTACAGTTCCTTTTTGATAGTACTTATCAAGTAATTTCAGAATTGACAAGTAAAATTGACAAGTAACTGATGGATTTGTTTCCATAGTTTTTTTAAAGAAGAAATTGTTTATTGGATCCTCGGAGGTTTCTGTTGTACATTCTTCAACACAGAGCTGGCTTGTAAAACCTCACCTAAACCAATGCTAAAAGATGCTTTCTCGAGAAATTGCAGTCTTGATGGTTGAGGCGTAAATTCATCTGTGAACCTCGGGGATGTGACAGAAGAGGTGTGAATTTTTTCAAAAAGTGTGCAAGTCAGTGTTGTTCTCTGTTCTATTACTTTTTTATTAAAAATACATATTAGATTCTCCACCTTAAGGTTGAACTTGTTTTTCTAGCTTTGAATGCAATTCGGGTAGTTTCGTGAGATATGTACATCGTTTTTAGACTTAGTCTTAACCAGTTTTCTTCAAATGGAGTTCCTGGTTAGTTTATGGTCTAAAGTTAAGGTTAAGTTAAGTTAGTTTGTATTAAAATGTAGCCGCATAGGAAGAAACCTAATCGGGTGGAAGATGCAGAAGTGCGATGTTTGAAGTGTTGGGATTTCTTGGTATGACGCCTAAGAACTAGAGAGATCAAAAGAAATGCAAAGTCTCACAGTATGATTGATCTGCGTAATATAAAACCATCGCATATAGGAGTATGCTTAACAAACTATGAAGTTGTTCACCCTTATGCCACAATGAAGACGCCAACAAAAAAAAAAAAAAAAAAAGAAAAAGCAAATCACTCAACATTCAATGCGATTTGCGACACGGTAGGGAGACGAAATGGACGAGCATCGAAGTAACTTGTGGCAGCCTCGATGTTAATGCCCATCATGTACGAGCAGGACTCGAGATTCAGCAAATGCTGGTTGTGATACCTTGCTACAGTGTTACTTTGCCATAGTCTGTAGACTCTAGTGCAAACCGCAGTCATTCCATAACCGCATGTGGGTATATAAGTATCTAAATGCATAAACTATATCCAACTCTCGATGAAAACTCGTTTGTTTGTTATGAGTTTGAGTTTTGGTTTGCACACAAGTCGTCTTCGTCCACAGTACCATGATGTCTCTGGGAATCTTTTGCTTTTCTTCGCCTTGGCTTACTCACCCTCTTGCGCCCTCATGCGTGCGCCCAACTTGCTTTGGACAAGAATTTAATGTGGGAAATTTTGTGCTTCGTGAATCTGGATAGATAGCTCCTCGCCTGGATGCTGTATACTGGACGCTGAGTTAATGTCTGTCTTCAATTCCTGTAAAGCAATCGAATGAGCAATATACACAAATACATCCACATGCGATAAGTATCGTGTGGAGTTTCTTGCTCGTGTGGTGCTCCCCTAGAACCTGAATTAAAAGAATTTTGTTGCACATTACACGGTGTAATGCAATTTAGATTTGATTGGAAGTTTTATGAATCATATGATACGGGGAATGGAATGTTATAAAACATAATTAAATTGGTTAAGGCAAACCAGGGATAAGTTAAAGGGTTTGGAAGACGCTGTGATTGGTTACATCTAGTTAGGTTTATAGGCAGTATAATTGTATTAAATATTAGGATCAAAAAACTTTTCAAGCCATATATGATTTCAAAACGGCATTTTAATATATTAACCATCAGTTGAACTTAGAAACATTCATAGACTCAATGAAGATTAAAAAAAGGAATGTACGATGGAAGTACAGAGCCACTTATCTAGAACTGGAGAGAGTCAAATTCCTGATGGGCATACTTCATCCTTATTTATAAATTATCACTTTCGAAGAAAGCTATTCACAGGCACATATCATTTCTAAGCCGCTGACATTGCTGGATATTTGAAGAAGTTTTTCTCATGCCATTTGGACATGAAATTGTTAGATATGTGAGCAGGAGAGGAGCCTGGACTGCTCTTACACAGCTGAACGGGAGGGGTCTTTCACGATCCTTTAACTTTTAGGTCCATTTTGGGTCCATTCATTCCCTTTTCCTGGGTCCTTGAATTAATTTATTGGTTTCAGTAAGTTTTCTTTAGATTTCTCTTGTCACGTAATATGACCACAACACCTATGCTATGTGGCTGATCTTTTGATTACGTGTCACGTCTTCAATTTAACTGCGCATCTCAATCAGTACTCCAGTTACACTGAAGTCCCTCTCATTCTGTGCTGCACACATCGTCCACCTTACACATCTAATCACATGCGGGTGATATGGCCCGCACGTTGATAGCTAAATGCAGGAAACCCCCTGCTATACGAAGGCTAACAAATTTCTACCAAAATTCGTTATAATACCAACACGTGTTGGCCTATTGATTGAGGGTTCGAGATTTGAGGCAACACGGCTGTTCAGACATACTGTCGCAAAACAGAACATTCCGATGATGCTCCAGAGAGCAAATTGGATGATTACCTATTAAGCTTGAGTCAAAACACGATCTTCTAAACGTCTTCTTCTTCTAAAGTCAAACCCATTCTTATAGATGTAGATCAAACCCTGGTGCTAGATCCCTGCAAAGGAACATTGTTACGAATTGAATTGATCCCTGTAGTACACCATCATTGATTCAGAATGGGATAAGGGTATCTATATCCATCTAACATAAGTGCACCAAAAATCGTTTTGTAGATTAACAAGGCTAATAGAAACCTGTAGAGATGATAACCAAAATTTCTACCTAGTCTATCTGATCAAAGCGAAATAAGGATAGCAATGTACAAGCTTAAATCCAAAAAAATGTTTGGATCTTATGGATTTTAAGCCGAGTTATTGAAAGGAGTTTGAGAGGGGTTTGTGAAGACCATACACAAACTTTATGGCTAATGAATGGAAACCAAAAACCCTTTCTTAAAACGCAGATCGACCCCTATCAGTTCAGTTTCAGGGCAGAAAAGTCCACAGTCTAATCTTCAAACTTTAATAAGTCCTGAATAAAAACCCAAGAAGCCCCAATCGCTCCCCAGCTAGAGAGCTTTGGCATCTTCGCCATCAAATCGATAACACTCTCACCAGGATTTTTGTCAAACAATGACTTAGACAAGATGACGCGATATCATGTGATTTTTACAAGATTGCACTCAAAAAGATGGACGGAGATACGTAATCAAACTGGAGCCAGAATCTTTCAAAACTCTTACACTACTAACTTACATATACGGATGATAGTGATACACAATATCGGCGAATTGGACAGAAGTAATGCATCTTCGATTTTAAATATATAAAATTCTGGTCTCTATAACTGAATTGCAGTCCCTGGAATGCAGTACCCGTATTGAAGGCGACCGGTGATAAAAGTGTCAAGCGCTGTTGATTCTATCGGATAATTCCATTGTTTGTATGATGACTGTCACATCACAGCTGTCAACTGTCAAAATGAATCAAAAGTTCAATTTATTTAAACTTCTTCTTCCTGTTGATGTCATGTTACCTAGCATTACGTTGTTGTATATGAATGTCAAACGTGAGGTCACAATGAATGCAGTGAGAATGCATTTAATGAAAAGTATGAGTAGCAGAGTCTTCTAAGTAGGTGAAGTGTCATTTGAATTTGTATGCTGTTGGGTATCTTCCAGCAAAGCGCTTTGATGTTTCGCTATACATATATCAAGCATTGATAACCAGTGTCCAATTAAGTGCAATAGATCAAGTTTCACACATAAACTAAGCACAGGGCGTCTTCTTGGGAGGAAGCCTGTCAGTTATCAATCAAACTGATCAAACAGCCATGAACGTAGAACTCATCAATAGCTGGTATTTTACCCAAGCACAGCTCCTTAATCTTTATGAGCATGACGCCTCCGGCTAAATGGAACCCGTTTTGCTTAGGCATTGCTTTAGTTGGACTCTAATGAATTAACTCTCAAACAAAACGTTACCCACTGCTGCTCTAGGCCACTACTGTAACTCATCCCTTTCTCAGGTTTCCGAATTCAATTTCAATACATACGCGGACATCAGTCTTCGCATTCGATGTCGTCCAAGAGGCAAATTACAAAGAAACAGACAATCATTCCAAGTCCAGCCGGTCGGTGGAACCAATCTCGAACTCTGGCTTGTAAGTGTCCCCCGCTTCTAGTCTTCTTATTTACGAGGCAACACCAGCGAAGTGTAAGCGATACTCTGCCATTATCATCTTCACTATATTCTAGTGATGATGCTGCTGTTGCTGCTGCTGTTGCTGTTGCTGTTGCTGGTGGACATAAATGGACACATGGCATATTAGCAAACTGCACTGGCCAGCCAGGGTATACCTGTGAAAACAGGAATCCTTAGTCCTCTGCGTCTTTCCTCCTACCTGACAGATATTACACGACAACGCTGAGGACGGAGGCGAATTGCAAGGGTCGTTTCGTAATTTTCTGCTAACGCTGGCTGCTCGGTTGTGTTGTTGTTACCTTTTTTGTGCCGTTTACCGTCGTCTATCCTGGCCGTTGCTGCCGTCTGCCGGTGTGCTGTCGGTGTTGTTGTCGGATGCTGTCGGGTCTCAGGGATTTGCCTTTTGTGTTTTTATCGTTTTGACTGCGGTGACATTAAACAAGGAGTTTTACGTCACCTTAATGTATGGCTCGCCCATTTATCTTCGCTGGTGCTGCTGGGGCTGCCGTTCTCGAAGGATAGAAAGAGCCAGCAGGAGGAGGCTGCTTGTTTGTTTTCTTCCACAGAGTGTAGTGCACATGCGGTGCTGCGTGTTGTAATGTGCGCTCCGCCACCAATGATGAGAAATGGCCAACGCAGATAAAAGCCAGAATCGCTATTCGCGCTGGGCTGTGTTAGTTTTGGGTTATATGGGGACATGAACAGGGACATGTCGCGTTGTTAGATGTTCTCGTTGGCAACATGAGTAATGGAATTTGCAATAAATTTAGATAAGAGCTCTTCGATGGTGAACAGTTGGACATTCGACTGTTTTGCTCTTGCTGGCTTGAGATTATGTGTACGAGTATGTTTGTGTCTCGGATGGGAGGGGTGATATTCCGTTGAGACGGTCTTCGAAGAGGTGAACGGTAATTCCATGGCTACGGAAGCCATTCAATGAAGACTCTTATGTCGTGGATCAGCCGTTAGTTTAGAAACTAGGTGTGGCTGTGTGGAATTTTATCACTCTTGTCTGTCTAAGCCGGGCTTAGGGAAATTTATTAAACTGCTGCTAACTAGTAATTGAGCAAAATCACTAGGCTTTTTAAACATTTTAGATATAATATAAGTTTGACATGTTTATGGTGATAATATTTTGACAGTTGTAAGTGTTTACTTAAGTTGATGGGAATAGCTTATTTGGGTGCCTACGCAAGACCTGTTCGTAATGGCCATCTGTCAAATTTTACAGTGTCATTAGACTTTCTTTTGCAAATTGAATTGAATGTTTTGGATTTACATATGAATCTAAGTATGTTGAGAGTGTTTTTTGTGGAATAAAATTGGCTTTATGGGCTAGTAATGATAATGTTGGACATTTTGTCATTTAATAACATGACAGTGGTTCCTAAAGCCAGCGGATGAGGATACAAATTCTACATATGTATGCACATACATATATTCTAGATTTTATAGAATAACGTAGGTTAGGAATGGTGCATCACGGATAAGTCTGGGATGTCTGCATTTGCATGATACGAAGATTTCTTTCTCTCCTCTACTACTACTTCGCGATTACTGATAACTTAACAAATTTTATAAGTGGTTTTTGGTAATACAAAGGGTGTTTTTCCACAAGTGGTAGAATGGCGTAAAAAATGACTTCCATTAGTCTTTTACGAAAAGGAAGCGAGTCTCGTACTGCAGTATCTATGTGCTTGAGCTTTCAGTCATATAATGAAGCACTACTTTTATATTAATAATGGAATGCGGTCATCATTTGGTAGGCAAACGTTTTTGAACGGAGAGCGGTAACTAAGCTGCACAAGGTTCTAATCTGGTGCTTGGTTCGGTATGCGAAAATGAATGTAATGCAGAATTTGGGGCAATAAAAACTCGTTGATCATGGTTCGGTTTCGCTCACTAATCGTTGGCGGTTCATCTGCAAGATCTTCAGACACAGCGGCGATGTTCCAGATTTTTCGAGGAGAGCGTCTAAACGACTAAGTGTTTGATCAGTTGCTGTAGGACGACAGGGAAATCGCTGACTAATTCATGGCTTGTCGACGTGTATTCTAGTATTTCACAAATATTAAAACAAAACTGACAGTTGCCGCCCTTTTGTAAAAGATATAGCATCTTCCGATAGAGTGATACTTTTTGGGCCACCTTGTACCTCCTTTCGTAGGTGCCGGCGCTGTGTCATTGCAGATTTCATTACAAAGATTATGTAACGAAATCGCACACTTTTGTTTCGTCATATGTAAGTACCTTATTCCTCGCAAACTCTCCCCAGTATATAGGAAGCAATTAAATAATGTTAAACGTCAGTCCCACGCAACTGTCAACAGCCATCAGGCATTGTAAAGCCAACTATGACAGTAGTTGTAGATATCAAAAAGGAAAATAGAAAAAAAGAAAACTCCTCACGCACACAGCACTGAAACATCACTAGGCGTCATTACACTCTGTAAGTACTGTTAATGCCATCCAGATGAGGATGATAATTCCATAAATAAGAAGTCCTCACTGGTCTGCGCACACCGGTAAACATACGCGCTGCACACTCACTGCATCGCTCAAGATCCGCCACTTAAGGAGGCGGCTATGACTGCTGAGTGCGCCCTCGAATTGATGCCCCGTATCTCAACCACTTCTCGCGCTCGATTTGAATTTTATATCTTTTGGGCACATTGTTGTTCAGAGAGTTGGTTGTCTCTTCAGGTGGCTTAGTGATGGGATCCCTGTATGATGCTGATGGAGGCTCGTACTTGTTTCTCTCTGATCCATCGTCGGGCGTCGTGAGGAGTGTTGTTGGAACATGCGCTTTGTGCAATGGGGACTTATCGGGTTTAACCATTTGAAAGACAGCGATATGTATGACCTGGAGCTGAGCTTAATGTAGTTGCGCGGATCATAGGTGGAAGTGGTTAATAGGAAGTGGATGTGTTTGGCTTAGTCACGTAAACTTTTTAATTTATGTTTGGACGTTGTTAGGCTCTGAACTAAAACTGAAATACGACTTCGATTTTTTTAGTCTTGAGTTTCGTTTCGATACTCTTCAGGTTGACTCTTTGTCAAAGGTAGTCAGAAAGCCTTTCTCTACAATCCTCGTCCTTGCTTTTAAAGATACTCAACTTAAACTTTGACATTTCTCAAACGTCATACTGCTGATATAAGTAAATAAAACGAACTAAGAGGTTTTGTTGCGGCGGTTAGTAACCTTTGGAACCATCTCAAAAGAAGACCTAGCATAAAAGAAGAAAGATTGAAAACATAGGATTCTAAAAGTCATCATGGTTTTCATTAGTTTTGTCCAAAACTTCACTACAGGTGTGCAGGTGGGGATGAGGATAGTCGAGGGAAAAGTTAATCGGAACAGCAACTGGTTCTCGTTAGCCCGACAGTTTCCGATTTAACAGTACTTAAGCTTCGCTTAGATTTTTACACATTTTCGAATATTTTCGAACCAAAATATTCATATAGCAGCAATTGTATCTCAAAAATTTGTCTATTTCTATTGATTGGGCTTCTAACAAACAATTTCCTAACAAAGAAAATCCACAACACATTTTGACCTTCGTTGCATAAACATAAACATACCTGTTTCGTTGGTTGGTTGGTTCTATCTGTCCATTGATTCGATCGAAAATGTGTCCGTCATGGTACCCATAGCCCTGGTGGTCCAACACATGTGTATGCCTGGTAAATCTGTTGGAAGAGAGTATTCAACTTTTGTCCGAATACTCTCATAAAATCTCGAGAGGGTTAATATTTGCTTTATAGTTTTGATTTGACAGTCAAGTGGCGCTTGGCATGGAGAGTACCCCGACTTACCAGCATCATCATCATCATCACCGTCATGTTGATGCATCCGAGAGAGGGTCATGTAAATTTGAAAAAAAAAAAGGAAATCGTAACAATCCGCTGGAATTTGATCTCGATTTGATTGTATTTATTGGTCGACGAGGTGGGGTTTTTGTAGTAACACAAGTTCTATGTGACAGTATTTGTTTTCTAAATGGATTGAGTTGTATCTTTGAGACAAATTCACCACGGCCATTCGATTTTACAAATGGCGAGTCAAAAGGACATCAGGCATCAGTTAAGCCATGACTTTCCCTAATTCGAACAGTTTTACCATTGCAAAACCCAGCTGAGACAAGATACAGCACGAAGGATGTACTTTCCTTCTCAGATGGTTCCTCTTGCGGAACAAATGTACTTCAAAGAAAATTGTTTACCACCCAATTCTGGCATAATGACCCATGAATTTCACTACAATTTACCACACCCATGTGAATAGGATCAATTAGTTACTGACTGGTCATCCTTGTGAAACAACTATTAACCTTGCTATAGGAATATCGCCTCCTAGGTGACTTATTAAAAAACTACAAACTTCATTTTGCGGTCAAAGCAAACAAATGCAAACAAAATCCTAGTGTTTGCTAATACTCGGCATGAGGTCCTTCCCCTTCTTTCAATTTGTACAGGACAATACAGAAGATGTGAACAATGCCCGAAACGCATATGCATTTGACTTTGATAGGACCGAACTTCTTTGGTTGTCAAGCGAATGCCGACAAAGATGTTCTTTAGACTGCTGAGTGAATTGCCTTTTTTTTTGGCAAAATATAACATACCTTACCCACGTATGTATGTATGTGTTGCAATGGAACGAAGAATAGATTGTTTGGAAAGGAAAGGAAGTGTTTTGATGTTTTCCAATTATTTATTGATTCAAGGTTGATTGCGGATAGGAAGCGACTGGTTTTCTCTAGAGAGAAAATGTGTTCGAAATAATGTCCTTTCGTAGGACTCAAAAAAGGTTATGTCTGTGTTCAAGAAATACGTACATATGTATGTACATAAATTTGATTACATCCACTCAGTATAAGAGCAATAAATTTTCTGATGATCGGTGGATCTTGTAAGGCTCGTTAGATATTTTATCGTACAATTCACTGTCCTTTGTTACTTGGTATTCCAAATCCTATTGTCGGAATAGGATAAATAGACAGAACTGAATGAGACCTAGTTCTATTACGCGGGTATTTGCGAATCTTAAATTGCAGCGCCCTTCTTTCTCGGGGCTATCAACTCAAAACTGGGCGACACTGCAGTTCGGAGGTTCGTAAGTAGGTGTACTCCCCAAGGTGGGGTGCTCATTCCTCATTTTTGGAACCTAGGGTTGAATGAGCTGCTTCTAATCCTGCAAGATTAAGGCTGTGATGTAACAGCATATGCAGCTGTCCAATACACTCAGGGGTCTTTTGAAAAGTGCTCTTCGAAACCTCTACGTAGACTTATTGATGTGGGCTAAGTATCAACTCTCAAAACAGAATATGTCCTCTTCACTAGGAAGTAAATATAAAATTCCACAGTTCGACTATCTAAAACTATGCACCATTATATGATTCTTGCCGACAAGGCTGAGAATTTGGGTCTCATACTTGAGAAGAAACTTAACTGAAAATCCAATATCCTTGAACTTATTAGGAAAGCCGCTACTGTTAAGAAAGGCAGTACTTTTGTAAGAAAACAAAAGGAAATAAGTCATCAGGTGGTACAGTCTTTCGCATTCCGTTCAAAAACTGCCCTAAATTGTTATCGGCCTCTTAATATGATGAGCGATTCAACTTTCACTTCTTTGCCGAAAGATTGTGAAACTCCGACGACCTCGCAAGGTCTGGTACTATCTTTTCGATGATGTGAATTTAACCAAACGTAGATGGGCATACGGCACTACGGAACACATTTTCGGACAGATCTGGCGCAAGCTGGATCAGAAACGTTCCAATTGTCTGATCCTATAGACCTGCATTATTGCTAGTCATGAAGCTGCATGGATAAAGCCAAGCCGTCTGAAGATTCTACTGCCAAACGTCAACATTAGTAAGCTCCTCTTATGAGGATTTCAGATCCGTGTGGTGCTACAATGATCTGACTGATCTTAGTGTGTCTGCTATTACCGCCTGCTGTCTAGAAGGAGTGATCGTCCACACACAAATGGCTACCGTTTCGGACATGTGACCAGCGTCAGAACAGATTGCAGAATACCGACCTCGAAGTAGGGCTATCAGCTCTGCCAACGATATCAGTGCGAGGATCCAAAGTAGAATAATGCTTCCTAGTCACTGTTAGAAGACTACTGTCTAGGAAGGCTTTATGCAGAAGAACATACTGCTGTTTGGTGCGAAAGTATGGACTTTGTCAAAACGGATGAGACGGTACTTGGAACTTTCGAGATAAAAGTTCAACGTTTGATGTATGGTCCCACTTTCGTTGACGGATTATGGAAAAGAAGTTTACGAACTTTACGAGTTATTCAGCTAGACCGACAACGATTAAGATGTTTAGGTCATGTGAAGCGAATGAACACCACTGTTTCAGTCCGAGGAATAGTCGGCTCCACCCTTGAAGGACTACGCAGTTGAGGACGTCCTCATCTCTCATGGGGTGCACTAGTGTAAGCAGCTGGCTGAAGAGGCTTAATAGTTCACTTTTATGATATACAATTGGTCTACGATTTCCTTACAACTTTCCGAAGAGAAGATTGTGAAAAATAAAATAATGGCTGCTCGTGTGGGGAGGAGCTCAAGGACCACCCGGTAGGCAAAAGGTGTGGCAGTGTATTCCGATTGCACCTCTCCGAAGGTTTAGATAATACTAAAGTTGTTGAAATCTGCTCAGAGCTATAGTCAAGTCCTTCAAGAAGTTTTAGTGGTTAAAGAAGTAAACAAACCAACTGCGTCAGTAGAAACAAACCTTTGAAGCGATCAAGGGCTTTTTAAGGACCTTGAGCATAAAACCCAGAAAGAATTAACAGAATGTTTGCACACAACATAAGTGTTAACTTGTACTTAATATAGCACCCCATTTGCATTTGTTTTGACAATTTGTGAGTTGCTTACGTACGCAATGACGTCTGTTTGCTTAAAGTGTTTGAAATGGGTGGAGGAATTCATCGGTCGTACGTAATCAGGAAGCTTAAGTGACCTGTTCTTCTTCGTTTTAACCCAATCTGACTTCGCCACGCAATTATAGTTTTCCCATGAGTAGTACACTAGGTACTTAGCTCATGTTACAAGTGATTGCTTTTGACAAATAATCACTTTTGTTACTGCCGTCACTATTAAGCCTCACGTAAAATTCCCCAAACAAATGAAGCTTAAGTCACCGCAGGCGTATTTTATGGCTCTCCGCCTCCCCAATGCTCAGTCCCAGTTCCTGTCCCGACAATCTGACAAATGAGGGGCTATGAAAAATTCGCTTTCGTAGATTTATAATTTTGTTTACTGTCACTTTGACGGCGGGCGCGGTTGCGTTTATTTTCATTTCGTTCAGCGGGAAGGTTTTAAACTGCGCGCTGCTGCCTAATCGATTCCCAAAGACGGAAATCAAAATTTTATTACGCCGCTTATGTTTATGTGACATTGCAGATGGACCGGGATGATACTCAATGCGCTGCATTCGATCCCTGGCTGACCGATCGATGATGATCGATGATGAGTCTCGCAATTTTATTGCCCTGGCCTGGGAGACTTTGTTTATGTTAATTGGTTTTGTTTTCGTCGCTCCTTCGTCGTCTATTTATTGATATAGCAGCCATAAAGAATTGATTAAAAAATTTTTTAAGTTCTTCTTTTCGCTTGATTTTAAGCAGTTTCGTTCGCGTTCACGTTAGCGTTAGCTTTCGGTATTTGTTTATGCAAACAATGGCATTAAATAGCCATCATAACATGGGCATTCGGTTACTAATTGTTTTTTCCCAGTAGTTAGGAAGGTTTATGATTCGAATTTGGAATTCAATGGCACTCGTGGAGAGGCGGACTTGATTTGTATTTATTTCGTAAGCGGTTTGTTTGATTTATGAAATATTACTAAGCGATTTTTGATGTTCGTCATCGGCGATGACATGGCGTGCCCATCACGATGGGATTTGGGACGAGTTTGATGCAAAAAGAAAAACAGAGAAGACACACGCTAAGGTGTAGTTCTGTGAGTGGGAGTTCCACAGCATAATTCCATTTCCCACTGACCTAGTTACTGACAGTACACTCCAACTTAGTCGTAGAACCCACACACTAACCATTCCATTCGTCGTAATGTGGGCTTTTATTATGACTTTATTACGAATCCGTCAAAGTGCTGTCAATCGCGTGCTGTCATCACGAGAAGTAAAGTAGCAATTTTTATGAACCTAACCACAATAGTAACGTCACCACGACGTAATGTGTTGATTTATACCTGTAGACACTTGTGTTTGATATTCAAGATTTATGCATTTTGCTGATAATTTGTGGAGAGATATCAGTGACAGAAGAAAATACACTTCGTTGGCAACCCTAAATTAATGTGAATGATTGTCTCTGAATAAACATGTAAAACAAAATGGTCGTTAAACTCCAAAAGCGGTATTTTGCATGAATGAATAATGAGCGAATGTCCCTTATAGTTTCTAAATCTGGTTGGCTGTAACAAAGGATGAGTTTGTTTTACTCAGTTAGTAGGGACAAGGAAGGTCTGTGACTTCGTATCGAATTCAAGCGGTAAGTGCTCAGCGGTAAGCTATCTACTAGTGAGTTACTTCAAAGGTAGGACCCTTCACTATGACAGGGAAAAAACACCAAGGAAGTACAAAATCATGGGTGGAGTTATTCTACCGATGCCAAGCATACTGGACATCAAGGGGTACACTGACGACATTGTAATTATTGTAGCAAGAATGCTGGAACAAGTGCCTGAGAAATGTAGTCTTCATTTCAGGGTGCACATGATATACGCCAGATAAACGTCAAGTATTGGAAAACCTAATTACAAATCTACTAGCAAATGTAAGCAGCTCGATCCTTATAAATGTATTCATCTTCTATTTGATTCCACGATACCACGGTGGCGATCTAGTGTCCATAAGCCAGGGCACTTATCTAAAATCATTTAACACAACTGTCTGTTAGAAGGGTGAATGAATGCCACCCTGAGGTACACTCTTCGAAACAGTCTTTTTCTTGACTCTGAATCTCATCGTTGACTTTATTTTACGAGTTTTGATCATCCAATCTCAAAAGGCGGTCCAAAATTGAAGGAGGACAGACTGATTGGTCTTGGAAGTGACAGTCACACATCTATCGCGCCTTGTTTTCGGAATGCATTCGGCACATAACTCCACCTTGCTGGAACCAAACAAAAAATCGATAATCATGTTTCGGTAGAGGTCTCCATTGACTGTAACGTTTCTTCCAACGTCGTACCATCAGCTGCAGTTAATTCATGATTTCGACGGATATATCAAATAATCCAAATTTGCTTTCAGAAATCACGTTTAGTAGTCTTACTCGTCTAAAATAGTCAAACGTCCAACAATGATTTAGGCCTGAGTCACTAAAATGTCACTGATTCAAGAACGGAAGCCGTACTACCATTAGCTGGGATGCAGCTTCTGTGCTGGGGCCATAAACATTCACGAAAACGCTCAACAGAAACCAAATTCTGTCGCAAGCAGAAGCCCTTTACGAAGTGCCATTACACCCACAAAACCTGACTGTTTACTGTGGGTTTCGTGCTGGAAGCCCATATTTTTTTTTCAATGATGCTGTCAACACAGTCACAGTCAATGGATATCGCAACCGAACCATGTTAACTGACTATTTTGAAGATAAATTGGAAGATGATAACTTGGAACATTTATGTGGTTTGAACAAGACAGGGTCACATATTAGTCAAACATTCGAGTTATTGAAGTCAAAGTTCAGTGACCGTGTTATCTTTTGAAATGAACCAATGAAGAGGCGGTTACTCTTTCGTGTAATTTGACGCCTCTATACTTTTTCTTTGGAACCATGTTGGAGCATTAAGCCGGAAAGTTTTAACTAACTCGGAACTAAGATCGAGTGCCAATTAGAAATGGAAAATTGGGTCAACTAACTCACTCGTAAAGGTATTTCTATGGAGGAGGTTGTTCCTTATAATCATAAACTAAGTCCCTACATCCATTTAAAGAGATGGTACATCACGCTGATTTTCTGGCTCCCCAAAGCGCATCAACATTTTTCGAATTTGAGTCTAGAACTATAAGGACCACATGGTTTCAAAAGTTTGGAGATTGAGTTAGAGCACGACCTTGGGTTAGCCAATCAACAACCGATAAGTATTGATTCGAAAGCCAATTCTTTACAAGACGAAAAAACCTAATCATTATCATGCATAAAGGTCTATCTCCAGGATGAGCTTATATTATGGCATCGTGTCCCATTATCCTTCCACCATATGTTTATCTGTCTTAATGGTATGCCTAGGATTGTGTTCTTGGTTCGCTAGTCTCGTCGCAGATTTTTTTGTCATCAAATCCCAGCCGATTAAACTTATTTTCGTCGCACCACTAAATGTTTTTTAAAGGACGAAAGGAGACTTGGCCTCGTCAGCCAGAAAGACTTCTTGAGCGATTTTTTTTTTGATACGAAAGGTGTGGCAGATATTTGGACACTTTGGGCTGAATGCTGTTAAATTTCACAGGATGTCAGAAAAGGTGACTATAGCTTGCCATGTATTTTATTCTGTAAGTTTCTTATTTCTCTTAACACGATTGACAAGCGTTCTGAAACGGAAAAATCCTCGCTGCGCATATCTGACATTCAAATTCCAAAGTTTAAGAGGAGGCTCCATTTGTAGCACTCGAATTTCCGATGGATCCATTCTCATGGATCCTGCCGTGGAGTAACTCTTAAAGTAGGCGAAAGTTTGGTTGGCGTTTTGTTTAACTAAGCGACCTCGCTAAAGCAACTCGAAATTGTTATAAATTTTAGGGTAGGCAATGTTGGCTTTTGTAATAGGTCGTCATAGGTGGCATAGTGTTGGAAGTGCTTTTTTCTGCGTCTACTTCCCCACAGCTTGTGCAGAGTTCGTCACTCCTTAGTCGCATTCTTCTTCAGTGGGCAGCTAAGGGATTGTGACCGGTAATAATTCTCGTAAAGAGAGTTATTCTTGTGGCAGAATGTTCTTGGTTACTTTCTCTAGAGTTTTCTGGAGACACTTCATAAAGTCACAGGTTAATCTCACGAAGGCTTGTTCTATATTAGATTTAGAGGCAGTAGAACAAAGTGGATGATCATTGCTAGGTTCTGTTCGGACCCATTTATAGCAAATTCGTCCATCGGTTTTCTAGCATAGCGGTCTATAAGGGCGTGAACTTTCGCTTGGAACACGTTCCCATAGTTTGGACGTCTAAGAAAGGAGGCAATTTCGGGTTCACAGGGATATTCTTCTATATCGGAACCATCAGTTCGTAGATGGCATATCTTTGGGAAAAGACTGTTTTGACATTTAGGCTGACGTCGTGGGATGGTGATATACATACATATAATCTGTCTCGGTACACCGTATGGGGTAGCCCATCGCGTCGGGATTGTTTTAACCGTATGGGATTCGTAGCAGCTATTTTCCTTAGGTTAACATCTTGTATGGTTTCAAAAGTTGCAGTCAGAGTAGAGAATAGAGTACTGATGGCCCTACGCCTGGTTGAATCCTATAAATTACCTTAAGGTACGTGATCTTGCCCGCAGCAGGGGCCAATAAACTAAGGATGTCGGTGTACAACCAGTGGATGATAACTGGCTTTGGCTTAGTCCCCTCCATTTTTTTATCAAAGATTTTGCTACATGTATAGAAGGCGTTATCCGAAATTTGGATGAGTCTCAAGGAACCAATTCGTGGAATGTATTTTTCGTTTGTGAAAAGACCCTACCTTTGTAGCGGTGTCTAGAAGCCTCTAGATGCGAAAAATATTGGTTACTGGTGCTGAAACTCATCCACATTTTGCTAATCATTTCGCCTACGTAGTGAATACGTGTGAATAAATGTAGTCACAGACTAAATGTCGCCTTATCGTCAGTTCTTTTTTTAGAAGCTCGACGCGACACCTCGACTCAAAAATGACGCATAGACGCCCGAGCCTATTCGGAGAAATATATTTCTAAGCGGCTAGAGAATAGAAAAGCCATACTAAGTTCTGATTTCGTGCTACAATTTGATATTCTTGGAAATAAATCCCATTAATCACGTCTGAAATATATTATTCGCTTATCGCTTCACATAGTGAAGAAATTCACACTTATGTCACACTTTACGTCTGGGGTTTTTGGGGGTGTGACACACTCCTTAGACGTTCGTAATTGTATACTCAGAGGTAAAGCTAAAACCAATAGTTACATGATTTGGATATGTGTGGGCACAAGTATGTTAGTATGTTCCTGTATCTATGTGTGCAGTATATGTCAATCGAATTAATCAGTTTGTAATGGGATGGGAGGACGAATATGATATCTACATAAGTGTATCTATATACATTTAAAGTTAAGTTTTTTTTTTCTGGAATATGAGGACCTGATTCGTCCTTACCGAAATAAAACTCATAGCTTGCCTGCTCGATGAGTAGAGGATTAAAACTAAACTTGTTACACAAAAACTCTTCTAATGATCACCAACCGATCACTCCACATCCGAAATCATTGCGTCCACTCAAGGATTAATCTTTCAAGGACGTTCCTTTGATATAAAGTCTGGACACTCAAGTTCGCGATATAGTCCTTGTTTTATCTCCTATTGGTGTTCCCCAATAAACTCTATGATTACCACACAGGACGTGGTACTAATTATGTCGCAAAACTAATGCAGATACCGTATATCCTGGGAAAGGCAAAAGCTTTTGATAATTAGATTCCAAAATAAGGAAAAGAAAATTGAATACAATGAGCGAAAGGTGGAGCAATATTGTCGAGGGATTTGCTTTTTGGATTCTCTATGTTGATCTTATTACCATC
The DNA here is from genome assembly GCA_963583995.1 of Xylota segnis. NCBI lineage: Eukaryota > Metazoa > Arthropoda > Insecta > Diptera > Syrphidae > Xylota > Xylota segnis. The sequence continues at coordinate 2,937,492 of OY757236.1, read as the reverse complement.
CTTTGAATCATATGAAAGCAATGCTGGGAAGGTAATTTCGCCTTCTATATATTCACTTTGAAAAAGTGTTAACAGAAAGTTTATTTGGCTTGGCTAGTGAAGCCATCTTTCGTCAAATTAAACTCTAAAAGAAAGCTGTGAGATGAGGCATTCTATCCCCAATGAATAAAGAAGCGTGGCTATCCAAGAAATAAATAACTCTGAATAGTTGAAAACAAACCAGGACAAGTAGTGAGGAGCGAGACAAAGCTGAAGGATATTCAATGATATGATATAAGACACATATTGAGCAAATAGGACCTAAGCTAGTGTCCGTAAAGTACAGTGGAGCACAACTTCGTATCAAGAGGATTCACACTGACATTGACTGAATTTTTTATTGATCTGTTGGAAACAATGATGGCTATCCTGATTAGATGAAGAAGAAACCGTTGCAAGTATGGTGATCATTACCTTTGAACTAAAATCGGTATTCCGTAAGAATAGATATTAATTTTGTTATGACATGTATACTCTTAATTGAGGCTATGAAGCCTTGTTGGGCTAACCATAATGTACCATTTGCGAGACCAAGAACAAAACGTCTTGCAAAAGTATGAAGTAACAATATATGTGGAAAAGTATTTTGCTCTGTCTTGTCCTGAAAATATTTGGTGGATGGATTTAAATCTCATAGTTGGGAAAAAGGTCTAGTTGTCCGTAGTCCAGATCGTCATGGAAGATGGTGATTTTGTAGGGCAAACAGCTTTAAGTACGCTTTAATTACTAGTATCAGCGAATTACACAAACCTTTGACAATGTCCTCTCGCTGTGTCTGGAATAATGACTTTGCTACTCCAACACGGTTAAGTCGTGTTAATGGTGTCCTAATATAATGTATGTACTCCAGAACATTGTTCTTCATTTAATTAGCCAGAATAGAGTCGTTGATCACTGCAACAGATATCCTTAATGTCAACATCTCTGCTCCTCCTTCATCGCTGTGGCATTGCACAAAGCTTTCTTATAACTGAGATCAAATGCAAAAGTTTTTCCTTTCTGAAATTAAAAGTATTATTCACGGGAGGAAGGGACACGGGACAAATTTAAGTGAACTTAGATACAATGAGCAGCATATAGAGGGTGTCCCAATTTCTTTTGTTTTACGGTTGCCAGTTACATATGTCACTATAATTTGCAACGTCAATTCTGAGTCCTTTTTTTGAATCTGTTGGCTCTGATGACAGACTTGCTCAAAAGGTATTGTTTGGTGCAGTTTTGGGTTAATCTAAGTTATAATAACACTTTACTACGAAAATAAAGTTGGTGATGCGGCTTTAGTTAATGGTTTCAGCTTTCAGGTATAGAAATATATTGCAGGATTCTTGACAACAAATGGTATGGTAGAGTCAAGCATGGATTTTAATCATTTGTGGTTTCAACAGGCTTTGCAGACAGATAAAGGCAATTCTTCTTCTTCACTTAGCATCCAGGGAAACATCTTTTACATCTTTTACAGAAATTTCTTATTTAAAAACCAGCAAGTTTTGTTGTATATTTGCAGATGGGGTCTATCTCTGCAAATACATATAAAGTTGACTCAATAAGTTACTGGTTATTCATACCCTGCTAGTCTGCCTAGAAGGGCTTATATAGGGACTATGTCATGATTTTTTTGGAATGGATTCAATCACGTACGGAAGCTACTAGGAATGAAAATAAGCATATTTCTAACAATTTTGGAAAAACAGATTAGAGGATTAAGAGTCGAACACTGGCAAGAAGGTACCAAAAAGTTGTTTCACTGTCCCGTCATTTTCAAATACTTACTTACTTATATCTTTGACAGACATTCAGTAGTTGTGAAAACCTTTTAAAAAAAAAGGGTTAAAGTCTTCGAACGTGGACCGCATGTGTCAAAGTTCTCATGTGAATACACAGGATAGGTGGCGACATCTTTAATTAAGAGTAGGTACAGTTTCAATACGAATTAATAGAAAATGTCATATAACGACTAATTTGGGTAAATAACTTGGAAACATGTTTCCTGAGAATAGCTCACCGCAGTCCATAAACTGTGAACTGTCATTTGGGAAACAAAGGAAGCAAGAGGGATATGAACCTATCGACCAATAACTAGCTTTGTTAACCTCTCACTGACTAAGATTTTGATCAAACTAAATTCAATTAGTTTATTTTACCCTTAAGGCCATAAAATGAATTCCCTGTTATTGGCCATCGTGTCCCAATATTTCTGTCTGTGTGTGTATCGATTTTATGTTTTATAAATTATTTTTTATGTCTGAGGAATCTTACGACTTCCGGACACTCTTCAAAACCGGCATTCCAACGCTTTCCATTTTTTTTTTGTATCTTAGAGTACCTTTCAGGTTTTCCACCTAAACCACAGATACATAGCCGTCATGGAATTTGGTGATGAACACATTAACATGTTCCTTGTGCATCGATTCCTCTTTTCTTCATCCCGACCTTGGATGCGGTTGCTTCTTAATGCATCCGAGAAGTTGGTAAGGATTTGTTTGATGAAATCACACTCCATTTGGGATTTGCATGAATGGACTTAAAAAAAAAGCCGGCATACCGCATCTGGCCAACAACAAGAAATCACTTATCATCCACCACCACGCCAGCGAGTAAGAGAGACCAATAAACCAATTAACAGCGAATGGCACAGTAATAAGCCTCATTATCTACCACACATTCGTATGTATGCATGTACATATGTACGTATGACCGTGTGCAAAACTATCTGAAACACACCTTTGCATGTGTGTGCAATTGCAGATACACGCACCCAAAACAAGAATGGTACTCTGAGGTCCAGAATAAGATACAAAGCTTCCAGCTTCCAGTCTCTGATTGTCTCACGAAGTATATAAGAGAATTTCATTCACAAACTACCATTCCACTGGCAACGCCACGCCTCCAGACCACCAACACTGCCAAACTCCATCCCAATATGAATGGAGGAACTAAACGAATCGTTAAGTATGCCTCAGAGAGAGAGGAACACCAGTGAGTCACAGAGATCGTTCTCTTTCTCTCCGATCGTCGTCGTCGTCGTCGTCGTCGTCGTGTCGTCTTCGCTGTGTGGTGTGTGCAGCGACGGTGCGCTCAGGTAACCAGCAACCAAATGCGAGAGAAGGAAGAGAAGCCAACACTCGATAAGTTGGGCAAAGAGGAAAGGTATACACACACCATTGTCGTTCGTATACCCCATCGAAGACTATATAGAGAAGATTGGCACCCTTGCAGACACAATGTGTACGACGATATGTCATTTGTCAATCAGTTGTAATGCTGGGCGCGAGCGAGGTTTGAACACACCACGTTACGAAAGATACGCAGGACATTTTTCTTCGCATTATTCACTAGTGTTACCGAAGCACGGACGAGGGTATTTTTGGTCGGACTATTACCGTGGTGGTTCGTCACTTAATCTTTTGCAGGGATACGTTAGATTTTCTTGAATTTATCCGGGCATAAGCTTTGAGAAGTCTACCACCAACAGGTGCTTAGCTTAAAATTAAAAAAAAAAAAAACTTCAGCGAGAAAGTGCAGTGGAAACGAAAGAAATAAAAGAAAGAGAAAATGTGCATATAACGGTGTCTTACAGTCAAATCAAGTGTTAAGTTTCAAAAAAGAAGGAAAAAATTTCAAATTATAATATATTTTAGTTTATAAATAAATTTAATTAAAATAAAATCAAGAAAAATGCATCAAATGAGTCAAATTTCACAAAAAGCCAGCACACCACTGCTGCCATCTAGTAAACAAATCCTCGCCATTCTAATTCTAGTGACAATATTCACAACGTCGGTACATTCGTGCGGACCGGGTCGGGGTATTGGGGGTCCTCGTAAGAATCGCAAGATAGTACCATTAGTTTTCAAACAACATGTGCCGAACATGTCAGAGAATACGCTGGGCGCGTCGGGCCTACAAGAGGGCCGAATCAAGCGAGATGATCAAAAATTCAAGGATTTAATACCAAATTACAATAAGGATATTATCTTTAAGGATGACGAGGGTACTGGCGCTGATCGCGTCATGACACAGGTGAGTTATTCGAAATGCAGTGGTGAGTTCCCATTCGCAAAACACACCACACATGTGAGAAAACTTTAATTTGCGTTTTTGGTTTTTTTTTTCTTTTTTGCACACGTTTGTATATTTGTATCATTGTTGTCAAAAAAATAAAATGAAAGAAAAAAAAAAACCCCAAAAGAGAAGTGATATAACCTTTTGGCAAGTTGAAGTGTTTACAAACAAATTATCGCCGAACAGGGAGGAATTTATTCCGATATAGACGAGTCGTATTTGGAAATACAAATAATTAGTTTAGTAGATATAGCGGTGTATGTGAATGTGTGGGAGAGTGAGAACCGGTGGTTTGATTGATCAAAAGAGTCTTGGTTGTGCTAATTCAGCTTATTAAGCGTCTGTTATGCCGGTTAATTAGCAGTTTTAGCCGAGATACGGGTGTGTCTCTCTGTATCGGTTGTTTCGTCAGTGAGATTCTGCGGAACTTAGCTATTTTTATGACTTAAGTTTCATAAAAATTGGTACTAAAAATTGATTTAGTAGCCGGCTGGGGTCTTTGCCGTTTATGTATGTAGATATCCAAGTTTAAGGTTCATAAAATGGTTAAATTAGCATCAATTTTGGACTCTTATCGGAGATATGAATTTCTGTCATATATGCAAATTGACCGTTGAAATATGTTAATCTATTGTTTAACAATTTTAGCGGCATTCAGAGCCTTCATACTGTGATTCCCAACACATTGGCGCAAATTTGACGAAATGACATCTTCTCGTTTGACATTAGTTCATGCCACCATGTTTCATGCGAATTATTCATCTCTTCCATTATTTAATAATGAAACTCAAAGTGACATTCTACCGCAAAATATTCATGAAACTAGTAATAGTAATAAATTAGCCGAAACAATTTTGCTGCCAGGCATAAGTTGTACATTAATTTTATTGCATGTAGTCTTTCGTCGAATTCAATAGACTTGGTTTTATTGGCTATGCAGTTTTGTGTGGTTTTTTTACCAGTTTAGACGGGTTTTTTATGTTTGCATTAGTATGCACCGTCAGCGGTTTAGATATTTCGAATTTGTTGAGGAACTAATTACGATGGCGATACATGCCGATAAGGGGATATTAAATTGAGCGCTGTACGTTAATAGAAGGCTTTGCGCTATGTTGCGTTTTGTTAACAACTCCAGATAGTTTATGTACCGGCTTTTTGAGTGCCTGAGGTGTAACTGAGATCAAACGATCCGTCAAATTTGCAAGCCGTTTAAAGTCAATGTTTTATCCATCGGTTTTGATTAGTTATCTGTCGGGATCTATTCCCTGGAAGCGATAAGTTGTTTCGAAACGATTATTAGAGCCGACATTTATCGTTGCTCTATTTACATTTAGAGAAATGGTTCGACGTTATTTTCAATTTCTCGGTTTGTTTCTCCTTGAAAGATAGAACTGTCAGTTTCTGACAGGTGACAGTATGCGATTATAGAAACTTGAGTGGATACATGCTTTAGAAGCGTAGGGAAAACGTGATCATTCTATAGAGAAAAATTCGTAAACTTTAGACTATAAGTACGTTTGGTCGTCATGAATAGTGTTATCAATAATGTACTGATATAAAGAGTCGACTGCGGCGTGTTCGCAACGATTAGGCATATCACTAAATAGCCTTCATAAAGATTTTAACATATGTAAATGCGTACAAAATTCAGAGAAACAAAGCTGTGTGTTTGAAAATTGGATGGTGAAAATGTTTTTTTGAAGATGTTTCAGTAAATTTGTCAAATTTGTGATAAATTAACAAAAAAAAATTCAACGTTTTTTTCTGTGACATTTCTGTCAAATTCGTGTGAATTACTGAGAGCTGTCACTTCATTTCTTTCAGAAACTGTCACCTTCTTACAATACTTCTCTCTTCTTTGTCTGTTTAAGGCTAATGGTTAGTCAAGTTTTGGCAGTTTTCACATATTGCGTACTCTACTGAAAATAGAACTGACGTTTGTTTTGAAACAATCAAAGCTTAGTACCGATATCAAAGTCTGTCAGATCACCTATGTTACTTCCAAAAAAGACACTAACGTCTTATGGTCCAATTTAAAGAAGAACTACCTCGCAATGGGTGATGGTGATTTCTTGATCGAGGGCGGACGTTTTCTTCTTTCTTGTAGAATCGACAACGTTGCGTCTTCCACTTTGGGACTCTGATTGTTGGAGTTAAGTAAGGTCATCTTCTCAGTTTAGTCTGGAGTTTGTTAAAAACGGTGACTAAATTTTAATAGCTGGTGTTTTCCAGAAATATTTCTACTGAGTTTTGGCCCTGTACTGCGTGCTTTTAGATTGCCAATGACATTTAGTGGAAGGTTAAAGCCAAGATGGCGGTGATCTTTGTCAAATGACGTTTTTCTTTCTCAGAGTAGAACCTGAGGTGTCAAAAAAATTCTTGTGTTTCTTTCTTAGTTCAAAACGTTCAGAGCATTGAGTGTGTCTTTATCTTTTTTCATTCAGAGGATGCTAAGAGCGCATTATTTCCGTGTTTTAAAAGCCCAAAAGCATGAATTTTAGATTTATTTGTCTGTTATATGAGCGAGTACTGACCAATAGTGTTTATTAAACTAATCAGAGCGGTCTGAGGATGCATTGTTCGCAGTATTCAGACTCTGAACTAAAAAAGAAAAACCATTTACCAATAACGATTAGTTTGTGACAAAAATTTTCTACCTATTTCTACTGACAGGAACGCCATCTCCGGTCTTAGCTATACTGGGACCCGAAAAACCGATCATGGATTTAGAATGAGGAAAGCTAGTATTGAGGTTAGGAGACCCTACCATTTCTTTGGGCTTTAAATACTGGTGAAAGTTACGTCACCACAGTTAAAACAGTTGAATGAATCCAAGAAGTGAAGTATTGCGTATCTAGTATTCAAAAAGATACGCACATCATGTGCTCTTTCACTTTCATTATGATTCACCATCGTAAACTTATCCCACTCTTATTGCCAAAAACACCAGAGGTCAAGAAACCTCTAAAAAATATATGTAATTCCCCTCAAGTGGTCTACTTCAAAAACTACACCAACTGCCTTATCGTACCTTATTTGATAGTAATACAAGGCCGTCACACCCGTTGCGCAACATCACGTTAACTACTTGACTCTCCCATTGAAAACTAACAAAACATCGTGTAAAAGATACAATCGAAAATTCGATAAAAATCGTTTATAAAAAAAAACTCATATTTTCATTGTTAGAAAAGAATTCTATCAAAATTTGTTTATCAAATCTATTTATAGCGTAATTATTTATCGCAACTGAAGTTCACTACCAATAAACATACATAAATCCTATCAAGTGAGTTTGTTTTTTTGTTTTATGATTATATAAATAGTTTACGACAACTGGGCACACTTATTCCTTCACCTAATGCGTTGGCGGTTTACATGATCAATTATTAACTCTCTCCATCTGAAAACTTGCCAATCAGACGGAGAAAAAAAAAAAACGGCGACGCTGCTTAGCTAAAAAAAAAATGAAATTTAATAGCTCAGTCATAAAACTTCACCTCTTGTAAAGAAGTGTCTTTACAACTACACATCGATTATATCTACCTGTCTATTGGCATCCAATGAATAAGCAATACAACTTAAGCCTCATTCCAATTGACACGATACTCGTTATCAAGTCGCTCGATCCGTTCGTACCTTAAAGAATGAAAAACACACTAAATGCTATTAATAATGGTAACACGCTGTCCGTAATCGTTAACATTATTATCGCATCAAGGCAAATATTTAAACAAAATCAAAAAAAAAAAAATATAAAAATATATAAAAAGCGAGTATAAAAAACATTTTTCAGTCTATTTATCTGTCCCCATTCCGAGCACCTCACGGCCTCCCTTAGTCAGAGGCTCACCTTTTTACAAAGCTAGAGGCTAATATCACCTCTTCTGGGGCTTCACGGTGGAACGCGTCGCGCCTTATCGCTGCATCGATATGATAAGCCATAGTGAGCAGTAGAAAAACACGACGTTCAATCAACCGAACATTCTTATCAGTAGATCCGATGGAATGCATAACACGCGGCCAACCACACTGCACCCAATTAATCACTTCCTCCGATGACTGCGCGACTTGAGAGAGTCTCGTTTGTCGTTTTTCGTTTGTAGTTTATCGGTGGACATAAACTTATAGTTCTCGATTTTCGATATCGAATTGGTTTTGGCCGATACCCATTCAGAAAGTTTCTCTCCGCGTTCGGTATTTGTTTATCGGAGGCAATAATAGTTGGCTGGTTTACGCAACTTTTATTGCCACCTCTTTGGAGCGGGGAAATCACCTTTTAATAGGTATATCACGTTCCAATCGATAACGATCAGGTCGGACGATCGGTCTGCAAAACAACACCTTACTGCTTATCTTGATATGTTTCCTGCCTCCATGATTTGGGGGGTCAATGTGTGTAGTATATGAGGCTTTCTTGGAAAGTCGAAAAACAATGTTTGTTTGCTTGGTTTTTATTGAAAGGGAAATTGCTAATCTATGTGGCATTACTGACCACTGACGTACCTGTGATTGATGGAGGGCTTTGATAAGCCCTACGTGATTTTATCGTCTCAAGACGGTGTGGTATTATCGTGACTGATATGAGTTTATTTGACTGAGCGCACGCCAATGAGTGATACGAGGACCTTGAGACGAATGTTTTGTGGAAAACCCAAAACCTTAAATTATTTGTTTTGTCATTCGTACTAGTTATTGCAGGGCTTATATAGTTATCTGACTGTTTTATGAAAAAAGTCCCCTGCTTGAAGATACTTCCGTTTGTCTTAAGAGGTTTGAAGTACATATTACTTCATATGTGGGCGCGTAGAGTGCTTTTGTAAGTCACCCGGTCTATAGTGCATTCCTGGTTTATGACTTTTTTATGATGCCATTTTAAGCCATTCTTCTTGTTGACAGTTGTTGGGAAAAATAATTTACGACCATTAGGTAATAATGCAATGATATAACAGTAGGTTAGTTTTCTAGCATATATGTATGCATCTATTTCGAGGCTGACTAAAACAATGCACTAGATTTGCAGGTGAATCTTGCAAGCTCACGCTTTTGAATCAGTAATTATAGGTTCTGATAATAGGTTGACTGATTCGGACCCACAGAAGGGGAAAAGCGGGGTATATGCATGTGCGGCGATCGTTAAGGAAAAGCCCAGGTGAATGGTGAAGTAATGGAATATTGAAAAAAAAGTCCATAGTATGACCATTTAATCCGCGGAATGAGTCCCTCACGCAATATTAAGACATTGATCCCTGTCAGTGTTTGTAATTGGGCGGCTCTACAGTATAAAATAAGAGGTTTGTACAGTCGAAAATGAGGACTTTTTTAAAGTTTATATCTCGTAAGCTATTAAATCACTACAACATGCTAAAGTTTTATCAAAATCGGGGTGGAAGGCCCTCTTTCTAAACATTTACCAAAAAAGCTAATCAAATGCAATCAAATTTGAAGTCTAGCTTACAGAGAAGTACGGGCTTAGAGGGCTACGAATGCAGCCTTTAGCCGACATGATATGTCGAACTCTATACCTTCGAGTATGAATAATTGCAATATGCAAGTTTTAGGGCCAATAGTGCCAAAATTCAGATAATGTTTGCATTTAAAAATTCTATAAAGATTATGCTTGAACAGTATTTAAGCATTTCTTCACAGCAGGCTTAAGCATTTTTAGCCTACTCTTTTCATTTACTCTTCTCAAACCTGTTTATAGGCAGCTCTTCATAAACTATCAACCTTAACTATGAAAACCAAATAATTTATATCATAAGTCCCTGAAGGAGACACACATTTGAAATAGTTTCTTCAAAATTTTATATAAAATGGTTTCCTTTTATTTATTTTGGTTTATGACAAGAGAGTCCAAAAAAGACATACTTTTTCGGTATTTCTGCTCAATATCTGGCATTTCTTCTACAATCTTTTTAGGCATTCTATTCATTTTCAAAAAATAAAATGCGTTCATGAATCATAAGAAAAAATCTTTTCAATTTGTACAAACTACTGCACCGCTTCGCTCCACTATGCTCATTTGTTCATTTTGCGTTTCTGATTTCTATTTATATTTGTTGACTCTTTCCAACTTTTCATTTTAACATATAATTCTGATGTATTTTCCAAAGTTGTTATTGTGCCAAATTTGTGGACGCTATTTTCAAAAAAACACCTTAATTTCTTCATGATGCATGCTGATATGTGCTAAAAACTCTACAGCATCTCGTGATTTAATTAAAATGCGTTTTTACTTCCTATTTTACCATTAAAAGAAAAATAACAGCTTATTGAAGTGGGCGTGGCTGTGAACTCGCATTTAAAATATTCTGAAAAGTTATACGTGAAGTAGATTGTCAGATCTACAAGTATGGTCAGGTGTACAAAAGCTTTACATTTGTTTTAAAATTAGGAATCCAAGGGCATAACAAGATCTTGATGAGGTTTTCTTTCATTTCATCAAAAGTTTTAAAGTGGGCGTGGCATGAAAGTGATTCAACTACATATATTCCTGCCAAATAAAGTTCAAAAAGAAACTATCCCATACTATTCGTACACACTTTAATTTGCGACATTTCGGTTTAACAAAATATAAATGAAATTTATTGCATACTCCTATCAACAAGTCATTAACCTCACATAAAAGCAATAAAAAAAACTGCATGTAATACACCTCATTCCCATAAACGTATCAATTTCATTCCACAAACTAGCTTGTTATGCCATTAAGCTCAGATGCATATCGCTTGTGTTGCATTCATCGTAATAGCCATTTAAATTGATGTGTGAAAACACCTTCAATCATTGACCGCATAAAAAATACAAAAAAAAAGAATACATTTAGCGTTTAAAGAAATTTATTTAATTAAATTTTCTCAAAACAAAAAATACCGTTCCAGAGAGTTCTAGTAGGTATACAAATTTTATTTAACATTAGTATTATAACGACTTAATTAAAAAATACCACACAGTTAAAAATTGAAGAAAAAAATCACACTACTAATTGTAAAATAAATATGGACACTAAACATAAAGTAAATAAAAATAAGTATTGAACAAATAGGCAGTAATAAACAAATTAAATTTAAATGCACGTGAGGCATATGTTGCAAATTTAATTGCTTCGTGGAAAACAGTTTCCACAATGTAATTCAAGTGACACTTTCGCACTAAATTGGTCATGAACATTCATTTTACAATTCGTGGTAATGAGTTACCGAGACAATACTAATTTGTTGCAGTCATCTAAAAAAAAAATGGAAAAGTTACAAGTCATTGTCGATAGTACTTCAATGTCATACGAACGTCTTCTAAAGTGAATAAAAATTTTCACTTACTTGTGAATTTTTGTTCTGTTCTGTTTCGTTCTCGTAGGTATGATAGAACAAAAGAATGTAGAAGGTTTGGTATGAAAAATTTCAATTAAATCTCCACATTTCAATGTATCTTGATCAGTTGTAAGTAAGTCATGCTTTGCTTCATCATCCCTTGCTTATGTCTAGTTGCAAGTGAATAGACAAACTTCACTGCTTGGAAAGATTTAAGGTTTTTTTCAGCAAGTGCAATGAACATTTTCTGTATCCGAGAGCTTGACTAGCTCTGATTTCACAAAATCGCACAAATTAACAATAAGTAAAGCCTAGGCAGAGTTTTAGGGTAAACGTCGCGTCAATCTCACCAAAAATCTAACAAATTTTCAAGGGAAGGAACGTCAGCAGTTCCCCAGAAGAGCATTTTATTTCTTTTTTATAGGAAATCACTTCATAGTCGAAGATTAAAAGCTCTTAGTCTTTCTTCGACAAAATACCATGAAATGTTGAAGGTTTGCTAATACACCATTAGTATTCGTCGATTGCTCAGTTATAAGAACTTTTTAGTCTGTTCAAGGCTGGGGTAGAAGGTTAGAAGGCTTACTCTTTACTAAGTAAGTCGGTGACATGTGTAAGTCACAAATCATAATATTTTAATGAATCGTAGAGACTTTGTGGTATAATTATGGAGATCACCATTAATACACATAAAATGCATTCAAAGACTCTCTGTATTGACATGATTCTGAGCTCTTATTTCTTAACAGCATTGTGTTTTTCAAATACCTACAAAGTTTCATTCTGTTCTTTGAATCTGTTCTGTTCTGTTCTTTTATTTTCCCATTAAAATAGCAATTTTACGAAGTGGCACTAGAGTACTACAGTCGAAGAGCTGTACATCTGGTAATGAGTTTAAGAATCTGAGAGAAATAGAAGTGGGGAGAAGTGCTTATTTAAAAGAATAGGAAAGAGAATCGGTGACAGAACAGAACCTTGGGGATCACCATGTTTCATAGGAGTATATAGAGGAAAGACAGTTTTTAGGCCGTGAAAAGTTTTATTAATTCCCATTTCCACTGTCAATTACTTTAGAAAAATCAATCACAAACATTTTGCGGAGAATAGTTGACTGTTGGTTACAAAAATGAACAATTGGTATTGCAAGCGCAGAACATCCATCAACCCTGTCATACATGTACATTATGCATGTTTGCCAAAATACAGACACTCTGATTGATGTTTTTAAATAAATTCATAAAAACAATCTGAAGACAAGTTAATCAATTATACAAAATTACTTATTAAAAGTAAAAGTTATTTGACAAAATAAAGCCAGTTATTAAAAGAAACAAGTACTGTATTCAAAAAATAAAAAAACAAGTTTTTTTTTTTTGAGGAATTTTGGATTGATTAAGATTTAAATCCGAAATTAATTGATTGACCTGTCAGACTGATGTTTAAATTCGGATATTTATTTTGTTAATCTGTTGTTCTGATAATTTTATTGAAGAAATAGCTGTATTTTTGAACCTCGTGCTCATTTCTTGTGAATTGTATAATCCGGAGCAGTTTTGCCTAAATATTTGCAAACCTGCTGGAACATGTGTAAATAAAATTCGATTTTTTTTTGTATTATTCATTTTCTTAGTGGTTAAGTGTGGCAAAATAAAAGAGTTTTTCAAAAGGAACATAACAAACGCAACTTTAAACTTTTTTTTACAATCTGTCAATGTCAAAATGTCAGGCAAAGTCTACACCAAATTATTAAAAATTACTACCGAAATTCTCAGTCGATAGTCCCAGCTTTAAGAGTACTTGTTCCAATTTTCTGTTGTAATACTGGTCCCATGAAACAAGGTCTATAATAGATAAATTCGAGTCAACATTGGACAGCAACAAACCCACATGTGCTGCAAGGGACTCCATTGCATCTACAAAAAGTGACCATGTGTCGCGGATTTCATGCCTTGAACCATGTGACGGTCAATGGTTTTCGCTATCGGGACAATTTTTTTAGCATACTACCGTGATATGTGGTTCCTAGCAAATGGTGCCACATTCTCCAAAGCTCAAACAATTGATATTTTGAAGGCGAAGTTCGGTATCGTGTGGTTTCGAGAAATTGGACGAATGGCAACCTTACCCATGGAGTTTATTTTTATGGGTTACGTTAAGTCGTTAGTTTATGCCAATAAGCCAACAACGTAAAGGAGCTCAGGAACTACATCAAACGCGAAGATGCCAATGGTATGGAACGTGCTTGCTGTGGTCATATGAACTACTACTACACCAGGAATAAATTTGAGTCCCATATCTCAATTACTCTGTATTTCATTTAAATGCAAAATTGTCATGTCCTTATTGAAAACCCTTTAAATGCCGCAAAAAAGGTGAACGAGTAACCTCTTAAGTTACTAACGTGGGCCTACAGAAGCTGGACATCTACAAGCACTTGGAAAGTCCTCATAAATATGGCTACTGTAACCCGATATTACTAACTGGTTCAGGGGGCCAAAAACACGTATATTAAAACTTCTGTTAAAACTTCAGTACTAGTGTTTATTGCATCCAAATTAGACAACATGTGTGAACATAGTTTCTAGAAGGTGTACCGAAATTTACACCAGCTATCTGCGTAATTTTGATACCTAAATGAGCGAAATCTATCAGTAACTTACTATCTTACTGCTTTCGCTATAGCACCTTTTCTAGCCAGCTAGGGTTGCAAAAGATCAATTTAGACGTTTCCACGTCAAAATAGGAGAAGATGCAATAAAACAGCTGTCACATACACGCTGAGTGGTTTGTGGTTGCAACGCAAACAGGTGTTGCTCTTTCGTGTCGAGAAATTTGGCTGATGAGGCAAAAATACTTCCTCGACTCTACATATGCGTTTCTACTGCCGATAAGTGCTAATTTCTCGTCACCGTTGCCGATCTATATACATGCCAATTCCCATTAGAGATGGCCTGCTAATTATAGCAGCTTCTCTCCGAAGCGCACTGAAAACTGGGACACTGTTGTGTTTTGTTGACCTTGATCTTTCAAACCAGTTAAGCAAACAATTCATAAAGGAAAGGATGCAGATTTATACGAACGACACGCGCCCCTGGAAGTCAATATTTACATAATTATACTCTCAACAAAAAAATGTCCTTGCTACCGAGCAGTAAATATTTAAAATTTCGAAAGTAGCACCATGTCACCTCGACCTTGCTTCTTGCAGCAATATCAATAAAAAAAATCACAGAATCTCTTGTACCACGAAACCAACGTTGAGTCAAGGACACCCACCTTTTCCGTGAAACATTTTCCACCGAACTACATTACTACTAAGTAGTAGCTGGCAATGTAGCAATACTCTCTGTCGCAAAACAATTAGTGTTTGTTAGTTCTGAAAGGAGATTCGTCCTTGCGGCACGGTATGCCACCGACTGTCAACTACTGCCGGATCGCATCGAACGTTAGGGCGTTGATTTTCTTCTTTTTTTTCGTCGATCGTGTCAAATTATGTGTCGTAAATTTATAAACAAGGACATTGCGGCACAATAGATCACCCCCATTGAGAGTGTTTTGGAAAGATTTACCAACATCCATGGCCAGTGTGTCGTGTCATGCGGAGAGCGCACCTAACCGATTTCCCTAATGGGAAGCCTATCTAAACGGTTTATAGTGTGACGACACTGATACCAAACATTCAATGCAGTTTAACATCTTCACGGATAAATTTTGATACAGGATGTTAGCCAGGGTATATCGGTAGGTAGAGATATGGATTCCGTGCAATTAACACATGGCTGGTCAATGTATAACCAAATCATAAACTCAAAGGAGTAGAGGCAGAGGGAGAGAATAAAAAAAGTAAAAAGGAGAAAATCCTCAATAAAACGATTATCTCGAGTAGATGTGTTTAACATTCCACACTCGGTCATATAACCGTGATGGGTTCTTAAGGAACAATGCCAACACCACCACCACCACCACCGCGGCGGCGGCCGGCGGCGGCGCGGTTTGTTGGCATAATTTATTGCAGAATCCATTTCGCACTAATTTGAGATTTAATGATTGTTTATGTTGGCCGTTATTGGTGTTGTTGTTGTGACAGAAATAAAATAAAAGAATCCATAAGATCGCTAAGTGATTAATAGTCACGGGGGGGTCAGAATTCGAAAAGACAAAGCAACAAGAAATCAATTTGTGGGTGTAGATTGTGGCACGCCATCCATCCAGGTTGGTTTGTAGTCAATTACTCACCTTTTCACATTTCGTGATTAATTGCTACACCAATCCGAGAGGACACTATGCGCGGACTAAGTTGAGCTTTTGACGCGCCAGACACGAAGCCACACTAACAATGCTCAGTCGGTAACACGGAATGAAATACAAAAAAAAAAATCCGAAATGAAGAACAACATTCAAACGCTACCCAGCATCGCGCATGCATGATGCATGAGACCTTGTGTCCACTTACTGTCAGTCTAGATTAATTCGTGTAATTAATTAGAACATAATACAGTACGAGCAGTGAGATATGCAGGAGATCAGGTAAATTCCTTCTTAATCCATTGGGTTGTGTTTTTTTTCTTCTTGATTCTGTTGGTTTTGTTTTGTTTTGCTCCTTTCACGTGGCTTTCTTCATTGTGTCTCAGTGGTTCGGTTCGGCTTGGCAGATGACGGTGATGATGAAGATGAACCAATATTACCGCGATGATGATGACGACGACGACGATGATGATGATAAAGATGATGATGCCACTTGACACTTGATGAAATTTTTAGGTTTTATTGTTTATTGGACGCGACAGCGCCACCGCCCGCTCGATCATGTGTCTATTTTGACGTTGTTGTGGCAGCAGTCAATCTTGGGTATAGGGCAAGTAGGGTTTGTTAGCGTTTTGTTCTGAACTGGTTTTCATCGGAGTTTTTTTTTGAACTGGATAGTCTCTATAGGAATATCCGTGTTGGTCTAGGATTATAAGCATTTATATCATTTACTGCACATAAATTGGATGCTTGTAGCGGATTTCGAAGCACTGGGTGACATATATCCCAATGAGGCATACTCAGAGACATGCCTTACAAATTGATACTTAAATGAATAATATCGATTAGCAACTTCCTTTCTTACGATGGTTTAAAGTGTCTGCCTATTTTCGTTACACAACTTTGCTTAGCCTGTAACGCTACCAATACACGGAATACACTGAAAGACATGATTCTGATGCTGATTCTAGTCCTTGTTTCATTTAGAATGTATTACCGAGTGAAAGATGTTGACTCTTTGGGGACAATCTCTAAGAATGAGAGTCGATTCTATTGTATTTATTTGATACTTGGTCCTTATGTCAAGATCAGACCGCCACAAGTTTCGCTGAACTAAGTGCAGAAACTTCAAACGTATTTTTCATTTTTACCTTCTAGATGATACATTCTTCATTATAGTTCCTTCGAAGTTTTTTAGTCTACCACTCTCAAACAATGAAGGATTATTCAGATTTCGTCCCTGTTTTCGTTTGCTTATCTCCTGAATACTACTTTCTAGTTTTGAAGGGCACTGTGGTATCGATGTAGCTAAGTATATTTAGACTTTCGCTATCGAAGAAGTCAGACATTTCATCTTAACTGACATGACTTTATGCCAGTTTCCGTTGAGATTGATTAGACTGTGTATAATTATGAGTAGACTGTTCTAGTTTATACTAGCATTGCTCTGAAGGTTGGTATTTCAAAGAGTTGTTTACCAAGTTGGTAGGTCGTTATAGCTCCAATAATCATCAACTCCATTCCCTGATCCTCCGACTATTAAAAAAAAAACCTTGAACCTTTGAAGGACAAATAAATAAAATTGAAAACTGAAATAATCTAGAACCAAGCCACATTGAGTTTGAAAAAAAAATCATCAACAATTGAATCGGAGTGAGCGACTCTTCAAATTAGATTGGCTAAAGCGGTGCAGCGGGATTGCAGAAAGAACTTTGTGGTACTTCACACGAAGTTTTCAATGCATTCAGTCCTTGAAGTTTTCTGTACATCACGAACCGTACCAACTCTGTTGTAGGGTTTTTGAGCTTTTTTTTCACACCTTCCTTTGATGATTAGTAATACTTATAGTTGATGCTTAAACGGATGACCACATCAACGAGTTAATCTACCTAAACATTAAAAGTATGGTGCACAATACTCCCTCTTGTGGTCATCCACTTTGTGCATTCATTCGATTGATGGTTCCTTGCGACGTTTTAGTCTCAGATGCCCTTGTGTTTAGTGTGGGAAATCAAGAGACTTAGCTTCGCCATGAACTGTTTCCTTTGATTGATATAGAATAGTCTCAAAGGATCTGAGTCTTGACAGCCTAGCTCCTTCTTGTTTTCTATTAAACAATGTAGAGAACCGTACTGCAATCTCCAGCGTCCTAGGAGCTGATAAGAACACTTTTAGAATGAATATTGCTTTCGTTCTATCCAATGGGAACACATTCTAGTGATGACAAAGTCAATGAACTGTATGTATACGATTGCATCATAGAGCTCTAGAATGTGTCTATCGAAACGGGAACAAGGCCCTAGCTTCACCTTATGTTTTCTAATTCGTTTTGATGGAATCGTAACCCAATCCATGCACTAATTTTCCACGCAATTCACAATCTACTGCTAAAAATAAAACCAGTCAATTCGTGGCACTAATCTGAGACCAAAGGATATATTTACACACCCATGTGGGTATCAATATCACACGCGGAATGTCCGAATTCGATATCTCTCTAGCGTTTTGCGCAAAATCAATATTATTTCTCTTCTCTCCAACTGTGCGCCTTTAATCGAAATGCGATAGACATGATGATAGTTTTGCGCAGGGGTATTATGTGCGCCGCCGTTCCGCCATGTTCCCACGGCCCCATGCATTTCTAGTAAATCAAAACAAAACCACAAATCCAACATGACATCATTCACAACCGCCGACGTCTTCGCCATCGATGAAGAAGAAAAAGAAGAAGAAGTCGATCAGTGTGACGATGACAAAGGTGCTGCTGCTGATCCTTCTCAATGGGAGAAGTGAAGAAAATCCTCTTCGGCCGAATTAATTCCTTTCCTAATAGAGGATCTTCCCCTATACGCGTATATGTATGCCAACCACGGGACAGATCGAATTACAATTGATGAAATGTTTTGTGCGATGTTTAACATGATAATACTACTGGAGTGGAGATGGTCAGTAATCATCAGCGTCATCATCCCCACATCACAAAACAAAAAGGGAAATCACTTAGAAAAAAAAAACAAAAGGATTATCATCCACCACTGGGTGCTGGGTGCTGGGTGCTGGGTGCGAGATAAGGGATCCATTAGGGAAAGGAGCCCCAGGTCTCCTTATTTTTGTTTATTAAATCATTAATACGAAATTCATTATGATTACGAGAGTGAACAAACACCAGTGTCACGACACCATGGTATTAAGATGAAGGCGCTTCAGTATCGCAGCTTTTGTAGATAAGATTTGGAACGCTTGGAGCGTTCGTTTCTTTTTTTTTTTTTTTGAAGGAATTCGTTGGTTGCTTGGGCAAAGTGATATCAAAGAGGATTAGACCGTCGAAAAGTTAGTCATCGGTGTGATTTTCGCAGCAGATATGTAGTTGGGGGTCTATCAGCAATTAAGACCCCATTTTGAGTGCATTCCTTGGTTATCGGCGGAAGGTGGTGTTCGCGTGCGATTTTACTTCAATAAACTTCAGGTATTTGCGCGAAGATTATGGACTGTTCACTTTCAGTCGTGTGGTTGGATGACTTTTTAGCTATGCCAGGGTTGATATGTGGTACTTAAATTTATTGACGGTTTATCGGTTCGCACGCATGACATGGACTCATGATATATAACTATGACCATATCTTACTACAGGGTAAGGAAGTGATTCAGACCCAAAACGTGGCCTCCGTGGTATTGGTATAAATTTTAGAATGGTTCTGAAGTAAGGGCTACTGTCCCGGTTGGGCATAGGTTTGAGGAGTCGTTGCATTTATCGTTGGTGGATCGCAAAGAGGTTGAACGTCTCAGACATAAACACAGAGGTGCAATTATTTGGAAATTTGGTGTACTTTGAAGCTATTTGGTAGCGTTTCAAAGTTTTTATGGTAGTGGTAGTGTCGAAGGGTTTGATATACCCTTATTACTATTTCCAAAGGTCTACCAGGTCTTCAGCTCAAAGATCTGATGCTTAAGTTAGTTGCTGTTGCTTTCTTCACCAATTGGTTGATGAGTTCTCCAATCCTTTTAGTAGACACCTCTTCTAGTTCGTCAACGAAGGGCTTGCACATTCAGTCTGATCCTCTCTAGGGTCGGACATTTGGAAAGCAAGTGAGTTAGAGACTCTTTCTCGTCATTATCTCCTTACATAGCTTAGCTTAGGGTTGGATGCAATCAGACTCTGAGCCTGGATCGGGCTGTAATCAAATCTTCACGATCAAGGGTCCGGTACTGGTGTTTTAGTACTTCTTAGGAAAGCATGTACTTATTTTTCAAGGATCTCAGTCAATCTGTGCTTAACCGTTGCGAAATAGTTCGAAAATGCGAAAACTGCTTGAAATCGGTCGAAAGGTTGAATGAGTCTTGTCTGACTCCAAGGTCATAAGCAAGTCTTAGAGGATGATTTCTCAGGACCTGAGCCTACATATTATTGGAGTTCTTACAGGACACCTTCCTTTCACTAGGCTTCTGAAAAGGGTGACGATAATTTCCTTTGTTATTATCTTGCTTTTGCTCCGATCAGGTGGCAGGTCTTCGTTGCAGGAGTCCTGTTTAAAGTTTAAGTATTATCTCCAGGAATACTGAGATTTCAAATAAAATGGAGAAGTTGCCTTGAATCCGTTTGTACTAATTGTGAACCTCAAGGGCACTTTCCGAGAAGATTTTACAGCTCTCTGTTCAGCCTTTAAAGCACGTGATGGCTCATAGTATATCTAAATTGATAAAAGGTACCTACCTGGCGCAATAGTTTCGTAGAACCCATGGCCTAGCTTCCTATATAGCTTTTTGTGAAATACGTGCTTTTATTCCAGACAACACACATATTCGTAAAGCATATCTGCGTAGAACTGGGTTAAGTAAGCTGGATTATGTCACAGTTCTTAAAATTGCACCAAAAAGACTCCACAACTTGATCTGTTGCAAGGACAACTTGGTGTAACGCACATTGTTTTCCTTCCTACTATCCAAGCCAAGAGAGAGAACAAAAAAAAAAAAAAAACTCCCTAAGCCCATACACCGGATACCACTTTGCGACTCTAATTGTTGTTCAACCACACAGTCAAACAACAACCACCCTCGGGAAATGATTGCGCGTTGCCTGCTCTCTATCGGTAATCCGATATCTTGCACCTGTTATCCCTGTGTTATTACGAAATAACAACCCCTAACCATCAATCACCACCAGACCCACTCTCACTCTCTCTCTCTCTCTCTCGCTTTTTGTCGATCGGTAATTACACGGTGTAATTCATTCATAATTGGGAATCACAAGGATAAGAAGGTATCGGATTCGCCACCGCACTAGTAGACCTCCCGACGTTAGATCGATTAAATTCGATTTTGTTCTGTTGTTGAGTTTGCATTCTTCCTTGTGGTTCGATTTTTACTTGTTTTTTTTTGCATACTTTTCGAATCGATTTAATCGACTGACTAAACAAGTGACAACGATGTCGATGAAGACAATAGCGAAATCGATATCTTATATTCTTTGTGGCTGTGATTTTTATCGAAAAGGGAAATCTTACAACTGAGGAAGTGCCCTATTCGACCGGCGCACCGACCACAAAAAAAAAAAAAAAAACCATCGATAACTACAAAACACCCATTGAAGAGTAATCCAAAAAAAAATCGTACATAGTACATTAACACTAAATGTCGGTTCCGTTTGGCGTGTAAGACGATCGTGTGGAAGGAACTTAAAACCGTCTCCACTCAGCCGACGAAGGGGGACGCAGAAAAGAAACGAAATCAATCAGCAATGTCATTGATCGATTGAAGCTTTGTAGGGCAGTAGAGTCGTGTCCTATTTGCATCCGCTTCTGGAACATTGCGTGGGACGACGCCGACTACGATGATGATGATGATGAATCCCAGAGCCCAGATAACCTAGCTCAGTGAAATAGCTCACCAGTGAGATAATGATTATAAATTATTTTTATTTCTCGATTCGATGTATCGCTTATCTGTCGTGTGTCTCTGCAGATTGATTTTGGTTTTCGTTTTGCGTTAGCGCTACCAACTCCCTGACTCACTGCGCAGGTTGTTGTTGGTGGCATTTTTCGTATTTATTATTATTATTTTTTTTTTTTCTTGGGCTACAACATCGAAAGTGTTAAAATTTTTATGAATCATCAATTTATTATTTATCGCAAAACGGCTTGAATATTTATTGGGGCCGCGGCCGCCATGTATTACGTCCGCCATAGTTTTATAGTTTGTTTAACGATTGCGAATTATTGTCGTGTGAAAAAACGTGCGGTGTTTGTTTATGTTTTCTTTTATTGTAATTAAATAATCAAACATTTGAGTACCAGTTGTGCAAATGTGCACTTATTTGCTTTGGAAGTGAGCAATGTTTAGGGGTTTTCTTGGAAGCACTATGGGTAGGCTTGTTAATTATTTGCCGGGGCGAGCGCACGATTTCGCCGATTTGTGGATAAACTCTGGCCTGTAATTAACACCTTTTTTGAATGGAAATGATTTACCTGCGATCTACATTGTGATTCTGGCCAATAAGTGACATCAATCGGAGCTTAGAGCGTCGTGTGCAATAGGATGACTTGCGGACAAGTTAGTGTTTACTAGTGACTTTGTAGTCGATATCGATTGTGTAATGTGCGATGGGTTTATGATAATATTTGGCTTTTTGATTCGTACTGTAAGAAGTGATACATACTTATGTGCGATCAGGGTAAAAATATCTCAAGTGATTAGCAGTTATGACGATTTGCTCGGTGAGCTGTTCTAAATGGGTTTTAGCTGAAATATGCGTAATTTTGGATCTGTCATGCCTGACCTTGCCTGAAATTCTGAAAACATGAATGGCCTCTGATGATTTTTGACAAAACAAACCAAATTCCTCTATCCACACTACAGCAAAACATCAATATTTTACCAAGTTCTGATTATGACCCGATTTCGATGTCCGAGATGGGTAGGGGAACTTTCTTCTGTGCGCAATTCAAGTCCAAAATGTAACTGCAGACAGATTTAGGGTATTCTACTAACCTACTCTTATGGCATTCCGGAAGAATATCTGATTTCTTGTGCTTGGTAGATGTTCTATTAGATACTAACGTTTAGGACACACCCTCCACCAGTATGCTGACTGGAAGAGATATTGTCTGCTGGTGCTAGTGATGTAGCGGAGTAAGAAGCCCACTATAAGTGTAAGGGAAGTGAGGAATTCAAGCACATAAATAAAGACTACTTAGGCACTTACAGTGCCGTTAAATCGGACTTACTCCAGGCAAATGCGTTCCTAGTTGCCCTCGCTCGAACTGAACTGATTATGGATGTGCTTGCTGCTGGCTGTAGTAAAACCATAAGCTATGTTGAGATATCCTTTTCATTTAGATATCATCTTGAAATCCTACGATTCTAGATCCATCCGTTTCACTCTACAAGCTTCTACAGACAGCTGGGTTGAAATGTGGAATTCTTTGAAACTATTCTGCCATAAACCGTTCCAACGGAAATGTTGTAAATAAGGACCTTCCAAAGCTAAATATTGAAAACTATTGGTTTTATATAAAAAAAAACCCGCTGGTGCACCTTTTTCTATAAAAGACCACACACTCCGACTCAAACTTTTGTATGATCAAGTTTGTGAACTAGAGTCAGAGTCGATATTTGAAACTTAAGCTTTATGACTGCTAATCACTCTTCTAAACTGGGATTTGTCAGTATTGTTAGCCATGCACCAGCTACTACCAATCCAAAACTAGGTTTTCTAGAGTCTCTGAGGTTTGTCGAGGAAGTGCTGAAGGATTAGTAGGAAGTTAAGCTCTCTTAATTGGGAACGAAGAAGGAAGGTTGGCGTCCTAACCTGATTGACGTGGTTTTCAATTTTTTCAAGAGATCTTGTAAATCAAAGTGTAAAATCTGGTCCACAAGACAATCCACATTTTTGGTGACAGCTGCAGCGAAACGATGTTCGTGTGGTTGAATGGTTCGTCCTCCATTGAAACACACACTGACTTGGTATGAAAACTGCGGCTTCGGTGTCCTCTATACAGTGCCGATGTTCGCTAATTAGGTCAATCTTGTAAAGCCTGTTTCAACCTACATGTCTTCCATATACATATAAGTAAATGAATTCGCCTGCTACAAGGCATATTAAGACCAACATGACCACAAAAAAAAGTACACTCTATCCTCCTTTCATTGTTGAGTCCCGAATTTTAGGAAGCCTCACTCAAATTAACCACAGAGGGCTTGTCCGGGGAATTCTCTGCAAAACTCAAACAGTAGTCCTCTTCTCTTGTCTCCCTGAATGGAAATCGATAAATTTAAAAAGAATACCTCTATCCTTCGAGCACAATAGCGTGTGTTTCCTCTCTAAAGGGTTAGCCATCTATGAATGTCCATCTATATACCAAACAACAGTATCTGCAAGTCTGCAAAAGTCAAAATAAAAGGGCACACATTTCGCATTGCATTGTTTGGAAATTTTCACAGAAAATGTATCTTTCTTCTCGAGAATGTTGCAAAATGATTAATGGTGGCATACCTTGTGTGCATAATCACTGACAACAAAGCCACTTTCCATCGGGATCCATCAGCATCAACTGATGTAGCATTAATTGAACCATAATTCGTATAAATAAATGCGATTAAAATAAACTGCATAATTGTTACAGCATGCCGAGTAAAAAAGTGATCTTGTGATCCTGGTTGGTACTTATGGCTGATGATGATGATAATGGTGATGAGTAGAGAATAAAGTACAATTACACCGGACTCACGCAATTTAAATCGATGATAGGCGTGCGATCCTTTGGGATATGACGAAAATTATTGCACTTAGCCGAGAGTTTAATTGTTCAAGTAGAACGGCGATGCAAACAGACCCAAGGTGTCCATTAAAACCGTTTGTACAAATATCGAATTAAATACTAATGTACCTCAACGTGTGCACTGATGCTCCTCTCTTTCGAGAGATGATGGGAATGACGGTTGATCTTGTAACGCTGCTGCTGCTGCTGCTGCTGCTGCTGCTTTTGCTGGTGATGGCTGCTGTTGGCTGTTGCCTGATGATGATGTTGATGTTGATGATGAGTGACCAATATCAATATTGGTAATTCATTTGCAAGTGACTATAAGTGAGCGCATGTTAATTTTTGTGCATTTTGTCCGTTCTTGGTATTGTAGTCGTATGTATGCCCGTTCTTTGGTAAATATTGATACATTAATGTTTTTCTCTTGCTTCTTTGGTTTCATCTTCTTCTTCTGGCTTATTCCGACTTTATGTGACTGTGTTTTAGCAGACAGAAAATTAAACAATTTAACACTTTTGTCGATCAACTAATGAAGGTAACACCAGCAATGATGATGATGATGGAGGTGATGATCGCTAAATGATGAGTGTGATGCTGCATTCCATTTGGTTTTATGTAAGTAAGGCGGCATTTGTCTTGTATTTATGAGGGATTACTGCATTTCAATGTGTCAAAATAGGTGGTGCACAACCTGTAGCACGAGGACGGTTGACATTTGCTCTTGATAGACCATCCTCCTCATCTCTCATAAAAAAAAAAACTTTTCTTGCTGATGATGAAGTGTATGAGTTAAGCCCATTTCTCTGTAACTCAAGAACAGCACAGCACACCGTGTGGTGATTTATTTTTATTCCAACGTCAAAGTAGGTCGTAATGATTAATTATCCAACAAGTTTTGCAAATATTTTTAAACTTACAAGTCACCTAATGGAACCTAAAAATAGAAACATATTTGCTGCGATGACAGCTTAATTAGCCTTGTCATTCAAGGCGAACGCATGTTCTTATCAATTCTGTTGTTTTTTTTTTTTTTTGTGAAGACGTTCGATTGATGACTTAAGGGGAAATAAGCCCTAGAAAACCTGTAAATGGTTTGATAAAGGGTAATAAATGGTAATAAATTAGAATGGGAATTGTGTGGAAAAGAATATAAAAGGGAGGTTAAGGTTATGAAGTTTAATCTTCGAACGTTTTCGTTCCATTGACAGTTGTGGGATTTATTACTAGTTATAGCTCAACAGTTTTGAAACTTACTGTGGCAAGATGGTGAGTAACGTGAACTTTGCTAAATTATAAGTATACCTCTGTTATATTCTGTGGCATACTTAAGAGCTTGTTAACACAGGAATGCCGAACAGTCTGAACAATTCTGCGTATTGTTTGAATGACAGCGATTGACATTTCCAAAAGTCAAAAAAAATCCAGGAAATTTCAAAGATCCCATTCACATTGGTTTGACGGACTGGATTTTTTCGACATTCGCGTGTTTTGTCTGAACACTTTCACGGATTTTTTTTTTTAAGTAATAGTGGGTGGCGCCAAATGAATTTGATTAGGTTTGAACAAAAAATTCTTTTTACAAGAAAGTTATAGCTTTTCACAAATTGATTTACTGTCGCATTTCTATTGTTTACTTTGTGAATTTCCCAGCTTTTAATTTATCTTTTCACCCTTTTGTCGAGTGACAGCTATTGACATTTCCAAACGTCAAAAAAATCCAGACATGTTGATTGCTGTAACATGTCTCTTCTCCGCTTGCCCCCTCGTCAGTAAACTGAACAAGTTCTAAGAAGTTCGACGAACATATGCCAGGTTCTCTTTGATTATGCTTTGTCTAGACAGAATGTCAAACATTTAACTTTGTCGATGTCAAACAATAAATTTGTTTCATATTTAAAGCTATTTAACACCAATGGAGTACTCGTATCAAACGAACAGTGTTCTTGGACGTAAGGTGATTTTCTGCATTACTTCGACAAACTGGCAGGCATTAGTAGGTCGAACTTTGTTTAATTTGGGAGCACTGTTGATTGTACCTTCAGATCAGGGGAAATGACAGCAAGTTGTCAGAACTTTTCGAAATGGAAATGAGCACTTTTCGGTGTTTGAATCTCTGTGTACTATTCTACTTGGAACTTATGATTTATTTACTTCTCAGCTATATTTCCAAAAAACATACGCAGTTCATACAAAAGCCATTTTAGGAGCCATAGGAGGGAGGTTGAAATAAGTTGTATTTCACTCGAATTTTGTTGAGGAAATGAGAAAATGTTGATAGTGGACTTTCAGAACGACTAACACGTTGCTAAAGTCTTTGATTTTCTGATTTTTCTCTGGTGAGGCATCAATACGAAAAGGAACGATGTGATTGTTAAGTAAAATCCTAGATTTTGGATGTTTCATTTGTGTCAGAACTAAGTGATCTGAAAAATGTCTTGATATCTCATCCTTAAAGAGTGTGACACTGCGGCTTCCATTCTGAGATTTTGTTTATAAAATAAACCTACATATGTACTCTGAACAGTGTCGAAAGTCCCTTGAATTCTCTGGTAGAGGTAGACTACGTTTTTAAGAGTATGTACCAGCCAACCAAACATCAACCTTAACGCCTTAGTAGTCTTCCTCAAATGTCAGTATTGGTTAGGACTTTTTCGGTCGAGATGAGAAAACGGCACCAAGGTCACACTGTCCTGGGCCAGTCCCTAAATCCTTTTAGGGTTGCTTTTTAGCAAAGGGTTTACCTACTCATAATATGTTTAACACTCAGGTAACATCCTTTGTAAAGTTCTTTCAACGAAGATAAACGAGACAAAAAAAAAACGTTTGAGCGCCCCACACTAAAGTACATAAAAGAAATTTCCCCCGAATTGGTCAAACGATGAAGGCGGCATTCCGCCGACACTTCTTCAGTGCATTGCGTGCAAGCATACATATGACAAATATTTACTCCGAATAAATACAAAAAGAGAATACCCCAAAAAATAATACCCAACACACAATGCACACATGGATGGATGGATGGACACGTTTGTTTTAGTTTTACTCTTTTCTCTTATTAAAAAACATATATTTCGAAAATCCAAACGAGAGAGAGAGTGCCTTCGCCTGCGAGTTGTGCCTTAGTTTGGCCTTAATGCGGCATCATTATAGTGATTATCACCGTCCACCACGATTATCATCTATCTATCTGTGTATATCTACCCATTGAAAGCGTCAGATCACTTGTTGCGCCTTTTAACAGAATAAATTGATGTTGTTTTCATTTCGTCTATTTGCATAGAGTCTAGAGTGAGGAATCTGTGTTGCTGAGATTAGTTTGTTCTCGCAATCAGCCACCACCACCAACCACCGCTGGCCATCATCGACCACCACACACGCCGAAAGGAGTAAACAAATATTAATCCTTGTTCAACATGAGGCAGAGAATGAATGTGTTATTTTGTTGTCTTTTCCCATTCTATAGCCATTGCCGCGTAAATTCAATCAACGCAAAGAATTCATGAAATACCAAAGGATAAGTGCCGCTTCTGGTGGTGCCCACAGGATTTTACCTTTCTCCTATTTGGGACAAAATAACAAGAAAAAAAAAAAAATAAAAAATTTGAACATTGTAGGCGATGCCAAAATAACAACATTTGGGCGCAAAACGATACCAATTATCTACGGAGATCGATGCATTTTCACTTAACCACTGACAGAGAAAGGAAATCAGATTTTCACGGCTGCCAATTTGATGTAACGAATACGACTCCTTTTTTTTTGCAAAAAAAAAAAAAAAGAACAAAATATCTGACCCTTGATGGAAATCTATATGTTTTCCCAAAAGATACCACCGCAACAATTGTTGTGATGCAGAGGGAACCCGCCTACCGTAAAATTGATTACCTTAAATTTCCACAAAACATTTGGACAGCATTTTGGTAGTTATTTTCTTTTTGTTTTGCCCTTCGGTTCGATGTGAGGTCTTGAGAACAACCGAAAATGTGCAAAATCAAAATTCAATTATGATTGGGAACACGATGAAACTAGTTCCTCTTGGTCTTCCTCCATCGATGCTCTTTTGGAACTTTTTCTTTTATTTTCTTGTTGGATGTTTTTTCTTGTTGTTTTTTTGGTGGAAAACCAGTTTCTTGGAAATTATAAATTATAAGGGCCACGCCTACATGTGCGCGCCGTGTGCGTGTGTGTTGAGAGAGAGGTGGAGTTTGGCGGCAACCCCCAGTCATTGAATTTGAATTAGACTTAAGCTCCGATTGATTGTTATTTGCTTTTTTGTTGATTAATTATTTAACTTTTACAGCGCTGCAAGGAGAAACTTAACACACTGGCCGTGTCTGTGATGAATCAATGGCCAGGGGTACGACTGCGGGTAATAGAAAGCTGGGATGAGGATAATCAGCATGGTCCCGAATCGTTGCACTATGAAGGACGTGCTGTCGATATCACAATATCAGATCATGACCGATCAAAATATGGAATGCTGGCCAGGCTGGCCGTGGAGGCTGGCTTCGATTGGGTCTACTACGAGAGTCGAACGCACATTCATTGCTCAGTGAAATCGGGTAGGTGCATTATAACATTAAATCAAATTCACACACAGGCGCAAGAACATAATCGTCTCAAAATGGTAGCAATCAGCCAACAAGATCAGTTTTGCAATCCTTGCATGCATGCAATTCAAACTGCTTCTCATCGGGTTCAGCTGAAACAAAAGAGTTGAACTGCAAACTGGAATCTTCAATTGAATCTCTGTTTGCTCTTGGATTCGTTTTGTACGCTACGCTGTCCATTGTTGACGTGCTTTAATTAAAATTAACAGTAATTTCCAGGAATATTAATATGTGCACACACAGTCGTGGTATTCCTCTTGTCTCGTATCAGATTTTCTCCCCAAAATTGAATTTATATACATATTTCTCGCGTGCTCGTTGTCTTATTCGCCGTGTTGCCTCCATCGGTATATGAATATAGTATACCAGCCCAGACCAGGGAGAGGTGGTTGCTGCTGCTGCTGCTGCTGCTGGTGCTGTTCTCGTCTTCTCTCTGTCTCCCATAGTGATGCTGGTGCCATTTTAAATTCCATTGAAACGATTTTAAATCAGGTTTCCTTTTGTTTCAGAAGACATCATCAAGATGCGCTTCTTCTAAGCTTCTTCCTCTCTACGGTTTCTGTCTTTTTTTTCTCCATTTACTCTTTTTTTTCTTTTTTGCTCTCCCTCTACGCTTCCATCCAGCGGAGTACACTCCGTTGAAGCGCGGAGGCGGCAGCATAGCCCAGCGCCAATGCATCAGACTCGCGCTTTGTATAAGAGGAAAATCATGTCTATAAAAATATCTTCGAAAGAAATTGTGTATTTTATACCACATATACATGTTTTTATATATGTACTACTACTACTCGTCGAAGATACAAAAGAAAAAGACTCTATAAACCACATACAGGCAGACTTTTAAGATCCGAAATATACAAAAACAAAAAAAAAAAAAAGGAAAAGAAACCGAAAAACATTGACGAAGACCGAAGAAAACCGAAACCTTTGGGAATATGTTCATACACATGCCTGAGTTGTAGTATATAGGTACATAAGTTGTGATCGCGGTGAAACCGATCGATACGTGTGGATCGAATCGAATCCCATGCATGAGTCTAATATTGATGATGATGATGATGATGACGATGATGGCGATGGTCGTTTTAAAGTTCAACGAATGCTTAACCTGCGGCTTTTAGAATAGCCATCTTTTTTTCCCTTTTTTTTCTTCTTTTTTGCTGCGCAAAAGTTTTTGTTTCCTTTTTGTTTCTGTCGATTGGCGAGCCGCCTAATAAATGTACTTTCCCCCTTCTAAGAGTATTAAAGTATTGATCCAAGAAATACATTTGTAATTTTTAAAATTTGCCTTCATATTTCGATACGAAATTGGTCTTTTTGTACTGTTAAACCACATCAAATAAATGGAAGATCCAGGACTCTGGAAGGTTGCACTAGAGACTTGACCGTTTGAAAATATATTTTGGCAAATTTCAAGCTAAAGGGAGATAGATTTTTACTGAAACGCGTCTGTATGAGATGTATTTAGTTTATCTTGTATTCTTATTGACATTCGATTCTTCTAACTGACGCCTGGAAGCAATTATGATATGGCTTCGAAGTTGCAAGTATATGTATTTCAAATAAAATTTACCAAAACATAACCATTCCAATGACCTACACGACATGGTTAAAAGTGATCTCTTCACACCACATTCAATTTCTCCGATCAATAGGGCGTTAACCGTTCGAATGAATGAAGAACACTGTCCCATTGGAGAGGCCATTTTCAAGTTGTTTTGAACAATTTTACGACCAAACAGAAATCCTCCATAGCAATAAACTTTCAAAGAAGGACCAATGAAGGTTATTCCAGTAAATGTAGATAAATGCCAGCGGATAACAAATCGATTTGGGTAAACTAAAAGGGTCAACGAAGAAATCGATCGACATTGCTTGTGGATGTAGGGAAATAATTTCACGGTGTTCGAGTTTATAGCCAAACATGTACTAATCCAGGAAGGAAAATGTTGGTTTTAATGAATATCTTGCATATTTAAAATGAATCAGATTAGACTGCAAAAAGTCGATGCTTTGAAGCATCTGTATGCAGTTTATCTAAATCCAGTCACTAGTACTACAGTGCTACAGCATAGACTAGATCAATCCCTATGTTTGGCAGAATTTTTTAGTCAATCGTACATGATATAGTATGTCGTTGTTTAACCGCTTTACTGTGCCCACATATCTGTGGTTATACTGAGAAAAAAGTAGACGATGGTGGGTTTGTCGCACCATAGTTAAGTAGGGCACATTGGTGTCCTTATCGAGACCGTCTGCATAGGTTTCTCTTCGACTAAATGTGGCCTGTACACCATCATGCTCCAAAACGTGTTTGGAAACATATCTGAAATTCCTCCTCATTGTTTCCTTATTTAGTGTTTAAGGTTGAAAAGCACCAAGAACTGTGCTCTGATTCTGTGATCTGTAGGCCTCCTAGTCGAAGATTTTTCAGTGAGTTAGGATATACATACATAGATATTTCAAGTACTTCTCTGCACCATGTTCTGTTTGACCTAGCGATTCATAATGATATACTCTTGCTTCGATTTGTTTATTTACTCTCAGTGAACTGTAGATATATTCTGTCTGTTCTTAGACCTCGTTACAGTCGTGGACAGTCCATCCATTTCTTCTATTTAAAATTTCTCGGCAAGTGGCTTTTGGCTGGCTTGTTGAGATGGCCGTGTGTATCTTTCCAAAATCCTAGTGCTGCCTGAAGGATTGTATTGGATTTTAGATCAGATAGAAACACCCACTGTGTAGTAAAGCCTGTAATATATGTACATACATACATCATTATCCCTTGACTTTCAGTTTCTTTAAAAATTCCCTTACGGGATTGTAGTGCTTGCCATTCCTCACCTTGCACCGGATGCTGACTGATCTGTTCAGTATGATTCAAGCAGCCATTGATGGACTACACAATTCCTAGAAAGGAAACCATATTGTTTCAAGGAAATAACACTTAAACTACACTCTAAATATCTCCCTTCATTACTCTAAAATGCCTAATAAATCATTTAAACCCACCCCCCCCACGGACTTAAGTACTTCCACCAATTGCATGCCTACACTAAGATCTTTTCTCAGTAACATGATCATAAAAATACCATTTACTGTGGTGTGATACATTAACTGATTTCGAAGGTGGATACACTCTGGGAGATAAAAATCTCATGATAAACGCTCCACTATAATTATTTGGGCCATAAAAAACAAAAAAATGCCCAAGAAGGGAGACCAGAAATAAACCATTTAACTATCTACTCAAGGCACCGTCAAGCGATGAAAGCTCACCGAATGAATTAAACCGAATAAATGGCTAAAAAAAAAATCCAATTAAGCTTTTCAATTACACAAGCCAAACGAGTTAAAAAGAGACTTACACACAAGAACAACATCAAACAAATACCGTGTGGGGAATTAGCACACCAGCAAGAAGGTACCCTGGGGCATCTACCAGCCCCCAGCCCCCAGCCCCGCAGAGAGATGACAATCAAAGCCCCCTCTCCTCTCATTTTGTTGTTACATATGTATGGAACCCAGAGAAAAGTAAAAATGCGATGGAATAAGTGAAAAAGGCGAATTTCGTGTTTCCTTTATTAAAAGGTACACCACTCGAAAATAATAAATAAAAAAAAAAAAACAGCCTCCTCCTGCTCCAAAGAGATCCACCACCAGCTACCACCATCACCACCATCACCACCACCACAACTAACAGAAGATACAAAAAGTGTACAGCAAATATTATTGAATTCGTTTTTCTTTTCCTTTTATCCGTCTCTCGTTATGTTGTTGGTTCTAAAGAATACGAAGAATAAACCGAACAGCAGCAGCAACAATCGAAATGGAGTCTCAAGAAGGCGGGGGTACACAACACCAGGTTTCAGGTATACCTACAGGTAGATAGCGGCAGCCAGCCACATCAGAAGCCCAACAACGAAAAAATTATTTATAATAATAAGGAATTAAGTAAAAAAAAAAAAAAACAAGATAAACACACCAAAAGAAAAAAAGGAAAAAAAAAAATATGAAAGAAAGAAGGAGGAGAGGCAAAACTAAAAAGGCAACCGCATGCAGTGTGTTTTGACATGTTTAGGTTGCGCCTGTCAAATTAAACGAATTGATGATACGACACCCAACGTGGTTCTCATGGATGCTCTCGAGCTCGAGCTCGAGCCCGAGATCGCCAATGAAAGATTGGAGGAGTAAAAGTATATAAAACAGCTGCTATTAGTAAGAGTCACACTCACTCATTGATAACTCTTGTTGTGCGCAGTCACTAGATGGGAAATTGATTTTTAATAGAAGTGAAAGATTCTCTGGAATGTCAGTGTGACAGGGAGGGGGCGCCTGCTGATGAGAAATAAAAATAAAAACCACGAATTTATTGTCAGCAGACCCAAAGGACAATCGATAAATAACCCCGGGGTCATATTGCCTCGACAACAAAACCGCTTCCGCTATCTTTTATCTGATGATGCATTTGACCCACAAAGAGGTACACAACAACAAAAAAAAAAAAAAAAATGTAGAAGGACCATTATGTGACGGTAGGCTATTATTTGTGTTTACTGTTTTGGTATTTAGTGTCCTGCTTTCTTCAATTGCACATTTGCGTGTGTGGTCTGTCGCACGAGATATAGAGAAAGATCAAAAGGACCTCCACACAGTGGGGTGCTGTACTTTGTAATTGCACCGCAACTATGATTCTCCTAACCCAAACCAAGCACTCATCTTTTGGGTACTTTTAGTCGGTAGAAGCACAGTAGTGGCGGCGACGTAAGTCTTTGTCGTTTGTGGTCTTAAACTGGAATTTATTTATGTAGCAACGGAGCACAAACACCTCTGTGAAGAATTTCAATTAAAATTCTCACACTCTCCTGTGTGACCGAGAGCAGCAAACACAGAGTGACCAACAGTGCCACACGAGGCTAGACCATGACCAATTTAAAGAAGAAACAGAAGAAAAACCGAAACCCATACCGTCACCGTCACCGTCATCGTCGACATTCGACAAGATCTTCTTTCTCCTCGACGGACAGTGCCATACATTTCCAGAAATCATCCACGGTATATCAGTGTCATCTACTTTTAATATCATTTAGCCTCTACAAAAGCACACGGCAACGGCAGTAGTCCCAAGTCAGTCAGTCAGCCAGTCAGCCAGACAGACAGACAGACAGACAGACAAACGAACGAACGAACGAAAGAACACTCTCAAGAAGCCAAAGAAGTATAACATGAGAACGAATCACACTGAGAGAACCTCTCACAACAAAGAGGCAGAAGATAAATGACAGTTAACCTTTTTGTCGACACTAATTTTTTAATACCTCCGCGCGCACACGGTCCTCCGACCGATACGTCTGTCCACCGCGGCCACTGCTAGTGGTAGTGGTAGTATCTTGTGTCTTTCGGTTTTGTAATAATTTATCTGTGAGAAGGCAAGATAAAAGATAATTTAACCACTTTAATGGTTTATTAATTTATGACCCTTCAGGAATTCTGTTCTGTTTCTGTTTCTGTTTCTGTACCTCATCGTCGTTGCCTGTATCGTGGACGGTCGTCCTTCTCTACTCTGATGGTCGCTAATTTATTCGAATCATCAATGAAAATTTTTCTGAAAATCATTTTGAGACAATTTTAAACGCATTCCTGTGAAAGTCATCGTCGACCGTGTTGACGACGACATGCTCTTCGTCCGATCACATGCGGATGCGGCTCACCTGAACTAATATCTTGTGTATGCACACGTGTGTGGGGAATTTTTTTGTTTGCCTTGATCCAATCAGGATAATCTGTGATCGGGAAAATGTTGATCCTTGATCCTCTTCTTTGTGGTGTTTGGAAAGTTCTTATCCTTTTGACTTAGGCCAGCCTATGAATAGGGGAATCCTAATCCGTATCCTGGGTAAGGTTTACTTTATTTTTCACTAAACACTAAAGACTCGACTCGACTCGAAAGAGCAACGGACTACGAAATTGGCCAAATTAGATTAGAAATAGCGAGACAATGGGTTGAAGGGGATTTGCCAGCCACAAACGTCAAGGTATTAATATTTTTAATCCTTTTTCGCAATTTTAATTGAATAACACACATTGTACCTGGTCGAGGAGGGGTGTTTACAAATGTTTTGCTAAGAAAACATTTTCTTGATCTTGATTGAAAGAAAAAAGAATCTTCTGGGTCATGGTTAAATGAGATTTGCTTGGTAGGATGGGAGATTTGCATTTCTATGCTATGATATGAGAAAATAGGAGTAACGTTTTCTGGAAGAAGTGCATTAGTTAAACCACTTCATAGAGTAAAGTTTTAAATTAGGTTTTAATGATTGGAGTAGAAAATGCACATACGATTCTACCTATTTTGAAAATTTTCCAACTTGATTAATACAAGTCCTGTCAACTCTTTTCTAACTGATTTGCAGTGAATTGGACTTTAGCAGAAGTCCTTCTTTGTAGAGAAGAAAAGAGGTCTTAAAGTGACTACGTTCTTCGATCTTGACCCGATCGTATGTCGCGACGTTCAAAAACATTCATTTCTGTTCATTCCTCTCGGGATCACCCAACAGAAGGTGCTTCGTATTGTGATGTCATTCCCACTTCCTGGGACACCTACATAAGTCCTGGTGTTTAAGGCCGGTGATTTTTATTTAACTATTTTTGAACTCAAAATGTATTCCTTCTGGTTTGTACCTTCACTTCAGTATCTTATTTGCGATCAAAAACTAAACTGATTTTGCGAACTGTCAGTAAAAGTGTGAACAGTGTTTGAAAGAAACGTTGACTGACAGTTGTCAAATGTGGAGGATCTTTTTGCAATGACTATACATACCTTAAACCTAATCTACCCAATTGACTACTGTCTTGAACTTTTTAAGCATGTTGGCCTCCCCACCCTCAGGCAACTCCAATTTTGTATCTAAAATCCTTCCTTACCATAGGCCCCTCTTTTATTGCCCAAAAACAAAATATATTACCTGTCAGAATGACTTTCATTTCAACTGTGTTACCCTTACGTATCTACCATTTTGAAACGTCATGCTCATCTGAATATGTCAAAAACAAAATACTTCACAAAGTAAATCAATAAAACTAATGGAAAACAATTTATCTATTTCCAGATTCAATGCAGTCTTCCCACGTGAGTGGCTGTTTCACTGGCGAAAGCACTGTCCTAACATCAACCGGCGAGAACAAACGAATGAGTGACCTCCGATTGGGTGATGAAGTGCTAAGCATGACCACCGATGGTAATACAGTTTACAGTGAAGTGATTCTATTCCTGGATAGAGACATTCAACGAACGCAAGAGTTCGTACAAATTCGAACAGATGGCGGTGCTAAATTAACCGTAACACCAGCCCATTTAATAATGGTTTGGAACCCAACTAAACAATTGATGGACTTTGTCTTCGCTGACAAAATCGAAGAGGGTGACTTTGTGTTGGTGAACCAATTGGGTGTATTAGAACCACAAAGGGTCGTGCATTTAGCGGCAGTTTTGGCCAAAGGCGTTGTGGCGCCCCTAACTCGAGAGGGTACCATTATTGTGGACTCTGTGGCGGCGTCTTGTTACGCTGTTGTCAATAGTCAATCTATGGCGCATTGGAGCTTGTTACCATACAGATTGCTAGCGTCCTTGCATAGTTGGTTTAGTGAAACGAATTCTGTGCAACAGGGCGTGCACTGGTATGCGCGAGCGTTATACTCGATCAAGGACTCGGTGTTGCCGAGTAGTTGGATGTATCACTGACATACTTAGGTCTATTTTCTTATAATTTTTCACTGTCATGCACATATTATACATAAATTATTTATTATTTAATATTTTTCTTTTTTTTTTATAAAATATTTTTGTGTTACACTTTGGGGATGAGTAGATAGGTGTTGTAATGTTAGATTGTGAGTTCTTAGTTGCAGTATTTCTAGACGATTCTTCAAGATTTTATGGTACATAGGACAAAGATTGAAGAATTCTTTAGACAATATTACATGACGCAACCATTATCACTAGTAAATGTTTGTACTTGTTAGTACAAACAAACTTATTAGCAAAACAAAAATCGGTCTTTCTATAAAAATTCCAAATTCAACGGCTAGGAGTTTGTGAACATTTGGCTTCGATATCATCTCACTTTGTAACATTACAACTCATCTATGGGTTAGTTAACTTAAAACACTTGTAAAATATTACAAAATTATTAAATTATTTTTTATACAAAAGAAAAAGACAAATATAAAACAAAATATTCCCTGGCCAGTGTTGCATAGATCAGTTGCATTTGTTTTAGATAGTTCGGAGTAAAATATATAAAACGAAAGAAACAGAAAAAAAAAAGAAAAAAATATTTGTTATATGTGTAAGTTGAACAATGACTGTATAAAATGTAGTTAGTAACGAATATGTGTAGTCTATTATTTCTTTTTTTTTTTACTCGACTGTTTTATTTAATTGAATCTTTTTATATATTATTATTATTAAATTATTGTATAGAAGTTAATCATATGAAAATTTGTAAACAAATAATTTTTGTAAATAGATAGATACAGAAGAAAATTAACAGTGATATATGTAATTAATTTAATTTTTTAGTTTTTAACTTTAAATTGTTTTATGTTTCATAAGTAATGCTTTAATATAATATATGTATACATATTTTTTTCTATGACTCGCATTTGCGGTGCGTGCAAGTAATAGTTTAGAGATTAACATTTCCAATTGTCATTAAATAATAAAATCATAAAAACAAATAAAAAAGCAAGCAAACAAAAAATTGAAAGATATCTGAACATGTAAGGAACGGAACGGAGATATGACTGAACGACTTAACGACTGATTGTGTTTTGTTGAGATATTGAGATGTGGACCCTGTTGTATTTTTTAAACATTTTGTGTAAATAATAAATGGTTTTCTTGTAAGAATTAAATTAAATTAATTGTTTAGCGTTAAGAAGGAATAAAAATGGAAAATATTTTTGTAAGAATTTATTTGTTTATAATAATTGATGTAGAACAAAAAAAAAAAAAACAAAAATATACATACACAAACCCAAATGAAAACGAAACTGATCGAAAATAAAATCATATCGAACTTTCTAGAAGCATAAGCCTTGAGTTTAATTTTTTTCTTATCCGTGAACTTTGTTGATCCAATGGAACCGATGAAGTGCCAACAGTTGGTCACTTTGGATTGTCTGCAGATTTTCAAGTGGCTGCTAGCTATCGTCAGCACACTTAGACCGTTGTGATACCAGCTGGGACATGTAATACTCTACCTCCTAGTGAAACCAATTTGAGTTTTTAATGAAGCGTAATACACTCTTAATGTCGGTGTTAATAAGATGGCCAAGATCATGGATGGAGAAAGCTTCTAAATGACGTATTCTTTTGGGCGATGGGTCAGGGCAGGTGCTGAGAAGGTGGAGAATAGATTTCTCTTTCTCTTCATCTCTGCATCTTCAACAAAATTTTTTTAAGTGCACACCAAGTCTAGTTGCATGCTCTGTTAATTGACTATGTCTACTCAATTGGCTAAGAAAACTCATAATCTTAGAGCTGTTCAGATTCATCTTAGGGAAAATCTGTTTTGTCGCTAGAGAAGTACCTTTACCTGATAAGATAGGTACCGTAGTGTCATGTCTGGTGAGTTCATCGGCCCTACAATTTCCCGGAATGTCTTTATGCCTCGGCACCCAACAAAGGAGAATATTAAACTGTTCCGTCATCTCTGCAAGAGACGAAATTCAGTCTAGAGGACCTCTTGAATTATTAGAGAAGAACTTTAAGGATTTTAAAACAATTGGCTATCTGAAAAGATGCGGATGTCTGTAGTGGATATCACGTTTTTCCTGACCCAAGGTTGGACTTCTTTAATCGGCATCGAAGAGACTGAGAATAAGTCTATCAGACAAAAATACCTCCAAGTACTTCGTTGTTAGTTTTTGAGTCGTCAGTATAAAAATGGATTGACTTGTGTTCCAGGAACACCTCTTCTTCCAGAAAGTCCTAGAAGGAATCGCTGCTCGGAAGTTTTTGTCAAAGCGTAACTTCGGGGTAGTTCGGCGTCTATGTTTTCAGAAGCTATCTTGAAATTATTTAGAATGCTTTAAGACGAACAACTGGACTAGACCCCCAAATGCCTACCAAAAATGTCAAGGGGTGTCGCCACCAAGGGTAGGACGCCACCTTGTGGGATGGTTCTGCTGATGGGGAGTAGGTTAATCAAATCGCAAAGTTAGCCATCAATACTGCCTCGTAAGTGGATGTCAATCAACCGTGTTTTTAGAAGGAATGAAGATAGACTCTTGGATGAACGTGGAAACATTTAAAGTATCACGTCTCTCGGTACTTTTGGAACGTGGACTAGATTCAGACAATCCTAATGATACTTTAAAGAATGGGGAATATAATCGGGGTGGTCAAGATAGTTTTGTTCAAGATTGTTCCTTATTCAATTGTATTTCCAGTTCTAAGAAACAGCGACAGGCAAGAGATATTTTTCTTTTTATTCTAATAACAAATTCAATGTTGACTAAGACCTTTACTTGATAAATGTTGTACCTGTTCTATGTTTAGTATGATTCTACTATGGCACCACATATCTTTTTGGTTACGTCCTCGATCACCACTGAGCTCCAATACTTACGACAGTCCTTTGAGTTCTATCTATTTTGTCAAGATTCTTACAGAGACTTTTGAAAGGATATAACTGCTTCGTTGTTAGCCAAAATTATTCATGTTTTGAGCGGTTAGTAGTTAAGAATTCAAAAAGGTTAAACAATTCATTCATTGATTTACCTCCTCCTGGTCCTTATGTGCTTAAATTATTCAATAACAAGGGACGACTACGTTTAAGAAAGCAATCCGAATTCGAATGAAATTTCTATTATTAGAATGGTAGCTTGATATATGTATTCACAATTTTTAAACCATCGGGAGCATTCCCCTTGAAGGTGTTTCACGAATCCTAAGTAAACCAAAGTGTGTAAATGTGAAGAGCAAACCATGCCCTGAGGGCTCATTAAATATTATCCGCTTTCCTTTTTTATTTGATGCTCATTCCTAGAATAGCTCCCTGCCCGTTCTCATAATCCTGTGACCTACGTCGTTGTAGTCAAAATAATGTTTCGGGTAATCCCCCCAGTTAAGTGGAATAAAACCCGCAGATGAATCTTAAAATCCGAATCCATTTGGATTGGCTGTATATTTGATCTATTAAAATTACAATCTATTTTCATATGATTTTACTTTATGTTTAGACTTATTATTATTTTACAAAATAATATCTACCAATTGGGGGTTTCCCGGTTTGTATACACTAATTTTACACGCCACGGCCACTGTACATTATATTAACATTTAACCTATAGTTTTGTTTAACATTATTATTCACTTAGATGCTAGTAGAGAAAAATACATGTTCGTATAGAAGGTAAAAAGAAATGCATAACTTGTGCTCCTCTTTATTCCTGGAATGTGCTTTCGAAAAGAACAACTATAGCCTAGAGTATGGTACAAAGTGTTCACGATTGCAATGAGAAAAATAAATATATTTATATTTTATTAATTTATCCAAAGCGAATTAAACGAAATAAAAGTAAATAATTTTTGAATCGATGTTCCGGAGGACCAGTTGTACACATGCAAGCCTTAATTATGCGTTCTCCGGTTTAAGGTATCACAAGATGGGGTTGTTTCTATGAGTATCCTACAAATTCTAACTCGTCCTTAGGTATATGAATAAGTAGCTGAATAGTATCACACTTATTTCATTGAGCGGCTTGAATGATGTCGCCGAACAAGTAAGGTTATCACGGGGATACTTGTTGGATGGCGGCGCTTCTTCACGGAGTTTGCAATAGTCTCCTTGCCGTTGAAATAGTTCTCCGCAGAGTTCATGGCACGGTGGACAGATAATGGCACCCTTATGCAGCCAATCATTGGCGTAAATGCGAA
Source organism: Xylota segnis (assembly GCA_963583995.1). Lineage (NCBI taxonomy): Eukaryota > Metazoa > Arthropoda > Insecta > Diptera > Syrphidae > Xylota > Xylota segnis. Next base: position 2,896,523 of record OY757236.1, on the reverse strand, counting down.
TTGACAACTGCTGGCCGGGATAAAAACACTCGTAGGAGTAGTTAGCCACTAGGATGTGAAGACGTCCATTTTCACATTTGTACTTGTAGCAACCAGATCCCCAATGTTGCCACATTCGTGTATGTCGACAGGAACGCTCCTCCCACACACTATCACTCTGATCGAAACACTTGGAGCCTTTTCCATAGCTCTCCAGAGCAAAGTTCTTCTCTGGTTCTAGAAGAAGGAGATATAAGTTTGTTTTTTTTAATGAGGTAACAGGGGTATTTGAACTTACTTGGATTGTTTTCCTCGAATTTGCAGTGTGATCCTCGAATAATTATGTTTTTACTTCTCCAAGTAAACTCTTGAATGTATGGGCAGTGATCGGCCAGTGAGACAGAGCCCCCGTAAAAACCTTCTTCGCCGTCTTTTACGTGATTGATGCTATCAAAGTTCTGTGTAAAAGAAAGACGTTATTAGAACACTGATTCCAATCGTCTTAAGCAAATTACTTACTTGGTATTCTTTCGGCAGTTCGTAGTCGTGTCGTATAAGGTTACAGAGTGCAACCGAATTCCTGTCATCAGTGCACTCGGTCTGGAGAGGATCACGTTTCACTTTTGAACAGAATGGATGTATAGACCGACCTCTGTAAATGTAAAAGAAAAGAATTTTATTATTAAGTATTCTTCAAAGCCTAGAGCACTTACATATATCAAAGAAAAGGTGTCCTTATAGGAATATACAAAAGGAATTGTAAATATTTACAGTGAGTGGTTTTCACTACACATAGACGTTATTTACGCTTCAATACAGATTTTAAGAGTTTCAGGAGTATTTGAACGAAAAGGTATATATAATATAATTCTAGGCCTAAAGCCTTGGTTTGTCAAAGGCTGAGAAAAGATCGAGTAACCAGGTTAAGACAAGTCCTGTCTTATTTCATGAGAATATAACGCTGCCATGAGTACTGAAAAGTTTTCAGTTTTTGAAAAGTATTCAATAGGAGAGACTGCTTTATTTGGTTTGTCTTGAGCATGAAATCTGACATGTTAGCATGGAATGTTGAGGTAAGCTCTGACTAAAGCACTTCAGGACCTGTGGGGCAATCATTAAATTCAATACCAGTGGATACACAGAAAGAAATTTCATGGAATTCATGTAGGCTCTCCTGCGAACTACCAGAAATCGTTAAGCAAGTTTCCGAGTCATGTCAACCAAGGGACTTCAAAGTAGTTTTCGAAAATAAACTCTGAAGGACTCAATAAAAGGGGCAATAGTCTATTGGAATCTTTTGAAAACTTCACACTAGCAATATTTAACGCTGGCTTCTCACCGTTTTTCAAAGTTTGTAGCATATCTATAGCAATCACAATTAATTGTAAAATGAAAACATTATACTGAGGTTCTGCTCAAGTGAGCAACGTCACGGGCTATAAATATCGCTCAAAGGAATTTTTATTGATTTCTAGTAAAAATTTTTAAGAAATTTGGAACTTCATTATTTTTCCAAACATTATGAAGTTTGAACCAAATCCGTCCGGCGGTTTAGGCTGTAATCGACCGTACAGACCACCTTTTGAACTTCTCCACCATGGTAATGCCAAGTTTGACAAAAGTTTAGAGTTTGATCCTCGAGGATCTATAAAAGTCTCTCACATTTAACTTTCGGCATAGGTCAGAAAATTCTGGACCGAATCTCCTACAAGTCTGCCTTTAAAAAGCAGGATGTCTATCAGCAAAACATTATACACATGAGTGGCTAAGGTTTAGCTAATAAAATAAATACTTGGCGGAACAGGTCGATGGGACTCAGAGCCTAGCTTCTCACAACCATTCGCGTTGACGTGAGTGGTGATGCAACGCCAAATTTTGTTCAGCCCATGGTAAGGTTTGCTTTATTGTACGGTAACCAGGATACAGCCTAGCTAGCATCTGTGTACCTCAATTGCTGCGAATTTAATAATGCCGGAAAACGAGCCGGATTTCCAAAGGCATTAAGAGTCGAGTAACTAAAATCACTAGGACAACAACTCCTGCCGTTTAGTGGTTAACCTCAAATTTAAATGAAGTTATGTAGTTATCCAGGTATAACTTTAGACTCCACACGAAAACTGGCAATCGTGTTAAGTATTTAGCAACAAATGTGTTATTTCAAACTATGTAGGACCAAACAATATTTCGTTTATAAAGTAATTCGAGACGAATTGTTCTAAATTGAATAAAAATTGAGTCAATAAAAATAACACCTGATGTCAGCATCGCTTATAAAGAGTATATTTAAAGAGTAAATTTGAGAAGGGAATTATACAACCCACTCAAGTAATATCTTTTTCCTGTTAAGTGTGTTTACACTTTGGTTGCGACTATGTCTCCCACCCGGATCGAAAGGGTTAAAGCATCACTTGGCAAATGAATTTAGGGTCAGAAGGTCAAGGTATTCCTATTTTCCCAGGATGTCACTTACAAGTATGCCATTTGAATGTATCTTGGAATAAGTGTCCAATGGGAAATTTTATATCTTAGAATATTATCACGTGCATGGGAGAATATTTACTTTCAAAATTTAACCAAGTTTCACACCAAAAATAAAAACGAAAACGAGCACACAATACAAATTAAAAAGAACAAAAACTCCAGTTGCCTAAAAACAGAAACCTTTTAAATAACAAAAGCATTTAACGCATACCGCACATTTCCTTTGTCTTCTCCATTGTTACGACTTTTGTAGGCAAGTGAAAGAAATAAAATAGATTTATGAATATATTTAATATTTTTTGACAAACAAAAAACAATGCACATCAACTTAGGACACAAACCTTCCATTATTCAGCTGTATCCAATCCTTGCAGCTTCGCATCGCAAAATTACAACCCAATCCTTTGCCCCAGGATAGTGGTGATGCCATGGTAAAATTTGCTTTATACCAACCCGTATCTTCCATTAAAGCTAGAGTGATCCTTGAAAACACCGGGCTTTGTGTGTGCGTGCCCGTCATCGCTTCATTCTGAAATTGAACACAGAGAAGCGTGTAAATTCACAAATTTCGGGATAAAGGGTTAAATATCAATTTCAACAACTCCTGGTGCCTAATTTCATAAACCACAACCGTTCTAAGCTACCTAAAGTAGAAAAAAAAATGTCAACCCAACCCACCTGAAGCAATATCGTTGAATTGGGAGAGTAAGGTAAACTTGATTGGCACTTAAATGTTTACAAAGGTATCCCGCGCGATTTCACGCCTTAAATGTGTTAAATGACGGTGAAACCGGGGAGAGCGTTCCCACTCTTACGTAATCGGAGAACAAAATCGTTGAATCGCACAATTGTTAGTCATTCGATGCGAAAATTAAACCTGAGGGACTTTTTCAACACACAACATTACTGCTTCCATTGCCGTTTTTCCAATAAAAGTCGAATAAACTTCGGCGCAATACCGCTGGGGATATTTTCGAAATAAACAAAGGGTCTGCGGATGTGGTATGGCTTTCCTAGTGTGTGGTTAGGTTTTTTTTTATATTCTTGCGGTAAGAAAAAAACATTTAAAAATAGAACCATTGACTGAGGATTCTTTCAGGATGTGACATTCTTAGGAAGCTATTCAACTTAACATAAAAATATGAAACAATACAAGTGGAGGAGAAAATATTCTACAAATACCGCTGTTTTACGGATACGATATGTATTTTGTCTTTGTATGGATTTCGTCCTGTGAAGAATAGTCTCGAAGAAAGTCGAAATACAAAGAAACGTTGAGCGCCTTAAATTGGCGGGCGTTTCTAGGAAGTGTATTTTCATTTTCCATTAATTAGGATATATTTTTTTAAGAGCGTAATTACGTGCGTTGGATGTGAGCTTTGACTAATTTATGAAAAGAAAACGTGTAGGTTACGTTGTCGTGGGGAACTAGGTATCCGCCTTACGTGCTATGTAGTCAATTATGTATAGTGTCTCTGCCTTTTTACTTGACGAAAAGTTTTTAATAATTATTCGGGACAGTGCTCTGTCAAGAAATACACATTTGGAATTCGATACAAGGCTAATAGTTTAGTCTTCATATTAGCTAGCGCTAGATACTATCCGTAAAAAAAACTGGACTTTCTTTGGAAGGACTCATGACCTATGGCAGAAGAAGACTCCAGCGTAGCATACATTTTGCAGTTCCAGAAGAGAATTAATTACAGATATATTCCCACCATTATAAACAGAATTATTAAAAAATCCCATAAGATTCAAAGAGTCGAATCTCGAGCACCTAGCACAGGAGTTCAAGATTTGATTAGCAGACAACACTAAAGTTAATGTTTTACGGTCCCACCTCTCGCGAAAGTTTGACAAACATTCAAAAAGAAATATTCGTGTGAAGAGTATAACACACGGTACAGTTCAGGGTGAACCTTGGCTTCAACCAACAAGCCTCTTCAGTGAGGCCGGTCTTTAGCCAACTATCTTCAGTTGCGCACTCTAAGTTTTTCCTCTACTGCATTGTCCCTCCGGGTTGGATAAGAAGACTCTGAGTCTACAATGTGCTAGCCATCTTTAACGACTAAAGCGCAATTTTTCTTTTTTCTGAAATTATTCGAGGATTTTCTTCTGCTCAGATACGACAATTTTGTTTGTGAGATGAACTTCATCACTAAACACGATTTTGTTGAAAAAACAGTATCATCTAACAACTAACTAATCTGTTGGTTTCAATTTAATTCAATTCTTCAAATTGTACAAACCATCTACTTGAGAAATGTCAAAGATGACATAATAAAAGGTAGCGTTCAGCGTTATTTACTACTGACATCTAAGTGGGATGTAAACCTTATGGATGTAAAACCTTACTAATTTTGCACATTCATACTTTAGAAGACGCTGAGTTCTATATGTTGAACACCAGTTCGCGAAAGGCACCTGTAAGAGTATGCATCAGACATTGCAACTGATTCATTGTGGAAATGCATCACAAACATAGTTCTCCAGTCGTCATGTACGAGTAGATTGAAAAACTTTCACAACGCTGTGCAAACTAAAATTATTTTATCAAAAATTGACAGGGAAAATCGGCTTTATACACCTTAACAAAGCCGTTGTCCTTTGAATGGCTTCAATCTCACAGAAATTTTTCCATTAGTGGCTTCCGTTGAAGACTTACTAAATTAGCTCTGAGTATTTAATTATAGAATTCCATCGCTACGTAATTATTTTGAAAATCGAATGATAAACTTTTCCTCATTAGTTTTGAAATTTCCCCCTGAACTAATGATGTTTGCCAACAAGCATCAAAATACTACCGCACGACCAAGTGTACCCATTTAGGTACGTAGTTCAACTTCAAATGTTTTGATCTTAAATTGAATAGAAGCACTCGGGTACTGAATGTGTGTTCATCATACAAAAACAGACTTAAAGTAATTACATACTCCAATTGACTCTGAATAATATTAGCACTTAAATATGATTTTCCATTTCCATGTATCTGAACACTCATAGGTACTTAGCTGCTCGAGAGATATTTCTCTTGAAATTTACATTTCACTTGGAAATTCGATTGAAAAATAAACCTATTCCGAATGACCAATATTCTTTTCACTCTCTGTCATTTAATTCAAAACCCAAATACCACTTCGAAACTCATATTTCCAAAAAAAAAAATAAACATACGCAACGATGAAAAACTCATAAGCACATAAGAAGCTTTCGAGGAAAAGCAGGTCGATAGACGGATTAGTATGTAATATGGGTGTCTCGACCCAACAAAGTTCATAATAAATAATTGGAAAACATCTTGAGCATTGAAAACGTAAAATACCTGACTGGAAATTGAAATTTACTCAACACTTGTACACGCTGCGTTGTGTTAAGGGAAAAGGACGCATTTTATTCCATGGTTGGGGAGTATTTGCTCTCTTTTGAGTGCAACATCCTCTACGATATTCCCTGGATATTTGTTTGATTAACCAGTATTTGCATAGAAAATAGTTACGCAAAAGCGTGGAAGAATGAGATTTATCATCATTAAAAGTTATTTTATCCTCGCTAAGGATACATATCAAGTTAAGTGAACTTAATTAAACAATGATGAAGTAGGCGCAGGTATCAGTCCACGAACTCATTAGCAACCATCCGTCAGAGGGAGGATATAAATGAAATGGCAGTGTGCTTGATTAGGGTAAGTTTTGTGATGAATATCCTGGCCATAAAAAATGATTAACCTTTGACCAGGCATATAAAAGAAGATGGATAGAACCACTACAGTTAACGCTGCCCACATAGCCCAAGGATAACATAATCAGACATGCGAGTACTTGGGAAAGTTTTGATAAAACATCGAAGTTTATGCTTACCAGGATAAAGAATCCATAGACATAGTCATTGTTCTTGAGTTTAACTGAAGCCTTAGGTTATTGATGATAAAATCATTTAGAAGACTTTGTAAAGACTTTGCATGAAATAGTTGTATGTATGTATCCCTAGATCTCTTACTTTAGACAACATTTTGAGAATCCCGACTGAAGCGGACTGAATACATAACTAGAGATGCTATAGAGTTCAGTAACAGAAAACTTAGCCTCGTGAAATAATACAGAGGTGGATTCATAGTTAGGGTGTCCTTAAAAAAGCATTCTAGCACCACCTTGTAATTCTGGGTACAATGAATTTGACCAAAACCCGTGGGAAAAGCCTATCAAGTGGTGATGATGAAGTTTTCGCCAACGTCTACATGGCTTCTTAAAAAAGTAGTGACTGTACTTTTCCAAAAATAACAAGAAATAAATAAGACGATAGATAGAGTAAAACTTGTATGGACTGTGACTACCAGAATACTTGTAAAAGAAGGACCCTACTTTATGACGTCGAACGAAATTATACACGAAGAAGACGGAGCAGTTTACAAGACAAATCTTTCGCGCCCGACAACTCCTATTATTTAACCTAAAGCAGAAGTCATCTTAGGTGAAGAAATCCTTGTGTCTTGAGGAAAAGGATTAGAAGAGCAGGTGGGCTCATACTGAGTATGGGCTGAGATTCCCACTTTCCTCCGAAAAAAAAACACAAGTACTGACTTTGCATGAATTCATAACTAGGTTCGGGACACAGTCTGAGCCGCAATCGGATTATAGTCGACTCCTAAAGTTTTTAAGGATTCGGTGCTAGTGTTTTGATGGACAATTTTCAAATTTTAAACTTTTAGGTAAACGTCCGAAGTTTATGTTGCCTTTTCTCGAAAAAAGGGCAATGGATGTGTCACACCAACATCACATCGCCTTTGATTGAGAATCAAATGAATGAAGAACAGTTTTTGTCTGGTGTATGCTACAGATACCTATCAAAACCGTACTGTCACTCATAGATAGCAGGAGTTTGTTTGAAGGTTTTATTCGTCTATACCTGCTATTTAATCATGGAAAGTTATACGTTTCAATAACCTTTGCAAATCGTCAAAATTTTATACCAAAGTTTGTCATTTCTGTCCCAAAGACTTCATTAAAAAGCAACATTAGGTTAGGTTTTATGAAGAACAGGGGTATTGTACCCTTTTTCAAACACACTACAGAGTTTTCAACCGAGTACCTTGTCCCCGACTTTATCATACATCGGCTGAATGAACACAAACGTGTTCAGATGTCCTTCATGTCTGAGAATGGATTTAATCTAATATCTTTTTCCAATTAAAATTATGCGAGTAAGTACAAAGGACATTCCATCTGTCGGTGTTTTGTCGGGGATGTCAAACACAAAAAAATGCTTTTGTTTCTCAGTCCCACGAATAGCTTCATAAGCTGAAGATAATGTGGACGATACCATATTTGTATGTACACATTTGAGTATTTTATAATTTCAATGATCATTATTTTGGATATCGTTTCTGAGAAATAAGCTGAAATGCATGCAAGTACTTAAATTTCAATGAATAGTCGGTGGATGTCATGTGCTTTTCTGAAATGGATTCCAGTAATTACAACTGAAATGATTTACTTATGTGGGTGGCTTTCGAGTAGGGTACATAACCTAGCATATACGAATGTGTAATAAAATAGATATTTATCATACAAAACGGAAACGGTTGTTCCAATGTGTGGTTTGAGATAAAACACTTCAGAATCAGAAGCCAGTAGGTTGAAACATAAAATCACTTTTGTGGTTAAGCTACCTACACATTTGTGAGGTTTTTTTCTTTTATAAATATTAAGGACTCTCCCTTCCAGTTCATTGGAAAAAAATATTTTAAACACATTGGTTGAGGCATGAGATTTAATATGATTTCTTAAAATTTTCTTTTGACAGGGATAATGACTTCTAACAAACTTGTAGACATTCTCTACGAATACCTTTTCTGTCTGTTCGTTGAAAAAGTTCTTTGAAATGGAAACTAAGTTTCCAAGTTCAAGGGCGGAGCATTGATATGGTTTTGTAACCTTTTTTTGTCACACCACCAGAAACAAGCAATTTTTTAGTCAGCTGTCAAAAAAAAATCGATTGCGTGATCAGACTGCCAAAAGTTTTTCAACATATGAGTAAAGAAGAGGAAGCATTTAAACAAACAAGAAGCTCTGGTTTAGAGTCATTTCAACTATTTTATGAAATCTGTAAGCACATCGAGGTGTTTAACAAAGTTGTTGAGCTGGGATGTCTAGGCCATCATTTAATACAAACTCAGTTGAGACCTGGACATGATCTTCTTGGTTTCATGCAAATACAGTTGGTTGTCCCTGAATTCACTTACATTCCAGCGTGTGGAACCTTGGATGCTATTATCGATGATACATCACCCTACTGGAAGACACAATAACTTTTGCAAATCCCGGGAACTGCCAGTTTGGTTTTGCTTTACGTAAGAACCTGTTCACACAGGATTAACGGACTGGATTTTTCTATGGACGTTTGGTAATGTCAATAGCTGTCACTTGACAAAAGGGTGGAACAAAAAAATTTAAAAACTAAGAAATTCATGAAGTAAATAATCCAAATACGACAATAAATCAATATAATTGCTGTGAAAAGCATTAATTTTATAATAAAAAGATTTTTTTTTAATAAAACCTAACCAATTTCTGTTAATAAATCAAAAAGAAAAAAATCCGCGGAAGTGTTCAGGCAGGAATATCGATTTGAACACGCGAATGTCAAAAAAAAAATGCAGTCCGTCAATCCAGTGTAGGATTAATATTGACGTTAGCTATCAAACAGATTTTCGCAGCTAGTTATATTTATTTTAAAATTTTCAGAAGTGGATGGTATTAGTATTGGTTTATATTCTAGAATTCCAAAAATTCTTATCAAAAACGAAATGGAATTGTGTCAGCACACGAAAGTGATTTTGCTGACAAAAAAAAGGATTAGATGGGATTTATAGACGTCAAATCATATGACAAATCCTTTAGTGATGGTTTAGGTGGATTTAGCTAAATTCCTGATTAAACCAGCAAGAGGTGGGGTTGTGAAAAAACTCACCTCAACTCAATAGTTCATCGGACTAAACACTGCGGTCACATTATTGGTATTATTCTATGGCACTGAATTATTGGGGAGCCCACACTTATTTATGGTCGACTTTCTTAGATTAGGTGAGTAACTATTTTCCACTTTTTGGCAAGTGGCACAGGAAGAGCACTTATGCTTGGATCGCCTAGATGTTAGGTTATGAGCACCTCATTTTTGAAATGGTGCTGTGGATCTAGATTTTGTTTTGTTCTATAACTATTTACTTTCGCTCAAGGGGTGCCTAAAAGTAGACAAAGCATGGCTTAGGTCAGAAATGATTGTGTACGTGTATGGCGCAGATGTCTTGAAATTCAGTTGAACTTGGTTGGTGTCCGCACTGAATGGGAATTTTCAATTCGGCTTGAAAGCGTACAACTTGCTAAAGCATAGCCATCACACGTAGGCCACACGGGAGAGATTGGATCATGCTAAATCTTGTCGGTGTATTCGGAAGCACAAGTCAACTTTGCTCAGAAGATTGTTTCTGAGATTAGATTTCAGGTAGCAAGGATACATAGTTGAGGGTTTCTTCTAAGATCTTAGCTTTAGCTCAGGTTAGTTAAAAATGTTTTGTACTTCTTTTCCTAAATACCTACATATACTAATGGCGTGTTAGCTACAACAACATATTTCCTATTCATGTGTACGACTGAGCCGTATAACTACACGCATCACGTCGCTTTTTTTTACCTACACCAAATCTTCACTACTAACAATACCCACGAAGCTTGAGAAGAAATAAGCTGACTAGGAATTTAAGTTTCAGTTCTTTAAGTTCATTAAGTTCAGAGTTGACTGCTTGGGAAATCCAATCTTGGGCAGATGACATACATATGTAAAATTTCCATCCCATGGACAACTCTCTTGGGCAAATAAAAATGTTGCCACCGTCGCTTTCCGTATAAGTGAGATGTCAGTGTACTGAACTAAATGAACTAATGAGCTAATTGAGCTACTGAACTGAATGAACCACTGAGCTCACTGAACTAATGAACTGAATGAACTATTGAACTAAATGATTTGGATGAAAAGACATTGGGAACTAATTCACGTGTCTCACTTGAGAGGTCTTTTGTGAACTAGTTCGTTCGTGAACTACACAAGCGCCTAGAGCTGACGCTTATGAAAGAGTAAAATTTGGTGTATCAGTCTGTTTTTTCAAATTTGATATACATACATATATTTTTTTTTTCACTTAGTAAAACTTAAGGTTTTAAGATATTATTATGAACGTGATTCCTTAGTGCTTCACAGTGCGTTCGAATTCTGTATCTCTAGAGAAGCAAACAATCGCTATTGTGTAAATCAACCCCCAAGAGATAGTTTTCGATTTTTCCACCACTAGTGACCATCTTCGTATTCTAATGGAAAAGTTTTCTTACTTTGCTGTGGAGTTTTATCCCCCCTTAGGCGATACTTGAAGACGTAATCGAAAGCGATGACCAATCGAATTATATTATACAAAGACGTTTTCCTACAAAGACTTCCTTTTGTATCTTCTACCAATCTGCCCGCATTCTTTAACCAACCTAAACCCTTTAAACTCAAAGTAGTCAATCAAAGTAAACATGTTCACTTAATCAGAAATTAACTAAATCGATCCGTTGTAATCTCACCCTGTGGTTAAATGTAGATACAATCACTTTCTTTGTTCACAGATTGTCAAGTGTGTTCCGAAAGCCCCAGAAACAAGGTGGTACCGCACCACCTTCATAGTGTGTATGGAAATTGAATCCACAAATTTACGGCTTTATGATGGCTTATAGGCTCGTTAAAGGCCAAAACCACATCCTGGATAGGACTGACCTTTAAGAAAGATTAACATGTTTACACATTTTGAATCTGTCTCCACAATTTAATGTTACAAACAGGGTCCATGTTGCTGCATGGTTTCCAATAATTATGAAAAAAAAAATTCTCTTTTAAATCGCTGTGGAGATAAGGAACATGCGAAACGATTTCCACTTGAATGAAAAACTTCAAAAGCCTCTTCCGAAAAACATTGCAGATAGTAGATGTCTCAAAAGAAAGCCAATTACAAAGGAATTTAACGTTTCACCGAGTAGTAATCGAGCAGAAATCCTGCAATGAATTATAAAATGTGGGAGCAGGTGTTTCCTAGCGGAAATACCACCTCTACCAATGAACAGAATAAATATTTCCTGCAGATGGTCATGTAGGAATGTACCAGCAAACGGACTGCGATTTAAAATAAGCTCCGCCATAAATTCTCGAGAAATAACTCGAAAAGTCGATGCAAATAAGGCATCCGTTTTATATTATCGTTTTACAGTGTTTATGTAAATATTTGGAATTTCCATTTTGTGGCAACAGCCAGAGAGAGTTTAAGGCTGGTCACATTTTATCCCTAATAAATTATATTCACCTCCAAAATCCTCTTCTCCCAGTGAGTGAGTGCTGTGCCCTCTCCACCTTGATCCTCCAGTTCGGCACCCTCCAAATCGGGGCAGTTGAAGTGTTTGCGAGCCTCTTCAGCAACACGTGGCGTCACCATCATATCGACCACCTTGCGAATGGTCCCACCCCTGACAGACCATTTATCTCGAACCACTTTACGGATTGTTTTGTTGCTCCACTGGTGAATTTGTAGCCTGGCATCGGGATAAAATTCAATTTAAAGGAATTTACATATTAATTTCCAATCAATTGGGTGAACACTTACTTTTCATTGAGATACGGCTTGCCGGTGTCGGCCTTTCGGGGCGTTCGTGGATCGCCGTGTTCATCGCGAAAGAATGCATACAGGCTTACCGAGAAGCCTAGGGCGTGCAGAATTTCATGTTTCACTGTTGAGAGGAGATTCTGTAGTTCCTGTGGTTTTGTACTTATACTATCGGGACAAAAATTTGCGTGTCCCGCTATGGGTCTATCTAGTGCGGCTTCTTGCTGACAGTGAGCGGCATATGCCACTGTCAATCCTTTATAGCATCGCTCTGTCTGATTGGCGGAGACATAGAGCACAAAGTCGGCATTCTCAATACCTGGTCCTCGTTGTGTGCTGGGATCAGCCCGACAGTCCTGCCCGGTGGCATTGCATATACGACACACCTACAAACAGATGCAGAACATCAGAAAAATGAAAACTCAACTATGTGTCAAATCTTACGTCAAGGTGGTCCTCAGGAACTTGAACTTCACCGCACATTGTTATTGTCTTACAGTGATCAATGCAGTGGGTTAGGGAGTCCTTCACAAACACCTGTGTGGTGTCGCATTTTCTGGAAGAGTCAAATTGAATGTGTCAAAGCGTATTGTTTAGAAATTTACTAATCAAAATTGTACTGCCAGCGGAATCGTGTATACATAGTTTAATCATTAATATTCCAATCATACCACACCAACCCCCATCACGAGCCAAACCAGAAGGCACCCCATTTCAATTGAAAATTATCTCCGGGATGGGCATTGAATTTGTTCTGGAGGGGGTTGCATTAAGTATTGAATTTATGTGAGTCTTGTGAAAACTAAAAATGGACTGAATTTCATCCTCTTAACAGGTACAGGATGAAATTCACAAGACTACCAAACGCTGGTAGGTAGTTTCGAATGAAATAAGAGGAATCTCCGGCGGAATGGAGTAATCCTCGAGAGGGGAGGGTACTTCTTCTTGCACAGGCGAACAGGCGAAACATTTCGAAACACAATATGAATCCGACTTAGGGAATTATTTAAGGCATTGCACAACCCTGGCAAGAATTTCAGAGCCATGAGGATATAGGTGATTAAGAAAGTAAGTAAGCTTAACCTGTGTTTGAAACAGACTAACTAATGGACTAGGGCGTTTCCAATTACGAAAATGTTATGTGAATGAATTTTACTTTTTGATTTCTTGCAGTAACGGCATGAAATCAAAGCTTTTAACGTTCAAAATGCTCTTCGTTAAGGAGTGAAGGATATTTTCTTAATAGAGATACATTCAGCGAAGTAAAGTCGGTCTGTAAGTGCTTCGTAGAAACCCCAACAGATTCTCTGCTCCACTCGTAATTATATTGGTGGTTTCGGGTTTGCGGTTTGCGGAGGCGTGTGTCTGGGGAGTTCTCGAAAATGAACTTGAAAGTTTTGTATTTGTATTTATACAATCACTGCATTCTATGACGGTTTTAGAAAGCAATAAGGTGAACCATAAGTATTACACAGTCACGAAGGATTGTCAACGATGTAGAAGTAATCGGATTCCATTTGGAATTGAGGATTTTAATAAGCGATTTTATAATGTCCCTTTCGTTTGGCAACCGATTCAGCAAATCACCTAAACGACAGTAAATCGAAACGAGGGAAACTCATGGATACCATGGATTCTATCATGAGAATTGATTTGCGAATGAGGCAGGCAAGTGGTGGCAAAAACAGAATTTTTCCATTAGTTCGGATTGACCGATTGCACTGAAAAGAGGAATTGTCAATGGAAAGGGAGTCCCAATTTCTGGGAAAATTAATTGTTTATGCATGTATCTAGATTGGAATTGGATTGGAATTACGTTGCAAAGCGGATTCGTAAAGTGAAAAACGGGCAATAGAGACACACTATCTGTGAAGATCTACAGACATATTTATCTGTAAATGGTGTCTTACTTACATAGTACTTAGTTTCTTGATTCTAAAAAAGTTTGACTACAATCCGGGGTGTTAAAGAAGATGGTAAGTAGGGGGATTGTAGATAAGTATTACATATAAGTAGTCCTTGTTGGTTGATAGAGATGTTCACTAGGCCCACATGACCATGTGTCAAATTTGTGAAACACCCAAGAAAGCTAAGTCAGTGGTAGTTTTTTTTGTTTGAAACAGTACGGAGTAGTTACGGATTTCCTTCTTCAGAGTCATTAGTTGTTCGACGTAGTCGTATGTATGTAGGATCCTGTGAATGAACGGATGAACGGAAATAGCTATCCTTAAAGTAGTTTGTAAAATAGAAAGGAACTTTTGCACTAAAAAATCCTTTTTCGACATTAAATGGGATTTGAAACATAGCCTAGATAGGATAGATGGCTTTCTCCGACCTACTTACTGTGAGCGTCACAAGAAAGTAAACACCTCTACGTTGCATTTTTATGTGCATATATAAAATGGGGAGAAGAAAACCCACAGCCAGTGATTGAAGAAGCCATCCCCTTCCCAGTTTTGAAGAGGTCGACTCGCCCAATAAAAAGCTGAAAAACAACAAATCCGTCAGCTACGATTGTCTACCAACAGATTTTTGCAAACATGGTGTAGATGTTTTGGTAGGGTGTATGCAACGAATTATGGAATAAGTATGGGTGTCCTGGGTGGCTCGGACACATCGAACGAATAGAGAATTACTCTCCAGCAAGGAGGATCTTCGAATCACAGTCCCGATATTCAAGACGACAAGGAAGACCGAACCCCGGTTTTACGGATTAAGCTATCACGGATGCCACAGTTCTTGTTGTGGACTACTGGAAGCAGCGTTTCCGGGATCGAAGGTTAAAGGAGGCTGCCCGTCTCAGGCAGAGACTGGTATACCCGACATCGAAACCTCAAATCCAAGGTGCCGCATCCATGTTTACAAAGTAACTACGACGAAAAGAGTGGAATAAATGAAACCTGGGTATCATGGACGTTCTAAGAGTGACCATATTAATCCATATATGTTTACGTAAACTGTTCTATAAAATATTGCAATAAAAAGTCCCCTTAAACAGTGTTCATACAAAGCTAACCGAAGCAATCGATATTTCACATTAGTAGCTGATGTACAAGGAGTATGTCAGCTACTACTCGACGTCCTTGTGAGCTGATAAGTGTTAAAAGATCCTCATAAGAGGATAAGTTGTATCTGTCCTGAGTTGAACAGCTTCAATCCGAAAAGAATGGATGTGGTTGTAGAGAGACACACTTGGCTGGTATATTCAAGAATAGAAAAGTGATGCAAAGGGAGAAGGGATTACAGAAGTCCTTTGACCGTTTTACGAAACTATCCATTCAATTGGCCCTGCGTATATTCTTTGTCATGAATGACACCCAAATCGCATAGTATTAAGACGGGAGGGACGAGGTCATTACCGATGAAATATAATCGAGGGATTGGTGAAAGATGTTTACGTTATTCAGGGCAACTTAGAGATCTGCACTTGAATTGATATTTGTCTGAAGAATTCCATGTCATCAATGTAAGTAGAGATGTTTGAGTTTTTAATGAAACAGTCAACGTTGTCGATGGCCAAAATGAAAAGCAGCGGACCTAGGTGGGTACGTTGAGGAACTCCGCAGGTTGCTGTATTGGATACAGAGGGGGTAAACCACGATTGGAAACCAAGAGCATTAAGTTTGAAAAGAACTATGAATTTGACTTCTTTACCATCTTCCAATGCACACAGAGTGTAAATTAAAACTATTATTCCGAATTGGGACTTATATTCACCCCACATGTTAATAAAAGAAGGACACAGGAAATTAGACCACATCTCGGATATTGAACCTGGAGAACTCTAGATACAATTAAATTTGCGTCACGACTATGGCTGTTTGGCTATCATACTTACCACAAAAAAACCAATATATTGAATCTATTTTGAGATATTTTCAATCGAATTCAATGGTGATGTATTGATTACTTATGTCAATATTGCAAACGATTTTAAAATAATTCAATTCATTGTGTGAAGTTGTTTTCTTATTTTTGGTTGTTTGAACATGCTTCCATTGTGAAAAGGTTGACTTTGAGTAAGGACGCTTTTAACACGTACATACTTTCCGAGGAAATGGGATATGATATTCTAAATTGGGGTATTACTAGGAATCCAATAAAAGAGGACTTATGCATTTAAGTATATTTGAGTAAAACAAAAAATAATTGGCGATTCTCGAAAATCGCTTCTGACATTGACCGTAACTACGTGTACGTGATTTTGGGAAACAGAAAAACAAACAGTACGTTTCCAATTAGAATTGGATAAAATGGATGAGCAGTAAGAGCTCTCCTTTTATTGATTCAAATACAAGTCTTGCTGTTCTTATACATAAAAGCTAATAACGTGGGTGTGATACTGTAATTTTCCTGGAAGATTGGAGAAAATCCCTCCATGGCTCAGTAGTTAGTAAATCGGCTTATAGCATCCACAGACTAGTCTAGACTAGACTAGATGCAGATTGCGCATCCTGAGATAGATGGACATTACCATTTAGAGCAATTGTATGGGCAAAATGAACAATGACACTCAAAAAGTCCAAAAGCTGGCATACAAATGCATAACTGGGGCAATAAGAACCGGTCTAAGCTCACCCATGGAGCTGCATCTGGAACTAGTTCCTTTAGAAAATGTGGTTGAGGAGACTGCAAAGAAAACAATGCTATGAATGACAAAAGAGGGAACAAGACGCACATGGATCAAAAGAATTCGTTGTACTATCACTAGCCATGATACGAAGATCAGGAAGAAGAAAGATTGAGTAGTGCCGTCCATTAAGTGGTACACAGATAAGGTGACCGATTTAGTGACACGTGTCCGCTTGTGTTTGGACCAAGACCAAAATACTTCATATTCATGGGTAAGAGTACCAGCAAGTTTTAGCTTTAAATAAACACCGCAAGGTGATATTTACATATGTCAACCATGAGATTACCATACCTATACTATCGAATAGTCAGACAGTCATTAGGGGTCCTTCTGTTCATGTTATTTGGTCTAACTTGGATATTAGGCTATGTGACTAAATAGAAACAGCAAAACTAGGGTAATCATTTTGTAGATAGATGAATCCAGGAGGCTAGAAAAAGAAAACAAAAAGTTTTTCAAGGTTCGAAACTCGATTACCAGACAGCTCTGAAGGTTCTCGCGGTCTCAACTCTTGCGAGCGTCTCATGACAAGCGATATGTTATTTGTTGAGTTTCTGAAGTAGAAAAACTTTCATTTCATTTCTTTGAAAACGCAAATGGGCACCCCGTAACTGTAAAAGGGGACAATTATAGAGCAATGCATACTCGAAAACTTTACGGACCATGTACTTCGCACTACGATGAGACAGGGTCACGATTAATCTCAAAAATAGTTGATTCGGACTTAACCAGAGTTCGTCCTATGGGGTATCTGAAAGGAAAGGCTAACGAGAACAGCTCCCAATCTCTCACAGACCCTAAAATTAATATTCTTCTTAGGCAGTTTTAATATTACTCCTTTTTATTCATTCACTTCATTGTAAACGTTTTGAACGTACTCCTAACAAATGTCATGTATTCTTTAACTTCAAATCGAGGTCAGCGCTCTCTGTGGGAAATTTTAAAGGGCGCCATTTTCTAAATCGTAAAATACCGCCATTTTTGGTGGCATTACTCATATGACTGAACGTGACCGTTAGAAGAGGTACAAAAGCGTAAGTAATATCGTTTTTTCTTCATTTGTATTTTAAAATTAATCAAAGCATGAACAGAATGTTCTTATTTTGCCCCTTTCTCCAAACTTTACATTTCTAAAAGCATACAGATTCAGTTTTGAGTCAGATTTTGCTACTGCAAGTGTTACTATCTCACCTGTTCAAACGTATAATGCCTTTGGTCTCACGCACCAATAAGGCTTGTTCCCAAAATTGTACTGCTTCAGGTAATACCGTATTCTGAAAAAAAGTAATAAACTTATGAAGAACGTTTTAAAAAAAAAAAAAAAAAAACAAAGTCCACAACTTACATTAATTAATTCAAATTTGTTCTCATCCAGCCTGAAAGTACAAAAGATAAAAAGAGCACATGAGTATGTTTGTTCATTTCTATGAACCGAAATATTTGTTTTCAATTTGCACAACCAACTTTTTCCTGCAACCAAAAAAAAGAGTTTCATATTCCAACCGCTGTATGGCCGAAAAAAAAGAAAAACAAATTTGCCTTTCTTCTGACACTTTACAAACCATGTCACTGTCAATGGGAATGGCTGCCTCTGGTACTAGGCAACGAAAACATATATGTATATGGATGTGTATCATTCCCATCAGGATTTCATGCATTGAAACATCAAAGATAATAAATGATGATTACGTTTTTTACAAAAAAGTTCTGCCACACGTTTCGTCTGGATAATTCACTGAGGTATATCACCAATTAGAGTGCGAGTGGAAAACGAAAACCAACATGAAAAACCTTTTCAGTTTTCAGTCTTTCGAAGTGGTTAATGAGACTGATATAATTTAAATGTTTTTTTTTGTTTTGTTGCCGAAAGATAAATCTCTGCCTTGTGGGCGTTAAACTCCACAGAGACTCTTCAGAGGAGATGTCAGTGAACTACGTTTTGCAGAAGACCTTCATGGTTTTATCGAAATTTTGACGGAAATGAGTGAAGTGTAAACTTGACACTTACGTTACCATAAAATCGTAAAAATTCAATTTTACTTTTCAATTTCCCAGTATTTTGCACCTGTCATTGGTACAGATGTCAATCCTTGATGTTTCAGGAAGTAGTCACACTAAAGCGGTTAACACTTAAAAAAATTAATTTTTCAGTGTGAGACGCCTTCTAGCTAATTTGAACACCACCCGCGAAATTATATTCAAGAACCAAACACGTGTTATGACTTCCAAAATGGCTACAGGCGTATCGCGGAAGATCCGCAAATGCCAATTCTAAGACGTTCACATCAATTAGACACAAACACATCCAGTCTGCACAGTATTTTACACAGATAAAAAGGATTTCAAGGATCAGTTAGGATTACGGAGAACGTCGCACGTTTTTTGTTTAAGGATTGTAAACGATGAAAATAAAAAAAGCCTTCTTAGTGATGAAGCACAGTTTCATCTCTTTCGCTACGTGAAAGTGCAAAATTGTCACAATTGGGGTTCTCCGATAAAATATATTGTCAAATGGACTTGACAGGCGGATTGACAAACGATCCAATCCAAGCAAATTTGCGTTCCCATTCATCAAATGAGGGTCATGATACCGGAATTTCTTAACGCGGGATCATATCTTCTTTGGTTTGAGGCAATCAACAAAATCCTGTGCAGACTTGACAGATATGGAGTCAAGGTTGTTGCGTATGTGGATGATGTGATAAGACAGGTGCTAGGAATGTTGCTTACCAGTGATTACGGAATATGGTTTGGACAAGATTATCAAATGAACCACTGGATGTAAAATCAGTGTCCACCCAAACAAACCACATGAGTCATGGCGCCCACGATGCTTTTACGACTAAAACCAAGATGCTTGGTTTGAAGATGGTCTTATAAATGTACACCATGGTGATGTGTCCTATATTTTCCTTTGGATCCGTAGTCTGGTGGCCTGCGTTAACGGAAGTTTACTACATCAAACCCAACAAGAATGCATAATGAAGTGTAGCTCTAGGCGCAACAGGGGCCATGACAGCTTTAAATATAATATTGCACCTTTTACCACTTCATCTTCATATCATGTTCTAATGGGTAGGAGAGGAGATTTTCTCAGGTTCGGTCAACATTTTTATGCCCGACCGGCTTCCGAACTCATGCAGCGTCTTCCAGGCAGAAGTTCACAATGCACGGGAAGCCTGTTGTAGATTTAGTTATCCTCATTGACAGTCAGGCAGTAACACTAGACTATGTTGTCAGTTACAGAATTTTCCTAGTTGGCTCATCGGTTCACAATTAGTCTCCTTTTGATGCTGGCTCACAATAAACTCAAGCGAAATGAGACTTTCCTAGCGAAGGCGGTGAAAGCACTTTAAGTTTAGAATCTTTGCACACTATCTATTAAAATCTTATATCAAGTGTCATATCCAGGCAATTGTGACCAAAAAATTACAGGAATAGAACACAAGAAATATTGGGTACGTTTCTTATAATATTTCCACTAGTTTTAAAACGGATCTGACCATCTAGATAGTAAGATAAATGAAACTTGCCTCTGACATTATACTCAATGACTTCACAGGTGTTCACAGGAACTGACAATAGATTAGCATCCTTCAGTCTGTACCCGATTGTGTCTTCCTAAATTTCCGCAGTGAAACTATACCTTTAAATCTGTAGAACTTAAATGTATGAAATATGCCCGGCTCTCTTACTTGCTAACCCTTAAAACGTTCCGCGTTATAGGAATCTAACTCTCAACTAAGAATCAGACCGCCTTAAACTCGTATCTATTGTCCTTCCCCATTCAACAACAAATGTAACATTCAGGAAAAATAATTGTCAATAACACAAATACCGTAAAGCATGACTTCAAATTTCAAATAGAAATGACTACATTTATTAAATAAAATAATAAAAATAGGAATTTATTCCGAAATCCTATTTTTATTTCACTGTCCATCCAGCCTATTTCCATTCATTAAAAATTGAATTAAAAAAAAAAATCATTTTATTTCAGACAAACAAAACAAAAAATAAAAAATCGGGCTGAGTTGTACATTATTATTTACAGATGATGGTTATGTGTGTAAGCTGGCCTTTATTTTATTAAATTATATTTACCTTAATACCGGTAATAAAATTCAGTAAATTATTAAAATTAAATTTATGGGTTTTGCGGTTTTTTTTTGAAATTTTTTTGTGTATGCAAAATTTTGGTTTAACCTTTATTTCGATAAAGGCTTGGAAAAATGTTTACTTTTAGTAACAGCAAAAGCTGAAAACACAATGCCACAAATGGCAAACGACATGTAGTTCAACTCGAATATATGTACACAGTTCACCTCGGGTATTAATAACGAATGAAGCTTGTCTCTCTAGTGTTTGTTAACGCGGATGACATTCGTTGCATTGAAGTTGTGCAATAAATTGCGACTGTTTGTGTTCCTGGATAAATGATGCCTCAGGTGGCAATTTGAATAAAAGCTACTGTAGGTGGTGTTTTTGTTTATATGTCCTCAAAACTGGTTAGGTTTGTAACCACAGATTGCACTATTCTAAGTTGTAATATCCAGTGATTTTCGAACTTTTGATTTATCACTGCTACTGCTCATCCATGACTTAATAATAGCGGTGTATAGCGGAGTCCTTTTCTCTTCATGAAGGATATCAATTGACAGGGTGCAATTGCACAAATATTACCAATGACTTCGGCTTGAAAAATGCTCAAATCGTCTTAACGTCTGAACGATTTGTACTTCAAGACTTGCAGTAGACGCTAGAACCAGCTAGCTCTTCTTTCATACAAGATGAACCGTCATCCCACTCCCATCAAGTCCTCAGGCCTTTTGAACCGCCCTAATCAAACTTTGGCAGGTTGGACATGGACAGAATTGGACAGAAATAAAGAAGGCAGCGTGTACAAAAGTTGTTCGTAAAAAGGCCCAGCTTTTGGTATGCTTGCATATTACATAATTAGATAGTGACTAGTATTGACCACTTGTGTAGTGTAGGGTGTTTCAAATCCATCTTTGACCAAATCTGCTTTGTCGTTGGACATGTTGGCTTGTCCACTTAAGATTTGTACTCTTAAAAGAAAATTTGTTCCTATTTATACGAGTAGCCACTGTGTCACTACACAGAACCAACAAAGGTGGATACTGAATTTATAGAGGTTGATTTCAAGGATTTATACCTGTTTGGCTGTCTGAAAAGATGCGAAACTCTAGAAGATATCACGTTTTCTTTTAACTAAGAAAAAACTTCTTTAACTGTCATAATGTCTGCCTGAAACACGCTAAAACGATGTTAACTTAAGATTAAAACTGTCGGAGGAAACACATCCACGGAGTCCGTCCTTGGTTTTCGAGCTAGTAGTGTAAGACTGAATCGACTTAACTTTTAAAAATACATCTTCATTTTACGACGTACATACTTATCAAAATTCAAAAATGGGCTGTTGTATTCCGTGTTTTTTTGGAGGGATTTTGAGTTTGTTCAGAATGGAGGCATGGTCAAACACTAGGTGAAGGAGAAACTCCAATGACGCAGACGAACTTTTATTCAAAGACAAGCTATACGCTAGGGGTTATTATGTAGACGTGGTTTATAGCTTTTCTAAGTATGTCCACTAGAACATGCCATACGTGACTTTCGATCTAATGACCAAGATATGGAGTCAATTTCTAATGGTGTTTTTGCAAGAGAAAAGTGACGCTGGCTTTCTTGAGTCTTTCTTGAATATTAGGGTCAAGAAATCAGCTTGGCTTACTGTCCAGACTAAGATCGAAATATTTTTCTTTCTCAGGGAAAGCTAAGCTAAGCTAAGGGTCATTTAACGTAATTGTATATGTTCTGGAGAAGAGTACTTTAGTTCAGTTTTGTGGGGGTTTACATGCAAACCACATCGTAGCGCACAACTAGCTCTTTTAGAGAATTCAATACGCGACCTGTTAACCTCCAAATTCTAAAGAAGATAGAAGTTTCAAATGGTTAAGACATTTAGAGATGACACTAATGTTCCAGTCAGTAGCTCTTGTAAGCATCAGAATCGTGTAATCTATTTTTATTTCTTGCATCTCTCTACACACCTTTCCATCATTCAGACGTTTAACATGCTTGGATTCTTCAATTTTCCTCAGAAATAATCTTAAAGCACCACAGTCTGATGTACATAATTAAACAGTACCCAAACAAATCTCTTAGTTTTACAGTCAATCTCTGTAATGGACATATCTTGATCAGGGTAAATGTAAATTTAACTTATTTTTTCCAAAATAAGAACCTTGCCATAATGTGTTTTCTTTTTTTCTTCTTAATTGCTTATGTGTAGGTGCCTGAAGGAAATTAAGTCTGCAGACAGACATACTTACTGCACCCGAGGGCCAAATGAACGTACATCAACCTTACATTATGTACTTCTGTTTCGTTCGAACATAAGTAAAGTTACTAAACATTTCCAGGAGATGCCTTTGTAAATAAAATTGCCTGGGGATATAAGATTCGACGTAAAGCACCACATTGCTGTAGAAAAATAAGAAATTTCGAAATACAGTCGTTTTAATCTTCAAGAAGAAATAGGTAAGTTAAACGATGTCTCGATACATGTACGTACACAAATATGTCCTTTCTGCTGGGCTTTGCATATTTTACGCCAGTTCTACTCCGTACTCAGTTCTGAACGTGCAAGTGACACGTCCTTTTCCCATGTAAAAAACCTGTATAAAGTATAAAGTATACAGAAATCACTGTTAATCCCGATAAAAAGTTACGTGAGACTATTTTTTAATCAAATTGCCCTTCATATTCGGTTCATACGCAAAACTGTTATATGACATATTGGACTTTTGAAAATGACGCACGTGTCCCGGTCCCGTTCGAATATTTGCACATCTTCGGTACAATAATGGCTGCTGACATTCCATTCCATCAACGATGCTACATAATGATAGCATTCACAGAAATATTTGTATTTTTTTATTTTTTATTATTTTGATGTCCTTGTATACCGAAATAGTATCGAGGGTTTAAACATTAATAACCTCATACCGAATTAAAGGAATACATTCTATTATTACCATTAGTTGTGGGATACTTTGACCTACGGGAAAATACCGTTTACGCAGGTTAATGTCGATGACAGTTTGTTGGCATTTTGAACGTTTTCAATGACAGGGATGTATTCATTATTAATAAACTTGTCAGCCCGGTGGGTCCTCATGATATTTGACTGAAACCGAGGAAGAGACTGGTGAATATTTTGGTAAAAAGGAATTGGGCATGTTCGGCAAACGGACCAGTGACAGCTTGCTAACGAAGTACCTAGTTCAATTCAAAGAACTTTACGTAAAGGTATCTGTTGAAATAAATTTTAAAATATGATAATTTTTACAAAATACCTCACTTCTTGGATGACGCACTGGATTTCTAACTAATTATGGAGCACTTGGGTTGACCCGTACAAACTAACCTGTCAAATATGTCAAAACCAGATTGTTTTATTCGAAGGAAAGCCCTTTCAGTCAGCATGGAAACGATACCAGTGAAAGACCGTCGATCACTACATTCATCGCCTCAATCTGTATGAGAGACCATTGACACTGCATATGATTTTCTGTAAAATAAGCGTTTTTTAAGCTACTCAGGCTAGGTGGCAGGCCGCACCAGGGACCTTACTTAAGATAGTGTTACCATATGGAGCCAAGAAATTTCTCTTAAAAAACTACCATTGGAACCAGTGAAGTGATCCTGACACATACAAAGGATGTTTCGTCCTCTTCTTCGTACATGCAGCTTCTATAGAAGTCATTCGCGAAGATGTCCACCCCAGTGGCATGCCTACCGATAACGCAATGTTCTATAATGATACCTATTACAATAGCTATGAGCGTTTTTTTCTGTATAATCAGACAGCTTGTGAGGTTTTGATCCAGTTT
This sequence comes from Xylota segnis, assembly GCA_963583995.1. Taxonomy (NCBI): domain Eukaryota; kingdom Metazoa; phylum Arthropoda; class Insecta; order Diptera; family Syrphidae; genus Xylota; species Xylota segnis. The sequence goes on along the minus strand of OY757236.1, from coordinate 2,871,835 downwards.
GGGGCAGATCTGTCTGGAGATGAGACACGTAGTCCCATTTATTTATAGAAGACTGGTCGAGTTCACGGCGTTGAGGTGAGTAGCAGATTAACTACATACATATATCTGATGAGGTTGGTAGGGTTAAGAGATCTTCGACCATACAATTCCCTGGAATGTCATGGCGTAATGTCCTCCTACTCCTTACTCTATTTTTGATCCATCCTTGTTTTGTAGCTACGTTTCCTCCCTCTAGACTCTAGCCTCTAGAAGTGTTCTAAGACTAGGAAAATGGGAGATAGCCTTTAAATGAGTGGAGTGAATGCAGAACCTGAGACTTATTTAGTATAGATGTCCAAAGGCGGGAGGTGAAACAGCATGCCTACAGCTGCAGTCGGGGATGTTCTTGGGGCTCCACTGATTCAGAGGTACGTCAGCTTTTGTACTCGGCTGAGTTGAGTTGAGACCTAATGACGGATACATAGAGCTGTAGTCGCTTGTGCGTTCAAGGATGTTGGGTTTCCAGCTGAGTTTCTTAAAAAGTATAAGACCCAAATATTTGGTTGTGTCAGAGAGAGTAGGGTATCTCCGGATAGATAAGGGTTGTATGCAGGATTTTTCAAGCCGACGCACGTCACTGCCATGAAACAATCTACGGACATGATTATCGAGAGAAATAAATCAAGATAATCAGTATCTATGTTGACCCTACTGCATATTTTTATAAAAATAAAACTGCTTGAAGCCCTTTCATAATTTTTGTCTTTATTTGTTTTCTTCTTCTTTGTTTTGCTGCCTAAAATTTTTAATTTCTCGCTCACATTGTATTTTCTATATGCTGTATGCTCCTTTCGTTTAACAAACTCTTCAACTTTGAAGACGATGAATAAATAAATAACTCAGAGACTTAAGACGACATCAGGACTAAAATTGGTATCTTTTTCAGTTGGGAGTCGATACAATACAAACAAATACATCCTTATTATGTGCTTCCCAACTCTGAACTTTGGGTACCCAAACAAGATCCAACTCCTGTCGCGGTGAACTTAAGAAAACTAATAAAAATCTCAATGCCAAGAATGTTTAATCTTTTCATACAGCGTTCCTCAATTAAATGATACATCCAGCTTTTCTAACAGATACTTACACATATACATATGTACATTTGTAACAAAGTTTGCCTCTCATTTCATCAAGTGCAATCCATTCCGGAAGAGCATGGGCATATTAAATAATTCCCGACGTTTTCAAAGTTTAGCAAGGATTCCATGTATCCACCGAGCAGCGCGTGCAATCGAAATAAAAATACCAAAATATCAATAATTTCCTCCAGAAGATGTGTTGTAGTTACGATTTCTCATACGCGCTCGCCATGGAAATGGAAAGGTCCAAATGTCGGTACGCATACCGATGAAATGTGTTAATAGCAAGCGCACCGGAAATGTCAGGAGATTTTTCCGCCATTGACTTGGGTAAAAAAAAGATTAAATTCTTGGAAAAGGGTTAAGTGTCGTAAAGGGGAGTTATGAAAGCAAAATCTTACATCCAATTGAATGGTGCTCGTAAAGTGAAACATTTTAACTAAATTTTTCAGTAACTAGAGCGATAATAAGGAAGGGTGACTCCTTTTTACTGGTTTCCGCTAAAGGACCTTCTCAAACTTGTTTGTTGGAATCCGTACAAGTGGGCTAAATTTTCATATCAAGAGGTATGATTAATTGGAAGCCTTTCAACGTTTCAAACCGTATCTGAACTAGTTTTCTTTATCCTTTGTGGAATGGAATGGTAAACAAATATGGGATCTGGGCGCACATGAGAAGAAAAGAAAAGGTCCTTGCTGCAAGCTGGAGTGAGTTTTTTTTTTCTGTTTCTTTTTTAAATGCACAGTTCAAACAAATACAAACCACAGGAGTCTTTGGGCAGAGTAGTAGGGAAACCTCAAAAGGTAAACACAAACAAAACTAGGTTTTCCCTGATAGGGAATTTGGTGAGTTGTATTTTGTTGATTCTTTGACGGCAATTGCTGGCATCGATCAAAGACGATTGGACAAATGGTAGCAATGGCACGAACGATTTAAAATAATAGAACCCATGGGATAGGATTGATTTTTAACACAAATTCAAGGACCTTCGTGTTAAAGTGCCTGTCTTACCTTGACCAAATTGTATACATATATGTCAGTGCTTAACAAGGGTAACTTTACAAAACTGGCAAGGTTATTTTAAGATAAACCTCCACCACCACTGTTTGCCTCCGTGACCTCAGCACAATGGCGCCCAACGTGGGGCCATACAATTTATGTTGAAAGTGGTTATACAAAAAAGGTACTGAGGAGTGGTACGTCACACTGAAGGTGATGTGGCTTATAGCTCTGGATGTACACGTGTGTTGGTCCGTAATGATGATATTGCCCAATTGGTATCACAAATAGACTAATATAACCAAGTTGAGGCCCGTATAGACAGTCTTCGTGATCTAAGTCGGTGTTTGTCTTTTTCATCGATAGACTGTCGTAATTTTCGAGCTCTGATAACTGCTCTTTTGTGCCTGAGTTATCGAGGTATAATGGTAAATGTTTAAAAGATTAGGGGGTAGGATTAGTTGAGTAACCTAACCTACACATTTTATTTGGTGCTGGTTAGTGGCCCGCAATTGGCGTTTTAAGAGTAATTTGTTCCTTGTTTTGAGTCTATCTGTAATATTTGCACATTTTCCCTTGAAGGATGGTGCTTGATTGATACTTGAGTTCATTTATAATAGTAACGTGATATGTACCAAGGTGAAACCTATAGATAACGTGTAAGTAAAAATAAAGTGCTTGCTTATATTACAAAAAGAAAAGAAGAAAAGTTATTTATAGGTCCTACATCCCATAGAGAAAACTCTCAGCCACAACAAGGCTACCACAATAGGTTATATTCAACTCTTTGTTCTATAAATCGCTCACACAAATCAAAAATTGATGAGAAAAACAAAGATACAAGAAGTGGTACCGTCTGGTGTCTGCACTATGTGACATCATCCTTAATTAGTCCAGACAATATGGTGTGGATGAATTTCTAGTACCATCAATTAGAGCAATATTACTTTGTCTGTGAATGCAAACAAATAGTGCGATGGCCTTTTCCTGTACTCTAATCCGTAGACGACCATCGATATCTTGGGTGGATTGGTGAGGGGCACAATCGTCTGATGTTTGGTCCTGCCCTTAGTGCTCTTTCTCGTATCAGGAAGAGAAAAATGTATTACATTGAAGCAGTGCCACTCCTGGTCATTCCTAGAGACGATATCAGTCAGAACTCTGAACTTTGCGCCAGCAATAGCAGCATACTTCAGATGGAAATATATGCCATAGATAGTTCCGTTCAAGCTATGAAGTACTAGTAAACTGGATTTAGCTGAAGAAGGTCTCTGCAGTGAGTACAGTGAAATCCCAGAATATGTGGTGGAGTTCTATGGGGCACTGACGCACAAAAGATTGAAATATACGGACTAGTACCAATTGTCAGATAAAGAAAGACTGTCACTACAACTAATTCTATTTATGCGCATCACTTAGGGCAAGGTCTTACTTTACTGTCTTGTCCCTCAGGGTTGGATTAGAAGATTCTGCGGGTCGGAACATCTGTATCAATCTGCTCTACATACCTATTCTAGCCATCTTAATTGACAGATGCGCACTTTCTTGTGTCGCTTGACAACTCGTATAGTTCGTTGGTGAATCTCCTCGTCAAAAACTCGTCAGACCAAATGAGAACTGAGATGATCAGGGTCTTATATAGAATCTCCTTAGTTGTTCGAGGTAAGGAAACACCGATAGCTTAGAGTTATTCTTCGTTTCATTACTGCTGAGATGTTGTTTTTAGAATTTATTACAGAGCCGAGGTAGATAAAGGCCCTTACTATCTCGTTCGTAGTTTACTCAGTTGATGCGCATCTCTAATATTTGGGATCCGTTAAAAACTTGCGACTTTATCAACATTTTCTCGTTCGACTTTTGGAGCTTATGACTATGACGCATCTGATACATGTTGGAACTCAACCTATCATTTAATGATCGAACAGAATTCCAATATGTCTTCTGGTCACACTAATAGTAAATCATTCGAACGTCCCGACATATTATAAGAAGCGATTCTTTTACATTGTTTTGCTCTATCCTGACAGATGCGTTATGTCTTCCACTCTAAGCAGCAAATGTGAATTATATGCTTCAAAACATCTCTGGAATGAAACGCCCAAGTAAAAGCCAGTGTGCACAGCAGTTCTCACTTCCTTTGCGTGTAGTTTAACATTCTGATGAAAAACACTTAGGATTTGAATTTTATCATGGTTTCATGGATTTAAACTCCAACAATCAAACAATAACCAAAATAATTTCTATTCTTACCGAATCAGGACTTAAAAGTCCTAAAATATGATGAAAAGGAAATGAGATTCCAAGCCGTGGACGTGTAGTAAAAATAGAAAAGAAGTCGACTCACAAGGACTCGAAGACAATCGACACCAAGAGGAAGGCTACCACCTTCATGAAGGGAAACCATTCAATAGCGTAGAGGAGCACTCAAATTCATTAAAAAGGAAACAGATTAATTTTTTTTGTTTTCTTGTTTTTTACAATTTCCATATGAGAACATTTGCAATCAGTCCTTGTGTTACACGATTTTATTTCCATCAAATCAAAACACACGTGTCCCGAAACAGAAGAATACAAACATCCTTATCGATTTTCGTAACAATTATCATTGTGATTTGGCGAAGCTTAAACATTTTTAATGAATGAAAATGACAAAAATATCCTTTATGCGACTGAACACGAGTGTGTGGCATCCGGCCAATTAAGATTTAAACCAGAATTCACTCCCACCCAGTGTTCCTTTGAACTCCTTATGATTTATTTATAAATAAATTGACTTGACTATCGTTTGTGGTAAGCCTGGATTGGTGCGAAATGAAGGACATTCGAAAAACTGTCCAATCCACCAGGAGTGTTGCTTTTCAGACATGAAATACATACTTCCGGTTTCTTTGGAGCCGTGAAGTCATTAATTATTATTCCCTCTGGACGGATAATATCCACAGAAAAATTATTAAAAAAAAGAAAGTAAAATAAGAAATATTTTATACGAGTACCAACCTGTAAACCGATTCATCGTAGAACAATAATATCCTCAGGGGCTGATCAATGCTTCGTTTTCGTATCACGTGGACGGGCTCAATGTGTACGCCATGGATTACCTGAAAAAAGAAATGAAATTAAGGTTATCAGAGAACTTTCAGGTTGTGGGGATAAAGTTTAAATGCAAACGACTGCGGATTTACCTATCCTGTGCGCAGTAATTAAATTACAGGCAAGGGCACTTGTATCCTCAGATTGAATATGGAATCAGTAGCAGTATCGGATGTGGTACGCACAGGAATCTCGATGGAGTTAATTTAAACTTCGTTTCCTGTTTCAAAAGCAGTTCGGAAAACGAGAACTGAAGTGCCGCCTTCGGCTTAAGTGTAGTTCAATACCTAGGTGAAGTTAAAAATAATGAAAAATCCCAGCCCATGGATCTGTGGTCACGTAAATACTACATTGCAGCCTCTGGGGTGTAATCAGTAAATGATGGTTATCTTTCTTGACGTTAAGGACGTATTTATTAATGCCACAAGCCTCGGGGGTTCACTTTGGTTATTATGAAAGGATTACCACCTTAGCTCACAGTGGCGTCATGGTGAAGGGTAGACACCTAGTGTACTGTGCTGCCATAGAGCCACAGTGGCAATGGTAAGACTAAGAGGCAGGGGATAAAGATCAAAGGACAATCATTTTGATCTCTACTGTCAATAAATATTTTGGTGGGAAGTAGCCTGCAGTGAAGTGAACATTTCAAGTTTGAAGGGTAAAGTGGAAGCAGAACATATCGGATAAAAAAAGTGATTGCAGTTCTCCTGGATTAGTAGGGATACTATCCATTGAGCAATAGCCGAGTTTTAAAACCAAAACAAAGTTAGGACACTCATCAAACCCAGATTCAGGTAAGATTGCTGATGAGTGGCATAGTAAATGTGGAATAGTAACTATTTCAGTTTATACTGGACGACAATATGGGTCGCAAGACTGAACTCCTTGTGTCTTCTTTGCTAGGAGATCCTTGACTTTTGTTATATTACGTCCAATATAATTACCCTGGGAATCTGTAAAGAATATCTTTCTAATGAAAAATTTCCTTAAGTTGCTCCTTTACGACCCCAAAAAAATATATTTTGCTGTGTCCAATACTTGACCCTTAGCAGCAAACAGGCTGACAAACGTCTTCAATACGATCGCGATGTACAACACGTAGCGAACAAGAGTGACACAAGAACAGACACATGTCACTTCCCACTCTGACATGTTTCAGATTTGTGCAGAGCAACTTGACTTACAACTGTCAAACGTGTCAAAAGAAAAAAAACTTGATCATAGGCAGTGCGTTGATTTGCTGATGAGATCAGAACTCCTGGAAAACCACAGTAAGTCAGAGACCTTAATGATTAGGAAAACAATGGAGTTTCGAAGAAGAGTTAAGAAAATCTTTCCGAAACTAGAAGTTTGTAATATGTAGATGCCAAAGAGTACAACAGAAGAATTTGTGCTGAGAGTGAGTGAGTCTAAATCACTTTTGTAAATGAGGTTAAATAGGCGCAAAAACCATTATTGTTTCTTTATAAAAATACTCTAGATTCCTTTCCTTAATTTTAGCAAGGTTTAGTGGATAGTCCTTTCATTGTTTTTCCGAAAATTGACTTCCCAAACCCATAGTCTTTAGTTTAGTAATTCACTATATCTACGATGGGCTGTAAAGGACTGCTACAGATTTTTTTCAACAACAGAAACACAATTTCGAAAAATAATCGGAGCTGTCAATTGTTCTATGGGAAATGTCATTTCAAAGTGAATGGAATGTAACGTGACCAAAGTCGAAGCGCAAACGTTCAGGATCATTATAATTATAGACTGTCAAGAGCTCTCCATCTACTATTGGCGCTGGGAGGACAGTTATAGATCAAATGACAGAGATTCAGTTTCTGGCATAGACTTCTAGCCATTACTGCATTAATCTAAGATTCAGCGGTTGTTGACATTTCTGATGGTTTAACAGACTAAAAGGAAATTTATAGTGCGGAGCCTTTTCTTCCATGTTTATCTGCTTTTTCGATACCTGAGCTGTTCTTATGCGCAGATACCTAGAGTAAAGTCACCGTATTGGTTTAGGTATTTCATTGTCTCATAGTGAAACCTTAATTTGACTTTGGACGACGGTTTTTGAGTCTGGTACGATTTGCTCATGACTAGTTTCACAGTAAACAACAGCTCCAGTATGGACTGTCATTGTCAAATGCCATCTCTTCTTCGTCAGCTATCTTTAGAATCACGGTCTTGTCAGTTTCAGTCTGACTGGCGGGAGTTAGGTTTCCTTCAATCTAAACCTTGTTTTTGATTTGAGATTTTCATGGAACTTGAGGTACAATGTATGTTTATACCCACCTATACGTCAGAATGGTTCTAACACCCAGGTAAGATCACTACACCTGGTCACACATGCTCTTGCGAAGAAAGAAAATATTGCGGACAAGCTCACATCTAAACATCAAGGGCATTGGGTGGTTTTAACAAAGTCCAGTCAGTCCATCGTAAGTGTCTGTTCCCGTACCATCACCTTTCTCATCATTAGATGCTAATATTGTCTTAGTCGAACTGCCTCATTTGTTGATTCTATGTATATATTCGCAAAAAAAAAAAACTTTTTGGAATACTTTCTTTCTCGGGAATCTTATTTTTCTCTAAACTTTTTGCGATCTCTTTACAAGTGGTGCACTCCCTCTTCCGGAAGGTTCTAACTTAAGCTTGAATGGTTCTTCAGAGTACGGGCTGACTTGACAAATACAGTGGTACTCGACATTAGAAACAGTCGCGTTGATGCGCCTTCGCTTCCACCTCTTACACTTCAGCTCTCATGATACGAATTTACATTTCTCGGAAATAGTCCCTTTTATCAGTATCACTTCCGGTTTACCAGCGAAGTAATTTTCTTTAGAAATTTCATCTTCGCATTTGCTTTGAAAATCTACTTCTGAGAACTGAATGTCTCTCAATTATGCCCAGGGGAAATGACCAAAACCGAATAAACCACAAAAACGTTTAATCAAATCTCAGCTTTTGAGTTGAATTCAACGAGATCTAAGACAATGCACATTTACACAAATCAACTTGTCCCTAATGAGTTTTCAATGGAGCACAAATCAGTCGGATATTTAATTCTTCTGTCTTAGATACAAATGCCCTTAACTACGAAGTGGGATGGTGTCATCGACAAGTTTGTCCTTGTTTGGGTGAAGTATACACTTCAGACACAGTGTATAGATCTCAATCACGATTTGCGAACAAAAATTAAATAATAGAACATCTTATGGTCTTCGTTCCATTGTTGTCCCTTCAAACTGACCGTCTTCAATTGCACGTCACACAAACAAAAGTTAATTAAACCATCCCCGCTTGCCAGTGAATTAAAACACATCTCATCGCGTTTCGTTCTAAAGTGCAAAACCTCTTCAAATGGCACTTCTTTACTCAACGCATCATGCTCGACGATGGTGGTGGAGGATACCCTGTGCGTCCATAAGCTTTCAAAGATGGATGGTGTTATTCCAGGAACGGATTACATAGCCAACGAGTAAATAAAGTGGATAAAAGTAACCTTTTCTGACCCTCCTAAGAAAATACTAAGAGAAGCACAAAAAATAGAAACTCATACAAATTTTATTTCGAAAAAAAGGCACACTCAGCTCCTGAGGCAGACAGGATGTTGTAATGGAGCAATCAACACAATTTTTGTATTATCTAGAGAATGGACGATGAGGTTAGGAGTTTCGAAGTAAAACTTCTGCGAGAAACTTGATTTGCGAGTAGTAGCAGGAGAAAGAGCTGAACACTTTATTTGTGGGTTATGTGATGGGAACGGGCAAGGTGAGTCTCGAAAACGTGGTTTACGATGCATTAAAACTTTGGTGTACCGACATCTGTAAAAGGTGATAAAACAGTAAAAATCAAAAGTTAGCTCAGTTGGTTTTATAACTGACATAAAATTTGACCAATAAGGACGAAATAAGAGCATTTTCTTTGAGCATTTACTACCTACTTGTATCCGTCATGTTCAGATGGGTGTTCAGCGGAGATTTTTGCAAGTTTTCGCTAAATGACACTTTTTGAACAGAAATGTAGAAATGACAACTCTGTTCTATTTTTAGGTGAATCTGCCACACATAGAAGGAGTCTTCTTTGAAATCCGATCCTTAAAGGTTTGAAGATTTATAAACTCTATCGGGTATCATGCTAGTTTTACCAAGAATTACTGTCTAATCCGTTTATTCCTGACCATTCTCAAAAATTGTTTATTTAGTCTCATTTACTATTTACCAGCAGTATTTTTATTATCTTAATCAATAGTCCGCAAGTCCTTTTAAACCACTTTTTTTTGATTTGGAAATATTTCAAAATTACTTCACTTTACGGTGACGCTAGACGGTACCGCTTCAGTAATTTATAAAAATACTAGCATGTTTGCGATCTTCCTTTAAAGTACTTCTTCGAATTATTCCTAATTTTTAGGATATTTCCTCGCATTGGAGCTTTCATCACAGCAACATTTAAAAATGGTAAACGAAACGATACTATCAAATGTAGTCCCTAAGCACTAGAAAGTAGTCTAGCTAGGCAAAGACCAACCTTTCCACAATATAATTTTGGTTTAACTAAAACTTTATGACTTTCCGCATAAAATTACCTCAGTATGAGGTTCTACCAAATCAAATTTAAAGGCATGTTATCGAACTCTTTTGCAGACCATTCTGGTGTTCCACAGGAAAGTCTCTTAGGGGCTACCTTCTTTATATAGTTACTTGCCATAAAAGATGTCATATCAAACCATAGTACATACCAAAAAATTAGAACCATGTTAGCAGTGTCAAGCACCTTGGCGTACATTTTGACTTTAAATTTGATTTTACCCAAATTATGAATTATTTTGTCGACAGAGTCAATCCCTTGATGAGTTTTGTAAAAAGATGGTCGAACGAGTTTTCAATCCTCACGTCCTTTCTCATTTTACAGCTGTATCGTCCTGCCACATGTATCCTTTTCAGGTATGGGCACCGTTTTATGAAATTTTATCCATTTTGCACTAAAAGGGCTTCCATGAGAACTTTTTTTTACTAAGGCACACAAGGGATGGGCTTGTGGAAGAATGTCATAACCCAGGGCAAACCTCTGGTAGCGGATTGTGTTGCGCACTCCTCGATACAGATCTGATAATATGCTTAAAATTTCTAACCAGATTCTGTCTATATGGCTTGGCTATTATAATAGTCCATGACTATAAGAAAGAAAAATCAACACTATAGTTACATACAAGCTTCGCTAAGCAGTCACTCGAAATGGCGATGTGTCTTAGCTCGGACCTTAATTTTTTGGAACAAGCCACTTGTCTTCCCAAAAGAAACCTTACACTAAATGTGGATTGCGTTTGATGCCCTTCTCACTTCTCATAAAGAGCAGTTTTAAGGGGATTGACCAAAAGCTAGAGCAGCAACTATCGGTAGACGTAGATTTCGAGGAATTATTCGACAGTGCTTGCATTAGATCTGTTGCGAGCATCTGTGGATTCACAATACCTACGTTTTATGTACCCCGTATTTTCTAGCAATCTAGCAGTCAATTGTCGCGCTTTTCAAACCATTCCCAATATCATTGCGAGACCCAGTGACGGCAATAATCATATGGAATCACGTCTTCCATTTTCCCCATGTTGTCGCCATCCAGACATTTCCCTTCTTTGTTTCAGCTTTCTCTCGTCTTAGATTTTTTGGGTCAAAATTTTTGGTACAATACTTTCACTGCAGTTTATTTGACTTTTTAAGAATATGGCCCCCTAGAATCTTCAAATTAATGGTGTGAATCTTAAGATGAGTTGCTTCGCTGATTTGACAGATGAGTTGACACTTCGCTGTCACGAAACGCATAACGTTCCTGCTTATTGTTTTGGTGTGTCGATTCTTGTTATTTCTGCGATGATATACATACACACTGCATCATGCAAAGGAATTTTTTATTGTAAAAAAACTTTTTATGACAGTTACACTCTTGGATGGTTGCCAGACGTTCAAAAAAAGACCGATCTAATAAAACCCAAGGTTTTCACAACTTGACTATAAAATTTTTAGACAGTTTTTATAAAGAACTTAACCTTTTTGCTACACTTTCAGATCGCAGATTTGAGTGTATTTGTTGAGTGGTATCATATGTTCTTCTACACTCAGTGAATAAAACCTTGGTTGAACCAAATAGTGATCCATATCCATAATTAAAATTGAAGGTACGTCATACTGATGTTCTTCTCCGTAATTTAAAGATAAATCTTTCCAATTAGCTGACTAATTTCAAGTCGTACGCGCATCATTTTCAAATCTCTTAATGGACAAACTTTCGGAATTCACTTCATCTCTGTCATTTCCTTAAATTTCGAATATAATTCCTCAGCTCAGCTGAGTAATATTATATAGCTTTCATACCTTTGTCAATTTGGTTTTTTTGGTTTTTTTTGGTAATGAATCTTCTAGGCGGCTCTTATTTTTAATTGCATAGTAAAATGAAGCTCATTAATCACGCCTCTAAGCGCTGACGGCTTGGAAAAAAAGTACTCACTTAAATCGTATGAGATACACAAAGTAGAAAGATGTCCCCCTTACATCATTGTAAAGTCCATTACTGTCGGTGACTAAAAACACTATGTTTGGCATACGACAACATCAATAAAATTCTATAAACAACTGCTACTCGTACAGTACACCCCCTGCTAGGACTGAGTTAATCAAATTTTAAACGAGATAGATACTATGTTTACATTGCTCTGCACCCTCCTCGTTTTCCATTCACTGATTTCTCAACGACTTCATTAAACAAAATTGCACAATACCAGAATTCTGCAGCTCGTTCCGCTCAGTAGACGGTCCTGAGCTGAGCGGTAGCATGATTTGTATAATAAAACATCGTTTCAGATACATTATACTCACGTGAGATGCTCGTTCCATTCATCATTTGCTGAATGAGTTTAATTACGAGCACGATACTGGCTATAACTATGGTAACGATGTTGAAGATGTTTTTCATTAATTTATTAATTAATTTAATGAATCTTAGAAATAGAAAACTGAAATGCATGACTTAGTCAGTATCGGATGGATTCCCTCACCAGTTGATCTATTCCCATTTAACCCTATGAGGTCCTTAAAAGCAAAACTTTAATAAATATCCTAAGGCTTGTGAAATTTCAAGACTTATTCATGTGTATTTGTCTTGTTGTTGTTTAATAAGTTTTGCACCATTTGTTATAATTACGCAGGATGTGTTTAGGAGCAAGTATCTGGCTAAATTATCTGGGAATTTCCATCGCACAGGACTAATACTTTGCAGTCACTAATAGCGAATTAATGTCGATGGTGTTTACTTTTCGGCAAATTCGAGAAGCCATTCTACTCGTATACTCGTACGTATGAAAACTATTTGCTCATTAGGGGACAAAGATGGGAATTAATCAGGCTTTATTGTGTAATACGTATATATGTATAATGAAAATGGCGATAGAAGTCTGGTTACGTAAGCAACGTTTAGGGGATTTTTGAGAGAATTTTCGGGCATCAATTGATGACTTTGTGCACAGTCAAGGCATATTCATGAGCTTTAATTGGATATTGTGTAACGCAAATTACGTTAATTGCTCCGCAATGTGATCTATTTATAAGATTTGGTATTTTACTTTTGCGATTTTTAAATACAAGCAGTTTGTTACGTTTTAATAAGATAATTCCAAAACTCTTTAGATTCAGCAATTATATAATAATTAAGAATTAATTGAGTAAAATATATGGTACGTGCTGAACGTATAAACGTTAACTTTGATGATGCTGTAAACGAGTATAATTTATATGTATAATTAAATTTAACTTAATGTGCGGTTAAAGAGTTAATATGGATATTATATCTTCGGTCTTAAATGTTTGGAGAATGTCGTGGCGCCATGTGAAAAATCTCTCACTGTAATGAGAAGATTCCAGGGGACGACTTATGCACATAATTTTAGTTTTAAAAGATAATATGTTATAAAGGGTGACCAGATAGCAATTTTATGTTTCAGCAGCTGTCAAAGTTACCAATGAGCATTGTTTCACGTTTGCCGAACGTACGGCAATTATTAAAAGTTATTATCGAAATTTCGGTTCAGTTGTCGTGAGGTCGGTCGTCATCATGGCTTCAGTGTGCAGGCAATTCGTCACTCAGAAGTGTCGATTCGACGCCGATCAACATAGTCAACCCGGCTTATTTTCGGGTTGGATTTGGGCCTACATCCGTATAAGATTGTGCTGACACAAAAATTGAAGCCGGACGACCATGGACAACTCCGTGAGTTCGCTTATTGGGCGCTGAAAATGTTTGCCGGAGATTTGGATTTGTACAAGCTGAATTGCCGTTATTAGACCAAACACAATCAGCAAGTGTTAGGCCAAGCAGCAATGCATCCAATAAGGAAGAAAACTCCGTTATGGTCCATTGTCGCAGGTATAGAGCGATGTTAACCGACTTTTTGTGGCCAGAATTCGACAAGATCGATATATCCGATGTGGGGTTCCAACAAGACGACTCTACATGCCACCATATATTTGTGTCCAACTTACGAGGGCATCGAGTATTCAAGGTCTTGTGGCTTATGTCAGATCGGAGGAAATCTAGAGAAGTTATGGAACTAACCAAGTCCCGGTGAAGAATAAAGGTAGGGATTCTCCCTAGAGACAAAGATTATCAAATTCGATTATCTGCCTGATACTGCAGTAATCTTCACGCCTCAGACGATATCACGCTTCCACTCTGTGAATGTGAGTTGGGAGTAGACTTAAACACCTGGACAATTCAGAGGAAGCTGGGTCGCGAAATGAAAAAGCTGATGATCTGGCAAGAAATGGATCATCACTTGATTCAAAGACGGCAAACACTACAGTCAAAGTCCCACCCTGTTCACTGACAACCGATTGGGATGGAGCGGACTCAACTTCTGTGTCACAATCACGAAAATGTAGTCTCTGCGAGAGAACCTTATATCTTACTCTCACTTGTAGGTGTAATTACCACGCATATCATACTGAAATATTACACAAAGGAAATGAAACTTAGGACGGGCGACTTGTGCAGAGGTTGTTGTGACGAAGATGTGCGTGAGGGTATACCAGATTTTTTCTTTTACCAGCACACTGTCACATTAGAAAAAAAATCTTCGGACAACACTTAGAACAATCTTCTGACAAGACATAGGCATTAGGGTCAAAGGATGCTTGAGTATATAACTTAACCGTATAAGATTATCTGAATGCCAGACAATACAGACCATACAATTTGTGGCCTATTGAGGATGGCATCATATCTGTTAAAGGTGGATTCATAAATAAAACCTACTCACGGCTGTGCTACGCACTTTTTCTGACAAAGATTTAAGTCTCTTTACCATAAATGATCTCTAAATGTATATTAAGACTGCAAGAGTAGTATCCAGCGTACTCCGTACTCTGAATTTCATCGTGTTGTCTTTCATCTACATGTTGCTCGGTACAGCTTGTCACCGAACTTAGTAATGATTAGCAATTGAAACATTGGTCCTTCGAAATGGGTAAAAGTTTATAAACCCTTCCCTTTCATACAATACCTCTTGAATGGCCATCGGCGAGAGAAAATAGCTTTTATCATTTAGGACCACCAACCCTCTTATCCCAAAGGGAGTGGTGCTGGGGATTCTAATTTGCGAAATTTCGATCTGACCCTGCACCAATGCAGTAAAGGCATCCTGTTCGATACACTCAGTCTCATTGCACTTTGAACCCGTTCCCAAATCTGTCGCAAACTACGTGTTCCATGAATACAAAGTATACTGAAGGTTCTTCTGAAAACTTTATACATATATTCTACTATCAGAGTGTCAGCCTCCCTTTTGTCTCAAAGGTCGAAACCTTCAAAATATGTTTTTTTGCAAGATTGAGTGGAAGGCACTCTAAAATGGCAATAATTAATGGAAACCCTCATCCAAATCATATTTGTTTTGAAATACTACTCACATCTTCTGTGTAGGTATAGGTATATTCTATCCACTTTCACTAATTCAAAGTCCCATAAGGACCACAATCTACTAAAATATCTCCGTCTGTTTGTAACCCACTCAGTGTGGTCTAAGAATATAACTGAATGCTGACGTAGGCTTTATGTCAGACTAATAGATTGGATTAAATAGCGAAACGAATTGAACTAAAACAAATGTCGCTAAATTGAAGGGAGGTCAAGTTCACTCATTCAATTAAAGTGATGCTCTCACAATTTTATACATCAATTGACATTGACAGCCCTGACAGTCAACATATTAAATTGCCACTGATGGTTCACTAAACTCTATACTCTACCGACAGGCGAAGTTTCTACTGTGAAAGTTGAAAGTTCATGCGGTACCAAAATACTGTCCAGAAAAAAAAAAAAACATTAGCCACGTTTAAATAAAAGCCATTTCCTACTGTTCAGTTGTGCAAACAAAAGTAGATAAATTCACTCCTCACGACGAGCGGCAGGCATTAAACTTTAACAATCAACTTGAAATGTCTTAACGTACTCGCGTACCCACTCTTTTAACTGCTCTACGTTGTCTTAGCAAACATGGCTTACCAGTAAATGAGATTTGTATCTACCCACCGGCAACCGGCATGGGCTTCATTGTAGCATTTTTCAGATGAACTCGAATCACAAACCAATATGTCCATGTTCACATTTTACTTATAAGCACTCTTGGTGCTCAGTGGGAGATATAAATACTCCTGACAGCTGTTTCTATGGCTCCATCGGATGGATTATCGAAAAAGGGGCGGTTTTTCTTTAGAATTCCTTTATAAGTGTATCTCTCTGGTCCTCAAAGCTCCTCAATTATTTAATTTAAAGCGCAGAGAGCTCTTTTTTTTTTGTTTACAGCAAATTGTATCTCACGTATCTGGCATTCAATTAAAGCGGTCTTACAATTAAAAGCACACAACAAAATCAATTCCATTTCACACTCTAATCATAATTTGTGCAAACCACCGCACAAAAACGCTGTTGCCCCCTTTCCAGATACATACATATGTAGGAGTACATAAATGGCTCTAGACGTTTCAGCAAAAGCATTACTTACCGCCACAATGCGAGGCAGATGGAGCATCCGGATTAAGATAATTAGATAGAATTTTCCGTTTCGTTTTGTGTATATTTTAGCATACTTTCTCGGGTTTTATCTCTCTCCGGTGGGTAATAAGTTAATTGGAAGTAATTAGCTTGTGCCACAGAAAATGTATGCATCAGCTGTTGCAATTGCGCCACCAAACATCAACGACGGCATTTAAATGGATTAAACAAGTCTGTCCAAGGTCGTAGCAGAAGAAGTTACAGTAATAGTTGCACGCCCACTGCCTGACCAAGGGAACCAGATACAGATACTTGTAGGGAAAGTGCTAATTTGATCCGATTTGCATTTATGATCTACGAGTTACGGTTACGGCTTTTCAAATCTTGGATCACAAACATCTCATAACACTTGAAACCACACGATGGCAACGTGACCCGAAGTGCACTTAAGCTGCTGCCGCTGCTCTAGCTACATCCGTATTCACTTTCAAGTGAAGCCAAAGTTCAGATTTATGTAGTTGAGTGTGTGTGGCGCAAGATATCTCTCTCAAAAGGTCGACAGTAATTGCGTGACAATTAGATTGATCCACATTTCTGTTTCCCTGACAGGCAGCCGACCGGCCCAGAACAGTCAGTAGCAATAGTTTTCTTAAGTACACTCGAGGCATGTCAGGCATGTAATTGAGAAGGAAAATACCCGTGTACAATACATATCTGTAATTGGCTTCTTAATAGACATCGGCGTTGTGCGTAATTACTGTCAAAAGAAACATCAACCTACCTATTGCTACGGAACAGACTTTCCATTCTGCACAGCGGAAATGGGCGGAGTAGGAAATGGAGAGTAGTATTTGCAAACACGCCAAGAAGAGCTGTCATAATGCACATACTTAGGTGCTTGTTACATTTGTTCGACGCGTTCGAATCGAATTTCAAATTAGATACTTCTGTTTTTGTTTACTTTTATCTGTTCGCCAGCAACACAATGTAAGTGAAAGTTTGCGGACAGAGGCCAGACATACTCTTTGTCGGCCAGCAGCGCATGTAAATTGGTCTAATGTGGTTGTGTAGTCTGGGCACATCATTTCGGAAGACGTGTTTGCTTTTCTTAAGAAAATCCAATTCGTCATTCAATTCGTGAATCTTGTGTTTGTTTTGTTTTTTGTTCGCACTTAAAGTGTGTATCTGAGGAAGTAGCGATAACCATTATTGCGAGATAAATCTCGGTTTTATCGGCAGTATGGGTTATAAAAACACTTAAGCAAGATATGGAAGAGAAAAAAAAGTGATAAACTTCTTCTTACGACCGACATACGGTTGGAAATTCCTTCTAAATCTTGCACAAGACGATAACTTTGTGTTGCCATTTTTCTTGATTTCGAAGCGGTTTTCTCCTGTATCTGTACCTTTAAATCTTCTTCGTTGTTTTTTTTTTGTCTTACAAGATCCACACTTGGCTTAACATTAACTTACCTCACACTTTGTAGTGGCACACGCACATACTCAAATGTATTTCTTTTGAAGGAAAAAAAAAAACCTCGAAATGAGTTTCATAAACTTTTCATAAACTTATGCCAAGTGATGACATTAGAATAATTATGGATGTATCTTCAGAAATGGTGTATGTATGAGTTTAAAGAAAAAAAGTTTCATTTGGGCAAAGATCAAAGTTGGCTTGAAATGAAAGTCATTTGAATTACTTGTTTTATAACAGATTTTTGAAGTACCAAGGGTCATTGCTCGTATTTTTTTGTTTCTATTATTTAAGTTGAAATGTATTATAAAATTGATTCTGATACAGCAAGTCATGAAAATAATGATTAAAAGTCATCGCGCCATCTAGTGTCATAGCATTTACACCAACCAATACGAGAGATACGAACTGTCAAAGAAAAGACGATTCTTATGGAGTCATTGTAAAGCGCTGTCATGGGCCAAAATTACAACAAAATTTAGTTTATAGCTTTGTTTTGGGTTCGTTGAGGGCCATTTTCTAGCATAGGAAGTGAAATGTCCTTTCTACTCAGATCTGAAGATTGCTGCATTCTTTTTCGGTAGGCCACCAGCAGGTTGTGGTCGTTGATAATCCTCGTGAAGAGCATTAGGTTGTGGCAGTTTAGCGCTAGAATTTTCTTGGTTTCAGCATTGCCATGTTTTCTGAAAACACGAGAAGATAAGAATGCGCTTCATCTCTAATTAGCTAGTCTCGCGAAGGCTTTTTGAATTGAACAACTGCTTGTGTGTAGAACGACAATTGTGAGGTTCCGTTTGGACCCCTTTTTTGCTAAATCGTACGCTCGTTCATTTAGTTGATGTCACTGCGTTCTGGAACCCAGAGAAGTATAACGTTGTGATTTGCTACTGCAAGTGCAGTGAGTTGTTTATGGCATCGTTTCACAACTTTGAATTTGAAGACTGTGGATGACTTTAATACAAACAAGGCATTTTTACCAAGGGACTGAATGAAAGGGTAGGCTACCTTGAGGATATCCTTGGATTAGAGACGTCGAAATCACAGAACTATGGACATGGAATACATATTTCTTTATGATCAGTTAAAACTTGGTAACTTTATACAAGCTGTTGCAAAGCTTACATGAATAGCCTACAATTTTTTGGAAAGACGTCTTCAATCATCGTGATATGGACAGTTGTGTAATTAAAACATGTCAAGATCATGACGATGAACAATAGAACGCTATATTTCGTCGATTTTTTTTGTGCTGAATAATTTATCTGTAACAAGATGTCTAGCCGCACGTTTCATCTAGAAGACTGGCTAAATACGAGATAGGGTAGCGCTCGCAGACTTAGACTAATCAGTCATAAATATTGGTGCTGTTCGCGATGAAGTGGAAGAGGGTCTGGAAGATTAAGTTGAAAATGAAGATTTGAAGATGTTTCCGAATAGAATACGAGTTGTGTTTCAGTAACTACTCTAAGACCAGCAAACTGGACTAAATTATAACCAGCGAATTTTGATTTTGGAATTTGCATTGGCTTGCAAGGTCAACCAACTTCAACTTCTTTATTTGGGGCTATTGGAAGTCATTAGTTAGTATTGAAATACAAATGTTTCAGTCCAGAGTTCTCTTCACACAATGTCGATTTCAAGGTCAGTTTTTGTTTCAGAAGGCTTTACCTGACATGTATACTCTCAGATGTTAGTCCCATGTTCGCGAGATATTTCGTAACCGTAAAAGCAAAAGAAAAATTTGCGGTCTTTCCAGTAAAGGCTCAGTACCGTCCTTTAATGGACAACGAATATCTTTAGAGTTCAGTTTGTCTCTTAAACTGGGCACATTGGCATGTGTACTCAGCTCACGTCGCCATTCCAAGAGACTCATACACGCAATAAAATTGGACTGATACTTATCAGTATCAGCTCACACTCTGAATCGACGAGTTTTGGGACTCTATGGGAAGTGCTATGACGTTCTTCATACCTTCAGTTCTAACTATATACCCAACCAAAGAGACAATCAAATTGATGACATGAATCAACTTCTTGATGGCACCTAACGAGGTTATTTTATTTTTTTTCAAAATTAATTCCAGGAACTTTCCATTTGTTCCATGTTAACTGGTTTAGTTGATTAGAAGAAATGACGGTAATTGAAGTCGAAGTGCTTTCTTTTTATTAATTAGACGAATCAATCGCAGAAATAGGAACCGAAAAGCATTCATGCATAATAGACTTCTGCTTAAGTTTGTTATGGTTTTTTTTTCTTGGAAATTCAATACCGTGATTGGGCGAGTTTATATGAAAGCCTTGCTCTACTGGAGCGATGCTTTGATTAATTTTCCTACATTCACATGGAGATGCTTTGAACTACTTGGATTTTTATGCAAAGATGAATAGGTACATACATATATTTTATTGAAGGTGACAGGAGTAGGTTTCTGCAACATTAATCATAACTGGCGTCAGACATGAACATGATGCAGTCATAGAGTCGACTGATTGACGACGAAGTCATTATCAAGTTAATCATATGAAGGCTATCAGTTGATGTTAAGAAAATGAACCCATAATGACGTGAAATCATACCACCAGGTTCTTCTGCGAATCAAGTTTTTCGCTAATGACAAACTTGAGAAATCCATAGTGTGGCAACTGCTAAGAATGTCTTACGCAAGGAACAGATGTGCCATGCCAACGAACTTAGAAGAGCACTTGAGAGGTATGAATCCAAAATTAAATTAAATTAAATTCCCGATACGAACATGATTATGTCTGGTGTTTGTCAATCGCTTTCATTAATGGCATTTTGAGTATTTAAATGTGTAAATACCAAAATTCATAACATTAGCATTATTCAGATACTTACAGTTCGGGTTTAGAATTATAAGTCAATAAATCACACTTGAATGAATGTTGGTCGTTTAGCCCGAATTTATATCTTCGTTATCGACAGTTCAAAAGTTGTAAAGTGAATTAAAAGAGAAAACGCAGAGTTCGCATTTGAGATAACCCCCTACCGAGAAAAAGGGTAGAAAATGTGGAAACCCTTTGAACCGAAGTTTCTTACCTTTCATTTTTACACGACCGTCTAATTTTGTTAAATGTTCAAGGTACTCAAAAATAATTGCACGCCGATTGATGTAAGGATTTCTTGGAGCCTTTGTCGAAACTCTGTCGAGTGTACATATTATTACGAGTCATGAAACTTGGGTTCGAAAATGTGACTTTGAAAGCAAAAAAAACTTTCCAATTCAATGACGAATATTTTGCCCCGTTTTTTTGACAAAGGGAGTTCCAGCCAACTGTCAAAATACTTCGTCATGCTTTCACCAGAGTGACGAAGAGATTGGTTCCAGTATTTGCTGAGTCCAAAATTTAATATGCAACCATAGGCTGATGTTCTATTAACAACTGCATGACTTTGAAAATAAGACAGTTGAAGGTAGTATGTTCGTAAATCCGCCATTTTTCGAGCAGATGCCATTTTCCCAGAATGACACATGCATATGTACATATACGCATGTATCTAAGGGATGAGTGGAATGGTGGTTTTCTCTGATGACATTGTTGATATTTTTCAGTTCATGTGGGGACAATATGTAGATTGAAAGTGCATAGGTATACAGTGAGCTGTCTGCATATTATATCACACATAGGCATAAGCGAATGACATTCCATGCCTTTATAACTTGCATTAGGTAAGAGTGCCACAAGAGTCAGTGGTAGGTCCGCTTTTCGTAAAATAAAGGTGATTAGAACGAGTTTCATTCATGAATAAGTTCTCGAAGCATTTGTACCTACTCACAGGTGTTTCTACCCAAAGGCTTGCGGGTTAATCATTTTTGGGAAGAAATGGATGATTTTATCACCAACTATACGGTCTTCGAAGACATAGCAGGAATGCAAAATTTTAAGTCTGTCGATGTAACAACCAGTTTAGTGTTCCAATAAGTGTGTTTGAGGGTTATCCCCCAAAAGAGTATTTAAGGATGGTGGTGGATTCACACTTATGGTAACAGTTATAATATAATTTTGTTTAGAATTTTTAAAAGTCCTACTAAATCAGAGGCTTTGATGTAACGGAGAAGATAAAGCTTTAGAGTCCTCGAAGTGAAGCACAGAAGCGGGGGTCTACATATGTGTATAATCTATACCGAGGATTCATTAGACTGTTCCATCGGGACAACGACTTGTTCGGGTTTTGTGTACGTCAAACTAGTAAGATACAAGCAGGATGATTGAAATGAGGGTAAGTCCAACTTGCTCTTACGTATACCAACTGAATCCCACGTAAATGCATAACTTAAGAAAAATGGAACCGTCCAGCGACTATCTCTCAACAAAAGTACTCGGTTTGTGGGTTACTCAAACTTTGCCGCATACATATACACACTTTTATAAGTCCTCGGATATTTTTTTTTTAACACCACGCCTACTGTCGTTTTAAAAAAGAATATGTAATTCTTTTATCAAATTTTCCAACCAACAGGGTTTTGAAGTTATCAAGGTGATTCCACAAAGTATGAGTATAAGTATAGTACATCCATTCTATTCGAATAGAATAACAAGAGCGGGACTTGAATTTCCTGAATGGCTTGTAACCGTAGAGCACAAAGGTGCAAGAATAGGAGACCTTGTCGCTCATAAAGGTTTTGCAACTCTTTTATTTCGTGAACCTAACTTTTAAAGGCACTAAAGGCTGTGCCCTAACAGGAACATTCCATTCTGGCAGAACTGTGAAGATGTCTTTACATTTTCAGTCGGGGATTTGCTACTAGAAATATGGCCCTCTTCAATGTTTGAAACAGTTTATGGTCGTTATAAGTTTTTCTAAACTCTATGTGCAGACCATTTTAGCATGAAACTCGCATCATATAGTCAATCTATCTGAGTGTAACCCTGGATTGCTTCGGGTTGCGCACTTATTCAAATAAACATTATTGAACGCGAACTTGCAAGCCTTGTTAAATTGTTAAAAAGCAAGTATACTCGAATTAAAACGCCAACCAACCACAGCTAACTTCATAGTCGAGAACCCATTTTATTTTACTTTATTTCAAGAGATGTACATGACATACTTACATCTCTTCCACTGGTGAGCTATCTAAAAGAGCTTCGAAAAGGAATACTTGACACTTACATACTTCCAGCACATCTTCATCCTTTTTCAAATGAAATGAAACAATTAAAACAGCTTAACTCAGTACAAAATTTGACCAACGAAATTCTTTTCAAGATGTGCGCAAGGAACGGCGGAAAATTACACTGGGAATGGCAACGCAAATGGGTTCTATTGTCACATTTAAACGTTCTACTACTTTTTAATTAGTGTCATTTCAATTAAACACGATTAAAAGAAACATAAAGCTACGTGGCGAAGTTTTCAAATAACGAAGGCGCTTCGTTACGGGGTAAGGTTATCGCAAATGCTCTCCTGACAATGGCACTTGGACGCACTTTAAGCAGAGAGAAGAAGGTTAAATTCATGTTTGTCAACCAAACTAAGCACGGGGATAATAACTAGTTTCTTTTTTCATTCTAGATTGTTGCCTAGTAAGGTCATTGTTACACGAGTCCGTAGTGCAAACTAAGGCAATATGCTCAAATCAATAAAGTGAGTCAGAAAACCCAGAACGATTTTCAACTCTATCACAGGGGTTTTCTAAAAGAGGAATGACAGTATGTTCCCTTGCCATTTTGGAACTGCAATTCGTGTCCAATTTTATGTGACACTTTGCACTTTCAGTGAAAATGCATGGAACATTAGAAAGTGGAATCTGGAGAAGCAAGTCATGCAACAGAACTGGTTGTTGTAAGTGTTTCTGTTCAGTAAACTGCTAGTTGTGGACATAATCTCGTCAAAAAGCCAGCGGCGGACACAGCTTTTCCCTCTTTGTTACCAAACTCAGTTGTTTTCGAAGTACTTCCCATGGGATGTTCGGAAAAAAAATCACAGAAAAACTAACCACAGGATGACAAAATGTTCTCAAACAAACACAGTTCAGCAAGCACCTCCTCGTACATATGCATACACATGTGTGAAAATTCTTCCCCAAGTTATATACTTTTCCCACATGGATACGAAGTTTTAAAACTCCCACTCTGAATGGAAATAATAATAAAAAAAAGAACAAAAGTACTTGAGGTAGGTATAAAACAGAAATAGGTTATTGCGGAAACTTTGAAAGGAGTTCAAGGGTTGTTTCGTCAAGATGTTGTGCTCTTTGAGGTCACGGTGAATCGTAAATCGTAAGTATATGTCTGTTTACCCAGTTCCCAAGCAATCGTCGTCCCACTGGTTAATTAACAGTCTTTGAAGTTCAATCAATAAATATGCCTACTTCCATCATTATTTTTAATCTTTACACATGTACCTACACGATTTCCTATACCACCCGCGGAAGGACCTACATACTTTCTGGCTCTTCGAATTTTTCGATTACAAGCTGCAGAGTGTAACCCCGCACTCTGTGCGCTCACTCGACTTTATGGCAACGAAATTCTCCTTGAAAGTCCTTAGTCTAATATTTTTATAGACGCCCATGAGCCGTAAAACCTCCCATCAGGACACTAATGCGATGCTTTTTACTTTCCTACTTAATAAGTTAGCAATTTTTTTTTCGTTATTACTTGTAAAGTGGGTTGATTTGTATCTACTCGTACGTAGTCGCATGTTCACCCCACAAACAGTGTTCAATTTTACATCTTAAATTGAATTCTACCGAATCGAATTCGATTGTGGGTTACATGATTGTTTTACATGAGTTCAGCATTAATTATTAAAGACACGTTTACATTGTGCAAAATGGAACGAAAATAAAAGAGAATATGTTTTATCTTTTGTGATGATATGTCACTTTGGTTCTGTCAGACCTCCTTTCAGAAGTCACTCACATCGAAAAGTAGCTATGACGGCATAAAAGGTTCAGTTGACATACTCATATTTGTGAGAACATGCGTATCTTTTTGAATGGATGGGATTATGATGATCAACTTGAAGCTATGTAAGGATTGTCCTTCAGTCCATTGATGCATGGAGCTGCAATAGATACATTTTGAACAACATTTAACTGTTATTTCTCATTCCAAGCGAGTTCGTGACTTCCATACAAATGCTCGGTATTGTTCATGGTTTTATTGCCTGAATGCCGTTGGGAAATAGAATAACAACAAATTGGTTGAAAATTAATAGTTCTATGAATCAAACGGTCAATTCAACTTCGTCGGTGTGTCGGAACGCACGTGATAGAACTACAGAGTGTGTAGTGTAAGCAATATAAGTGCATTACTGGTGGTAGGTCGGGCGACCTATGAATGTGTGCTTAATTAATGAACAACAATGAGTGTGTTATGAATTCAGAACACTTGTTTCAACAATACACCTTGCACACGCCAGCAACTGGACGGACTTGTATCGTAAACGTATGTACTGGGTTTTCAGTTAAGACCTGGAATTCAAGTGCATCGTACAGAGGCAATGATTTCATGAATAAATAAATACTAGCTCATGGTATAGATTAAAAGCTTAAACGCACACAATATTTACAATTTACATACATGATCTGGGTGACAGTTCGTGATATGAGATTTATGTACCGGAAAAGTGATATTAAATATTGATGTGAGATACGAGTATTTGCACAAAAGCAAAGGTGTACGCATGATGGTCCCATTCGTGAAGAGGATTCATCATGACACGGACTGCAATGCCATAAAGATATCTCATTTAAAAGTTTACTTTTCATCCCAGTGCTGGCACTGAGAGCCATAAGTATTAAGTGGAAGAATTAAGTTCTTAGGTAGGATTAATCTTGTAGGTATCTTGTATTTTGCGGCGTGAAATATAGAGACAATGATAAGTGTCTGAAACAGCCATACGGTTCACCAATATAATTAACTAAATGTGATCATTGCAACTGGGAATTCGGTTGAACTAAGTTTGAAGATGTATTTTTGGGAAATAATTAAACTCTTGTTTTCTGTTGATGACTAAATATTTTGATTTGAGTGGATTCCACTCTAAAGTCTAAAGTTTTTTGTCCAAAGAGAAACCTGCTTTTTCACGCTTACATCTTAAGCAAATTGGAAGAACTTTTCCTTCAGTACAACACCCGCTTGACAATTGCTGTGTGACACGTAGCATGTGGCATCATCTTGTTGGAACCACATGTCAATTATGTCAAGTCCATTCAATTCAAAAGCACGATAGCGAACTCCGTTGAACACATCTACAATCACTGTTTGTGGATGCAATGGAATCCCTTGAAGCAAACTTGGGCCCATTGAGTCAAAAATGAGTTCAATCACCGAGGCCGATGAAATTCAGAATTACCTTCAAACTTTTTCGGTGCTTTACAGGCTCCACTTGTTGATTTGATTTGATCTTGTACGGGTGTAGGCGAAAATCTTTACGCAAACTTCGGCACAACTTCGGACTGAGAGATTCGCAATTGCTGTGAGCGGCGTGGAATCGTATGATTTGACTTGCTTTGAACTGAACCAACCTATGGGTTATCTCACTGACACAGAAAGATTCAATAGTGAATATGTTGACTTTAATTTATCCACTGTTGCACGGACACCCTATCTACTGGGACGATAATTACGACCGAAAATCGGAGTAAGCGCCCTTAAAGTTACAACCACCGACTCAGAAGTTTGGTAGTAATTTTTGTAAGTAGTTACATTTGTATACTAAGCTTAACTATGTGATATATTCGAACGACAAACCGATTGTATAGGCAGCAAGACAGGCATGCGTATGATTACAGTCTGATCCCAATACTGCGATAGACCAGTCTATCTAGAATGATTCAACGGGGGGACAGGATAGATGATGTGCGCCAACAATAGCTCTGGAAAGGGAACTAAATCATAGCAAATTTCGGCAGCGAATTATTCCTAAGACTCCCTATGACCATTACAGTTTAACTCTGTGAAAAAGTCTCCAAGTTCCGACGCGGAACCGATCTAACAATCTTCAAGAGTAAATTACTCTGCAGCAGTCTTATTATATAGGGATGTTGTGAGAAGGATTCGTAGGTATTCCTCGATCAAAATTAATTATGCCTATTTCGTCAATATTTAGTCCCTTAACAAACTCTTAGTCTATAAAGATTGTCAGGAAGAGTCTCTGCTCTCAAACCGATCCTGATCACACTGCTTTAAGTTCAAAAATTTTGACATTTTTGAAAACTGTGTTGTTCATTCAAAGTCAGTTTATGTTGACGTTCTGTCCTAAGTATATATATTTCTTGTTGGTCTATATACATATTTACTAGATTTGTCTTTATTTTGCTTAGACCAACTATGACAATACAGTCAGCAGCTTAACAGCCCTTTTCACTATCAATAAATAAGATTCTACAAACCGTCAGCAAGTATGTTGCCATTGAACGGCAACGGTGTTTGTTTTGCCAAAAAGCCCGTGGCTGCGTCAGAAACGTCTGTCCTGTCGGATTATATTCAAAGACTCAGTAGACTGGAGTGATGGTGTTTTTTTGCTGCACATGTTCTGTCCGTTTTAGACGACTTATGTGTCGTTTTTTTACGAGATCGATCTCCGTGTATAGTTCATTGAATCTTCTTCCTAGGTTCGTCCATGCAAACAAGAACGGATATCTTACAAGGAATTTTCGTTTTGAAACAATCGCGAATATCTTCCCTTTCAGATCAATTGCATGCTTCAGAACTATAAAGAATCACTGAGATAATCAATGTTTATGTAGAATCTCCTAAGTTATTTGAGATGGGACTCAACTGCCTTGTCGACCTAAAGAAACAACGTAACTACTGTTTTTAACAGAAATAAAAGCTAAAGCTACCGACATTGAGATTTGATCCAATTAGTCGATGGTGACAGTTGACACCATATCATTTATACTTCGCTTTAACCTCAGTTAACGTTAAATTTTGACAGCTTCCGCAAAACTACCGGTGACAGATCGGTGAGGTAGGTATATACATACATATGTATGTATGTCAAAATGCTAGTAGTGGTATAACCTTTAAAAAGACTGTTGGCGTGTGAGTTTCTCACAACTATTTCAAGAATCAAGATCAAATTCGTCAGAAAATAACGTTTATTTACCAAATAAATCGCATTTATTGCATCTAAATCCGACTTTATAACTATGCACAGTAAATTTACTTCAGGTATCCGCCCGCTTGAATTTAAATTTTAGAAAACCTTGATTTTTTCAACAAAATTAACATAATAATTATACGTATACAATGTACAGTTTCGATTTGTTCCTTCATTGGATAATTTAGATTACTATTAAACATTCGCAATGAGATGCAACGAGTATCTATAATATAATCGAGCAAATGAGATTCTGCAAATAAACAAATAATCAGCATGACATGCACCAGAAAAGTGTAAAAATCCGACTAAATCGAATAACAAAGGCATGGCGGCGGCGTCAGCAGCAACAACTGGTCACAGAATTTGCATCCAATTTGCATCCAACTTCACCACAAATAGCCGCGTTCTCTTGTCACTTTTATGTGGGGTAATGATACCGGTTTATTTACGTCACTCGGCGAGTTACTCGCAAGTGCGTAGCTATTTGCGGCCGCCGTCTATCCCACACTATGTAGGTAGTTTGGCCAATTGCTTTTAATTGCTCTTTGCTAAATTATACGATTGTTAACATTCGTAAATGAATTTAACAACTTCTCTGTGGACAGTTATTTGAATAAGCAAATTGAGCGGAAGTCGAAACTTGGAGGTTTGGGAACTTTTTTTTCCCCCTGTCACTAGTCCAAGGTATTTCAGCTAACAAGAAAAATAAAAATAAAACGTTTCTTATTTGATTGCCTTGTTTTATTGCCAAATTTACTGTTTTCCTGTTCTAATTGGTTTGACTGGATGATTTAATCAATTTAATGGAACAGATGGTATAAGGAAGAAATCCAGGGGAAACTTTGGTACACTCTATGGCTTCAGTCTGTCCAGTCTGTCAACATGGCTACATGACAAGCCAAGTAGCTGCATTAATCGTATGCACATACCTACGTATGTACGTGTACTGCCAACACTTGACTGATCATCCGATCAGGTTGTACGGTGATAAACATCATCAATCTAGCTTGGGAGCGGTAAAAACCACCTGCCTTGCTGTATACGCCACCGCTGTCGACTGAGAGGAATTGCCACAATGAAAAAAAAAGCAGGAATTGCAGACTTTCAAGGTGAACGAGTTGAAAATCGAATTCGGAAAGTCAGTGGGTCGCACACATGACTGCCTACTAAAAGCAATTTGTATTTCACTAGAACTTAAGGTCAAGCCATGGAATGAGATGACCAGTAAAATCTAGTTTATTGCATTTCTTCTAGGTCATCCGAGTTTGGTTGTGAAAAAAATAAAACCCGTGTCGAGTACACATTTCGATATATTGGTCACTGATGTAGAGAAGTTGTGCGACATTGGAACTGGACACAGTTGGTCGACGATTAAAAATTTCGTTTGTTATGGAAATTTATGTAAAATACGACCGAAGAATCCCAGTCTATTGTGCGAATTCGCAAATGAATCTGAGCGCCACTATAACTATACGTCAAGTTGCTTGACGTGTTTTTTTTGCATTTCATGCAATATATACCTCTGCTTACGTACTACATATGCTATCACGCTATTTGGTCCACAAAATTCCAGAGTTGGAATAAAGTTTTTTTTTTTTTTACAAAAAGTGCAGGGCAAACGTGGCCGAAACGTAATGGGTTTAGGACAATGGATTAGATTTTTGTTTTTCTAGGGATAAAGCCGAATTCTGGCTTAACACGATCTTTTTCCGAAAACCGAGTCTAGACATTGACAGTACCATGATGGAAATGCTAAAATTTGCCAAATATAGTCTGCCATAAGATTTGGCTTAGGAAGTTTAAACAAATTGGAGCAACCACGCCCACTTTTATGATAGTGTTATTTGCGAGAGGATTGTTAAAGTAAAATGCATAGATATTGAGTTGATATAAACATAACCTGAAGGATGTATATAGGGTTACGTCCAGTTTAAAGATTTAAGACAAAAAGAAAACATTGTTTTTGGTAAGAAATATTGTTTTATTTTTCTCAAAATCTTAAGTTTATTTACATCGTTGAACTCAACTGAGACTGACAATTAGAAGACAAAAACCTTGAATTCCTAATGTGCTTCGAGTTTCCGATGAACTTTATTTTTTAATTTTTTGACAACAATTAATGTATTTTATATTTTTTTTGTTTTCGTTTGCTGAAAAAAAATATTTTTGTTGTATTATTGTAATATTTCTTTAAAAATATTAGCACTTTGTCCAATTTTACTGTTCAAACATACTGTCATTTCAGGCGTAACGAATCCGCTTCCATTCGTTCAAATGTCAAAAAAGTTTGACAGTAAAAGATCTGCCTTTACGGCACATCTAATTGCCAAATGATGAGGTTGTCTTGTCTGGTTATGAATCACATCACTGGAGCACTTAGACTCACCTGGTTCATTGTACTGCTAGGAATAAAAACCATGATGGAGCTAGATGTCTTTTCGTCTTTCGGTTGAGACCGCAGGAATGCCGCTGATTTCTTACAGGCGTTCGGGAGGATACGTTTAGTCTACCTGCATTCGGGAGGTGCCACATACAAGTGTGTTCGTAAGAGACTCAGTTGTCAATTGAGTCTTTGAACGAGAACTGGGGAAGTTCAGGTCCGGAAAAGTCATAATTTGAGCTTAACTTAACAATCTTATAGAAGATCTCATTTTCCGGAATCACAGTGTGATTTGGGATCCAGACAAGAATGAAAGAGTTGAGTCTTGCGACCGAATTTAAGACGTTCTTGTATTCTTGAACTATTTTGAAACGGGATGTAGGGC
The DNA here is from genome assembly GCA_963583995.1 of Xylota segnis. Taxonomy (NCBI): domain Eukaryota; kingdom Metazoa; phylum Arthropoda; class Insecta; order Diptera; family Syrphidae; genus Xylota; species Xylota segnis. Next base: position 2,841,274 of record OY757236.1, on the reverse strand, counting down.
TAAGAAAGGCTTTAAGCGCAGCCTGACTGTTGCTACAGATGCAGATACTCCGACCAGTATTATTTATTCTAAACAATATAGTCTTTAGCCATCAGGATAGCATAGATCTCTGCTTTTAAAACAGAGGCATGCTTGTCTAACGAGTAGTAAAGTCTATTGCTATCGATCTTCACGAAGACATGAGTAAAATGACTATTTGACTACACACCAATCTAGGCTCAGTGTCTGTAAACAATTCGCTTCACCGGAGATGTGGATAGTGATGACTTTTACTACTGTCTGAGTCAAATTTATCAAAATCCTGGGTCGTACATAAAAATTCTTGTGAAACCAAAGCGTAATGTCAATTGACTTCAAACTTTTATTTTATCCGTAACGCCCTGCCAAACTGTAGAATGTCACTCCTTCTCTTGCTGGTGAATTTTGACATATCTTTGGCATATTTTGACATAACTGGTGTATGAACAGTTTTGCTTGATTTTGAAACCCTGTGCACTTTGTAAACGTTTTTTCTCGCAATTTAGTTCCGTTTTGGTTTCGAGATAAAGTCCAAAGTCACAACAGGGCTAGAACTGTAATGTAACTTGTTCCACTGCGACTGATATTCAGAGAACATCAAACGATTCTTAGACTAGAATAGCATTCGCATAAGTGGTAAGTTTTGTTTATAATAAAAAAAATTAATTAATACCTGCACTTCTTGGCCGGTAAAAGCACTTAAGAAGAGAAAATATTTCTAGTAGCGCTTCAGTAGAGCAGTACGTTCATTTAAACACATTTAAACTCGCCAAATCTTTCTAATAACATGCAAGAGAGTCTCGAAAACAGAGTGCTTTCATGCACCGATACTTTTCTACTCCTCCTTCTTTGATTAAATCCCCAGAGTAATATAAAAGAATAAAGTTCTGTTCAATTATCAACAGTATCCCATTTCCATGACCATTACTAAGTATTAAAAATTATATAATTATATGCAGGGACGGTTGAAGAAATTATCGATAACCAGCAATACAAAGGCTGGAAAAAGTCGAGCATATCGAGTATCAAACGTATCGTTTTGAGGAACATATACGACAAATTGGTTCATAAGTGTATTTAATGGAGATACATATGTGGTATATACCTACTAGGGAATGTTTAAACAGATAGATACTGTCTTCCGTATGTACGAAGGTATTTTTTTTGATATGGAAACAACCTATATACGAATTATATAAATAAAGTTAACAAGTCAATACTAAAACCCAAATGATAGTTACATACAGAAAATCATTTATTCATTCTACTTGACTAGAACCGAATGTGTAGATCAATCAATATTTACTCGACGGAAACATTCTGAACATGACAGAGGTCCGTTAGTTCAAATGATATACACATACAGATATATATTCATATTGTGTATCTGACATGCATGAGGAACAAGACCAAAAACACTGCCTCTTTTTGAGAGCATACACATGAGCGCGTCAAAACCGTATTATCATTTCAATGACAAACTATACGAGCTGTACAGTGACATGACCTAGTCAAAACTGCGTATTAGTCGTTTGAGACAAGAAGAGCAAATGGACACCAACGCTCCGACTCAAAGAGTATTCGATTCCAACCCGAAGGGACAGTGGAGTAGAGAAAGACCTCGCCGTACAAGTGGAACTGGACCTCAACCAACTTGGAGTGAGGAACTGAAGGCATTTAGCCAAACACGGCGTTAACTTAAGGTAAAACACCAGTCACATACAATGCCAGTTTAATTTAAGATGGATGAGACCTAGTCAGTAACAGACTCAGGTCCAGGTATTCATCGGTTCGTAACCTTGCCCTACAAAAATTTTAAGCTTTTTTTCACAGAACTTCACAAGCTGGGATTTTTATTATTTCATTGGCTGTAGAAAAAAAAAGGTGATACCATCGTCAGTACCATCAGTTTTTTGGGAGATATCGTCACTGCCAGGAAAACACGGTTCAGAAAAGATGCTTCGGATACTTGCTGAGAAAACATAGATGGATTGCGTGTTGATTTGCTGAATTTTTCTTTGATTGTCGTGTAAAAATGCATTCCAATTCCACCAGTACCTAGAAGACTTCCATAAAAACCCGTCTTTAGCGAAATGGCTTGAAATTAAAAACAAAAAACTCTCCTCTAGAAATTAACATCCTACCAGTTACACGCACATGCTAACTTGGAATGGTAAACAATAGTACACAAAGAACTAATCCCAACATTATAATTAAAAAAGGCAATCCGGGCCAGTGTTGTGTTAAGTGTTGCACGTTTTTTCTTAATGGTACTCGCCGACATTTGCAAGTAATTACAGTGCTCTTGACAAAAATCATTGTGGGTTGACATTTGGATAAGAAAAGTGCGAATATTTTAAAAATTGTGTAGCCTCTGAAGAGTATAAGCGAATAATTCGATGGAAGCTAGAGGATTCCGTGTATCTTCAAACAAACAAGTCTCTCTTAGGCTTTGAAGCTTAAAATGTTTGTTCAAAATTGCTCTGAATTTTCGAATACTGCACTAAGTTCTCGCATTTTTGTCAAATATTGGTTCCAATGCAATCAAAAATAATGTCAATCAAAGTCATATGCAGTCGAAAAAACGAAACATGACAAACTAACCTGAATTTGTAATTTGAATTTCTTCAGTTGCCACGTGCCCCTTAGTATCTTGACAGACTTTGCCAGCTCAATCTGGTCATATGTGCGTACCAGGAACCCTGGAGAAAATAACACTTTGAAGGCATTTGTATAATTTGTCATCGTCCTTGTGAATGTGAAATTACACTGTTAGATTAGCAAAATAAAAATACAGGGTGGTTTTTCTGTTCAAGGTCGAGTTTGTTTTCTTAAACACATTTTTTTCAAATGAACTACAATTTTAAAATGTACATACATATGTTAATAAACAGTCACTTTTTGGTCATGCCATGGTGTTTCATGGATCTCGTGTGGACTATCCTTTCCTTTCCCAAAATGTGTCAAATTTGCTTGCTTTGTTTGCAAGTGATCGCTTGAGAGTGCGAAATGGGCCTCGTCTGTCATCAACATTTGCTTCCAAAAATCAGATTCAGTGTCAATTAGTCGAGCGAATCTTTGGCCGTGTTCCAAGCATATCATACAGAAGCAACTACAAATGATTCACTGACGCTTGAATGCGGTGACGATACGACACATCTGGGTTCTGGGCAACACTCTTTCTTACCGCTTCAACCAGTTCATTGGAACGTCTTGGGCGTTAAACGGTGTGTCGACGATCTCCCACTGTTTCGGCTCAACAAAATTTGACACTATACGACGAATACTGCTGTCACACGGTGCTTGTTGGCCACAATAGTGAGAGCATTGGTTAAAATTTTACTGAATTGACGTTTCAAAAATGTCTACTGAAGTCAATCGGTTGATAAATGTCAAAACTATTTAATGCTTACATACCGACAATGCACCCTCTATATCATCAATTTTGACATTATTCAGCCAGGAAAATGAACATAGTCTTGTGGAAACCACATGTTCTGCAGGAACACAAGACATTTTTGTACCATATTCCGATTGAGGTCACTAGTAACTATTCACTCGCTACGACTGTGAAATGCCAACTGACAAATGTCATCCAAAACGAGATCGCGGCCAAACAAAATCGAGTTTCATAAGTTCACCGGCTTTAAGTAAAACTTACACAAATTATATGCAATTCACAATTTTGTGCAATATTGCACCGCTATGCTCCGCTTTAGTTTTGTAGACAAACTTTCATCGTACAAGTAATTTTTTGAAAAGTTACGAAAAGTCCATCAAAATAAGTCACAGTTCTACAGTAAGACTTGGTTCGGTGGCCCATAAGTCATCAACCATTTTATGTGAACTTATGATCTGTCCAGGTTGATTGTGGAATTATGGATTATCAGGCAATGATATGGAAGGGGCGGCTCAAAACTATACATACATACGTGTATCCAAATCTTCTCACACTTAGATTAACGAAGGGATACAATTCAGTGATTCGCATTCTATACATAGTTCATTTAAAAAAAAAACAAAGATCGAGGTTAGAACTCAATACAACTTCAGTTGTAAGGCCGTTTTTTGTGTACCTACATAAGTATCTAAGTTTCTAGGATACGAATTTTCAAATCGATCGTACTGTCATTATCTCTCTACGATGCGAGGTGTGGCTGGTATTGTGCATGGTAGCGCTGGTGCTCGGTTGAGGGATCTCTACGGTTTTAGTTTGAATCACAAAATTAAAAACCGGCCTTTAAAAATCACATGGAGATAGACTATACCTAACTATCTCTACACATGGAGGCTTGAGCCTTTTCTCAAACTCCATTGCAGAAAAGCATACATATGTATATGTACAATCCCAATATCCAAAATATATATTTTTTTTTGTTACGAAAACTAGTATCTACAATCCATACCATTTTGCTTATGACACATTATCAAAACTAGTACCAGATCATGTCTTCTACATGAACAAGTCTGTTGGTACTTTCAAATAGTTTTCGAAGATATGCAAAATCCTTTCCAGTAACTTAAGCCAACAACAGTACCAACGCATACATACTCTCACAGACTAATGGCAAAGGATTTTCTATACCACTGGTTTGTGGATTTGGAGTATGTTACCGTATTCGTGTTACAGCTCAATCAGACTTTGTGAAATTGTTGCACAAATTGCATCATTTCCGCTTCCACAAACGCCAATGATATCCGATTTACTGAGCACCCACCTGTACGAGAAGACTAGGATTTCAGAAACAACATGTAATTCTAAAATAGCAGGAATCTACTTTATTTCTGCTGAATCATTTTCAAGAAAAAAACCAAAACAGACGGAATTGGCAATGCTTTTACGATTCATTTCAACGAAACACACACCGTTATTTACGATTTAAAATCATCCTACTGCGGGCATCATTTCCTTTTCTCCCACAGTCTCAACTACAATAAAGTAACATCATATAGTTGAACCAATAAAACAAGCAGTTCATTCATGTATCTCAAAGGGGACATATAGTCCGCCCAAAGGTAAAGCCAATAAAACATTAGGATTCGTATAATCAGATCCTTCCAAGGCTGAATACCTTTCATTGTTTCTTCTGGTTTGACATTACGAAACATGTTTGTTGCGGAAATACTTATGGGGAAGATAAAAGGTGAAATCAACCGGCGACGGCGACTATTCTCTTTCTCCACCCAATGGATGAGGAGTATCCTTGAAATACATTCCTCCTCCTTTATTTGTATTTTTTTGGTCAAAAAACCGCACTTAACTGAATGTTTAATGAAACGCGTCCGAAATATACACACGTATGTGTAGTGTAGTATGTCATAAAGAAATTCGTCGCCATATTAATTTCCGCTTTTTTCTGTCTACCCTTTCAGGGGAAATTAAAAGAAACACAACTTGGTAATGTATCCTTGGTATTTCTGGTGGAGGTGGTCGTGTCCTACAAGCCTATACATAGGAATCAATGCGGTGTGCCAAAGTTCAACCAAGTGTAAAAGTAATCCCGATAAGGATGTATCGAGCTGTAACTTTTGCTTTTCAACTCGAAAATTTTCGTCATATTTACCCTTAGTTACGCGCGTCGGAGAACATACACACAAGTGCTTGTACATAAGTATAAGGGTGGGCGGTAAGGAAGAACATTTTTGTTCACTTTGGTAACTCCCAGTGCCCCGGCTCGTTCATTATGTGAACATTTTGATGGAAAAAGAAATACCATTGGTTTAGTACCGATTTGATTCGAGCTTGTGGAGGAATTTTTTTCATCATTTTGATGAACATTACACAAGCGTAACACACTTTGAAATGGAGTACATCAAATGGTAAACATATCCGAACGCGTCTCTCTAGATGGAATGGTTTCACGTAGCACAAATGCGGATACACTGGGAGGAGTAGGTAAGTACATACCTATTTGTAATCCTGTTTTCTAGTGAGACTGGGATTAGGATTGTTTTACAGCTTGTTCATTAAAATTTATATGAAATGGCTTTGCATTTAAATAATAGTTCACTGAGAGGGAGATGCTTTTAAATGGGCTGAAGGACTTCCAAGGAAATGTAAATGAATGATAAATTAATTTCTGAAGAGGGATGAGCGTCAAAGCTGCGGGTACTATGTGGTTTTAAATGGTACTCTGGTAATCTTTACCAAAAGATAGACGACTACTTCAAAGTTCTTACCCCCTACCAGGGATCTGTACCACGAATTGTTAGTCGAGCAAGAGGTTATTGCGGAATTTTGGATTCCAATTGGTGTCGTGGAATGTGAAATGGCTAAAAATAAGCTTTTCGCTTCGTAATTCAAATTAAAGGAATTTTTTGTTTTGAGTAAGTAAACTGGGATTAACGCTGGGGTAGCAGTGTACTTACTGCAAACTTTTTCTTTATAATCTGTTACCAGAAGGGACGAAGCTACACCTCTTCTTCGAAATGGAAAGCTGCTGGAAAAAGAGTGAATTTGAAAGCCTATTAGCATTGAAATAAAAAAAAGAACATATCGCGTTCTCAGCGCACATATATTTCTTATGAATTTCAAACACATTTCACATGTATTTCTCTGAAAAATGTGTACCGTACACAATTTTCCTCAAACTGAGGAAAATTTTGAATTTGAGGAAGTTTCGAAATTTTTTTTTTTAAATTTATCTGGAAAGTTTTTGCCGATACAGCCTTCAAAATATCAGTAACACAAGCATTCAACGTATAAGCCGACAGTTTGAGGTTAGTTGTTAGTACGGAATCTCCTATAAAGCAGTTCATGTAGATTGGATTAATATGCTTTGCTTTGTATAGGAGAAGGTTCAGTTCTCAAAATGGTATGATTTGATGTTATTTGAGTGGGAGGCGTATGGTGGAGTTGGCAAGAACCACCCTGACAAAGAAGTTGAGGCAAGCAACCACACAATATCTCTGTGGCCCAGTTCTCTTTCAGAATCTCTGCCTGATATCTCTTTGCCCAAAACAGGAAGTTTAACCTCATAAATGCGGATTCCAATTGTTTGTTCCAATAATGTAGTATAAATGGGTCCGGTTTTTGAGTTGAAAATTGTTCCGTCGTTGTATGGATAAATGAAAACTGACTAGTTCAGGCAACTACCATAGACTAATGAAATCAAATAGAACTTAAGTTTCGAATCAGTACACTTGAATCTGAGTTATTGTCTTAAAAAGAGAAAAAAAGGTATTGTCTTACCAATATAGGAGATTGTTTGAACATTCTGTAATAAAGAAGTAGGATGTAGTACAAGAACTAGGCCTGGTTATGGCTTCACCTTATACCTTAGTCACATACAGTGAAATATCTTATAAGTGGACAGCTGGGAACTGCTAAATAGGGTGTCTGCATATCAGAGAGTTGACTGTATGTACGTACATACATATGTATGTATATAAAAAAAATACAATTTTTAGAAAATATTGTGAATATGAAGTATATCCCCACTGCTGAGTAATAAATAAATAAAAAAACATTTACACTCAGCAGGATGTGGATGTGGCGTCTTACAATGGGATTTAATCCTCTTGGACTTTCTTCTGTGAAGTTCTATTAAAAACCGTTGATATGCGAACAATTCAAAAACGATTTAGGTACTCAAGAATAATATTGGTCAAACTATTCGTGTTATAGGGGGCGATAGGATGCTCTGCTGTCAAGCCAGTCTAGGCAGTCATTTGAATATATGGGTAATACTATCCGTTCCGGTGTTTAAATTTTATCTTAAAAGCAAAATCGAACTTGCACATAAGCAAGTCGTCACCAACATCCAGAGTTTTTGAGTTTGTCCAGACTAAATTCGATTTTCCAATTACATACATGTCTGAGTTTCAACATGGCTTTGTATTTGGTCGTTCGAGTATACACTATTTGGCATACTTTTCATCTTAAACTATTAATGCTCTAGACAGTCAGTATCAACTTCACCATCTGTACATCGACTTTAGTAAGATTAAATTAGTGAATGTTACTCAAGGTCTATTAAATGTAATTCTGGAGAACCATAAGGCAGTCACTTGGGGTCCTTATTATTTATAATTTTTATTGATGACATTTTCATCTAAGATTCTTTTTTTTTTTAAAGTTTATTGGTTGCTGATGATCTTGAATGAAAATCATTTTTTATAAAATAGGTTGGGAATTTTCACTACTCTACATACGAGACTAGGTATCAGTTTCTGCTAAAATATATATGTAAATAAGGAGCCTAAATAAGTCTATTATTCTTTTTAAATGAAGTTTGTAATGATGTTGATTTATCTTATTTGCGGGAAAGTGTCAACAACACTGTCATCATTTTGCATTCTTAATGTTTCATGTATTTTTTTTTTTTGTTTGTTAAACAAATGTTTTACATTATTGCAATTGCGGTAGCACTAGTTTAACCCGGGTAACCCTAGTTTTCCTTTTTCTTACTTCTCCCGTAATACACGTACATTTTTGTTGCAAGTTAATATGAGTATACCGCTGTGGGTTAAGGTATAAAAAATGTATGACCCCAAAGGACACTATGGGGACACTAAAAATGGCATTTAACGCAATAAAGTTTGCTCTATAAAAGTTGTAATAGTTTAGTTTCTTATTAAAAACATCTCTTAATGAGAAATAATATAGAACGGGGAGCTTTGAGTACACCAACCGTCAGTAGATTAATTTTGCTAACACACAACATCCCTGCTATCATCCCTGATTATCCACAAAGGAAACTCAGTATCAAGCTAAGCATATTTAAGACCAACACAAGTTGGAAAGGTCATGTTTCCAACAAGCTTCTGCTTTGGCCGTACGAAACTTTCGAAAATTAAAAGTGCTACATTAATTCAGGAAAAACATCGCAAAACAAATCTGTTAGAAGGACGATGCCATTGAATAGTTTTCGTATTCAAATTTTTTTATGCAAAAAGCAGAATTAATGAATTTCTATTCAATACCGTATGCTATTCCGTACCGAATCTCATTTTTAAACACAATAGCGAAACCACTTCAATTTTCCTAATGCATGAGTTTTTCTTCAACCGACACACGACAGAACTCATCGCTCCAAGCGAATGAAAATGTTTTCACATCTCAGTGAGAAGTTGTTGTCCTTCCTTTTGCCACCCCGGAATCCTTTGTCATAATCTTCGGAATGTATCTCAAATATGTATGTAACTCTAACACATGGGCTTAGAGTTTTATTGCTCCTTGATGCGCAGTGTTCGAATTCTAATCAAAATATGTTATTCATAGAAGAAACCATAAAAGGGACAATGCCCGATATCAATCGGGATATCAAATGTCATAATTGGACGATACAAAGAATATATGTTTGCTGGCAAAGAACAATTTTTTTTCTTTCAGTGTTACTGCCCCATCAAAACACTTAACCGCCGGAGAACCTGCGAAAGAATAACATTATTCATCTAGCCGCCAGTCAGTGCTCTGTATTGGTTCATTGCCGAAAGCAATCCATCATTACTGGCGAATTAATGAATAATTGACACACGAATGAATATTCGAAAACATGAAAGCGTTTGAATTGTTTTAAATTGCTCGGCTGCCAATCAATCAATTGTCTCCAGAATTCGTGACTTCTGCTGAAGAGTCCGGATAATGAAAACATGTTTGGTATTCATTACGGCGCGCAAGGGTGGTGTTCTGTTGATAAGTCATAAGCGGGTATTTAATAAGAAAAACATAATCTTTTTGGTCAGGAGGAGACGGGGGTTTCTTTTTCTTGAAGTATCTGTTGAGGGTAATATATTTCAAGTCTATTGTTGGTTCGTTCGGCATTGTCCTTGATGGGTGAATTAATTTAGCGAATATGTTGGAGATGTAACATCAACTGAAAATATGGAATAAGTTTTCGGAAATTAATCTGCATTTCAGCTTAAAAAAACTGGTAACGATCGCTTTCTCTTCAACTAGTCATGACTAGGCTTGTGTAGTTCACGAACGAACTAAGTCCAAAATAAGCTCTTACAGTGAACTAGTTCCCAATGTCATTTAATATTAGTTCATTTAGTATAGTAGTTCATATAGCTCATTCAATTCAGTAGTTCATTTAGCTCAATAGTTCATTCAGTTCGGTAGTTTAGCAAGCTCAGGTATAGATGCAGTTCAATAATAAAAACTGAACTAATTGTGCAGAACTGATAAGGATGTTTTTTTGTCATGTCACCCATAGCACAGCAGCACGAGGCACATCGTTGAGTTAATCCATGTGAAGGAAAGATTGCAAATACTGTCCTCGAATCGCACAATATCGTATTTACTGAGCGGTGTACTAAACTGAACTACATACATAAACTAATAAATATAACGAGCTACTTTAGAGAACAGATTTGAACTAAACTGAGCGCTCTCTGAACTGAACTAGGCATGGCTGACCCCGTGAATTTATGTTTATTTCCCTGTCAAAAGCTTCGTACTAAATTGATTTTAATACTTCTAATGACGTGTATTAGCCATAAAATCTAAAGTGGTTTCTGTAGCTCGATATGGGCTTTTGTTCAATAATCGGCAAACGACAAACACCACAAAATAAGCACTTGTACTGATATTTCGAATCAGGTAATTCATTAGAATCCATAGCCACCATATGATGTTTCAGGCATCAAATAGACAAGCGTGAGTGTATGTATGTTATCTATTGCAAGGACACCCTCCCCCGAAAATGCTTTTCCAATATTTTTGAATGGAAAAATTCCACACAAAGTGAATTTCAATTCATTCAATCAAATCCGATTCTGCGGGGTCAACCCGCGCTGATTCAACCGTATCAATGAGCTGCATGGAATGAATATTACAAATTTCTCTACCAAAGTTATGGAAATATCCCCAGGATAAGGTCAAATTATGTGAACTCCATCCACGCATAATTAATCAATGCGATTAAAATTCACAGGAAAAAAAAAGGAAAATCGGGAATATCTATGTAATTCCGGTTGGTTTAGCTGACATGTCGAATCGCAAGCTGTTCTTTATTATTTATAATTGTTGGCGAAAAAATATGATAATACGTAATATGATATTTGGTTTAAAATTAATTAAAACAGTTTAAGCGAATTATACGCCGTATTATCCTTGACACAAATAACAAGTCATATTTCAAGCTAAAACTCATGGAATTGAAAGCCGCTTAGCAACCGAAGTCCCTGGAAAACCTTGTATTCACTCAGATGTGCGTAAATATGCAAACAAAATTCCAGGGTTGAGATTTACCCTTTCTGTCAAACGAAATCTGTCCAATCCAACTGTCATTTATAGTGACAGGTAGTTCTTGTCATTTCCTAATTTAGATCGATTTACTGTAATCGTAATCGCCCAACTGAATGAGGTTTATCATAATGTTCGATCGATTGAAACCATAGCCACTGCGAGTGCTATAGTGGTCCCTATAAAGTACGACTCACGGAATAATTAAAGCCTGACTATAAAATCCGTAGAACATACCTCGATTAGGTGCTGAAGAATCTACAATAGTATTTCGAACTAATTTAGTTGGAGTATTTAGTATGGAGTCATATCTACGATGAACTTTCTGCTATTTGGTCAAATGACATGAACGAAATGTGGTTCCAACAGAACGGGACTACGTGGCATAGTCTGTACTGTACGAAAAGCTTCCCGCATCCATTTAATACTATTGTTGTGACTTGGCAACATCAATTGGCTACTAAGATCATCTGATCAGTCCAATTCGATTTACATTTTCCGTAAAGACCTTAATGGTAATAGCGACATTTGTTAAACCAATACAATGTAATTCATCGCATTGGGTTCTGAGCTTGGGTATACATAAGTTAAGTTGTTGAATGCGGTTTTGATATTGTCTGAGCCCAATACCTCCAATTTAAATCAGATGAACATGCATACGTTTGGTATTAACGATCGGGTACTCTTTCAGAAGTCTTTGTGGTCTTGTAGTGCACCAACAATTTAGAGATCGGAAACTATAAGAAATCTCACTGAACCGAATGTAATCGATCATAGGAAATGCAGCATAACAACTCGTCGATCTTAGAGTCCTGAAAGAAGAAAGAGGAGTCTTCACAAAACACAACCGCCTTACTAGTACAAAAACATAAAACTCTGTCTTCGCCACAACACCGTAAACAGGCGAAGGAGCATTAAGTGCTTAAAACTAATGTCTAAAGCAGCGAGATCTCGAATGGCCAATGCCTTCTCAGAAGAATTCTAACCACAATCAGAGCTATCAACAAAGTCAAACTTTGACCACTAGTCAATGAGAATTAGTTGTCAATGAGTATTAATATATTACCTTCAACTTATATTACTTGTGCAGTATCAGGAAGGCGAAGCGTTTAATGTTTGGGAAGCAAGTCGTTGAAAATGTTCCTAAATAGGAAGTGTAGGTTGACATGTAGGGCCACATACAATAAACATGTGCTCAGACTATACCATGTATCTGCACACAAGCTCCTGTTCCAGTTTCAAAGGCGAACAACAAGGACGTGAGTCTGGGAACGAGACATCGTTTATGAAATTACGAAAGGGTATCGGAGACACACCGGAACTTTTAAGAACACTACGGTATCAGATATGTGGTCAAATCAAACGGCCAGTGAATCTTTAAAAAATGACTGTCATAGAAGAGTTTTCGAAATTCAAGATATTCAGCGTTTTTAAGACCTTGGAAAAAAGAGACTTATGTACATAAATCCAATGCGTTCATAGGACAAAGAAGACGATTCGCATTTTTAGGGACTTACTGATTTTAAGACATTCATTCACAGTTAAAAAGATTCAATCCGATTTCATTTTTTTTTTTAATTCAATCTTCTACTTTACTCAATGGTTAAAGTATCAACTGCAAGAGATTTCACAAAGCATTGATTCTAATTATGTACTTGAAGAACTTCACAAGCACTCGTATATTAACATAAATGCCATGTTCCCTACATCGTTATTTACGACATAATGGCTGCAATTATTCCGAAAAAGGTATTCCTTGCCTTCCTTCCTTTACAGGGATTTTCTAACGAACGAATGTAAGTTCTAAGAATTCCAAGCGATTACCTTTAATATCGAAAGTGTCCTAGTATGTGCAGAACATGTAGTTCCAATCAATCACATGCCAATACCGTTCAAGAAATACCCATCGATTATAAAAATGAAAGAAAAGGTGTCAAAAAATCCCACAAATAGGATGTCTTGTAGTGCAGCTAATGCATCACTGACAATACATAATGATGTGATTATGAGGTTGAACATCTTTGTCGCTACATCCATAAGTATATAGAAATTTTCGAAGTCCTTTGTAGTTTCCACTTTAGATGCAAGGTATTTCTAGTACAAATAACTTCAAACATTTTAATCATTTGTTAAAGAAGCACACCTTTTTACTTCAAAGAAAAAGGGCTACAATTCGTCAATTTGTTAATTGACTCTAGGAATGTTTGCCGACTTCGTAGAAATTAAACATGACTAGTGTAAGCAATTTCTTGTTCCTCTGAACTTCCTTTCATTCGATATTAGTTAATAAAATTCGAGTGAAATACTGATGCCACAAGTTTAACTAAGAGTTCATATATACATACCTGGTTTAACTGTGAGTCTTTATCCGCCTTTTTCATAAGCTGATCTAAATGGTCTCTCCTTCTATTAAAAGATCCCCCCACACAAATCATGATTTCACTGAAATTGGCAACTAGGCCTGGAGTATATACACACTAGTGGTTTAAACTGAACTGGGCATTGAAGAGATACATACGTGGCCTAGTTTAGAAACAGCAAAAATTGAGAGAATTATTAACAAACTTCTTCCATGTCCCAACAGACCACGCCCCTTTGTGCAATAGCAAGAACTATATGCAACAATATCTGACATTGCGTGCCACCTTTAGTTAAACTCGACGATCACGATGGTGTATCTTCTGATACAATTGCTAACTACGTTGGCATCCCACAGGGTTGTATTCTTGGACCTACTGTATTAACATTCTTCTTCATTCAAATACATTCAAATACTAACAACAAACAAACTAACGATTACAGCCATGTAATACCATCGTGCTTAATCATTATGTTCATGAGTGCCAGGAAAACCGGGTTTACTATCAAATGATAACCATATCAAGAGATGAAAGGAGCATTTAACGATGAGCAATCAAGATATTGAAAGACAAGGTACACTCGAAGAGTGCCTACGAAAACCGCCAACAATCTACACTCCTGCTCCAGATCCAAAGTGAGGTAACACAAGGTTGCGTTCTTTCACCAATATTCTTTCAATTTGTGATTAGTGATTTTCCCTAACTGAACTCTTACATCCCAACTCAAACACCTTGCTTACACTAATCTTCTGTTCTGTAAGGAAAGTGCGGATCGAGTTTTTTGGTGATTCAATTTTTTTTGAAAGGTTGTCGTAAGCTAAATGGTCTCTAGCCTGCAACATAAATTGATTCATAAAAGAGTTATGCGGATACAAAAGATTTCACCTGCTAGTTCAATTAACAATGCAATAAATGGCAGTTAATTGTTTGATTGTTTGATGACTACTAACCAAATATGCGATGAAATAACTTTTATTCACAGACTTTCCCTACCTTTATTTCTGCAAGGTCAACATTATCCACTCCTATGTTAGCTGAAATAATGCTTCAGCCATTCGTGCTGAACGTATATTTCCCATAAGTGCAATGAGCACGTTATATTGTGTCTGCTGTAACCGATGTTGCAGTCGTGAATACTGTATCTGTTGACACTGTTTTTAATCTCGTGTATCTGCTTGGCAGGTAGAATTAAATTTGCTGGTTCCCATGGAAGTCTGCTCATGTGTGTCATTTATGATTAGCTTTGTATGCTGATGAGTAAGCACGAACCCGAATTGGTGTTTCAATCAAAAGATGCAGTAGAATTTGCCAGGGTACCTCCCAGTCGCATCTAAAATTAATAGTCAAAGTATCTTCTTTTGATGGTACAAATGTGCATCTAATTAATTCGTTGCGTAACATTTCGTTGTCCACTCAATTTGTTAGTTCTTATGATTGTACTGCCGGCGATACAATCTTAATTTATATACGAAATTGCAAATTGATGTGTTTTGCATGTTTTCCTCTTTTCTGGGAAAACTTGCTTGTACTCGGTTATGCCCAAGGGACAAGCCCTATAATGCACTTATGCAATGCGACACAGTAAGTTGAGGAGAACAGGAGTTTATCGTGTAAGGGCTAGGCTAACCTAGATATGTACATTTTAATAATTTGTGTTATTAACAATGGTCATGGGTTGGTTGTGCAAATTTTCAATTGTGTTTCCTTAGAAAGGTTTTCACTAACTGGAAGAAATTAACCCTTTTTTGGTGATTCAACGTGAATTCAAAAAGTTATATAAAAGGACATTTACTTCATAGCATTTTCAGGTTTCTCCTTTGCAGTTACAAGCAACTGTTTTACATCCTCTTTGCTATATTACGACTGTTGTGACCTTTTCCTTATACAGTCGACCATTCCATGTTAAACTGTCCATCTTGTGACATAACCGGTGACACGAATCGCACAGAAGTCAATTCAACCCGAACTTACATTGGACATACATTTGTTAGAAACCTAAAAGGTAGTGAGTAGACTGTCTGCATGTGCATTATGTCAATACTTGAACTTGAACTTAAGGTCAGTTACGCAACAGTACGACAATTCTCAGTTCGATCTCTATAATGAAATCTTTTAAATCGTTTAGTGAATATTATCTATTGCTAAATTTCAACTCATTCCAAAAATCGTTGAAGTTGTGGTAAGAAGCAACTGTATGCCGCAGTCCGAAACCATATTTTTGAACATCAGCATGGTTTCTAAGCGGCAAGGTACTGTCTTCGAAAAATGCAGAAACTTGTTCAAGTCAACTCAATATACACTGACTTTTCTAAGGCCTTTGACCGAGTACAACACAACGTTTTACTTAAGAAGTTCTAGCTCCTTGGTTTTCGTTCTTTCTATCTTGAAGAGGATTACGAGTTACTTGGTTAACCGTAAGCAATATGAAATTTTAAGTTTTGAAGTTCCCCAGGGTAGTCATCTTGCTCCGCTTCTGTTTCTCTTTTCCATTTTAATTGCCACTATTTCGAGCCTGCACATAAGTACTCAAAAGTGTAGAAGTTTATACCCTCAGAAAACTAGTCAAACATGACAGGTCTATAACTGGCTTTCTCCCCACATTTCAGGTTGTATGTTGTTCAAAGTGGGGCACCGAACAATTAACTTAAAAGTAATAACTGAGCTTCGATTGCATCAAAAACGATTCCTGGGGGTAAATAACTAATAACTGATCATTAAGTCATAAAAGGTATCATGACTGTGTTTAATAGCAAAAAAGTTATGAAAATCCTTAGATTATGTGAAAGTACGCCAAGAGACAATGACTTACTGATTACATATGTTGTATATACTGCTGCGTTTTACGTGTCAAAAGGCTGGAACAGCATTTCTGTCCGTCAAAAGCTTATTCTACTTCAACTATTTGAGATCCGATTTGAAGATCATAAGCTACCAAGGTTTCGTTCTTCCAATTGTGACTTATGTATGTGGGTCCAATATGGTGGAATATAAACTCATCTTAAATGGAAAAGCGCCGGCTATTAGAAAAAAATGTCTTCGAGCTTGCATGCAGATGTATAGAAGCGCACACTCCGACTTTCGGCGTTACATCTCTGATGAGAGACTATTAATTGCTTCAAAAGGAGCAAGATCATCTTGGATCTTGTGAGGAACCATTTTGTGTGATCAGCTAACGTAACAACACTTTGGCGAGTGGTTATAAACGTTAAGACTAAGCAGGACGGGGAACTGACATGTGATCGTTGGCACGCCGATGAAATAGTTCAGTGAATTCAGTTTGGTTAACTTCCTATCAACGAACTGAGCCCAATATGTCAGGGTCCAACCCAATTCCTAAGTTAAGGTAAGTTCAATGTTTTAAAGAACAATGTTGATTTACCCCTAGGAGACTACACGCATATTTGACATAAGTCAGAAATGAGTAGAGAAGACAGAACAGATACTGTGGTGTGAAATGGTGGGAAAACTCGGTTTTCGTTCAGTTTTAGGGTTGGTGTCCGCACTGAGGTAAACGATTTTTTTGAATTTTCGAATAAAACATGTGACAACATCTTACTTCAGTATGTCAACTCAAGTTCCATGGCTGATTTGTGCGTATACTTGTTTCAAGATACGTTCCGTATAAACTTTTGCCTCTTATTTTCCAATCCTATCCACAGGCAACAGGTTTTATAGTATCAATATGAATTAATAAAACCCAATCGTCTGGAAAACTTCCGAATTTATTTCATCAAAATCCATTTATTAATGCTAATTACAAATACTAACCAAATTTTCAGTTAACTTTCGTATCCTGCCACAGAATGTTAAACAGAAAACCTTAATACTTTTCAGTTTTCCAAGTAACACCTACGCCCGTATCTTCTTAACAGATTTCAATGAAAATTAGTTCACAGAATTCACCAATTCATCTTTGCAGATAGTCCCGAAAGTGAGCAGAAAATCCATAAGTAATTCGTTGGCCTAATTAACTATGCAAATGTTATTCATGCAATTAGCGGTTAACCATTCGATGGTTTTGTGTGGGGGGTTGTTTTGAAATTTCTCTTTCAGTTTCTTTTTCGATTAAAACAATTTTATATCAAATGTACAAGTAGAACATAGCTCGTTTAACGACCACCAATATGTCTTTATAATATGAAATATTTCAAAGTAAATATTCCTTCTCGTTAGCGATGCATTTTCTTAACCTTCACCTGCTTGTCATGTGGAATAACACTGCATTGAGAAAGATTGTGTACAGTGACTGCATTCAGAGCGTCAAGATATTTCATCCAATTTACGCAATCAACGTCAATTGTTCCATTAGCTGCCACAACATCTATTATAGTCAGCTAAACATAAACAGTTCCTAGTAAGTGACTACTTAAGTGAGATCGTGTATCAGAAAGTTGTGTGGCGACAACAAAATACTACTCATGTACATACGAATGTATGTATCTGCATCTTAAAATATGACACAAATGCCCACATCGTCGAGATTAGGTAATCAACGAAAAGATTGAAGAATTAAAACATCTGTTAAATGTGCACATTATTTGAAAACTGCGAAACAGCACGTCCCAGCATTAGTGATACCACAGTATTTATGCAACTGCAAGCACGCTTCATTAGCGCCACAATGAGGCCTAAGAGATACAAAAGTGGAACTTTCGTGTTGAGTGTTGAGATACTTAATTTATGCGTTTGTGAACGCTAAACGACAACAAGGACATTGTTTTATATCCTACAATCATACATAACCTAAATATTAATTGATCTTCTTACCACTTATTGGAGCAGTTCCGTTTTAAAAGTTCGGATTGTCCGGAAGAAATGGGCCCACTAAGGTCCCGCTATGGTAAATATTTGCAAAAACATATTTCGGTTTAAAGTGTCATTAAATTCCAAATTTGACTTTTTTGGATAAATCGGACCATATGCCGTCATTTTGCCATCGACGTTGATCCTAAGGTTGTTTAAGGTATCTAACTTAGCTTTAAAAAAAAGTCCAAGTGTGTAGCATGTGTCACCGTCTTTTTGAAACCACATATGCTGCAAGTCATCCCCCTCTTCAAATATCTATACTGTGACTGTGCTGTCAACATCATTGAGGACAATCACTCTCCGACGTCAATTGTTATGCCATGTGGTGAATGGCTTTGGACGGGAGGCTTCCACAAAACCGATAAGTTTGCTTAATAAGGAAGCCTGAACCAGAAATGGCCTGAGAATAATTTGGAGATGATAATTGGAAAGTCATGTATGTATATAAAGTTGACGCGAAGTTTGGTTAAGAATTCAGAGTCACTCTGCTGAAACTTCTTTTATCCAACTTTCGAATCTATTACAATAGGTATAGTCTGTCAGTCAAACTGAAGCACAATGGCTTTCTCAGCGCTAGAGTTAAGGTAGTTGGTTATAGAACTGTCATTTATCCGAAATATAAATATAACCAAACAACTAACGTTTACATCGTTGAATGGTTCAGGAACCATCTTTGATAAAGATTTGACACTCGGTTGCGTAGACACCTGTTAACTAACCTTTAGACTTTTTTATCGGAAAAGTTGTCTTCTTACAGCAGATGATACTTTCTAAATTTAAGATTGTTACACGAGTATTTCCGGTAATTGTATGCTTATTTATTGCCCAAATACATTTTATTTTTAAAAGACAGTCGAATTAATGTAATAATCACATTTTTCCATTAACCTACCCTAAATATAAATTTAGAAGATCTTCCCAGAAAATGCCATCACACGTATTTATAAATAATGTAGGTGGTTACAGGCTGGGTATCTTATTTGTAATGTATCTAAAGTATCTAACTGAACAGGTTTAATGTGTAGTACGTATGGTGGGACATGACTTTGCTTTAGGGTGTGGTACATTTTCCCTCGCAGCTTTGCATCCTGAATAGATAAATGATCCGATAAAACAAACTGCACTATGTATACGATTATTATTTATGCTGCATCACATCTCTGTTTCTAATTTTGTTCTGCAGTGCCGATTCTAGATCATGCAAAGTTCGTCATCTGACAATTGTTTATTTTGTTTTTGTGAACAAATTATTGAATTTCTAATAAACAATTTATACACATATGTAAATATACGATCAGAAAAAGTAAACATTGTAAAAATATGTAAAATCCGAAGAACTTATACATGACAGCAACGAAATGTCAATAAAACTCTGCACAGCGGTTTTCTCTCTATCCATAGGTTGAGCGCAAAAAATGGTTTAAAATTCTAGTACGTTAGTCAGTGGACTGCATTCAACCCTTAAGACTTGACTGTAGTGACTTTTTCAGTTTTTTAAATGTCACACATTCCGATATATTCGATTTATTCTGACAAAAGAATTGTGGTGGTGAACGGGTATCATTTTAAGCAGTCACATGCCAGCGCGTCATCTTAATCTTTTTTTTGACATCGAAGGTCTCGGTGAGATCGTTACCGACCATGAATGGAGCAGCAAGAGTTCTCCATCGTCGCTCTGCACAATCTGACGTGTATGGCAGGGATGTCAAAACTGAACATGATTCTGCAAAGCTCGTGTCTCTAAATGCGGTCTTCAAATCAATAAAAATGTAGTGGGTATCGAATTGAACTTCTTTTGTTTTCTTCAGGATCTCCTCCCTAAATGTGAAGATTTGGTCGATTGTGAAATTTTCAGGTCTGAGACCACACTGATAGAAAGATTTAATAAATACAAATCATCAACAATGACGAAGCATCGTTGTCTCATTAAAACGAGTTCATTTAACTCAACAATAACAACAAAATATATAACTGATCCCTATTTATCTCAAACAAAATCCGAAAAATACAAGTTTATAGTACATTATTTACATACATATCAATATATATATAAATTCCTTCGTTTACGACCTGCGAGACATAACGTGAGTCGCGAATTGCGAATTACACTCTTGATTCTTCCTATTTCAATAAACAAATCGTTAAGGCATGTAAAAGGGTTCTTAAACTGTGAAATGGACAGTAAAATATTTTTTCATTACTGAATCTCATATTAATTGGCTATATTCACAAAAAAAAAAATAAAATCCGAAAATAATTTGAACTTTTTGTCGGCTTCGGATGCCCGGAGGGATATGGGAAATAATTGTATTCGTACATTCATAATTGCAGGCCTTAATTATATTTGCTATTTTAAATTAAAAATTGTCGGTCTTCGGTCATTTTCATTAATTTCAATTTTATATTTATTATTACGGGGAAAGCGTTACGGTAATAACTTAATAAGACTACTGTCGGCTAAATAGATATTAAATTACAGAGTTCTTTTAAAAGGCTGTAATAAAATGATGGCATTTTAATACTTACTCTATTATGAAATGTACATGAAATTTAAATGAATGTCTGCTTGTACCATCCCAGGCAGTTACCAACGCGTGCCCAAAACACTCAAAAGAACGTGTCGCCTCCTAATCTGTATTCAAACAGCAATAGATACATCTACAAGTACCAATTTGAAGAACAAACAGCAAGTAGGTCTAGCGCCGTGCTAAAAAATTTCTAACAAAAGAATTACTATTCACATTGGCCAACCCAGTGATGGCTAACGCCCAACACCCAACGGGACAGTCGAAAGTAAGCTTGGCATTTGTGTCGCCCGGTTAAACTGAAAACAACTTCAGACCACTTTGTTGGAACATCCGCATCGTATTATTCACGCAGCAGGTGAAGCGCTCGATTCGTTCCAAGTAATTCTCTTCGGTTTCGTGTAACAACAGCATATAAAATGGTCAAGCAATTTGAATCACGTATCGACTTCACTTTCCAAAATTGTCAATTCATTCTGCCCGCCGCTGCCACCCATTCTGGTTGCTTGCGTAAGCCCTAATTAGTTTAACAAGTTTGTTGCATCAAAACATCACTTGCCCACAGATTCAATCATTAGAGATACAAAGAAATCGAAGATAACCTTTTGTATCATTGGTTACGTATAGAGGTACAGACTAGAGGAAGTTATAGCATCGCAAATCAATAAAATTCAAATAAGGCGTTGGAAGCACATCCGTATAATTTATTCAGTGTGAAAAGTCGCCGCTGTCGCCGCGCCCTTGGTAGACCACTTTTTTTTTGGTTTTGGTAATTAATAACCAAAACTGTTTACTTGAGGAAAAAGTAACTACAAAGAGAAAAAAAGCCGGTACGCCTTATGCTAATCACTTTGAAGCCTTGACGTTTGTGCCAATTTAAATATGACGTCTCGACGGAGGCAAGGAATCCCTACGGTGTCCTTTTACGAACCCACCTGTGTGTGAATTACGCCATCAAAACTAAATGAAGGTCGTCGAGGCTAAATTTAGAATTTCTAAAAAGCTTCAAAAGCGCACTGCTTCCAAGAGTAATCCAATTTCTGACAAATTTACGGTCCCGCCCGCCTAGAGTACAACGTTTATCTCTATCGTTACGATATGCGACGATGGAAACGGTTACGAATGAATATAAAAAATCAAATCCTACTTTAATTGAGTTTTAATTTAAAAGAAATCGAGTTTTACAAAACACGAGAGCCATTTCTATCGCAAGCAAATGATTTGACAACGCAACAGCGTACGTACACATGTCTGTGATCGGCTCTAGCGCCGGGGGAATGGAACCGTATGATTTCCAGTAGATATACTGACAATGGGCGAAATGGATTGTGTTGCGAGCTCATAGTTAGTCTCATGCACAATCGAGATGTGTACAATCTCTTCCGCGCGCTTTCTTGGTACACACGCCTACAGACAGTCACAGAATTTTCGGTAGGAGAAATTGAAGTCAAGAATTCTAGATCCCGCATTGAACAGATGGTAGTATCATGCAAATGCATTAAATGGATTTAAACAGATTTTATTCAAAGAATAAGGAGCAAAAGACCGATAAGGGTAAATGGAATTGTCTATCGTCAAATCGAATGAAAGAACGAAGCCTTCAATGATGATGATTGACAACTGAGCCAAGAGGATTCGCTAGCTTAAAAAAAAGTAACCAATATTCAGTACGCCATAATGACAACGAGTTTGACGGAAGTTCGAATTATCCTCTTTGAATTCTCTACCACGACACCTACATATGACGTACCTCAAGGATCAATCTTGGGACCTGTTTCATTGTGATTTTTCATTTTAGCTTTTCTCGCGTTTAACAGAGTTTTTGGGGTCTATAAAGAACTGGCTTGGTCATATCATGAATGATTATCACTCGCTTCGATAAATACCTTCTTAAAGTTTGACTTTATGATGTCATTCAACAGACCTGGTGTGAAATTGCTTTTAATACACAAGCCCATCTTTTTTTCTTCTTTAAGTGTTCGATCTTGAAGTTAATGTCAGGAATGAAGCAGAAAATAGAACTGATTTATATGTCTATGTCCGCACAGAGTGGGGAGATTTGATGCGACTTTTAATATTTAGCTAGTAGTTTGAAGGCATTATGGATACGGGTTCTCCAGGTAAAGTTAAGGGATAATCGATAATCGGTTCTAAATTCTTTAAGAATTGGCTGAATTCAGTCTGCGGAAACGATACTCAATGAGTCCCTCATTAGATTTGTAGTCTAAGCGTACAGTCCTTTAAAACAAACAGATAGTGACAGTGAATATAGAAATATTATGTGACTTTAGAATAGTTTGCTATAAATTGGTACTGCTACTTACAATCTTACTCTCAATTATTTACCAGACATTATCAAGCAGTAACACTGGGGCAACAGAACTTGTTTTCTGGTATTCGAACATGAAGAATTGATTTTAAATGACGCTGCATAGGTAACATCTGCTGATGGGTATCATAGTCTGTCTAGAGGCTAAAAGAAGTGTCAAACTTTCAACATTTTGGTTTCTGGTTTCAAAATTTTCACTTTTGGATTGCGTTGGTCGTTTTAAATGAATAACTTACCAGAGGAAATAGGCGACTATGATACAGATACATACTTACATTCTGAGAGGAGAAAAGGGGAACAAAGAAATTAGCAAACAGACACAGTGAGATATCATTTTAGGTTAAAGAAAAAGTAGGATTCACACTGATAAAATTTTTCGTAAATCGGCTTTACTCGTCAAGCTCCAATATTGAATAGAAAACCGAACAAAGTTTGAACAAATAGGTTATGAACAAAATGTTGATGAATAAATAAGAACAAGAGCATTGGTTGTCAAAGAAGTAAAAGGAAACGCAGGAAACGACAATCGAAAGCTGGGACATTTCACCCAAGCTCAGTGGTCGAGCTCTGGTATTAGCTTTTTCGAGAAAAGTCAGAATAGTTCTGAAGTTGAAGTCTAGTTTAAGCTACACAGAGCGATTTCGCAATAGTATTACGAGTTTTGCTCCTTACAGCAATGTAAGAGCTATACAGTTCCAAAATGTTGGCTTTAATCGAATGTAGAGCCCCACTTAGCCAAGAAACATGACGGAGGAGAAACTCCAATTGAACTTCCTTTAATTACAAGAGGCTGAACGAAAGAAAGTTCCCACATGAGTTGTAAAATCGATTTTCTACTTAAACCAGTACGGCTAGTCCTTTGACTAACTGTCAGCAAGTATGTTTGCACAAATGACAGCAATTAAGTATAATCACGATTAATGCTCTCGCTAGTGTACCTTGAAAGGTGCCCGCAAGTAATTATGCAACTCGCTTTCGCAGCAGTAACAGCTTCCGCTGATTGTTCCAAGGCATCGTAGGTACCTCCTCGTGCAAAAACTAAGGTGCATAACTAAAAGTTGCTCATCAATGCCAGTGGCCAATGACCTGACCTAATCGTGACTAAAAAAAAAAACCTCAACACTTACCTCATGTGCCTTTGGATGTTGGTGGTTACAGTTGTGATCAGATGCATCCAGGTATCCAAATGAGGCAACAAAAACAATGCACACAGCAACCAGTACCGTCGAAGTCGCCATACCGTGGGTGGAGCACCAGGAATGAACTTTCGGTCCCTGCATATTGCATAGAACAACAGTAGCGGCTGGAGGAGGAGGAGTTGTGCCGAGCAGCAATATCAACTACTTGCAGCACCACTGCAAAACCAGAATTTACCGCGTTCGTCGCTGCCGCCACTCAGATGCATGCAGGCGCGCACTGAACAATAGATATTATGCACAGATTTATTTATCTTTTCTTTCTTTTGCTTATTTAAGCTTCGTAGCCTAGTTGGCGATGGTCGGCCACAATAGTTGGGTTATAAATAATGGAATCGCGTAAACTTGCCACAACTGGCCCACTATGCATCATGCTCTTGGACCCGAACACCACCAGAAGCGAATACAAAACAAACCTCAAACTAGATTCTGGCACTCGTAATCAAACGAAACTCTTTTTTTTTCCTTTATTATTGGACAGGGAATCACTTTCGGTTTCACTACTTCACATCATCTTTCGACAAATTTGCATAACACACTCGGAGAATATGTAAATGGGTTTGGTTTTTCTTTTTTTGGGGTTTTATGGAGGTTTCCGGAGAATAAACGAAAAATCGAAAACAGAACACGAAAGGTGCAGGTTTTACATTTTCAAATGTCAGACGGAACTCGACGGCGAATTGTATCTCGAACTCACTGGGCAAATTGTTTCTGATTTTTTTGAGCGATGCGAATCGACTGACTGACTTACATCTGCGATGACAACGACTTTGTATGCGGTTGAATCGATGCCACTCGACTACAGTAGCAGACGGACAGACACAGATACGAAATCAGGAATGGTAGTGTAATTGTGTGTCAGCTGGTTAAATGTTGAATGGAAATGGGAGTGTAGGTAGTGGGTATCTGTGTGAAAATACGCCGACTATTTGACAGATATTGTAGGTAGTCTGACAGTGAAAGACAGTGGAGTAGAGGCACAAATAAATGCCACATAACGGGGGCAGGGTTCATTGAACTCTATGGCAATTAGTATTTATATATCTGAGGTGTGTAAGTTTAAAATAAAATAAAAATTTGTCATGACTCATTAAGCTTAAAAAAAGGTTGATTTACGAAAATTCATTTCAATATTCGAACAACTATTTATTCGAGTTCTATCTCCTTTTTCTTTAAATACCATATCGCATCGTTTTATATTCCTTACTTTATGGATACAGGAACAAACGCCAAGTAGCCACATAAAAAGGTGGAACGCATTTTAAGTGAGGAACTCTCGAGATATGAACACATGTATTTCGTTCATTACCTAATTCATGTACATCAGATCTGGAGAGTAACTAGCTCTCATAAAATCAGGGAATCTGGATTTGCCTCTTAGTTGGTTGAGTATATTGGCAGACAACCTGTTGTGAAGGGAGGAAGCTATGCTAATGAGAAATCTTCTGCAATGTTCTGCCCTAACACTTCGAAGTTCCATACATGTATGTAAGTACAAATTTATACTGAATACAGAACCAACAATGACGAAGACAACTCTCGTTCTGGAAATGGAAATTTTACCAAAAGGCTAGTACAATCCTTACACAAGAAATGTAAATAATACCTTGGACATGATCTCAAAGCAGATCCTAATATACATCTGGAAATTTGTTTTCGTTATTTAACTTTCCTTTACTTAGAAAATAGTCAATCTTAAGTTTATAGGTATCAATGTTATGGGCAGTATTTTAAGGGAATACTTTAAGGTTACTACTTGTCCATGATTTCTTATGAGAATTACCAAAAACAATCAAATCACAAGCATTAGTTTCAGTTAGTAAAGTCAGATTAATCTCTGAATAGTACATTCATTTCGGCATGTTTTAGGAACGCCAGAATATTAGGTTCCAAATCGATTTGCAGGCAATCGAGAGAAACCTATTAAGTACACATAGTAGTCGGAAAGGAGTGGTCTTTCTTTATGACATTTCACTTTTAAACTCAAAATGTTCTTACATACTTATTCAATGGCCATTCGATTAGTGAAGAGTTTCGGCGGCATCCTTCCACTCTGAAAAACTGAAAGTTTGGAGGTGATTCGAAGATTTTCATGTGACCGAGCCGGTGTACTCGAAGTGTTTTGGCTTTTTGGACTACATGCATATCTTGGTACAGCTCATATAGTTCGCGGTTATACCTTCTCCCCCATTCGGTCTCCTCGCCACCTCAGCACACAAATAAGATTCAATTTTTGAAATTCTTATTTTCCAGAGGTACGCGTGTACCCTTTGCAATTACCCCCGCCAGTGGTTTTCGTTTTGTTGATTTTCAACCATTTTGTATACCTTACGTTTTTTTCTCCTTTTACCACTCATAGATATCTACATATGTGCTTCTATCTCTGTGTGAGTAAAAGTAAACAGATTGTAAAAAGAAACGTCAAACTGTCATCGCTTACCGAATACAAAATCCATAGCTGCGTCCATTTTGATAATACAGAGTGTCGAACATGCAGTGTAGAGAAGATCTGCCATACCGCCATTGCGCGTATGGTTCGTTATTTTTGAATTAAAAAATCGACAAGCACATTAAGCGTTAAAATTTATTGGAAATAAAACGATACAAATTCATAACTATTCCTTAAACAAATCGAGACTTATGAAGTAAATAACAGAGAAGTGAGGCAAATGATTAAAAGATTTTTTGTTTTATTGTAGAGCTATTCGCCGAAAGTGATTGTTAAGGGGTCCCTCATCGGAATATCCAGCGATTTCTTGCGGAACAATTCCTGATTCTTCTACCGACGAACATGGACGGCACATGCACTCTAAGGGCGCTTTGGTGAGAACCTTTAATACAAAAGATTATAAGTTGCAAAAGGTTGCGAACGAAATAAAAGCAGTTACCTTTTTGAATTTCCTTTCTCCATTCTTGGCTTTTGGGCAGAACAATGAAACTGCAGCTTCTCGTTCGCCAGACTCCTGGCAGCACATGCATGAGCGTTCCATTTGCCAAATTTTACTTCCAGAAACCTATTTCAATTGTTCTTCATAAATAGGGAATCAATTAAAATGTTGTATTCACCTGAAGGTAACTGGCACAGCGACCGACGCATGCAAACGATGGAATTGGCTTCGGAACGCAACCAGGATACTGTAAGACATGGATTACGGGTGTAACCTGGCAATCATCACCAATGTGAGAGACATCTGTGGAATAGAAATTGTTGTTATGCAATGAAATAAAAGTCATCTTGCATAATTTTATAAAACAACAGAATAAAGGTGCAAGTACGTACAACCCAGACGTGGAATTTATTTTTGTGTTTGAACTGGTTCATGATTTCCAGCTTCCCGATTCCAAATGTGTATTCGTGGCATACATTTAGTACATCCAATCAACACCGTAGGATCGTCAAATGACCTTCCGAGGTGCTATCCTTAAGTCCTTAAGAATACACCCTTTCGCCAAATATTTTAAGATTTGCTCATGTACTACTTTGCGAATGTGAGACGTCTATAAGGTTCTAAATCGTCTGCTGTTTTATTTAAGAATTAACAATCAACTACACTTCAGCAACATTTAATCCTTTTTTACCATTCTTGTATTGAACTAAACACAATGTTCAAGAAAGCAATTCTCTCGAAAAAGTAATTTGACAGTTACTCCCGAACACATACATTGAGTAATTGACAGTACTGAAGGAAACTACGTGAAATTATGACATTTGCTTGAGATTGTTTCCGACTATTTTAGTTCAGAATGTATTCTTAAAGAACGTTGTTATATATTAGCCATTTTTCATTGTAACATCCGCAGCTAGTATTTATTTAGACAATCCGCACCTGCTTATTGCCCGTAAATTTGTATCCACAATGTTGGAAGGTGTGATTTCGGTGTTATGACATTAGATGTCAACAAAATATTTGACTTGCAAGTAATCAAAAAGCCTGTTCACACAGGAATCTCGGACTGGATTTTTCTATGTTCACCGTTGAGGGGGGAAGCGGAGAGGTGACATGTTGCGGCGATCCGGATTTTAAGATGTTTTAAAATTTCTGATTTTTTTGACGTTTGGAAATGTCAATCGATGTCACTCGACAAAAGGCTGGAAAAAAATTGTAATGCTGGGAAAATCATGAAGTTAACCAATTTAATTCCTGTAAAGAACATTAACTAACCAAATTCATTTGGCACCAGCTAATAAACGTCAAAAAAAAATAAAAATAAACGGAAGTAGGTATTCAGACACAACGATTAATCTGAGCACGCGAATGTCAAAAAAATCCAATCCCTTAATCCTGTGTGAACAGGGTGAAATATAATACTTTTATGTCTTTTGTCAGAATCCTCATTTCAGGATAATTCATTCAGATTCCTCAAATATACACCGAAATGGATGATTTTCTTTCAGTGGAACACATATAGTTACAACGGTGATTCAAAAAATTGACGCATAAATCTTGTCTTTCCGATTAACACTTAAATAGAATAATTTAAAGTTAATGTGTGACTTAATGCACCAAAGAAAATATTCAAATTGAAATCTAATTTTCTTAAAAAAGTTATTATTTTATGTCTGAATATTTATTATCTTAAATTGTTGTAAATAAAAAGCATTGGTTTCCGGCAAAATGTTGCTGAATACCTAGGCAGCAGCTCTCCCACTGCGGCTGAAATCGAGAGTTGTAAGCAGTAGGTTGTTGTTTTTGTTTTACCAGTAAAATTTGCCTTTACTGGCTGCGGATGTGCGATACAGGTAATCAAGCATAATATTAGTCAGGCTATTGGTAATTTAGCCGCTTGAATAATATACAGTTCCATTATTGTTAGGCTAGGTTAAGGGGGTTAAGGGAAAACCATAAGGACGGAGCAATCTTACTCGGATCTCAATGGATCCATTGTGTTCGCCAGTGTGGGATATGTGGAAGAATATAAAAACATAAATTTAAATTCCTTAGCCCATGTCGGGAGCGGTCCTTCTGAACCAACCCAGTTTTGTTATGAATTTTAAGGTGGTTTTAGGGGACATGCTAGCTAGTTCGTGGAATTTGTCGAAAAATGTTTTCCCGAAGGTTTGGTGTATGATTCTGCTGAAACTTTTGCATTTGCAAAGAAAGTGTGTCGTGTCTTCCTCCATATCAGTGGTGCCGTTGAAACCCATTGTACTGAGGTGGGCAGCCACTGGGTTGTGGCTTGTGAAGACGCCGAAGAAAAGGGTTAGCTGTGTTCTATTAAAAGGCAGAAGCTGTCTGGTCCATTTTTTTTGTTGTATTGGCCATTGAGATCTTGGAGGAATGGAGGCTAGAACCGAGTGGTCCGTCGGGATGTCACTTGATTCAACACTGTTTTATACACTTTTGTGTCATTAAGCGAATTTAATGATTTATTTTTCTAAAAATGATTTAAAATTCAATTCGTAGATATTGCTACTGAAATGCACCGAGTCCAAGGATGTGATTATATATATACGGTGTTACAGGGTTTCCAGGTTGCACATAGACATTTGTGGAGCACTATATGCACGACTTTAAACCATTAGCACATACTAATGGTTGGTATCTTAAATCAAATGGAGTTCCGCGTCCAGGGATGTCAAGATCTATAAGGATGTATTGTACAATATAACAATATGATATAATGATTTCATTTTTTCTGAGTTAGTAAGGAGTGTAGCTTTCGTATGGTCTATATCCATATTTCTGATGAATAACCTTAATCGAACACAATAAAATTGACCTGTCTTTCCAGATTACCTTTCCGAATATCACTACCTTGGAGCTGAAAGATTTTCTGTAATTCTTAGCCTATACTGAACTGAACGGCTGAGCTGTAGAGAGGAAGTTACCTTTCCTTGCCTTTGTGTGGCTGTTCAAAATACAATTCTTACCATTTTCTGAAGGTATAGTTGAATCCGCATTAACCACGTCAATTATGGAACTTCCACAAAAGTACACAAACACTAACAACACAACCTTGACGGAACATTGCGAGGCACGACTAATCACTTGACACGAATTCATATTCCACTTGAACTGCAGATCGACCCGCACGCGTCTCCAGCGATTTCCAAAAAACTTGTAAGGACATACGCACACGTTCTGCCATTTATATATCACACAACGGTGGCACAATTCCTATGAAAATTTTCTCAAGCCCGCCTGATTTGTGCGGTGTGTGTGTGTGTGTGTGTGTGTGTGTGGAATAATGTGTTCTTGTGAAAAGTACACCATAATTGCATACACCGAAATCACATTAGTCAAGGGGCGAGACCACCCGCATCCTGTAGAATTTTGTCTTAATCATGTTGGAATTTATAGCCCTTTTGCACTCCATTTCGTCCCGACGGGGTGGCATGGGCTAGAATGGGGATCTAGAAACAAGTAGGTGATTACCTTTGTGATTTAATTTTTTTTTCTTTGCATTTATTTATTTAAAATAATATATGTGTCAGTACGGATAAGATTAACATGTATAAAACGATGTAATTAGCTGCGGTGCCACTGACCCATGGTTGTAGATACACCTCTATAGAACTCTGGTAACCTCCAGACCATATCATTTCCCGATTAAGACTTATAAGAGCTTTCTCCAGAGTATTTTCAGGGTCCATGAAAGGTTCACGTTCCATGTTTACAAAGTCTCTGTATATATTCCTTTCTTTGGCATTGGTAATGTATTTAGCGATGTCGCCAATTATCGCGGCAGCTAATTCCCAGCTTCTGCAACTAGAGAAAGAAAAAAAAATTAATGATTTTATACATAGAACATGTCTTTGGTTGGTTTAATTTTTTTTTGGCTATTATTCTATCAGATCTAACAGTGTCGGATATAACGACCGCAGGTAATAACGCCTTTATTTTCTCGGTCCCTTCACCGACGTTATAAGCGACTTTCACAACATCATTCATCAGAAAGGACGTGCTCACATGCATCCATTTTAAACCAAAGTTCTAGGTTGTTTCATGAAAGCAAGATTCTTACTATCAGGTGGTGTGATAGGCATGAAGATACAAAGAATTAAAAGAGAGGATAGTTCATCCTCTCTTTATTTGAGGATAAACACAAATATGTATATAATACTTACGCTCTAACGAGTGCAATGTAACCATTCGTGACAAGTTCAAGTACTACGATTACATTCTCAGGATTTTCTGCATACAACGGTTTCAATGCATCTGCTTTTTCCTCAGCCGGTACCTGTGAACCTAGAACAAACTTGTAGAACTTCTGTACAAGTGTCCGGTTTTTCACACACCCCATCCCATATCTAATTCTCCGTTTCTCAGTTATATTGGTCTGACTCGTATATTTATTCACTAGCTTTGCATAGTTTTCATCGGAGACATTCCTCATCGCAGCACAGATTATAGTGGATCTCATGTCAACTGATATCGACGAATTGTCAGAAGTCAAATAATATTCAAACATTCTTCTTACTTTCTCAGTACAATTCGGTCGACCGTATCGGCAGTTAAGGCTTACAATCTCCTTCCGAAGATGAGTAGTGGTGTAAGGTTCGGATTGGTTTATTCTGTCGACACCTAGTTTCTTGAAAACGGTTTTAGTCATTTTCAATACATAGATGCCGAAAGTTTTATGATTTTTTACAGTTAAAAGTGTCATAAGCCTCCTGAATCCATTTATGGCAGCCATCCAAGGTGTGTATTCAGTTTCTGTTTCTAAATATTCAAGCCATACGAGTACCTTGTAAAAAGGTACTACTCCATCAAAACCATACGATAGCAAATCGTCGACATATTGAGCCCGGTTTAATTCATGAATACCGGACCAGTTACCCTTGGTAAGGGCTCGAGCCAAGCCCCCATACAATTTCTGACAATACATCACTCTGTAGAAACCGGTTTGCTGTATGTTAAGTACCAGCCAGTCTGCTGAGTAACTAAACCAAAGATGGGAATAGTTAGCTCCGCTAGAGAAGTACTTTACTGGAGTAGTGTTGGTGAAATGTGGTTCTATATTTGTGGCGTATGTAATCGGAATTGTGTATTTAAGTTGCACATTGTCATCATGGTAATAACCCACATATCTTTTTTGTGACAGTAGAACTGTCCAACCTCGGTCAAATATTTGGGCATATAGAACCGGATAGCCAGGCTTTTCCGTCCATTCAGTGTAAAAGTCTTTAAATTGGACTGGCAATTGCATTGTTGGAAAAAAATGATTCATTACGGGCATAAAGGCTATCGTTTCCCCCTTTATCCTAAGGCTGTAACAGAGAAGGTAATTAATGGTTTGAGAAGCAATATCTAAATACATACATAGTAAAATGGACACAAAAATATACAAAGAAATGAAAAGGTGAACGAACTAACAAGAAGAATTTCAGAATCAACATCAAAACAGATAGACACCTCCGTGTTCATCCCGCCGTGCGCACTGAAGCAGGAAGGCGGAATCAAGGCTCGTATACAGAAGACTGTCCTAACTAGACACCTGTTTGATTACAAGAAATTTATGACCTTGTTTTGACTAGAGTAGCTCCGACAGGACTATGTAAAATGATAAGAAATCCTTTATCACATCTACTAGACAGTTTGCTAGTTCATAGAGAACACATTTGTATTGACTGTAACTAATAACATCATTTTCAATAGACACATCCTATTCACTTAAGCAAATATCATTCGGAATACAAGTCCTTCAGGACTTCGTAAAATATTTGAAACAGACTTACAGTTTTTTTCCTTCCACCGAAGTTTGCATACTCAACCTGAAGACACATCTATGATTGTTTCATTGGAGATATAGCCGAACTCAACTCAGCATGATTCTGTGATCTACTTTCCATAAAATACTAAGGGAGCTGGAACTGATCCCTGTGGTGCACCATGCGTGATCTTTTACTCGAATGTGCAATTTAATTTGCATTTAATCTTTCTTCGCTTGAACAGCCAGAAAGGAATCTGGGCCAATAAGAACGAGCTGGATGGTGTCAAACTATACAAGGTAACAACAGTGCATTCTTGAGTTAATGGTGGTTTGGCTAGTAATGCAAAGTAATGTCTGCACTTGAAGTGATACTGCTTAATACGAGAAACGCACAGAACACAGTTTTACCAGAAATGGTGTGGACTCCATAGTTGATACAACCTTTGTAACTAGTTCCCTTGCCAAAGGAGCAAGAGGAGAGTCAGTAATGAATACACCCATAGTGATCACCAGGCCTTCCTAATTGAAGTTCAACCAAAGAATACTCAATTTGTTGTGCTTTCATTAAAATAAAAAAACTTGATTTTCGGAGAAGCTTCGATTAATCCAGGAACAGCAAGTACGATGACCGCTGAGGTTACTAAACAAGTATCTAGGGCTGGCGATGCATCCGTGGTCCGGAAAATCATTTTCACCGCGCACGAGAAGAGTGTGTAGAGCTGCCTCAGGACTAAGGAACATACTCTTGGATGTATGCAAACGGCTCCACAGTAAAAAGTCACCTGGATTGGATGACATACCAGACAATGCTCTTAAGTAAGCTATCAAAATGAACACAGAAACCCTTACGGAACTGTGTAACAAGCGTCTTACTGAAGGGTTTTTTTTTGAACCAATGGACAGGGAAAAATCACCAGATGAGCCCATGTCATACCGTCCCATATGCCTTCTAGGCATGATGGCTAAAATACTGGGGCGAATAGAGGTGCCAATTGATGAAGCCGGATAACTCTCAAACCAGCAGTATAGATTTCGAAACGGTGCAAAGAAATATGGTACCGTAGTAACATTAGACGTGAAAAATATACTCAAAATGGGGTCTCATAGTGCAGTCATGATCATACCGATAATGGCAATACCACATATCTGGTGGAGTTCCACAAGGACCGGTCTTAGGACCCATCTTATGGATTATTCTGTACGATAAGGTTTTAAGACTTGGAATCCCTAACGGTACAATAATCATAAGCTTTGCCGATCGATAATATAGCAATTGTGGTGCAATCGAAACATTTGAAGCACATTGGCAATGAATATATCCGAAAAGTGAGGCGATGGTTGGCAGGAGTTGGACTAGACCTCGTAGAGATAAAGAACTGGTAAGCAGTCACAAAAAAAGAGAGGCAATCACCATCAGGGCAAGTGATCATGATATGATACGAAAATAATAGCTAGGTATGATGATCGATGCTAGACACTGTTACAAGAAATACCTTGAACGTGCGACAAAGGTGCAAAGGTGAGTGCTACCTTTTCCAGAATACTGACTAATGTTGGAGGACCTAGACAACAAAGGGGACTAGTTCTGTCAAGGGTGGTGCAGTCCATCATAATGTATGCGGAACCAATATGGGCCAAAGCACTGACAGCTAAGTCGTACGCAAGAAGGATAATCTCATTCAACTGACTTTGTGCACTTGCTGTCCATATCGGACAGTGTCAGAGGATGCTATACATATGTGTCATCGCGGGAATGTCACGAGTGGATATCTTGCCTGTGAGCTAAAAAAAACCTACGATGCCAAAATTCACGATTCCCTTGCTTCAGTTAAAGATTGCAAGGACCCACCGCAAAGAATAGGAGAAATACTATCTCCAGAGAATATATGGAACGCGGTGAAACAGGTTGCATCAATAGTCATAAAGGAACTTCGACGGTTAGAAAGGGTCTGGGAGAGCACCAATGAAAATCCTCAGACATTCACTGCTGTGCGTTTATTGTATCATCAAACAGGGAAAGAAGAGCATACGTTGCTAACCAGCCCCGTGAAGTAATGCCTAACAGTAGTCCCCCGGGGAAACTGGTTGCAGTTTGTAGGGTGTGTGCTTAGTACATAGCCGTAGTTCTGGTATTGAGTAATCAGGTCTGTCGGTTGCGTATGTTAGTTACTAAATCTTTAGATAACACATCCTTGACCATAACTCGTCTTATTTCTGAGATCAATGAGGAATTGAGAAATTTTGAAGTTCACATAGGCTCGCGACGAGTTCGCTGTTCGGGGGCGACTTTTCCCTTTGGTGGATTCTAGGCCACAAGAATTTCCCATACAATCGTGAATAATGTGCAAACCTTTCTGGGGGCGTGCTCTTTCCTTCATTAAGTGAAATTTTTTTTTGAGTTGGAACCCCAAAACGTACCTCAACTAACTTCACACATAAGCGATAAACCTAAATGAAAAAACCGAGCTTGTTGGATTGATTCCGATATATTCGTGCATCCTGTACACACAGTATCTTATAGTTAGTCGATCGGGCCTTGCCTTGGAACTTAAACTATCATCGACAAGTCGTGATTGGGCCTGCCTGTCTGAATATTTTGACTTTGTACTGAAATTCAGTATAAAAGAGTCTTCAGATTCACAAAGAATTACAAGATAGTTTCAACATTTTACTACGATTTTAGATAGGTACTCACAGGTATTCAACTAATCCACTCAATATGGAATCATAAGCAGTAGTATTTATACAGTGGGACAACATTCTAATGATAGACGCTCCTTTAGTAGGAATTACATCATGCGGAACATTGGTAAGGAGTGGCGAAGAAACAGTATAATTCTTTTTTTGAACCAATGGTATAGAATGTTCTCCATTATCATATTGAAGTGCTTTGTGCAACACTTCAAGCATAAATTGTTTGTCAAATGCATATTCCGGAAATTCCTTTCACAAAAAAAAAAAGATAAGCAAATCAATTACAAAATATAGATACAATCATTGTAAACGTTACTTACCTTTTGAGTCTCAAAGTATTGATAGTATCTTGCCAAGCCTTCACCCACCCAGTATTCATCTTCCGGCGAAAAATTTACTGCATTGCCAAGCCATTGGAAGACTACTTCGTGAGATATGGTTTTTATGGTATTTTGCTTATCCCACATTGTTCCTTCATCATCGTTGTAGGTCAGAAGATTTTCGCTTTAAAACAAAATAAGTATCCTTTATTTCAAATCTCTGTTATTTTTGAAAATCATCCAACATACTCTATTGTAATAAGACCCCACGACCCCGATTGACCAGCCTTTTTGAGATAAGGTATCCCAAAAAGTTGGAGATACTCGATTCCAACGTACCGATATGGAGTGAAGAGATCCCCGTAAATGTCTAAAAATGTCTTTGTAATATTTAAGCTGAACTCGGTTTTATTTTGAAGGGCAGGTCGGACGCGTATAACGATGGTTCTGTATCTTCTCTTCGTTTCGGGTTTAAAGACACCTATAACGAATCCCAACGATGAGATAGGCATATGCGGTGTTATATCGTATATATCGACGCGACGCGCTCTGCTCGCTCTGTAATGTAAGACATATTGTTATCTGAGTTCATAGATGATTATTGACTTATTTACGTTAGATTTCCAACCCACACAGGTTTGGTATTGCTAAAGGAAGCGTAATCATTTGGACGATCGATGTACAGCCGGAAAGTAGCCTCGTACCAGGGTTCATCGAAGCAGGGAAATATGGATCTAGCGTTACCATGTCGAAGGTTTCCCACTATGATAGATCTATAGAAAGATGGAATATTAAATATACACTGTTTCTCATTTTCATACATACATATAATATTAACAATTGATTTTTAGATACATAGTTGACGTTCATCTACCTACGTTTAGCCATTTGTCATATCTACGTAATATCTGATAATTCGGTCTCCCAATAAGGATGCAATCTAGAAAAAATTAGGCAAAGAATTTTGGTGCCGATTTAAGGTTAACGCAGACCACCCTGGTGGTTTAAGGGGATTGAAACCCTTCAGTGTAACTCCAGACAACTCTTCAATTACAGCAAACTATCTCGGGACCCTGTATATTTGACCCCTTAAAGTTTGCAAAATCAATATAAATATGCCTAA
Organism: Xylota segnis; assembly: GCA_963583995.1. Classification (NCBI taxonomy): domain Eukaryota; kingdom Metazoa; phylum Arthropoda; class Insecta; order Diptera; family Syrphidae; genus Xylota; species Xylota segnis. The sequence continues at coordinate 2,804,057 of OY757236.1, read as the reverse complement.
CGTAAAAAGTAGAGATCTCTGTCGCATCAAAGCTCAGAAAGGTTTTAGCTTCCTTCTCTTAGGGTTGTTATGGGGGGACCTACAACCAATAGTCAACAAGGAGGATGAAACCGCAGATTGAATATTCTTAAGTAACTGCACTCCTCAAAATGGTTTCCAATCTCAATTTCTTTGAAAGTGATAAGAAAGTCACTACAGCCCTGTACTGCTTTAATAAAGATGGGGTCTACACTTAGATATTAGATATTAGCACTATGTATCCATCACCTGGACTATACTATAGCGTAGGGTTCTAAAGACAGGACACTCCTCTATTTTTAAAAATCTTGAATTGCTTCCGAAAGACAACGACTACACAATTTCACGACTTCTGATTTAGCTATTCACTTCAGTGTTGATTGGGATTGGCTACAAGACATGGGATCCACTAGCATCTACGGACGAATCGAGAACAGAATCGAAAGTAGAAGGAGGTGTATTCGTTAAATATGAATATCTCCTTTCGGTAAGATTTTGGTAAGGTAAGATTTGTAAAAGATACCCCCTGACTTCACTCTGAGATATCCATCACCAATTACAAGACTTTTAGGCTACATCCATTCACTGACGTCTATTAGATCGTAAAAGTCAAACCATAGGTGCTGCAGTGATAAAAGGAACTTCACTGATGGCATTTAATGATCAATAAGAAAGGAACTTCACTCTATAGGATGATGCTACACATAACTTTTCGAAATGCCGGCAACTGTTATTTTTGTTCACAAACGAACTAGTTAAAAAAAGAGATCCATCAACTAATCTAAGTGAACTAGTTCCCAATGTCATTTAGTTTCAGTTCATTGTTAAGCGTAAGTCAGAAACTTCCGCTCATGTTGTGTGTCAGCACTTTAAGGGTAAAATCAAACTCCTGCAGAGGTGTCACAAAATTTGATTGATTTAGTTTAAGTGTTGAGGATACGATATGATGTTAGGTTAGGTTTGTGCAGTTCACGAACAAACTAAAGTAAAAGTGATATAAGAGAACCGGTACTCAATGTCATTTCACTTTAGTAGTTCTACAGTTCATTCAGTTAAGTAGTCTCAGTCAGTAGTCAGGTATATTATGCACAGATGTAGTTCAGGAAGAAAACTAGATTAGGCGCTTTTTGCGTTATAAATGGGTATTGCACAGATTTGATAAAGATTGTTTTTATGCAACCCATAACATATAACGTTGCAAAAGGACCCGAGTCCTACAAGACCGAGTTTCCTAAGCATTGAACTAAACCGAACTAAATGAACTAGTTCAGAAAAACAGCTCTCTGAACTGAACTAGTATGCAAAAGCCTTGATATGATACGATTATATCACGTACAAGGTGGTGGAAACGTCATCACCCTATCGGAAGATACTATAATTATTGCAAATGGCGGCAAATGTCAATTCTACTTTGACATTTGTGTAGTAAACAAATACAAAATCCGCGTAAACAAGACATGAATCGCTATACTCCTAAAAGAGGGATTAAAAAAGCAGAACCACCTTCTGGTAGGATAAGGAGGTTCTAGCACGTCTTAGTCCTCAGAGAAATCTAAATAAAATAAGAGCCGAAAAGAATATCTACGTGTATCCATACATAAGGTGACTTCAAATCACACTTACGATCAACAAATTTGTCGCTTAAGTCTACTACTACCTAGTTTATTCTAGTTGTCTTATTTTATACATACCGATCACGATTATCTATATCCCTATATTTCCTTTCATAAAGTCCATGGTGACCATTTGTTAAATTTCCTTCGAAAGTTACATTTAATACGTATGGCTCTCGTACATAAGGTCTTAATGATAACATAATATGTACCATTTCAGTCTCCTCGTCATAACTGCGGTCAGAAACGAACAATTCTTCGCCTGACGTTGCGTGTATTCTCAATGAAGTAATTGCCAAATCTTTAGCATTAAGAGCAAAATCGAAGAAATCATTGCTCAAAAATTTAATTAAAATAATTGCTGTCCCATTGAATCTACCATAGTGGAAACCATCTGATCGTAAAAAATATGGTGTTATAAAAACATCGTAATGTTCAGGTATTACATAATTTGGCAGTCGATAACTTTTATCATCTAATGCTAGGAGCGGGGCGATAGTTGACAGAATTGTCAAGATAAAGGCAAGAGTTTTCATGATAAATTACGAATCCAATACATTCATTTGATCTCGACTGTTGTTGTTTTTTTTGTTGTTTTTAAACTTTGGTTGTTTATACTTAAAATCGGATCTTAGTCGGTGTTGATGTTTGGTTGCTGGAAGAAGAAAGAACAAGACAAAACAAAGAGTTAGTGTTTTTCAAAGGCTTAGATCTGAAATAGATAGAAATGTTGTATGTATATTAGTATGTATATGTATTAGTTATATACCTAAAGCCTAACCTGACCCTACTGTGTCTTATGTTGTCCGCGACATACTATGTAATTGTTATAGTCTCCCACGATTGGTTTTGAAAAGATCTATGGCTTTAAAATAGTAGCGCATTTGAAGGTAAACTATCGTCACTGTTAACTACTTAAAGATTGTAGAGAAAAGATACTCTCACCTTCCGAAGCGGTACAAAACTGTAGGTCCCATTCGTGGGAAGGGTATAGTACTTACTATACGAATAGTTGAGGATCGTATACCTCTGAGAAAGAGCACATTCTGAAACTTGCTTCTTGTTAAACGGTTTGTGTTTGGGATTTATTAACTTTTTTTAACGACTGATGGATAGTTCAATGGAACTAAGGGGTGACCAGATAGCAATAATAACTTTTCTAATTCTTATGTTTCAGCAGCTGTCAAAGTTACCAATGACATCCAGCTGTGAAAAAATTCAGTAAGTCATGTTTCGTGTCACGCTTGAGGAATTTGCGGAAACTTAAACAAAAATACTAACGAAATCCCGGCTCAGTTGTAAAGTACGGTCGTCATCATTGCTTCAGTGGGCAGGGGATTCGTGGAAAAGTTTGAGCGTGAGTATACTCTTCTGGACCTTGAGCCAGTTGTGAAATGAGTAGACCACTAATGTAGCAGCAAGTATTGAAAATACCCAGAAATATCAATTCTCATCGCCAGAAAGTCAACGCAGCTTATTTTGTGGTTGGACCGGGGCCTTTATCGGTATAAGATTTTGCGGACGCAAAAATTGAAGCCATAGTTCGCTGATTGGGTGCTGAAAACGTTGACCGGAGATCTGGATTTTGGCCCTAAAATCATTTTCTCGGACGAGGCCCATTTTTGGCATGGCGGCATCACTGGACCTTTTTTCTTTCAAAATGAAGAAGAAGAAGACACCGTAACCATCAATAGTCTCAGGCACAGAGTGATTTTAAACGACTTTCTGTAGGCAGAGGTCAACAACATTGATATTTCCGAGCTGCGGTTCCAAAAAGACGGCGCTACGTGCCATACAAGTTCGAAACTGGTGTAATAGATATTGGGGGCTAGAAACCGTATAGCTAGATCTTTTCTTTAATAAACTTGAAGGGAAGTGTAAAAGGGTGGCGAAAATCTTAGACTATTGTATCTGAGAAAGGACTAGTTGTAAGTCTACTACCGTCACTCTGGATATAATTTATTTGCTTTTACTTTTCTTTTTTTAAAGGAACTGCATTTGATAAGAAAGAATTCTTACCTTGTTTGGCTTTCAAGGTTTCATGCAAGTCCTATCTTCCTTTCTTTTCGTAGGTAAATCCTCGAGTGATGTCTCCTATGTTCGCTTTTTAATTCGATAAAACTACAAAAAAACAAAAATGAAATTAACACATACACATGTTTACGAGTCCAATTCATACATACAAGTCATGGAGAGGTATTTCGCTCGAAGTCAATCCTTACGAGTATAAAAGGTTGTCTTCCGGGTATTGGCAAACTAGAGCGTTCAGCTTAACGGAACGTGCTCACCGTTCTACAATATTCCCACGGTTAACAACTTTTTTACTGAATTCGTCCTTAAGGTTGCTGCAGACCTGAAAGTTGTTACCAAAAAAAAATTGGCTTGGTTATTAGTCATTATTGCGTTAGGCGTTAAAGAATGCACAACCGTTTGGCAATTAAACTGCACTTGGTGTGACCAAGCAGTACAACTAAGACTCACCTTGTTAGCCACTCTAATAAAACAAGTTAAAATTTAATAGTACAGAAAAACACGACACAGGAACGAAAAAAGTCTAAAGACGTCACGAACAAGTGATGAACGCAATTGACGGATGGTCAATAGGATCAAATTAAAAATCCCGCTTAGCAAAGAGAGTCTTAAAAAACTTAAAACGGTAAGGGCCAGAAGTGATTAGACAAACAAAAAAAACTACGCGAAATAATTACCTGAAGAGAGAGGAGTTGTCGAAAAGCTTATCGAAATTTCATCGAAAGTAGAGATGAGCAAACAAAGTGGCGATGTAGTAAGAGCAGGAGTTGAATTTGTTATTGACACAATGACGGAGTTAGCTTTCTTGACAAAAGCTGGAAATTTATGGTCAGGGTTGCAGAAAAAACAACCATAAAACAATGCATATAGGCATTGATATTATTTGAAATGAATTCCAATTCTTATCCTAATCGTGAAATATTAGGACTGGCCCAATTCGAGAATATTGTGGCCAAATACTGTTAAATCGTGTGAGAGGGGTGGCTTAAGTAGTCAGTGCGTTGAAGTACGGAGAACAGTTTACTGACAAACACCAACTCTCGCGATCGGGTGACAAACATCCGAGAGTACAATTGTTGTAAAAATCTTAAGTTTTGGTACTATTAACAACTCTTTACGTCATACACTGGAAGACTTCGATTTCAAATGCAGTTCTCTAGAGCAGATGCTTAGGCAGAAGGGGGAATGTTTTAAATGCAGTAACGTACTTCGTACTGGCGAAGATCCCATGCGCTTATATCACGAACATGGTGCTTCCAGTTCTCCAGGACAAGCATTTTTGACATCCGGATCAACGTTACCCTTCGGTTTTCCCTAATTTCTCTAACCTGTGGACTGTTGGAAGATGCTTTTCGACGAAGCATTATTGTCCATTTACATCTTTCGGATATTACTTTATCAGGACCTTTCACAAAGAATATTACGAACAGTACACTCAACACAATTCAAAAAATTCAGTTTAAGACTTACGTTAATAGTGTTTGATTCTGCTTCAAGAGATTGCAGGTGAATTCAATATAGCCTACATTCTGAAACTTTTTACACTGACGTCTTGCTAAGCTTTCTCGTTGCTTACATCGCCCAAAACAGTTTCCTGCACAGTGATAAAGGCCTACATCCAAATTAGATTCGAACCAGACCACAAATGTTAACAAAGTAAAAACACCAAGTTTTTCAACTCTGGCTTTTCCGGAACAATAGAATCAGGAACTGTAGTCAAAATAAGACCAGACTACCAGAGGAGAAACATCTTCTGTTAATTTTTGATTAAAACAATTTTGTTTAGTAATATTTTTCTTAACAATATCAAAAAAAATACATTGTTTCTATTACTAATTTAAATTAAATTACATTTTTTAAAGCTAAAAGTCTTAACTACACCGATGTCCTTAGTGAAGCATGAACGATACGATCGCAACCAAGGCGACGGTAAGTACACTCATACTAGTGGTTCCAGCACCAGATTTGAAGCCTGAAAAGTATGTCAAGACCGAACCCAATCTCTTGGTAGACCACTCAATATTCTCCTTAACTGTTGCCAAGGCGTTGTTCAGTGTGCTCACTGATGTGCCAAAAGCGCTGCCATTTTTGGTGATAAATTCCTCCAACTGCTTTTCTTGTTCGTCAGTGGTGAAACGGGAGGCGATATTGGAAATGACATTGGCAACTGCTGAGTAAGATCCCATTCTGAAATAGAAAATTCAAATTGCTTGTGAACACCTCAAAGTATAGTGAAAAACTTACGATGTAGCCAAGGCTTCAAAGTTCTTGGTGACGAGTTCGAAAACTGGTGAAACGTTCTCAGCGTTTTCGGAGTAGAGGGTCGACAGAGCTGCCGATTTGTCTTGACGACGGATCTCATCACTGACAATGATGTTGAAGTAACGCTCGACCAGTTTTGAGTCGCGGACACATCCCAAGTTGTTGATTATAAGGACCTGCTCGGTGGGCACAGTTTCTTCCTTTAATTTGTTGTACAGAAGGTCAAAGTCGGCTTCAGTGCCATCACGCATGGATGTGCAGTAGACGGCTCCGCGGATATTGATTGGAACTGGAGTGGTCTTCAAATTTCTAAACAAACTCAAGGCCTTCGCAATGCAATCCTTCTGGCCATATTTGCAAACCCACGAGATAACCTTGTTACGTGTGTAGATCTCCAATGGGGTATCTTTATCGGTCTCTACAAAACCTAGAGCTTCATAGACTTTCTTAGTCATGGTGATGATGTAGTTTCCGAAGTTCTGATTGTCAACACCTAGACGAATGGCCAGGTAGTTCAATCCATTGAATGCAGCTGTCCATGGAAGGTAATTGGTTTCTGTGTCCAGATAGTCCATGCAACCCAGTGAGAGGGAATACTCTTGGTCTCCTGAGCGAGCCAGTGCCAGCAAGTCATCAACGTACTGAGCACGGTTTATCTCGGGAATTCCACTCCAGTTGGCGGATTTCAGAGAATGGTGAATTCTGTGCCATGCTGGAATGCTGTAGTTAACGCGGTAGTAACCGGTTTGTTGGATGTTACCAACCACCCAGTTGATTGCACTGGGGAAGTTCACAGTTACCTTAGCAGTATTGGCTTCGAGGTATAGCGCTGGGGTGGTGTTCTCGAAGTCCTTTGTCAAATTGGTTGTGTAGGTGAAAGGAACGGTGTACAGAAGACTTGCATTACTGCCATCACCGGGCTTGAGCAGGAAACGTGATTGCTGGATGGTCATACTCTTGAAGTCAGTGGCGACATCGAGGTAAAGAACTGGGTAGCCAACTTGTTCAGTGAAATTTTTGAGTACTCCGTCAGCGTGGTCCTTTGTTGCTGCTGGCCAGTTAGCCTTCCAGTGGTCGAATATGTTCTGAGGAACTGCGCTCTTGTACTGACTGAAATTATACATGTCTTCATGAGTATATTGCTTTGAGGGGAACTTAGGTTGGGAGACTTACTATTGCTTGAGGTACGACCTAAGGGATGCTTGGAAGGCAGTCTCTCCGATGGCATGCTTCACCATACGGATCACTGCTCCGCCTTTGTTATAGGAGATGCTATTGAACATACGTGACAGATCAGCTGGAGAAGCGGCGGTTGTGTCACTCATTGGATTTGTATTATTAGTAGCGTCCATGGTGAACACGCTATGGATTTGGTCAACGACAAATTGTTTCTCTAATTCCATTTCTGGGTGAACCTGTGCCATGACAACGCAAGATAATGTTAAGTGCTGTCTTGAGTTTTGAATACTTGAAGGTACTTACAGCAGCGGTTATGTGGTATTGGAGGTAAGTGGCAAAACCTTCATTTAACCATGTGTAACTCCACCAACTGCAGGTTACCAAATCACCAAACCACATATGAGCCTGTTCGTGAGAAATAATTGTAGCAATTGACTGTTTAGCAGATAGGGTTGTTGAACCTTCGTCATAGAGCAGGGCACGTTCCCTGAACAGAGTCGACTGTTAAATATTTGCTACAAATCTTTGGAAATAGAAGGTTTACCTGTAAGTGATTAGGCCCCAATTCTCCATGGCTCCAGCGGAGAAGTCTGGAATAGCTGCCAAGTGCATCTTGTCCACACCGAGGGAATAATAGGGCAATTCTGTGTATTTATCGAATTCAGTCAATAGTTTGGGGCCGACTTCGGCACCATACACTGTTTGGGTGTAATACTCGGGACGAGCTATAACATAGAATTGACCATCTGTACGTTCATTGAAGTCGGAGACAAGGAAAGCCAACAGGTAGGTTGACATAATTGGTGTTGTGGCGTAGATATCCTCCCAGTAATCAGTTCTGAAAAGGAAATAGAGCGGTTTAGAGTGGGTTTATGAAACTTGCTGAAATGCTAATGCTTAGCTTCCCTATCTCTAACTAAATTTCTTGAAAGATTTACGCAAAGCTACGCAGAATCTAAACCATTGTCTACTTACTCGATTTGATTGGACTTGACAATGCGAGTATTGCTCACAGTGTTAAGGCTCTTATGACGCACCAGTGTCAAATTATAGGTAGCTTTAAAACTGGGTTCATCAAAACTAGGGAAGGCACGTCGTGCATGATTTGTCTCGAACTGTGTTGATCCGAGCCACCTGAAAGAACACAAGTCTGTAAGTTTTTTAGTTAATTTTATTTATTTGATTTTACAACTTACTGGGTCTGATTCCTATCGTCGACATAGGAACTTCTGTAGAAGCCATGCATGTCATCGCCCATAAGGCCCGTGTAGACAAAATGCAATGTGTATGTTCTACCAACTGTTAGAGCTGTGCTCAAAGTGTAGGTATATTTGTCGGTGATGTCATTGATCACGGGATTGCTAAGTGTGATTTTGTTTGTCGGGAAAGCAGTCTCATACAGTTCCACAAGCGAATAAGTCAAGTTTTTCGAATGCAATGTAATAGTAAGCTGATTGGCTAAGCTAGTGTTGATATTGATGAAAGCCTCTCCATTGAAGGTGAAGCGCTTGGCCCCATCACTTTCTAGGAGATATGGCCTTAAGGTTAGATTGTAACTTATTGGCTGGATATTGGTTGGAAGTCGATAATCCTCTTCTGCGCGAGGTTCGATTGCTTTTTCTTGCAATGGAATGCCAAGTACTAGCACAGCTAGTACAAGGTTAATCAATCCAAAAAAGATGAATTTCATCTGAAAATAAAGTTAGACTGGTTAAGTTTTTTTGGTAATAGATCAAAATTTGTTAGAGTTGGGATGGAGACGATACAAGTCTTCAATTATTAGGAAGTTACTAATGGATTTCATTGGAAAACATAGATATGTGAACAAATTAACAAATTGATCTCTAAAATTATGTAACGCGTTGTGCGTATTCATTTCTTTACACGATTTACAGAAGCCTCGTTAATACCAATTTGAGAGTTGACTGTTACGGGTTATACTCTCGGATGTTTGCCGGACGCTTGCGAGAAGTGGAGCCGTGAGAACAATTTAGGTTTTTGGTTTGTACTATATGTGTACGCGCTGAAATATTTTATCGATTTTCATGTTTTCATAGATTTTAAAGCGGTCAGCAGGGAATGACTTTTTGAAGTATAAATGCAGTATTATGAAAAGTTTTGCACCAGTTTAATGACTGACTACACCATATCCTCTGAGTTTAAAAGCACAACGGGAAGTAAATAAGTGCAAATCTGTCGATCAGCTTTTTAAACAAAATGAGGGGAAAATTCAAAAGGACTAGGTGTTGCAGCGATGGCCTATACCAAAATAAATACTCTACTTTATGCTGACGACATTGTCATTCTCGTAGAGTGGCCTAAGCAGATATAAAAAAAGGATAGATGCTCTGTAAGACCCGGAACTTCCTGGGAAATTTCGAGAAATCTATAAGAAATCTGTAGACAAGAACAATGGAAATGTGGTATTGAACGAATTGAGGTTCTTGACTAATACAAGTATCTAAGAATTCCTATGAAAATTATGGTAATTCTCAATTCTATTAATCGGGTTCACGGTTTAAGCGGACTTCACAATGGAAGTGGAAAACAAGAAGGATGTAGAATCATACATTAATTTTATGTTCAATAGTCTTTGGAAGCTCGAATCTCATTGAATCCAATGAAAACAATTTTATAATGTACAGAGCATCAGCTGCAGCATTGATTGTTGGATCAATTTCTAATTATTATCTAAACTATCAGATATTCTTCAGCTCCTTCAGTAATCACAAAGTAAAAAAGATCTACACTTCTACTTTTATATGGGAAGCTATTTCTAAATTTCTTAATTTACTCTCCGGGTTTTTCTTTGAAGTGAGTTTCAATAAAGTGAAATAGGTCCTATGTCAGTTCTGACAATGTTGTCAGGTGCTCCAAATGAGCTGCCAACAAACTGACAATCACAGTATATATTATATGTGGATAATAAAACCATAAATTAATCATTACATTGAAACAGTGACTGTTAAGATTTAAAGTGAAATCAGCTTTACTGCATGGGTGTGGTTCCACTAGGAAGGTGAGGATTGTAGTTTCAAGTATGTATCTTATCATTAATCTCAAATGTTCCGGTCTAATCACTAATCACTATCGAACATGTAGTTCTTTATAAGGACGGGTCAGAAATATCTAATCATAAATGTGTCGAAGTACTAAAGGAATCACTATCAATTATGGGATAGACATTGTTATCAAGTTCCCTTTGTATGAAGCTAGTATTAGCTTAAGGTTCTCTAACTGATAAACATTGGTATCATTTTAGAACAGAGCTACGATGCCATAAACTTCTTATAGTACTTGACAACAAGGTTTTATTCAGTTTTTTTTTGTTAATCATGTGATCTAGTTAATCAAATGATAGTACATTAAATGATTCTATTCAAAAAATAAATTCATAATGCAAGCAATGGAACAACAACTCCGAGATTGTGTATAAAACGAGTATCTGTATATATTTACTTAAACCAACATGAAGAAAAATACGATTTTTAAAACTCAGAGATAGAAACTATGTACATAAGAGGAATCTAAATGTATGATCGTGCTTTTCTCTACCAAACAAATGTTGAATTTCGAATAATTTGCATGTATATCGATCTATGTACCTCTTTTTTTAATTTTCTCAAGTCTTCCGGATTTCTTCTAGCAGTAGAAGACAATCTTACACTGATTTCATTGACTGATATATACATACTTTTGCAGTTGTGAACATACATATGTACAATTCAATCGTGAATATCTTTTATTTTAGGAAGAAACAGCAAAGGACCGTAGTGACTGCCCTAAGGAACTCCCCAGTTAACATATGCAATCGAAATGACCTCTCGAAAATAGCCTATCAATCTGAACATACTGGTATTTTCCGTACTGTACTGAATAGAAGTTGATCTACTTATGCACATATAATCTTAATAGTAAATATTATTTAATACTAGCAAAATAAGTGCTCGTTATATACACCCACATACAATGCATTCAAATCGGAAAAAAAACTCCATAGACAAATTTCTTAGAAGTTTCTATCATAAAACTGTCTTATCATTCTAACTAAACCGCCTCTTTCATCGTATCCAAAGCAGGTTCATTCATAACACTTTCTGTTTATAAATAGAATCATTTTACGAAAAGATTATAAGGAAAATATTTGCTTTTATGGATGACATACAGACACTATAAGTAAAAGTGCGGAAACTTATTTTTCATTTGCAAAAAAATCTTTTGCACTTTAATGTTTAGCAGTTATGACTTTACTCAATAAAACTAGTTCAAATATTTAGGCTAAAATATGTGCAATGATCGGTCGAAGTTACGGGTTAGACTCTTATAACCATTTCGACTTGATATGTAACTCATATCTGCCTTTAACTTGCTGACCAAGACAGCAAACACCTGGGACTGCTGCCGATCGTGTATCAATCAAAGTATGCACAAGTCATCAGGCAAGACTAATTTGGATCGTAAGGATCTAATCGATATATTAATATCAAGTTTGACTTAAGAACTACCCTAAATTCTTAGCTGTCTCTCAACAAGATGGCTAGACAAAAGGCTGCATGGACGCTTGCAGTTAAGACCAGAATCAGTAGTCTCCGGGGCTTCTAATGGGAATTTTGTATTTTATTGTACCACAATGGAGCCTGGTCTTTAATCTTTACTATGTTCATATATAGAATATGCCTTCGTTTTATATAAATGGCGCCCAACAGCGAACCACAAATTTTGTGCTAAAACTCTTCATTGCTTCAAAATTATTGCCACTGATTCTTCACTCTGTTTTTTCACTCGTATAGGGAAGACTTTTTACAAAACTTTAACATAATTCACGAGAAATTACAGACGTTGACAAAAAATTAGATTCTAATCAAGTTTTCTGAATAAAATTCACTAAGTCTCTCAAAATCCTTAATTCACTGTACTCATTGAACTATTCGAGGACTGACACTTGATAAATCTGGTGTTATCAAGCAATATTGGTTAAAAGAACTACAGAAAATCCTTTTACTACAAAAACTGGCTGGACGAAACCAAGATCGATCAAACTGTTCACCACTGATGGGAGAGAATGTGATCGAATTTTATTCACAAAACTGAGTAATCCGTTCTAGAGTGGTTATCCGATTCACTTCTGATATATGTCGATATTCCACGATACTATTAAAAAATATATTTTTATAAACATCCTTAAAGGACATTAGTACATTTCACATTACAGTTTTTCTCTTCACCAAATTTGGTTTCACATATACACTATCAGATAATGAAAAATTAGTACCTTTAAAGTAGAACTTGGAAAATAAAGCACCAACACTTCCCGACTAGTACACCCCTACGAAGAGATCTTACTAGTTTGTGGCAAAAACGTTTGGCCTACTAACTCCTGCAACTACTGTAAACCCCTTTTTATTAAAGTTCTGCTTATCATCTCGGTTTATGTGGCAACAAGCTCAAACTATGATAACGACCGCCGAGATAAATTCACCACGAAATGCTTGTATTCCGATTATCCCCTCACCAATCGAGGTATTAGCATTTTAGAGGAAAAGTTTACAATTTTTCCATTCGCACTTTGGTCATATGACGATATTGGTCTTCTGGAAGTCCAAGTGCTTAGCCAGAAGCCTGCATGTAGTCATGTATAGGGGAACTTTTCTTTAGATCGATTTCGGACAAGATTAGAAGTTGAAAAACATTGGTATCGGGTGGTTTTTTTTTATCGGTAATCTGATTCCAGGGATGTCGATCGTTGGGTTGATCTTATCGCAAGTTTTCGCTAAAAGCTTTCAAGATTCTTTGCTGCTTAGCGTAGTGTATTTGGCCTGAAACCTATGTAGAAATAAGACCTATAAAGCATGTAAGTATTAGGTGCCATAAATTTGTAAATGATTATATCTACATAGCTAGCGATATACAATAGTTTTGTAACAGCGACAACAGTGTATTGCAGTGATAAGCCAAAGACATAAAATGTGATTTTTATGTGGCTATTAGAGTGATTAGCTCAAACAGCAAAGTGAAAAGGAAGTGGTGAAATTTGTGTACGGTTCGATATGCAGGTTCAATGATAGTCAGCGTTTGGAAGACTCGCATAAGATCTAGCTAAGATAGACTTCTCAAATATTTGAGTTGTTATAAGCATTGTTATGTACTATCGTAGCCCTACCAACTGCAGCCGTAGTTCTATTCACAAACATTGCAGACTGTAGGATCACGTACGCCGAATCGACTAAGATCGTTGGCAAATCTATAAAATATATGATTTCCATTAAAATAACTCAGAAAGAGTCTACTTAAAGGGTTATTTATTCAGATCGTAGGAAAGACCAAATTCAGTTTCTGAGAAACTCTGAGCCTTATTAACAAAACTCACGTTAATCTTCGCAATTCGTCTGGGATCTACGACTCAATCAGGAGTCTTATATTTCTCAAAATACTTGTATATATGGCTACTAGAATAGAAAAATGTTCTGATTTGAAGAATTTGGACGTCATAAAGGACAAGAGGGATGTTTCATTGGGACTGTCCGGGCCACCTATTTTACCTTTGCTGTGTACGCCTACTTAGAACAATTTATGATCTCCGAGCGCACTATACCAATAAAAAGTTTGAAGCCCAATTTTTATTATTAGACAAAACCGGCGATGAATCGATTCGGCGCTGTTCTTGGCTTGACGTATGCAACAACTTAAGTAAGGATCTTCGTTTAAAATAATACAAAACTCAGCTCCTCCAGAAATTAAAGCAGGCTGACCTACCGAATCGTTAACGTTTCAGTTTCTGGGTTCTTGAAAAGCTTAAAGAAAAGCCACTGTTTTCGACAAAAATTTTGTGCAGCGATGAGGTACAACCTGAAAAGATTAAAGAGCTGCCATACATCCAGATAAAACAACGGTGGAATCATCGATTCATATTTGTTTGAAAATAGGGCCGGCCAGAATGTTACTGTCAATGGCACCCGATAACGGTGTGTCTTAACTTGAAGCCCGTGATTTCCAGGAAAATTGGTATCTACAAGACGGCGCTTCTAGTCACACCACCCGTGAAACCATTATTTTTTTTACCGAAAAATGGTTTTTGAAGGGGCCTACTGTTCAATGCGTACTCGTACTCTCGGTTGTTTGTCAGACGCTCGCGAAAGGTAAGGCCGTGAAAGAAATTTTAGGTGTTGTCTAGGGAATAAACTTAGAATTTCATTCCTGATCTCGAAGAAAGGTAACAGACCCACAATTTACTCTAACTAGATAGAAGGAATTAATCCTTCATCTCCTTTGCTGCTGCCCTGCGCTCATTCAGCGAATTTTGATGCACCTAGGACTATGTTGATGTCAGAATCATTCCCTGATTTACAAAAAAAACTCCCCTAAGTTCAACTGGTAGTGGTAATAAATCTGTGAAGACGTAACAGGTACGTCCACATTTATCTCTTGTGTTGTGTTGTTTCATGTGGAGCTGAAAATGATTAATTGTTCCGTGTTGACAAGATTTCAACAGTCTTTTCCAAACTCAGTCATTTGTTTAGTCTGTCGGTCAACTTATTTGAGATTGCCGACACCATAAATGGAGACTTATTGTGTCGGAATACTTCTTCGGTGCTTTATGGCATGAGAAGTTTAACGAGGATTGTGTGGTTTTTAAGATACGAAAATGCAAATAATTGCAGCCCCAGGTCTGCATAGAATCCAGGATCTAGCTTTTCATAACAGAGAATGTTCTTTGTGGCTGTTATACTCTCGGATATTTATCAGACGCTCGTTCCTCAGATTTCCATTAAAATATTCGACCTTCTGCCTTTTCTGTAGAACTCATCTACAAAAGGCGAAACCTAGATTGTGGTTGAACAAGCTAGCATACAGTGGATTCATAAGTGTTTCAAAGTTTGTGAAGATGATTCTGAATTTGAAGAGTAGTTCAACCGATTCGTCTACCAAATGTCCAAAATGAGTCACACCATTCCATAAAGATCACCACACTGATGACCTACGTCAAGGACTAACAAGTAGTAACTGAACCCTAAATGTCAAAAGAAGACCAGGCTACCAGAGGAGAAACATCTTCTGTTAATTTTTGAATAAAACAATTTTGTTTAGTAATATTTTTCTTAACAATATCAAAAAAAATACATTGTTTCTATTACTAATTTAAATTAAATTACATTTTTTAAATCTAAAAGTCTTAACTACACCGATGTCCTTAGTGAAGCATGAACGATACGATCGCAACCAAGGCGACGGTAAGTACACTCATACTAGTGGTTCCAGCACCAGATTTGAAGCCTGAAAAGTATGTCAAGACCGAACCCAGTCTCTTGGTAGACCACTCAATATTCTCCTTAACTGTTGCCAAGGCGTTGTTCAGTGTGCTCACTGATGTGCCAAAAGCGCTGCCATTTTTGGTGATAAATTCCTCCAACTGCTTTTCCTGTTCGTCAGTGGTGAAACGAGAGGCGATATTGGAAATGACAGTGGCAACTGCTGAGTAGGATCCCATTCTGAAATAGAAAATTTAAATTGCTTGTGAACACCTCAAAGTATAGTGAAAAACTTACGATGTAGCCAAGGCTTCAAAGTTCTTGGTGACGAGTTCGAAAACTGGTGAAACGTTCTCAGCGTTTTCGGAGTAGAGGGTCGACAGAGCTGCCGATTTGTCTTGACGACGGATCTCATCACTGACAATGATGTTGAAGTAACGCTCGACCAGTTTTGAGTCGCGGACACATCCCAAGTTGTTGATTATAAGGACCTGCTCGGTGGGCACAGTTTCTTCCTTTAATTTGTTGTACAGAAGGTCAAAGTCGGCTTCAGTACCATCACGCATGGATGTGCAGTAGACGGCTCCGCGGATATTGATTGGAACTGGAGTGGTCTTCAAATTTCTAAACAAACTCAAGGCCTTCGCAATGCAATCCTTCTGGCCATATTTGCAAACCCACGAGATAACCTTGTTACGTGTGTAGATCTCCAATGGGGTATCTTTATCGGTCTCTACAAAACCTAGAGCTTCATAGACTTTCTTAGTCATGGTGATGATGTAGTTTCCGAAGTTTTGATTGTCAACACCTAGACGAATGGCCAGGTAGTTCAATCCATTGAATGCAGCTGTCCATGGAAGGTAATTGGTTTCTGTGTCCAGATAGTCCATGCAGCCCAGTGAAAGGGAATACTCTTGGTCTCCTGAGCGAGCCAGTGCCAGTAAGTCATCAACGTACTGAGCACGGTTTATCTCGGGAATTCCACTCCAGTTGGCGGATTTAAGAGAATGGTGAATTCTGTGCCATGCTGGAATGCTGTAGTTAACGCGGTAGTAACCGGTTTGTTGGATGTTACCAACCACCCAGTTGATTGCACTGGGGAAGTTCACAGTTACCTTAGCAGTATTGGCTTCGAGGTATAGCGCTGGGGTGGTGTTCTCGAAGTCCTTTGTCAAATTGGTTGTGTAGGTGAAAGGAACGGTGTACAGAAGACTTGCATTACTGCCATCACCGGGCTTGAGCAGGAAACGTGATTGCTGGATGGTCATACTCTTGAAGTCAGTGGCGACATCGAGGTAAAGAACTGGGTAGCCAACTTGTTCAGTGAAATTTTTGAGTACTCCGTCAGCGTGGTCCTTTGTTGCTGCTGGCCAGTTAGCCTTCCAGTGGTCGAATATGTTCTGAGGAACTGCGCTCTTGTACTGACTGAAATTATACATGTCTTCATGAATATATTGCTTTGAGGGAAACTTAGGTCGGGAGACTTACTATTGCTTGAGGTACGACCTAAGGGATGCTTGGAAGGCAGTCTCTCCGATGGCATGCTTCACCATACGGATCACTGCACCGCCTTTGTTGTAGGAGATGCTGTTGAACATACGTGACAGATCAGCTGGAGAAGCGGCGGTTGTGTCACTCATTGGATTTGTATTATTAGTAGCGTCCATGGTGAACACGCTATGGATTTGGTCAACGACAAATTGTTTCTCTAATTCCATTTCTGGGTGAACCTATGACAAGACAACGCAAGATAATATAAAGTACGGTCTTGAGATTTGTATAGTTGAAAGTACTTACAACAGCGGTCATGTGGTATTGGAAGTAACGAGCAAAACCTTCATTCAACCATGTGTAGCCCCACCAACTGCAGGTTACCAAATCACCAAACCACATATGGGCCTGTTCATGAGAAATAACTGCTGCTATTGCCTGTTTAGCAGCTAAGGTTGTTGAACTTTCGTCAAAGAGCAGCGAACGTTCCCTGAATAGAAGCAATTGTTAAATAATTGTTTTAAATCTTTGGAATACTAATTTTTACCTAAAGGTGAGAAGACCCCAATTCTCCATGGCTCCGGCTGAGAAGTCGGGAATAGCTGCCAAGTGCATCTTGTCCACACCGAGGGAATAATAGGGCAACTCTGTGTATTTATCGAATTCAGTCAAGAGTTTGGGGCCGACTTCGGCACCATACACTGTTTGGGTGTAATACTCGGGACGAGCTATAACATAGAATTGACCATCTGAACGTTCATTGAAGTCGGAGACAAGGAAAGCCAACAGGTAGGTTGACATTACTGGTGTTGTGGCGTAGATATCCTCCCAGTAATCAGTTC
Source organism: Xylota segnis (assembly GCA_963583995.1). Taxonomy (NCBI): domain Eukaryota; kingdom Metazoa; phylum Arthropoda; class Insecta; order Diptera; family Syrphidae; genus Xylota; species Xylota segnis. The sequence goes on along the minus strand of OY757236.1, from coordinate 2,786,375 downwards.
TGAAAAGAGAATAGAGCGGTTTAGAGTGGGTTTATGAAACTTGTTGAAATGCGTTTTAGGTTTCCTAAATTATTGTCTACTTACTCGATTTGATTGGACTTGACAATGCGAGTATTGCTCACAGTGCTAAGACTCTTATGGCGAACCAGTGTCACATTATAGGTAGCTTTAAAACTGGGTTCATCGAAACTAGGGAAGGCACGACGTGCATGATTTGTTTGGAACTGTGTAGATCCGAGCCACCTGAAAGAACACAAGTCTGTAAGTTTCTTAGTTAATTTTTTTATTTGATTTTACAACTTACTGGGTCTGATTCCTATCGTCGACATAGGAACTTCTGTAGAAGCCATGCATGTCATCGCCCATAAGGCCCGTGTAGACAAAATGCAATGTGTATGTTCTACCAACTGTTAGAGCTGTGCTCAAAGTGTAGGTATATTTGTCGGTGATGTCATTGATCACGGGATTGCTAAGTGTGATTTTGTTGGTCGGAAAAGCAGTCTCATACAGTTCCACAAGCGAATAAGTCAAGTTTTTCGAATGCAATGTAATAGTAAGCTGATTGGCTAAGCTAGTGTTGATATTGATGAAAGCCTCGCCATTGAAGGTGAAGCGCTTGGCCCCATCACTTTCTAGGAGATATGGCCTTAAGGTTAGATTGTAACTTATTGGCTGGATATTGGTTGGAAGTCGATAATCCTCTTCTGCGCGAGGTTCGATTGCTTTTTCTTGCAATGGAATGCCAAGTACTAGCACAGCTAGTACAAGGTTAATCAATCCGAAAAAGATTAATTTCATCTGAAAATAAAGTTAAACTGGTTAAGGTTTTTTAGTAGTAAATAAACGATTCAAGTTCTTGTTTGATTGGAATGGTTTTAATCCATTTATGTATTAACGTATAAGGTATATTCTCTACGGCGTCACATGTTTGTGGTATCACGTAAGGCTTAGATGTTGTGACGTATGTTGTTCCAAAATCATGTAACAGTGCGTTTGAAACAGCAAGAAATAACACAGTGAAGATTGTAATGAATAGAAGGTCTTAAGTGAAATATTGGGTAATCCTCAATCACAAATTTTTCTGATACGTGCAGTAGTATCATTTGTTTGACTCTGTTTACCCAATCGTAATTTTACAGATCGAAATAGAGCCACCAAAACCAAACTCTTTCGTACCGAATAGACGGCCTTAAGTCAGTCTGTAGTACAAGCTAGATAAGCTAGACTGACAACATCAACGACGTTGCGGATGGTCACTGTGGCTACCAAGAACAAGAAAGCTTTCGCTGAAAGAATTCAAAGCCCATAAATGAAGAAAGATTGCAACTGTAATCAGTTTCACTACATGGGTGTGGTTCTTATCGTTGGTTGCAAATGTTCCGCTCTAATCGTATCACGATCTAACATACAGGATGGGTCAGAAATATTTAATCGTTTATGTATCGATGTAGTAATGAAATCAAAATCAATTGTTGGATATAGTCATTCAGGTACGTATTAATTTGAGCTTCTAACTGATACCACTTGATATCATTTTAGACCAGACCTGGGTTGCCATAAACTTCTTTAATACTTGACAACAAGGCTGTATTGCTCTTTTTTTTTTCTTTAATCATGTGATTGGGCTGTGGATAGTAAATTTAATGATTTTCAGGCAAAAAATTGTCCATGTAGGTTAAACCTTCAGGCACATAGAATACCTTTATACGAAAGAGCCTTTACGAAGGTAGATATATGAAAGTCTTCACATTTCTTGCAGTATTTGAAAATGTTATGCATTCTAGACAAGTAGAGACGTATTCACTACATTTTATTGTATTCAGCAGATGTCTCTTTGAAGTAATATAACGTCAGTGACTCTGGGAGAAATAACTTTATACTAACGAGGGGAATGTTTGAGCTTGAGCTTATGACTTGAATATTTTAGTGCTAATAAGTCACTATTCGAGTTTGGGACTATTGACTTGACTGCAGTAATTCATATTTTGTAGAATGTAATAACAACTCTAACATAAGTGTGATTTGAACGAGTATCTAAAGATAATGGATGGCAAGGATATTACCTGAGGTAATGTCATGGAATGACACTACCAACCTATTTAGCACTGATTCTGGGAATGCGAAATGACAAGAATGAGGTTACGAGTTATATTGATGTTTAGAACAATAGAAAAAGGTTTTGAAATCAACTTGATGACCAAGATGAACCAAACTTTGTTTTGACATTTTCATAGGAATAGGCCATACTCTGGCAGGAGAGAAGACGACAAAGATAATTATGTGATAACTGTGCATAAATTTTTGTTTACAACTTCTGTTTTCATTAACTGTTGACTTATTTTTGTAATCACTGATGGGAGAGATCGATCTTTATTCACAAGACTGGTCACTATCGACTCATTCTACAAAATGTAATCCATATTCAAGTTGTTATCCAATTGACACTCAAATATTCCAAGGTTCTTTTGAAAAATAACGTTTTATACACCTCTCCCAAGGACTTCAGTACATTTCACATTTCAGTTTTTTTTTTCACCGTGTAATACTATCACATACACACTAGCAGATAATTACAAATTAGTACCTTGAAAGTAGAAATCGAATAAGACAACACCAACACTTCCCGACTAGTCCTCCTCTATCAAGAGATCCTACTAGTTTGAGCCAAAAACCTTTGGCCTACTAAGTCTTGCAACTACTGCCAACCCCTTTTTATTAAAGTTCTGCTTATCATCTCGATTAGTGCTACGACACGTTCAAGCTATGATAACAACCCAAGATAAATTCACCTCGAATTGTTTGTATTCCGATTATCCCCTCACCAATCGAGGTATTAGCCTCTAAGAGAAAAAGTTGACAACTTTTCCATTCGTACTTTGGTCATTTGACAGTATGGCTGCATTCCTTTGGATCGCGCAGGTCCAACCGTTTAGGAAAAAGCCCCAGACGATTTCGGACTTGATTAGAAGCTGAAAAACATTGGTACCGGGTGATTTTGTTTTTTAATCGCTAATCTGATTCCAGGGATGGCGATCGTTGTGTTGATCTTATCTTAAGTTTTCATTGAAAGCTTTTAAGAGTCTTTTCTAATTGGCGCGTTGTATCTGCACCTAAGGTAAACCTAATCAGGCCTAAAAAGCATGTGTTAGGTGTCATAAATTACTTTCTTCTATTAAATTATAAATGATATGTAAGTGCACGTAGTTTTCGAAGCATGTGAGCACCTTAGCAATCATTTATTGCAATGATAAGGCAAATGTGATTTTTATGCTATTAACTAAAATATCAAAGTGAAAACAAGGTCGTGTGATGTGTGTGCGATTAAATGCAAAGGTTAAAAGACTTTCGATTAAGCGAACCTGACAGGAGTAAAGTCAATAAGTGTTAATATCGTAGCCATAGTTGTATATAAGCAACTCTACTTCATAGACAGATGACTCTTTCAACCTCTGCAACGAAGACAACAGGATTTACAGATTTCTCATGTATACGCGTAATTTTGCTGTGTAGTGTTGACAGCGGAGTCTCAGGATATGCGTTTCTTAAAGTGTCCAAAATTACTTAGTCTAAGAAGGTATATTGAGTTGATAGTGCTGCCACAATAGGAGTATTAATTTTTTTGCGCATATATAGAAGTGGTGTCAAGGGTTCCAATGCATTCTTCGAGGCAAAGGACTGGAGCGCATTAATTTACAAGCTAGGTATGTATTGTATAGGTTTGGGCAGGTTATCAAAACACATACCAAAGTAATTGTATGTCTTACCCTAACACATGCTTGAAACAGGGTTTCCTCCAATATTTAAGAAAACTCTAAAACAACAGGTAGACTATGTGTTAAAAAAGTTCTAAAGATGTCAGATCATCTATTATCTAAGAAACCTACCGAATACAGTAAAGAGGTAATAATCGAAGACGCTGGGAGCTGGTAGTCCAATCTAAATATATCAACTCACTGTAAGCATGAATTAAAAATCTATAGCACTTTGGAACTTGTTTATTAAGCAGAGACAGAGACAAATTTCAATTTTTTGGCAGAGAAGGAGAGAAATTCTAATTTTGTTTCAAAATGTACCCACTTTCTTAATTACTTATAACTTTTAGGTTTTTTTTATTTACTATAGTGAATTCAAATGGAATGAAACATTTGAGTAACATTTCAAAATAAAAAACAAATATTTCTGAAATATTTCGTTTGGCCTGGATGGAAATGAAATCTTGACGAAGATTCGCTATTACCAAGGTCTCATGCGCTCAAAAAATGTACAGAAGTTCAGAAATATTGTTTCGCGATACAAAATGGATCGATTTACGCTTTAACAATGTTGAGAAATATTGCAAAGTTAATTTCAAAGTAGATACTAGGCGTTTTTCTTTTTTAGTTCGGAGCAAAGCCTGAGTTGTCAAAAAAAATGTTTCTTTTTCAGCTCTGGGTGCTCTACGCGTGTTCCTTTTTTCGCTCAGAGGGTGCTCAGAGCGCGCTCTATGTGCTCGATATAAATTGATAGAGCACCCAGGGCAAAAACAGAGCACGATGATTTTTACGTTTGATAGGAGAAAAAAAATTAAAAAACAAAAACGAAAACAATTGAAATCGCGCTTAATGTCTTGTTGTTTAATAAATATTAGAAGAAATTAGAACTCTGTTTGTGTCTAATTATTATTTCTGTGTTTGGAAGTCAAAAAGCATTCATTTTTCATTGTTTCAGTGTGTGTTTCTTAAATAATTCAGAGCGTTCTGAGCACACTCTGAACAGGGCGCGCTCAGTGTGGTCATGCTCTGTTCAGAGCTCTGCTCCGAACTAAAAAAGAAAAACGACTACTGTGTTGTCGAAACAGTGCAAATTTTGAAAAGAAATTTCGAACGAAATAAAACACGTATGCAAGTTAGGACAAAAAGTTCGAGACAAGACTGATTGAGACTGGTGAACGGAGAATTCGCAGCTGTTGCCGAAAGAGTTCTTGGCCCATTTTCTTTCAAGACGACGATGGAAGAAACGTTACAGTCAATGAAGAACGTTGCCGAAGCCGAAAATTGTCAGGTCTGCCTAATTTCACAGATTTTTTTTTCTCTTGTGACGTATTGAAATGAGCAAATTAGTTGTCAGATATTACAAGCTTAGCACACCTGACAATTTTCGAAGAGACTGCAAATGTCCATCTGTCAATGGTGCGCAATCGTACAAAATACTGTTAACGCCATTGACAGATATTTGATATGCAGATGGTGACATTCTGGCAGTTGTCTGACAAAGCTTTGATTACAATATTGTCGGACAAAAATGGATAGTTCACACGATTGTCTACGATTTGAAATGCATTTTGCTTTGGTAAACCTGACAATATAACTATAAATAATCAGATGAACATGTGTAGTTTAACAACTTAAAGCGCAAAATAAAATAGAAACATTTCAGAAATGTTTCAGCGGTGTTTATACTGATTCATACATTGCAGGAATGTGTCTGAACTGTTTCTGAAGTCAAATGGGAAAAGGTTAACGAACAGCAGAGACTTACTGCTGCCGGTTGATCTGTTTTTTGACTTACTTCACTTTTTTCTTACCTAAAAATAAATTGCGTAAAAATGTATGTAAAATATCAACTTGCAAAGGCAAAGTATTATAAATATGTCCAACAACTTGAGTGGCCGTCGTTTTTCTGGACACTGGTTGGATTCGAAATTTTAAACTAACAATTCTAAAGTATGAGTAGAATATTTTTGAAATGCCACTCGGTAGCTCAACTGCGACTGTTAACTACCCTATATTGGTGAAATTTTGTATCTCAAGGTGTATGCCCGGCTAATGTTTGAAACGTGTTCCTTTCTCTTTTATCTTTATCACTAGTATTTACCTTGGCCAAAATAATTTTTTTTTTGTTACATGATATCATTAATAAACCAAACTATTAACCAATGTAAATAGTTAGTATTAGTGATTATTTTAATCAATTTAATGTATTTTTTTCGATCGATGAAATGCAGATAATTGGAAAAATTGTTGACTTACTTTGGTCAGCGTCAGACCTTTCCAGACAGTGTGGTTGTTGACAGTTAACTATAAGATCTAGAGTTCTGCTAATATAGCCTTATTTTTGAAAGTATCTGGAGATCAGATCGTCGATCAGACTACCGCATTCGCACTTTACTGTAGAAATGGATTTCCAGAGTACTCCGGAATTTATTTTTTGGTTTGAGGAAATCATAAACATGACCAATAAACCACATAGAGTGACTGGTAGAAAAGACAGATAATGCAATCATAAATTTGTTTATCTAAGCTATCCAGGCGCATTTGTATGAATGTGTATGGTTATATCGTTCGTCGATCTTGATATAATCTAGAAAATAAATTTCAAATTACTGCGATATTATCATTAAATTTATTTGTTCAACTTGATAATTTATTAGACTAATAGGGTCTAATATGTACAATATGTACGTACGTATGATATCATGATACATGCCGTGATTGTTTTAGGAGATCTACTTCAAACTAACGATTTGCGAAAATAGTTATTATCGTTGATAAAGGCTATCGAAGACATTTAAGGAGTTTTAGTTTTTTGTAAAGGTATTCTGTCCCCAAGGTCAACCATACGCCCACTACTTGCCCACTAGACGAAGTCAGAGTCTTAGTAGTTTGCAGCTCACAACACCTAGTACACACCTCTCTATCATGTAATTGAAGTTCATAGTTTTGTTCCATGATTTAGATAATTAAGTTGCTTTGACAAGCAAACATAAACAAATTGACTACATTTCGAAGTTGATGCTTTGAAAGACGAATATCTGTTCAATACTTGTGGATCTACTTGCCATTAACTTAGAGAAGGTTTTGGACGACATGACACCCAATTTCATATAGCTAACCTTGGAGAACCATTCCCAAAAAAATGATAGCTGCACATAATAAGGGATCCACATAATAAGGGATCCAATAGCCACTGCTATTATTTGAAATTATCAGTGAAGTCTGGGCTCTAAATGGGAAAACATATGGGTATGAGGAGAAAGTTGTTTTGTTTGACATGTCGATGGAGAAATGGAGGAGTCTCTAAGGAATACAGAAGAAATCTTCAAAACTCTCTCATCTCCTAAGATTTTAAGTTTCTGGGCAATGTTTTGATAGTGCAAATGAAATTTCGCAATCTAACTGCGGGCCATCTATCGGTTTTCTTAATCATATGCTATTTTGTACGTTTAGATAATTTTTGTGGGGTGCCATTAAAGATCGAAAAATTCAGAAACTATTTATGCAATCTGGAACAATAATGTTGAAGAAATTCGAAAAATAGGGGCTGAAATATTCCAAAATATTTCGAAAAATTCAATTTTCCTCAGTCCAATGGTTTTCGTCCCATATTTTGTCAAAATTAAGATAAACACAGGAAATTATGAATGCTGACAAACATTCGCGAGTATATTGCTATTAAAAACGTTGTCAACAAAGAAAATATAGATTGTCCTTCACAAACGGGATTAAATTGTAAGTCTCCTCCAATCATGTACGCATTTTATTATATCTGTTCAGAGTTCAACAGTTCTTCGAATCCAGTTCTTCGAACTAGTAGCATGCACTCGTAAAATGATGACAATGTAAAATAACATTCTGCGAAGATCAGAGCTAATATTTGCTCAAATTTATTGCGTTTACACGCGTTAATCTCCTTTTCGAGTGGTATTATGTCTGGAGATTAAGGAGTTCTTCCGCCATTGATTGATATATGATAAGCCATCAGCTCTCCAGTTCACCGCATTTTTGTAATGTTAACCACATAAATCTGTGTCATCCTCACGATATGGAAGTATCACTGCACAAATAAAACTCTGGCAGTGCGCCATGGATTTCTAGATAACAATTCTAGATGATAACTCTTCAGAATCGTAATATTTACAGATCTGTGAAATGTACGATGTTGAAGCGCTTTGACTCTCCTTCATATCTGGTATCATAAAAAACAAAGAGCGGTTTCTTGCACACAGACACACATTAATTCTTCCTAAGTACGTTTGCGCAAATATTTGCATATCAATTGTAAAGCGTTTGCTTATTTACAAGTATTTCATCATCAAAGTATGACAATAGAATAGCGCCGCTTCGAAAACATAGTAAAATTGTTAATCAAAATAAGTATGAAAACCGTCTTTACAGCGAAAACTTCTTATCAAGTGGTACAACGATACCAAATATATGAGTTTAATATGCATAGACGATGGTATGTATCATTTTTGAAGTTACTATGACTAAGACTTTTCAGAGCAGAAGTTGGGTCAAGATATCATTCAAATTACTCAGAGCACAGCTTCACTCCGCTACGCTCCTCTATTCTCTCCATCTTTTTCGAACCCTTTAGGTGAACTTAGGCTTCGGTTTAAATTTTATAATTTATTTTAATTTATATAATGTACTTGAAAAATCATACCGACAAGGATGAAAACAGAACATGTAAAGAATGAGTCATCATTCGCTCTTCGTTTGACATATCTTTTTATCTTATGGTGTCCGATAAAAGCTTCAATCAAGCTTCGCATCCTGTTTCTACTTTTTCTAAAAATTGGAACGGTTCCAGTTTTTTTTTTTTATCAACCTTTTCCGAATATCGTTAATCTTCCACAATTAACCACATATAATGTAGCGCCAGACTGTTGGTCCCGTTTAACAGTTCGAAAATCAAACGAAGTCCAGACAACACCTCATTTTTAATATATACTATATCACACTCTGACTGCTTGCGAACGTCAGACAAACAGAAGGGAGTACAACTATGAGAAACAAACGAGATTGAACAGAATCCCCTTTTCTATTCGCAAGAAGAACATAACATGTACTGCACTAATGATTGGACAAATCGAGGGTCTGGCTTCCGTATGGATCTAATTTTTTCTTAACCTAACCTGAACTTCGCAAAGATTACCAGATTTTAGGGTAAGTATTGTCCTGAGCCAGACAGTCTACCTGCCGATATTTAGACCGAAATGTGTGAAAAAACTATCTGCTTTCTATCTCTGGTCCTCTTAGCACTGCCGTCAAGCATTTCATCGCAGAGGAGATTTCAACTGTTAATTTTTGAGTTGGTAGCCTTCTGCGCAACTTTCCGTTGTTTCGTGATTCTGTCTTTGCAAGTTCTTGACTGCTTCCGTGAGCATTGGGCAGTATGGCAAGTACGGATCCGGATCAGGTATAAATTCAGCTCCTCTTCTTCCTATTGATCCAAATGTGTGCGAGATCAATGTGTGCGTCCACCTTGGTGCCATTGGCACGGTATTTCCGGTAGCTCCGTCTTCCTTCTGCATAACTTCGTCTTCAGGGCATTAATCCATATTTGGGTACCGTGGAACATTATCGATATAGAAATGAACGATTATGAAAGATTCCCACCTTTCTACGAAAAAATTAAAAGCACGTGACCATGTATTTGGTCCAAGTCTACCTATCGCAATCTAAATAACCATTCAAAGTCTGCAGGTGCTTTACCCAAGATACGGTAATGGTTGCTTAAAAATTAGATGATTCACTATTCTGGTCACATGTTTCTGTGACTGGGAGAACTTATTTTTAGCCAAAATGTGTCAGTTTAGATTTGACACAAGGCTAAGACCATCGCTAGCAACTAACGATAATGAAAATTAAAGTAATCAACCCATAAATGATAGCCAAGGTTGATTTCCTGATCTCTAAATCACCTACTCTACAGCTTATCTTGATCACTATCTTAGTGTAGTTCTTAGCACTATCAGGGCTTTAGCAAAGTTTCTTAAGAATCAATCGAAACATGACTCACTGTACTTGGACACTTACAGTTTACACTACCAACGTTTTGATTTCAAGACTTTTATTATTAGATTACCTAGTATTAGGGATTCACAGAGCCTCGTATTTCAACTGTAAGTGGCAATTAGTTGCCATTGCCACAAGGACTTGCTTTTCTTCTATGGTGACCTCAGTATAAGAAAATCAGAGGAAAGAAATCCTTGGCATATTTAACCCTTCCAACATTAGTCACATATTCAAAGCCACTACTACGTGCCCTAAAAAAAAGGGTTGCGGAAACTTTACTTTTTTTTTTTTGAAAAACTTGAAAAAACATCTAAAACTTTCTCATCTCTAAAAGTTTTCATGTAGGTATACTACTTAAACTATTCCAACTTGTCTGTTTGTCCTGTGTATTTCTGTATATTAAAATCTCAAGTATTTGTATTACTCTGAAGAATTCATTTTTGGCATCTCGGGAAGTAGACGAACACACTGAAAAGTAAGCCCTAAACCAGACAGCAACTTTGATCGATGAGGTAGCACACACAAGTTTGGTAACTTTTCAAAATGAATGATTTATGGTCTTGTCCCTTTATGCAAAAGCATGTCCTGTAACCTTAAATACATTTTTGAAGGAATCTTTTTCGCCACGTAATTTGTGTATCTTTTTTTTTGCGGATTAGTTTGTGTGGAATGAATAAATGACAGACTGTCGTATCAGCATAATCTTATCTTTCGTCAATAAAGGTAAAATGAAATAAGCAATTTTGAGAGGTTCATTCGTGTCTGGATGGAAGTTTGGCATTTGCATATCTGTTCGCTGGTATGATTCCATTGGGCGTTTGTTTCCAGAGCAAATAGCGCCTATTCGCGTATCTATGGCGAAATCTAATCGAGAAATCGTACGTCGACTATTGTTACGTTATTTCGCAGAAATGCTGTTCCATTTGGTATTATTAACTTTTATTAGGCTTGTAAATACGATAAACAGGGCTATAAATACGTTTCCAATAGGTGTTGTTTAAGTATATAATTGCATTCATTCATAAAGTCTTATTGCGTATAAAATACTGGAACGCGATTACAAAAGAGAGTTAGATCGCTAAAGTGAATTGACAGAGTATGTTTGTTCAAAATTTTCAAATTGACACCGAAGATGATGGAATACTAATTCAATTTCGAATTAATCATAAGCCTTGATGTAATACTGGCTTACTATTGTCTATTTCCGGGATTATACCGAGAGGTGCTGGCTTACTCAGCGACCAATCATTTTCAGAAACTCTAGCTTGCCAAGTAAGTATTTGGATATTTTTATATTTATCCATCTCTTGAATTTTTTATGACTTAAATCGGTTATTTCATTAAAAAATCTGTTAAACTATGAGAAATTATTGGAAACTAGAATTTGTGTCCGACGGCCGACGGCACCTGTAATTAAGGAGCAATTCTTGTCATGTTGTCCTAAATACCCATTCTGCCGACTGAACTAAAGAAACGAAAACCGATTTCTTAGAAAACAACTATTAAAATAGTTATAAACAATTTTTTGCCTAATTATGTCGGTCCTACCTCTTGCCAAAATAATGCCATGAACTTCATTTGTTCACACGAGTGTCCAAGGAGGATCATCTGATGTCTGCCTCCCTTAGGGGCTTAGTTTTAATAAAGATTCTCAATCGTTCATAATTCACAACTCAGTGACCTACGAATGAGAATGAGCGAATATTCGCAAATTTTGACATTTCATTCACATCCTTTTTACTTGCACCTATACCTATAGGGCAAGTATTGTATTCGTGCAAAATTTGGAACTCGAGATTTTAATCAAACTTGACATTACTATAATAGAGAAGTCCAAAAAAGTAGGTCCGCCAATGCCGTCTGTCTGTCAGTCTGTCAGTCTGTCAGTCTGTCAGTCTGTCAGTCTGTCAGTCTGTCAGTCTGTCAGTCTGTCAGTCTGTCAGTCTGTCTGTATATTCGACTGCAGCCTAAACGGCTGGACGGATTTGCTTCAAACTTCATATATAGGGTCTGTGGGATATTCCCTAGAGGCTAAATTTGAATTTTCATTCTAACCTCAAAATTAAGGGTAGTTTACTTAAGGCCGATTTCAGTTAAAATGGATTTTCTCGAAAACGGCTCTAACGATTTCGATAAAATTTGATGTGTGGGTTAGTTTGGGTATATGCTATGAGGTGGCATACCACGTTTTTCACGAAAAATTCGAATAACGGTAATATTGAAAATCAGCTGTTTCTCGGGTATTTGTTCTGCAATTGGGCTAAAAATTAATATTTCTAGGTTATAAGGCAAAGGGAAAAAAATGGCGTATCAAATTTTGAAATTTGAAAACGCCTACTTTTAAAAATATTTTTTTTTTCAAAATTTTTATTAGAAATTGAGAAAAAAATATTTAAGCAAAGTAATAGACCTTCAAATTTTCTATAATTCACTCAAACATTCTATCTGGCCACGCCCACTTTTTATATAAACTCCTACAATGTTATGACTATTATTCCATCGAAACGCGGAATGCCACGCCTACTTTACTGGGAAGAGCAAGACTTGGACTTCAATCCTGATAAAATTTTACACTTATAGCATTACAGTGCAAGTACGTACGACCCAGTCGTGCACTTTATTTATTTTCTGGTTGCAGCAATTTGCGAATTTGACTTGTCATTACCGAACAAGAAGCACAAAAGGAAACGAATTGTGAGGTTAAACTCGGACGAATATTTTGGTCGCGGGAATGTGGATTGCGTCCTTCTTTGTGGAAGTATCTTCCAATTCAGTGAAGAAGTATTTACCCAGAATCTCCTTTTTTCCTGAGAAAAACACAGGAATACACTATTGTATCTATTGAATCATTGCATATTTTTAGACGGCTTTTTTTTTTCTTTGTCACACATTGCAAGTATCTACGGATGTTCCAACATACACAGTTGTTTCACAATCCTATCTCCTCTGAACGTTTGACAAACATCCAACAGTATATGCAACAGTCATTGCCATTCAATTCATTTGAAGAAAATGACATGAACATTCTATATGGTTGTGATATCCTAGGTCCTGAGTCCCAGGGACCTCTCGCGGCACACATTTGCAGTGTATGTTCCTTCATCAATTATAACTCCATTTGATCTATTATTAAGTAATTTTGTAGTCCATCTGCACAGATGTTGTGGTAGTTGATTGGTGTTTTAGCTTTGTTTCAATTGTAAGCCTTTATGTATAGAAAAAAAGCTTTAAATGAATCTTCAACTGTTTGGCAACGCCACTTCCTATTCAATGGACCAGCTGTGTGGCATTTTGGAACCATCTTATTGGATACACATAAGACAACTCCGGCATAAAATGCATACAACACGGACACTGTTTAGGGAAAAACGAGCTTCATCGCTGATCCAGGATTTTCTTCAACCTTTTGCAGAACCCATTTATAGAAAGTTCGGCGTTTTAAATGATCAAAAAGCTTCAGCTCTTTAGTTAATTTTATCTTGTAAGGGTGTTGGCCAAGGTCTTTACGCGAAAATCGCCACAATGTCGACTGTGAGATTTGCAATTCTTGTGAATTGGGTGGAATCTACTAATTGGCTCATTTTAAACTGAGCCATTTACGATAGCAATATTTTCGGTAACTCGACCGGAGCGGCGTCGCGCTGTCACAGAAACATTCAATTTGGAATATGTTGACTCAAATTTATCCTTTATAGCACGCACAGCCTGTTTGGTGGAATAGTGACCCAAATTTGGAGCAAGCGCTCGTCAAGTTACGACCATAGATTTAGAATTTTAGTAATCATTTTTATTAGTTTCCAAACGGGATTTGATTCTGAACTTCATCACAATTAAAATGTGAATCGTGACTGACATTTTGAAATTGGGCGCTCTTAAAACAAGTCAAGCTTCTTACGAAAAATAGTTACCAGAAGAAATAGCTGTAACAAAATGAAAAGCTGCAAGTGCAGTAGCAACTCATTGTTTACATCTTCAATCATAGCAGCTTTTAATACTGCAGATTCCAAGAGCAGTTTTTATAGATTCATAGATTCCACGTTCAACACATTATGTGACTAAATATCTGTTAACGCCGTTTGTGTTCTGGAAAGACACAATATGTGACCGTAGCTTTAGCTAATAAAATCCGACGTTTCTAACATTTCTCCCAGAGATCTATTACTCTATCGGTAAACGTGATCTTGTTGAATATATGTACATATGAAACAGAAATAGTGAGGTATTCGTCAAGTAGATATTGAGTTGAATAAGAAACCCACCGAAAAGCATTTACAAATGACCCCATTGAAGTGGGCCTCCTAACTTTGACGGCTTGATACTTAAAATGTACTGCTGGCTTAACTTTCTGTATCGACTAAACTTTGAAAACGTCTTCACTGCATCCGCCAATAATGAGTTATTACTCAGTCAAGTACTATTCTCCGTATTGCACAGTGTATTATTCATCGATGTATACTTCAATTTTTAATAATAAGATGACATCTATTGTGAAGTAATCGGAGACAGCCACGAAGTACAACGGTTTACTAAAAGATGACGCTATGTACATTTTAGGTTATTTGTACGCACAATTCGATATGTTTTAACTTTTTACATCGTTTGTTGCCTGCGTACCTAAGTTTGATCTTATCAGTGTTCATAAATTTTATGAAGGAACCACGCAGATATATGACACAAAATGTCAAATCTATTTTGATTGCCACGAATTGGCGACGTACATATGCGTATAGTAAATTTATTGACATACCGTACATTGTAATAAATTCTTGTCGATAATTATCACAATAAACTCTATCTAGCTGATCTTAATTGAAGGCAAAGTATGGCAATATGCCAATCAATTATACAATCGAATTTTTTTTGACATAACTCATAAGTCTACAAGTAGATACTGTAGGTGTAGGCATATCAGAACACGAGGAGAACCTTCATATAACGTGCACTAAACAGCCTCCCGTCGTCATCAATTTTAGGTATAATGACGTAAGATTTCCGGTCTAAATAAAATCAAACAGAATTCAACATTTACTTAGGTGGACTACTTTGATTTTCTATACGACAGCACCTTGCATTTAATCGTTATCGCAGACCGATGTATCGTATAAGGGCTCTGCGATTGACATAAACCCATGTTACGAGCACAATAAATTTGATAAATACAATAAAGCCAATTATAGCAGAAAAACCGATTAATAGAACATGTGATCACGTCAGGTATCTGCGTGTGATTAGACTCAAACATACTCGAAGCTAATCTTAGGAAACAGATCTTGCCAACAAGGCGTACGGCGGTACAAATTTATAGCCCCAATCAAGATCATTACGTCCGGCTAATCTAATCTACCGTCAGACTGTCTTGGTACCTCCAATTGGACACAAAAGCTTAGAATTTAATTCTAACAATGCCTCAAGCAATTATTTATTTCTGATAATAACCTATTTACAAAAGTTTACGAGTGTAGCCTCTAGAAGAATCTAACAATGACGTAACAGCTAGCAATAATGACCGGGACAATGGAGCCAAATAAGCTTCCTGCACC
Organism: Xylota segnis; assembly: GCA_963583995.1. Classification (NCBI taxonomy): domain Eukaryota; kingdom Metazoa; phylum Arthropoda; class Insecta; order Diptera; family Syrphidae; genus Xylota; species Xylota segnis. Next base: position 2,771,056 of record OY757236.1, on the reverse strand, counting down.
TGAACCCTTATACTTCTTAACGAACCATTCCATAAGCGGGTCTCGATTTGTATCCAGCCAATCAAAGTTGTTCTTAATGTTGGACTTGACTGTGGTCTCGAGAGTGGTGGAAACCTTGGGATGTGCCTTCACCTTATCTACCAGAGCCAGCAACTGTAAAGAGAAAAGCAAATGTAGGAGTTATTCCAAGACTTAGTCCATAAAACATACCTTGGCTTCTTGGTTCTCGTTAACCACATAGTTGGATATGCCCCTGATGTCAACATCAAGTGGATTGGAGCCACCGAAAGCAGAGGTGAGGTTTGCATATTCCTCGTAGTTTTCTGACAGGAACTCGATGGAAGCAAGAAGACCTACTTCTCCTCGTGAGTAGGCTGAGTTGAGGAGAGTTGTTCTCTCTTGTACACGCAAGGTTACTTCATCCGCCTCGCTTATTGAGCTTTCAATGAATTTTTGGATATGGGTCGGATTCTGAGCACATCCCAATGAGCTGATGAGGATTCGCCTCTGTGCTTGATCGCTAGACGTCATTAGACGATTGTACACGAAATTGAACTCGGCATCACCGGTTTGTTTCAAGCCATTGCAGTAGATTACGGTCTGTAGATTTGGCTCGACTTCAGTGCCTTCGGTCACAAGCAACTTAAGTTTGTCGTTAGTTTCTTGCAAACAGCTCTCGATTCCGGAGAGGCAGGCCAAATTGATAGCAACATTGCGTACGTTCTTCCTGAAATGTTGTTCACCTTGGTCATCGTTAACACCAAGCTTTTCGTAAATAGTTCCAACAATTTCGGCAACAAACGCCTTGAACGTTGGGTATTCGCCGTCTCCACTCAGGAACCTATTAAAAGTGGTTATAATCGAATTGACAGTCGCCCATGGAGCATATTCGTCTTCATTCTGAAGGTATGTCATCAGGTCCAAGAGAATACTATGTTTGATATAACTGGATGCACTCAGACGGTAGGCGTCATACAAAAGTGACGCTCTGTTATTAGGATGAATTCTCTGTGGCCTTGCAATCAGACCTTCAGTGATCAGTTTCCAATTCCTTTCGTCATACTGAATTCGGTAATATCCGGTGGATTGTTTGTTTAAGATCAACCAATCATCGCCAGACAGCTGTTTGTCTTCAATTTTAATCGAGCTTTGTTTTCTGAGATAGTAGGTGGCGCTGGTATCGCGGAAGTCGGACTTATTGCTTGTGGCGTAGTTGAAGGGCACATACCAAAGATAATCGTCGCTTAGCGAAGCATTGTTATAGAATGATTTCTGGGTAACGGTGATTGTACCATCTATATAGTTTCGTTCGACGGTTAATAGTGGTACACCGCCCTTTTGAGTCCAGGATCCCATCATATCCGCTATAGTGTTCTCTAATACGACACCAGCATCCTTGACTGCATTTCCAATGGCAGTAAACAAAGCATCCTCATCAGCTCCAGTGTATTCGCTAATAAAAAGTTTTGAGGTTAGTTGTAGCTTAGAAGATGAATTTGAATGACTTACTTAACGGTGAGGTACTTGTTGAGACCAGCACTGAAGATGGAATCTGTTAGTGCGTGTTGCCACATAAAAAGTACAGATCCAGCTTTGGAATAGGAAACTGTATCATAGAGGGAAGAGATTTGACTTGGAGTTTGGACATATGTGCTCATAGCACGTGGATTAGCGCCGCCATCATATGCCAATGCCCCCTGGTAGGCGCCAACGATGAATAATTGCATGACGCCCCATTCAGGGTAGACCTGAACAAATAAAAGTTGCCAGTTATAATAAAATTAATGATAGTATGATAGGTGGACAAGCTTGAAGCTTTACCCAATCAATGAATTTTGAGACTCCAAATTAACGATGAAGCTAAAAGTATTAAGGAGCGGAGGTATTGAGCAGCTTGTGTGAGTGAGAAATTAAGAAAATATTGTACTTTTAGAAATGTATCAAAATGGCAACACTGGTAATCTCTGTTCCCACTATTTAACAGCACTGCTCCTGCTTCTAATAACTGACACCCACTTGACAGTAAGCAGCAGGCTGCGGTGAGTAAGGCATTTTTTCCTCAGTATTTTTTTCAACGCAATTTTTTTAAATTCCCCACGTACCTACTTGCAATTAAATTCAATTCTGATTTATAATTACATAAAGTTTAGATTCGTACGCGAAAAGTAAAAAGGGTGTGGCACTAAAGTCAATAAATCGGACTAGCTAACGACGTATAATTCTGTAAAGTGTGAAAGTGATGTTTGATGTTCAAGGCTATTAAACAGACAAATTTGTCTTTCGTATGTAAGTTTTAAGAAATTTTTATTTATACTACATTTTGTTCGGTTAGATTTACGTAATACCCGAATATGACCTCCGTCGCTTAGCGATTTTCGACTTCAAAAATTCCTTTCACGTACATTAGAAGGTACGGTAGTTAACTTCCTCTGTTATGTGACCAAATATGTGGTTCAGAAATCCTGTAGCTTACATATATTGACAACTGTCAGACTGGGATGTCCATTTCCCCTACCTTTTTGACAAAGATACTTGCTTAAATTGTGTTACAGTATCTATGTATTTGTGCCACATTGGTACGTATTTTCCAAAAGATGGAATACCGACCAAGACGTCAAAAAATTCTCCGCGTTAACGAAAGGATTAGTCATCGAGTTCAGTGCTTAGAATTCTATTCGTTCGAAATCGTTTGATTTTTTCTCATCAAATCAAATCTAGATCCAATAAAAAACCGAGCTGATACATGGATTGAATCGTGTACTTATGGAAAACTAAATATTTGTATGCCATAATTTCCGCAAGTATTATATTAACACATACGTACACTAACTGGAATATTAGGAATTAAGTACGGAACCGACACGTAATGACAGCTGAGTTTGAAACCACAACTTCACAGAATCTGTTTTACTGTCTATCCATCAAAATAGGCCTTAAATTGAAACAAGAGACGTTGCCACATGCCCGAAATCAGTTTCAAATAAAAAAAAAATTTGATGAGGCAAATAACTTTGTGTGCTTAATCGTACATTGTGGTCTATATTTCCTAATAGATGGCGCGTATCAAATTAGCCAAACGACTGACGAGAATTAATTACTGAAATAAGGAAACTTAGTTCTGTGGTTTGGAATTGTTAGTTTCTCGAAATAATAAGGCGTTGTCTGATAAATCCCCAAAACCTTGCCGATAAGAAATAGTTCTTATTTACGATTGTCAATACATATATGTATGTATCTAAACTTTGATCATTTTCAGAAACAAAAAAAAACAAAAAGATACTACTCTTCAATGATAATGCAGAACTCTTACCTCATCGGTAGCCTTGTACTCGAACATGGTGGCAAAGCCCTCCTTCAGCCACAGATAGGTCCACCATTTAATTGTGACAAGATCGCCAAACCACATGTGTGTGTATTCGTGGGCAACAATTGTCGCAATATTTGTCTGAGTATTGGAGGTAGACTTCCGCGGGTCATAAAGTAGATACTCCTCACGATACGTGGCAATGCCCCAGTTCTCCATAGCACCGGCAGCAAAATCTGGCACAGCTACCTGATCCAGTTTGGGAAGTGTGAAGGGAATGTCATAGTAGTCAGCCAATCGAGCAGTTAGTTGAATTCCAGAGAACAATGCGAATTCCTGAGTATTCTGTGTTCCGGGTCGTGAGAAAATTCTTTGGGTTAAGGCATTCAAACTGCCGGAATTGTACTCAAAGTCGGAAATGATGAACGCAACCAGATAAGTCGGCATGGGTGGAGTCTCCTGGAAGACAGTTCGGCCTGAGATTGATTTGCTAGTATCGACTGGCATATTCGAGATGGCTGTCAGATCGGGACTATGATTGATGGTGATGGTAAAATTAGCCCTCTTAGCAGGCTCGTCGTAACAAGGGAATCCATGCCGAGCATTGGTACTCTCAAACTGGGTAGTGGCTAGATTACTGCGAATTAAAGTGAGCTTCATCTATCGAGGAGACTAAATAATTTAAATATCACTTACACTGTTTCACCGGCTGAATTCGTGTAGGTCGACAAGTAGAAACCACCATTGTCCAATCGTAACCTTCCCTCATACTGAATGGTTACTTTGTAAATTTTTCCTTGGACCAGCTCTGAGTTATCTTCTGGCGTTAAAGTCAGGAACTCAGTATCGCTTGCATAAACTGTATTAAGATTCGTGGTTACCAGGGTCTCGGTATGTTGGAGTGTAGCAGTGAAGTTTTCAAGTTGTCGGGCATGCAGAACAATATCAAAAGTAGCCTCCAAATCTACTCTAATCGTGATCACAACAATGCCTTTAAACTCTCTCTCCCCCGTATGTACGTTCGTTGTGAGAGTCACATCATAATGTCTGGGACTGGTATTATTTGGTAACCGATAATTGACTTCGTCAGCTCTTGGTTCTGGAACACTGATGCTTGAATCCTCCCAAAACGCAACGCGTCCCTCATAGGGTGGTGGATATCGACTGATTGACGATCCTTGAACAAGCCCTCCTACACTAAGGAGTACTAAAGCCACAGCGCACAGCTGTAGACGAGCCATGTTAACAGCAGACGGCCCAACACACGATTGAGTGTTTTCAGAACGCTCGATAAACTTTTAAGCGATAGTTTGGAATCAGCAAACTTTAAATCGATTATCTTAAAGTCCAACAAGTCCCCTATCATGGCGTCCATAAATTGTTGAAAAGATTCCAATGATCTATAGATTCCGATTAGCGATCAACACGCAAGTTACGATCAGTCTGAATTTGTTTACCCTTCAGACTTTTATTTGTTAAAATTAGAAAAGAAAAGAAAACTCTCTAAGTTTGGCCACATTTACGGCGTCAATATTGCCATAAATGCTACAAGAAAAGTCTTATCGTTGTTATCGAAGAGACCAATTTGAAGCAGACGTCGCGTCGTGATGCAACATTCAAACGAGTTGTAAAGATTCAATGTCTAGATTAGGTTTAGGGTAATGATTAGACCTTGTGACACGCGCAAATTTTACCTATTTTGTTTAAAGTCTTGATTATTTCCGGAGTTGTAAATTGTATTGGCATGGTATGTACATATGTTTATTGAAGCATTAGCTGTAACCGATGTAAACATTCGTACTCGACTCGTACTTATTAGTGCGGCCAGGAAACGTCCATCAATTTTTTTGACATTTGTTTCTTTTGCTCGTTTCCTCTGTATCTGAACGACTTTAGATCATCTAGCGTAGACTTTTTTTATCAGGGTTTTGACTTTAAATATGAGCTATGGCAGCCATTATGATAAAGTGGCAGAAATTCTTTCCTTATCTTAGACAGAATTGCAATCATGGAAACAGATGTCTTCTATCTCGAGGGGTTGTTAAGTGACTCGAAAGGTGCAAGCGTACGTGATCCAGTCGTGGCTTTTATAATCAGTCTTAATTAAAGCACCGTCACACTTGGAGTCAGATAAGGCGTAAAAGGTTTGACTTTAGATTACGTTAAATTTTTATAACTGAAATCGAAGCTAAAAGGAAGACAATCTTCTTCAATAGCTCAGGCATCAACCGTGGATTGAAGAATTGCACTTACAGCTGAGTTTCAAACCAATTTATCAGAAAATCTATTATTTTATATACTTTTCTCATTATCGAGAACTCCGGTTCCATTTATCGTCCTTGTTGTGCTGGCGGATTTCATTATTTCATGGTTGGTCTAGCTATACAATGATCCTTTCAATACGCTCCCGACTCGTTTTCGCATAAAGCTAATATGTTTCTTGATCCTGTAGCCATCTTTTGAAAGACATTGTGTCTATTTCCATATGCAATGTATTTAGAGGTATATTGAAATTAATTAGAGACTGTGAGTGGATGAAATACGGTACGTCAAATTCTGGAACTACTACTGTCAAACGAAGATTCTTGTTCTTCCCCTATTCTGTTTTGTTTATGTACATGATTTCGTTCTAGACGTGGGGTAAAATTTTTTGAGCAATTTCGTTATTTAAACTCCAATCAACTTAATTTTGGTTTAATTAATCATTTACCTTGATTTTCATCTAGAATAAAGTTTTCCACTTGAACAGAACGTAACAAATGTCAACTCGCCTAGTTGATTATTTTGACACATCTTTATTCGAAACGATTGACCGTCAGATCTTTGTTGTGTGTTGCTAATTTTTTAGCTATATACGTAACTATTTTTGTTCTTCTTTTTTTCGAATTTATGGTGTAAAGCTGGATCAGTATTTCAGCTCATCGATCATACCGTCCAACGATTTGAGTGAAATGTTCTGGGATATAACATCAGCACATAACATCCCAGCACCACCTTGGTCGGTAGTTGGCAACCGGTGTTGTTGCTATCGGTGAATACGTGAAATTGAGAATTTCACGTTTAATTAGCTCATCTGCAGTCTCAGAAAAAATATCTCATGTATTATTTTTACTTGCACCTATACCTATAGGGCAAGTATTGTATTCGTGCAAAATTTGGAACTCGAGATTTTAATCAAACTTGACATTACTATAATGGAGAAGTCCAAAAAAGTAGGTCCGCCAATGCCGTCTGTCTGTCTGTCTGTCTGTCAGTCTGTCTGTCTGTCTGTATATTCGACTGCAGCCTAAACAGCTGGACGGATTTGCTTCAAAGTTCATATATAGGGTCTGTGGGATATTCCCTAGAGGCGAAATTTGAATTTTCATTCTAACCTCAAAATTAAGGGTAGTTTACTTAAGGCCGATTTCACTTAAAATTGATTTTCTCGAAAACGGCTCTAACGATTTCGATAAAATTTGATGTGTGGGTTAGTTTGGGCATATGCTATGAGGTGGCATACCACGTTTTTCACGAAAAATTCGAATAACGGTAATATAGAAAATCAGCTGTTTCTCGGGCATTTGTTCGGCGATTGGGCTAAAATTTAATATTTGTAGGTTATAAGACAAGTGCAAAATAATGGCGTACCAAATTTTTGAATTGCCACGCCCACTTTTATAAAACTTTTTTTTTTCAAAATTTTTACTAGAAATTGAGAAAAAATTATTTAAGCAAAGTAATAGGCATTACAATTTTCTATAATTCACTCAAACACCTCATCTGGCCACGCCCACTTTTTAAAGGTGTTTTTTTAAAAACAAAACATTGAGTAAACTCTTACAATGTTATGACTATTATTCCATCGAAACGCGGAATGCCACGCCTACTTTACTGGGATAAGCAAGACTTGGACTTTAATCCTGATAAAATTATGCACTTATAGCATTACTGTGCAAGTACGTACGACCCAGTCGTGCACTTTATTTTGTGGTGAATTGACGGATTCCTAACAAATGTGTGTGAGAATGTAACAATATGCGTGAAAATAGCTTGTAGACAACTGGAAAAGCAAAGAAATTTAATATCTCGTTGGTTAATGATTTCTGTTAGCAACTGAGCAAACGATTTCATTCTAAAATTCAAACTTTAAGTGCGGTTAAATTAAGTTTTTCTCCCTGCGGCTTTTTGTTTTTCCATTCTGTTTTTTTTGTCAACGGATGTGGCATTCATTGCCAAAATTTTTGAAAATAAAGTCCCAAAATCAAAATTCTGGGAAGAACTGTTGACAAAATATGTATAAGGAAAATTGATGTAAAGGGCGATGTATAAATATTGAAGAAAAATTAAATACATAAATAACAAGAATGGACGACTCCTGCTCAGGCGCCAAAGTTGAAGATGCACAGGTAAATATAAACCGAAGTCAATATCTGTTGTTTGTTAAATAAACATATGTGCATTTATTATCAAACTCTTTAAAGAAGTTGTATTTGTAAACATTTCTACTTCATTTAACAACTGAAATTTGAAAACCAATCTTTGCATCTGTAGGGAAATGATTAAAGCCAGTTTGATTGAAGTCTGTAGATGGCTTCAGGCATTATCTAATCCACTGCATTCAACAGATTCAGTTTCAAACCTTACATATGGAATACTTGGTTACAGAGTTCAGTAATTTATTATTATCCGATACTGCTACACCTAAGACCTTGCTTTTTATAAAAATCGTTACTGATTAGATACAATGGTCTTAGACAACAATTTACTTATGGATTCTATAGAAATCTACAAAATAGATCTTTGTAGATACTTTTCTATCTACATATGTACATACATATGTATGTATTATGTTATACATATCAAAATTTAATTTACGGGTCAATGTTTTTTTTTTCAAATATTTTTAATTAGTAATGCGAGTCGGTTATGTACATATGTACATATGTATATCTGATGGTAGATTGCTATAAATATTGTCAGCACAAATGTAAATTTATGGCATAATAGATAGATACAGTTGGATCAATCAAATAAAATTAATGGTAGTGAATATCGCTTTTATTTGAGCAAATATTTCAAAAACTAGGCTTGTTTCCGAAAGACATTTGGCATTAATATTTTACAAAAGTGTCCATAGTGAATATTCCGAAGTTGAATGGACGTGATATTTTTCGTATGGACATCATACTACTTGATGAGCTTAAGCACTTCGAAGACATCGATTAAAATTATATTGCACCACAACCAGTACAGATTTTTCATATTACACGAGAGCCATTGTCAGTGTTTACAGCACTCTTTTCTGTCTTTTCGTCTATCTGAGAGGCTTAAAGTAGCTATCGTCAGCCCTTTTGGACCAATAATAGGTCCGTTGTGATACCACCTGGATCATATAATCCACCATACCTGCTAGTGAAACCAATTTGGGCTTCCAAAAAACAATAATAGAGTCCTAACTTTGTTAATAAGATCAACAAGAGGATCTTTCAAGAGGAAATCTTCCAAATGAAGTTTCTTTTTTTGAGAAAGAACAGGGCAGGTGCAGAGAAGGTGGAGAATAGATTCCTTTTTCCTCTTTTTCTTAGATCCAGCTTAGGCCAAAACTGCCACGTTATGCCACTTGTCCACCTGAGATCTAATCTCTGGAGAGGATGCAGCTTAAATTTAAGTTTGGATGTTTCGCTTGGAATACCTAAGGCTGCGTTACGTGGTATGATAGGTAGAGAGGTCTGGCAAATAGCACATGGCAACACTATACTCCTCTGCCATCTATAAGAGAGACGAACGGCAGTCTAGTACTTTCGAATTTGTACAGGAGGATTCTAAGGAATTTACTGTTTTTGAATAATAGATAAAAATATACTCAGTTCTATTTTATTTCAACACTCTCTATCTGCATAAATTAATTTCAGTTTTATTTATATGACATTTCTACATACTAACCATAAACAAAATAAAAGTTTTGCTCATTTTCGATTGTAGAAAATCTTGCAGCTTTAGTAAGGCCTCACATAGTAGCTTTCCTTATCGGTGTTCATTATTTATTGGAGACTTTAAAACAGCATGTATCACTTGATTTTCTACTCTATTTCTGGGCGCAAGGGAATAAGCGCATTTTCTTGTAGCATAAATTACCGAGCAGCTAGAATGTGACCTTAAGATAAATTATAGTTGTTTTGCCACCAGGTTGGTTTTCCAAATAATTTATTGAGTCATTTTTAGAAATTTTCATTTTATTTGCAAAATTAACAAATATAATAAAAAGAGTACAAAGAAACTGATGTATTTGAGTGTGGAGACAGAGTGTACTACCGTCTTTATATTCTGGTTTGTAGCATAGTGTTCATAATGCATAACATCTTCAGCATCATAAGGGATTGACCCAAGTCCATTTATCCGTTGTTCCATTTTCTTTCTGTAAAATAAAAGAAGTACTAAAATAGAAAAATTGAAACAAAAATTCGCTGTTTCTAACAGAACTAAATTTTGAATTTGCTAGAGTCTGTTCACTCTGGAAAGTTAAAATTTCACTTACTGCGCGCCGTGGCTCAAGAAATTAATTCGTCGTTCGATTTTTAGATAAAACTTATATGGTTTTCATTTATATGTTCCGCATCTCTCGCGAGTTTTTGATGAGTGTTTTTATGAAAATGGAAAAAATTGAGTACTAAACTGGCATTAAATTTTTGCTTTTCAAAGGCAATACGCCTATGTAAACAAAAGACTAGTTGGGTATTTCCAATATAATCGTACCTGATTTTTCGACTGGAAAAGTGGCATTACACAACGCACCATTACTTGGCAAGCTGATGGCAGAAATTTCGCGAAAATATCCCACACCATCCCACAACTCAGCGGTTGCCATGGTGAAAATCCACGAAATATTATTGGAACTACTTGACCACACTCTTCACTCACCGGATCAACCCTAAGTGACTTTCTTTTGTGTCACAAAAAACAACATCTTATAACAAACATGTTCTCTCAGATGTCATAAATTTCGCACCTCTGACAATTTCAAATGCGTTTTAAACTTCTGACAATGATATAGAAAAGAGTGTTCACACAATTAGCGGACACCGGATAGGCAATTGTCTGGCAATGCTTTTCTTATAACATTGTCAGACACGAATTTGTGGTTCAATCAGATCGGACAATCGTCTGAATATAATTGGTTTGCTTTATTTTGTGAATATTTTGCCAACTAATTTCAGAATCTTCAAACGAAAACAAGATTATTCATAAATACTGGGGATGACTAGTGATCGATTCAAATTTCTGATTTTGGTTTGCATAGTCGTTTGTCGTTTGATTGATAATGTGAAGCAGTGCCGACGTGCGTCAATCCTTTTTTTATGGCATTTTTATGGATTACTTTTCGATATTAGGAAAAATTACTTTAGTAAATTGTTACAAGAAGGTCAATTTCTGTATTTAAAAGCTATTTAATGACAGTTTTACTCTCGGATTGTTATCTGGAATGTCAAAGTGTCAGCTAACTAGTCCGATATACTAACCACAAAGCATTTTCATACTGATTCTATGAATTCGGCTTTCGAGATACACACGTTTTTTTGGAACTCTCGAGTTACATAGTTTTGTTTTGAGTTTTTTTTATTTTCATTTTTGACTTTCATACTTGATAGAAAAAGATAGGATAAGCTGCTGAATAAATAATTTATCGACACTCTTATCGATACCCTGTTGATATGCATTATTGAATGCATTGCTTATCTCCCCTACACTTCAATTCAATATCGATTATGGTTGCCATCTATCGGTAATGCATTTTTGTTTATAACAAACGCACTAGAATTTTGTGATTAAACAATATTTTAAATCAATTTTTCCGTTGAACCAAGTATTTCATAAGTGCACAAATGCACATACACTATCATCGCAATTTAAGCGAGGTGCCCGAAATTGCCTCTAGCAAACGTCAAAAAAGTTTCCATACACACTGTTGAACGCCAATATTTACTGTTATTAATGAAGTCAGTCAACAAACATTAGTTTTTCCAATCATTGTCAGTTGTATTTTGTGCTTTGGACGGATTGTTTTAACTTTGTTGTGAGTGAGATGGAGGTTTCACAAGAAATCCGGGCTATTATAGAAAAATGCGTGCAAAAGGTAAAGGCAAATCGTTCAATCAAGCGAACAATTTGGAGAGTAGGGCGCCCAAGAAAAGCAGGAATCATTGCAGAGCAACATTGAAAGAAGTAAAAGAGTTTAATGAGAAGTGCACCTAAATCACCAGATATGATTTCAGAACTCCACCAAATTAATGTTGTTCCTGAAACAGGACGAAATTTAATAAGATCAGAGGGTTATAACCGCCGGGTTCTCAGGAAAAAGCCATTTATAACAAAATTAAACAAAAAAATAACGTTTAGAGTTAGCCATAAGCTCACCTAAACAAGTCAGGAAGGAACGCAGAGCCTGTTGACGTGATCATGGCATTCAGATGATGGTATTTTTCACACATAATTATCTAGAGCCATATTTTTATAAACACATCAGAAAAATTCTAAGTATTTACATATTTATTTGAAAAATAACAAGTAGACGCAAATTTTGGCACCCGTTTGTTATTATGCCCTGTCCTAAGGGTAGTTCCTAACATAGTCGTATAATCGAGATAGATCTGTTAAAGTGCCTTTATATGCAAAGGATGACACTCATGATGGTAGCTTTTAGCTCGGAAATCTCGTCTCCGCAACGAACAGAGTAAAATCGTGTATCTTGAACAGTTAAAAACTAAATACCCTCATTTTACTCTGTTCGTTGCGGAGACGACTCCTCCGTTCTTTTGGGAGCGATTGCAGCACGATGTCATGGTTTGCAAACGTATTTTTTTCGAAACGGATGCAACTAAAAGATAGACCATTTACGAATACATATAGCCACATTAAAAGATCTATCTCAAGGATACCGCTATCTACTCTTAGGATAAGGTGCATAATAAATTTTGCTAAATAAAATTTATTAAATTACTTATGATCCCTGCAGCGACAATGTATCTAGTAGGTACGAATCTTCGCCTTCTCTCAACTTGACCGCTGCTTGCCGCTTTTTGCTTTTCGTAATCTTTAAGCCAATTGTATATATTTTGCTCATATTTTGTCCTAAAGATCACTCTTTTCCTTATTCTCGATCCAATATTGGTTTCCTCTATTTTCGCTGACTCCTGCAGGATTTCCTTGACCTGACTCATCAAAGTTAGGAACTATGGAGTAAAGCGTTAAATATATGGACTTTCGTGCATAATTCATATCCACTTACCTCCGCTTTTTGGCCATCATCTTCAGATACGTAGTTAGAAATTCTATCCAATGCCATTGTCATTATTTTTGACTTTTTACACAACACTTTGTAGTTTTCTCGCATAAACTCCAATATCACGGGTCGGGAGAAATAGTTGGACACATAGACAAACTCAAGATACTGCATGGACTCAAAGTCACTCATGACATTGGTCGTTGAGTTTTCGGCAAAAATGAGATTTAGGAAGTACTTAAGATTTTCGGCCGAATTCACACATCGAATGGAATAGATAATGTCATCATAGCGGTCTGAGCTAGGAGTAGAAGTAGACAGCGTTTCCACTAGCTTTTCGAACTCGGCGCGTGTGTAATATTTTATACCCTGACACAGTGTGATATCGCGCAAAGCATTGTCTATTTCGAAGTCGTTGAAAAAATACTCGTTGGCCATAGTCTTTGCGTAATTTAAACACTCATCAAGGTCCGCTTTGCACGCCACATCAATGAGCTTCGAACGCACGTATATATCAATTGCTCCTATTTCTGACTTGGGAAGGTTATGTACTTTGTGAAAAATTGGACCAACAATATCGCGAACAAATAGCTTGAACAAATCGGAAGTCTTGCTGCCATGCAAATAAGAACATAGGTTCAGGATCAAGTCAGCTGCCGCGTTCCATGGCATCATTTCCTCCTCTAATCTTAGATATTGAAGAATCTCAAATATGGGTTCCACTGCGGCGAGTTCCGTGTCAATAATTGCACCGATGTCCCGGAAAAGTAAGGCACGGTTGAGCATGTGAATTTTTTTGTGATCTCTTTTGAGGGTGCATCCAATTAACTTTAGGTTACGGTCATCATACACGATATGTTGTAGTCCGGTTTGTTGTTTATTAACAATCAGCCAGTCATCGTTGGACAGATTGACATTGATATCTGCCAGACTTATGTTTACTTCATGCTGTGGCGGCAAAATGTAGTCAGCGGTGGTTTTGTCAAAGTTCGGATTGGAGGCTGTGGCAAAATTTAATGGAATATGCCATGTTTCGTTTCGCTTCTTAGCGCTGGATCTCTGTCTAATAGTTATTGTTCCTTCGTCATAGTTTCTAATAACTGTGACAATGGGGATTCCTAAATTGTGAGTCCACGTTCGCATAACACCAGCTATTGCGTGGTCTCCTTGGAAGTGGTGCACTTCGTCCTCATCGATGGCCTCTTGAAGGACACTGAAGAGATCCTCCTCGTCGGCTACGGAATATTTACTTTGAGAAGTAAATCTCGCTTCAGTTTTATTTATTTGGTTAGTTGTACCGCCATGCTAGCTTGGATACTTACAATTTATTTAGGAACAGAACGACCCCCTTGATGAAGGTCTTATGACCGATGGCATGATGAAGCATCTTGACAAAGCAGGCAGCTGAAATTAGAAAACAATATGATCTTAGTTTTAACAATTCCTTAGGTAAAGACTACGAACTGGCAAGATATGAGGTTGTTTGAATCACAGGTGATATATGAACTAATTGGTAACTCATGCTCCGAGTGAATTGGCAAACTGAAGTCAGTTATCTTAACGCTCGCGAGAGGTGGCGCTGTGAAAAACTTTTACGTGTTTCGACTGGGATTTGAACATCGAACCCCTTGCTCCATAGTCCTACGCACTAACCACTGACCCACGGCGAGCACACAAAAAAGAGATATACGGTTTAAAACTGATGAAGGGATAGGAGAAGGGGTGGGAATAAAGGGTAATGAAATGATTGACTGCTTTATAGGTGCTGAACTATTCTGCGATATAGGGCATCACACCGTCGAAGAATAATAACAAACTAGAGAGAGAAAAGTGGGTAAGATCCTGAAATAGCGATCAAGGGGATGGAATAACCAAAACAATTTCTACGGCAACATAACCGAAAAAGTTTCGAAAGATGTATTAAAATGTACAAAGGATGGCATATCCCAACGGGTTATAGTAAACTCTGGAATCACCTTAGAAAACTAGGTCCATACATACATATGTACGAATAAAGTCTCTGCAGATTCAGCGCTGAGTCCAGTGATTTTGTGGAACATGTTCTGGCATCTTGTGGGGCAAGTACCGATTATTAGATGAGGAAATATAGTTAATACAGCCAACTCTCATTCTCAGATTCTTAAAGGAATATCACAATGAGTGTGGCGATGTGAAACATTTTTTTTTTGTTCTAGTCGTCTACCCACGTGCCTTCTTAAAGGAAACTGGATTAGAGAGACTGCTCTAGGACGGATTTCTTCGGCCAAGGCATACCTAGAGTACATAACCATAACATAATCAAAATGATAAAATGATTCCACAGGAAGAAGGTGGCCGTGTCCTTCCTTCAGCTATACCGTAAATTTCAACACTCTATGCTAAACGTGCGGTCTTGTGGTAGCTAAATGTCGAAGTAAAGATGTTCTTCGTTGTCCTAGGAGGGTATAGCAGGCTATACAAATAATAAGAAATGCTATATTCGAAGGATAATTTGTGATTTGAGAAGCTTTTTCATGACAGTTATACTCTCGAATGTTTGTCAAACGATCACGAGAGGTGAGCAGATCGTTATAAGGCGATCTTGTATAAAGCTCATGATTTCATATCTAAGTCTGATCTTATAACAAATTCCCACCCTAATAGAAGTGATTTTTGCTCTAGGTAGCAATCAATGCAGTGTGATTTAAGAGTCATTTTTATTTTCCTTTTACCCGACCCATCCCTTCGTTATTTCTGGATGAAGGTGATTTGTGAATTATAACAGTCTAAAGTTTCGGGTGGATGGGAGCAGTTAGATCAGATTCGAAAGTCATTACCCTTCTTTGTTTGCCGTTTCGTCAACTGAAACGAAGAAACCGAACGATAGTTGCATGATAGCTTTGGAAATTCTGTTTTAGAAGCACGTATATGGCCTCCTAGCCGGTCGCCTAGTGTTATACACCTTTTGATAACTGAGTCAACGTTTTTATACTAAAGATACTTTATACTCTTCCCTTGTGGTTCACGGAAATTTATTCCACATGGCGAAGAGTAAGGGTAAGTCCTGCATAGAAAATGGTGAAGTCTCACAAGGTAGTGAGACGTTCCCCACTCTCAATGAAAAATTACTTGACATACCAAAACTGGACTAATTGCACGTACTCGCGTTGCCCTTGTTTTGCATTGAACCAGCTTATGATGGTTTCAGTTACATCTTTCATGACGTTCCTCAGATTGTTGACATTTCCGGTCAATGCATCCACAATGGAGTCTTCGCCTAGGCGCTCTTGATGACAATGCGGAAATATCAGCATCAGCCTTTCTGTAGTTATCCCAAACGGAAATGGAACATACGTCAGAAATATTCGGTATTGTGCAGATACTTTGCACTCGACTATAAGTTTCCCATTAATTCGTGGTAGGTAGCTACTTTTCTGATCCGATTTTATTTGATTATCTCCTATTGTCTTACTTGTTATTCACAATTACGAGGAAATCTTTTATTGTTTTGTATTTCCCACTCATCAATACAAAAACCCCAAAGCAAACACAGATTGTTATTGAACTCGCGTTCAGACTTATTTACCAAGTTATTGTTTGCACGAAATCCGCACTTTATCTCGTCGAGTTGACGAAAACAAAGTCCGCAGACTAATCCGAATTCTACTAAAGAGAAAGAGAAAAACACCCATACGATTCTCTGAATCTGCGTTTGCTTGGGATTTTTCCCAGTTTGCACGCGAGAAGAAACAATTCATTAAGGTCACCTTTTCGGGTCATTACTCACCTTTCTGATAGATAACCACGTCGAACGCAGATTTGATATCAGCCTCCTTCTCGACATACTGCGTCATGGCATGATTTATTGGCCAGTTGTATATAATCTCAACTTCGTCGATGAAAAACTCCACAACTCTCCAATCGGGGTACACCTGAAAATCATAGATTCAAAACATTGAAAAAGTCCGCCAATGACAAGATACATGCATTGTATTCTAGATAGTTTTGTTACCAACTGGGTTGTAATGTAGCTAAAGTATGTTGCAAAGCCCTCGTTCAGCCACGCATACGTCCACCATTTGGGAGAGACCAGGTTGCCAAACCACTGATGTGCAATTTCGTGGTTCTGAACAATTGTCAGCTTAAGAGTTGAATGCCTGTCGCTTGCTTCCGGCGTGGGTAATAAGTTTTTCTTATTGTACGTGATGAGGCCCCAGTTTTCCATGGCCGAACCGTAGCTTTTTTCCACGGTTATGTGATCCAGCTTCGGCAGTGGGTATTTTATTCCGAGATAGTTCTCAAGAGCAGTCACAGACTTGATGGAGTTTTTAAGGGCTTTTAGACCGGTGTCTCTGGAGTGCGGCGGTAAGAAAACCCGGTGTTCTACATCATTTACAATCTCGCTAATATGTTTGTAGTTTGATACTACAAAGGCCACTAGATAGGTTGGCATCAAAGGTGTCTCTTGGAATGTGGTTGTTGTCATTTCTCCGTCGTAGCTATGGAAAGATGAAGCTGTTATTGTCATGCAAATGGGTAAGACAGACTCTAGTCACCTGGATACGGGTGTGCCATCTATTGGCATGTTCGACAGGGCTGAGTAATTGCTGCCATGTGTGATGCTGATTATGAAGAGTGACTTAAATGAGGGCTCATCGAAGCATGGGAAGGCTAAGCGTGCACTGGTTGGTTCAAACTGCGTTGTTGACATTGGACTGAGATAGGTGATAATGATAAAAATTTATTTATATATCTGAAAAAATTGTTTTCTTTTGTTCTTTTTTTCGAAGAATCGATTAATTTGTCTAAAGATTAAAGTTTGATTTCGTGCGTAATTTCCCGTATCAATTCGTCAGTACTTTCGACTTTAATACCAAGGTCTGAGATATTGGGAGTGTGCGAGATAATGTAATGCAGTCTGCAGAGTATGCAGAGACAACGTAGACATCAAATGCACGGTGCAGAAAACTGCAAAGATCTTACGATACACGAGCACAGAGGTTTAGTACCGAGCGACTTAATGATACCATAATGCGCCATCTCTCATAAATATCACCCACTTATTGAGTTCGTCTGGAAGACCAAGAGCTCTCGGGATGACTAAAAGCAGGAAATGATCGTCAAACTAAACTGTCGATAAACACCACAGCGATGTACTAACCACAGCGTTCATTACTGCTGTCATCTGTGCCATTGTGAAATTGTCACTGAAGAAACAGGGAATAACGTATACATATGTAGATATCTCATTTATTATTAAATTCTCATATCTTTCTATTTCCAGGACGTGCTTTATCAAATCTCTTTTCACCTATTGATCTAAATGCTAATTAAGGGAAAACCCAGGTAAAAAGGTATCACATTTATATAATTAAAATAGCTATGGGGGAATTAGATAGCAGTATTCTTGAAAAAACAATTATCAATAAATTGAATGCACACTTTTCGAATTCTACTGCTCATACTGTCTACCATATGGACTGAAGAAGTGGTGGCATTTCGTTTGGTTTATACATTTCGTAAACTAACTGACTGACAATTATTAATAAATTTAATAATTTCCTCCTTTCGCCTCTCAGATCACCTCCTGGGAGCATCTGACAAACATACGAGAGTACAACTGTCATGAAAAAGCTCCACAAATAACAAATTGCCTTTCGAATACCTATGTATGTATGTACATTATGTATAAAGAATGGTCCTACCTCCTCGCGTCAAATAATTGTTTTTTATTTTATATTTTTATTTATTAGAAAATTCCTTATACGTTACACACAGTCTAACCATGTATTAAAAACAATATTACGAGTTTGATATGTGGAGTAAACACGCTCCACGTCGCTAGAAAACGAACAAGTCTTAAAACAGCTGATAACTGTGGAACGCGCGTCAAAGCAGAAACTATGTCTGATACGGCATTGTATTTACGATAAAAGTCAGATCATAGATTTTAGATCACATTTCGGCACAGTGGTTTGAATATTACGCTCACAAAAGTTGTTTGTTGTCAAGAACAAAATTGTTTACAATAGATTGGTCAAGACCTCAGAGCAAACTTTTTAAAATATTTTAACGAAATATAAATAAATATTATAAAACATTCTCTTGAACTTATAAACTCACTGATAGCGATTTTCAATCTTATACAAACATTAAACTTGATTACGTATTCCAACTGATAAGGACTATATTTAGTTCGCAAGTGACACTTTTTCTGAATTGACATACAAATATACAAAGTGAAAATGTGTAGCTTGTATGCAAGTTCAGCAAGAGTGTCAGTTCAAAACTAATAGTTACACCTACATGGTCATGTTGTTCTCGTCCTTATATGAAGTTCTGTATAATCCAAAGTGTTGCTGTCGAATTTTTCCATTAAAATTAATTTCCAGACGATACGGTGCACCGACTTGTAGATTAAGCGTTTCTGTCGCAGAATATATCCGCAATAAATCTGTTTGATTTTCATGCGAATATTCTAAGTTGTCGTATTGATAGTCGTTGTTTATGTCTGTTAGGATGATGACAAAGTCTTGTAAGAGTTTTGCATGAAGGATGATTTCGTCGGTGGGTTCTTTTATGGATAGATCGATGGTAACATTTCCTCTGTAGTCGAGTTTATCCTGATGTATATAATTGAAGATGTGAAGATGGTATCTCACTGGTAGTATGGTGGTTGGCAAACGTAAAGAAGTTAAGGCTTTCGTGTTGTTGTTTGGATCCAATGTGGATCGACGAATGTGGAGAAACACAAGGAATAGGAAAATGTTATGTCGTCGCGGTAACATGTTCGCTAACGGCGGCAAACTTTGTACTAAAAGTTTGAATTTAGTGGAGCAATTTAATAAGTACGAGTAGCCGCTGCCAGCAAAAAAGTGCCTCTATCACTGATAACCTATTACATATATAGTCAGCTTCCCGATCCCCTGCCCGAAAACACCCTCAAATGGGCGGGGCCTAATCCTCTCTTTTGTTCCTATCGGTGAAAATTTTGGTAGTGGTTTATTGGACACAGCGTCCCCTTCACAATTCGTCGATTTTTGACACTATTTTCTGCAAAATGGCTGCGCCCATGTAACAGTTCTGTGGCCGTTGGTGAACAAAGATTCTTGCTCACCAACGGCCATAGCTTGTGGGTGCGATAGAGAGACCCCCTTGAAGTGGTCTGTCTGTATAGTCTGTGGCCTCTATGTGTATGCAGCGTTGCCAGTACAGGAATTTTTTTTTGAGATTACTTAGTTGAACTTGGCATTTCCTTTCTCAGTCCATCTGTCAAGCAGAGCCACAATTAAGGACTGTTGGAGAAAAAATTCGGAAAGCGAAACTATGTTTTATATTTTTTTATTTTTTTTTGTTTTTATATTTTAGTTTTTACAGAAAATTTTAATATCTTTTCTCTTTTCCAGTACTTTGTATATTTTTCCCTGAACTGAACTTAATTGGTTGAAGCAGTATTGTAAAATATTCCATTTAATGTAAATATAAGTAATTTTACCTAATGGTTGTCATGGTTTCAGGAATTTCAAAGGGATGAAAGAAGTATTCAACTATTTTATGCCTGGAGAGGACCATTCAGAAAAGATGAGAATTGAAAAGTAAGTCATAAATAGAATGGACATATTTTTATATTTCACCTTTATTCAATTGCAATTAGTTGTAAATGTAAAAGATTCGAACTAACCTGTGGTTTCTTTTGAATCATATGTATGTTATTTTCATACTGACAGCTCTTATGCGGTACAAAAATTGTTGAAAAATGTTAGACAGTGTTTTTTAATACTCTTTTCTTTAAAAAGAAATCAACAGATGGACGACTCACGTCAAAATTAATATGAATAAGTACCTTTAAATTTAGTATAGCGCTGTATATGCAGTTTTTCAGTAGTTACTGCATTCGACTACCGAGCAGGCATCCGCCGTGATTTTGTAGTAAGAAAGTGGTCCATTATTTCTAATGATAAGATACTAATTTTTCTTCAATTCCCAATGAATAACTTAAAATACTTGCGGTTAAAGTTAAATGTGACGCAAAAGCAGGAACGAAATAATTTATAGTCGGGAAACAAGGCGAGAGATGAACCCCGGCCTAGAACCGGAGCAGGTTACATTGACTATGTACTTGTGATTAGAAGCATGATAGTAGAGCAGATTATGGCAACCACGGCAAGGTTGTGTACGACTATATTATCTCGTAGTGATGTAAGCGAGTGACAAACAGGCCGGAACAAATAAAAGATCGCGGATAGTTTAATTGGGAGATTATTCAGTCTGATCTATTTTATTAGGTCGTATGGAAATTTGACAGTTTAGGAGTTTTCTAAAACGGATGGTTTTTATTTATAATCTTTGCCAACTATTATGTGTTGTCTAGGGATAGAGCTTCAAATTTGTTCGCTCCGTAGTTCACCGCACTAGCAACTTCAGTCACGCCGCTCATAGTAAAGCCAGGGCTATAGAAAATTTAAAGTACACTACAGACGGTCAACAATGCATACATACATAGGCTATCATGTGCAATAAGTGCAACCAACCCACGTGTATTGTCAATTTTTGATCTGACAATGTTGTAAGAAAAAAGAAAATTCGGGCAAAATCTAACAACAGTATGAACTCTCATTGTTATCTTATTGGCAGGAAATATCATCACATTTGTGGACTTGACAATCGCCTGAACAAAGGTGAACAGACGGTGGTTACTTCTCACTTACATATGTTTATCATCTACTTGGTTCATTGTGCTTACTCTAGGTGGAGTTGGTGCCATTTAATTTTCGAATCAGAAAAGTTGAATAGGTATCTTTAATATTGATACCTTAATAAATAAATTGTCCTCTTCTTGGTATGTCAAACTGTCAGTGACAATAAGTGATCGCGACGAAGACGTGACACCTGGACCAAATGAATTCCTGAGTTTTGCGGAATAATTCGTTAGTGATTTTGGTCAAACACTTGAGTTTAGCCGCTCCTCTCAAAGAGGCTGGAACAACCTGTGACATAATCGGATTTGTAATACTTGGTGCGATGTTCATATCGTCGCTGTAGGAGAAATTGTCGCGGGTGAACTGTCAACGATGACCAGACTACGTGGCCTGCAATTCAGATTTTGCGTCCGAATCTGTTGATCCCCAATCTCTTTAAAACTACGCTACGCTCAAATTCATTATAAGCTATGAGGTCGATTCCATCCGAGTACGCCATTTACCCCGGAGTTATGATTTGGCCTCATTTGTTTTTAAGGACGCCGTGAGTGAATAGAAGCGATACAGAACCATGATCTACGAGTTTTCTTTGGCCCAAACCGATGAATTTGTCATGAAGGAGATGTGTAAGATGTGCACGCACTTGAGCTTGAACGACAGTGGATATTTTGAAGGATGCGTTTCTGGGTCGCCTAATGTCTCAGTTTGGCCACCCTTTCTTTGGGGTTTTATGAGAACAAGTCACAGGCTCTGGAACCTAACGAAGAGATTATTCGAAAACTGTGCGGAAACTTTTAAAGATATACAAAAACAACAGCGGTTAAGTATTTTTGGACCACACTGTCCTAATGGGGTATTACAGTCAGTGGCAACACATGAGAACAACACATGAGAGAGATTTGAAATCAACGTTAACCTGAAAATTTATTGAGAATGCAACGGAACGGGGAAAATAATTAGAAATGCATCCCACGAGTATCTGAAGCTTGTATTCCCTATTGTACACATTGCAACATAGAACTCATTTAATAAAAACCACGCACTCAGTGGAACTTTTCATGGCTTCCTTTAGCGGGACACATTTTGACGGATCTATATAGTGGCTAATGTATACGTTTAACCAAAATTTTGCCAAAATTTGCGGAAAGAGATACCGACGAACGGATATGGTCCTTCCACATAGTGCGGTTGCGAGAATTTCGCTCTGAATACATTAACACTGGCAACCAGGGGCGCTGCAACGGATCATCGCAATTTTATCAAAAATTTATCAAAAGAGAGTACCATGTCGTACACTCATCATTGTACACTGGTGTCGCTGCCTTTGTCGACGACGTCCTTGTCACCTTTGTAGTACCCGTATCCACCTATGGCAGAGTAATGCTCCCGTTGTATGGATCCACCTTTGTCATGTTGCCATGATAAGAAAAAGGTATAACTATACGTATGGCATCAAAAAACTCGCTTGGGATAGGTGCACCTATGTGCAGCAATCATCTCTGCAAACAGGTTGCTTTCAAACTCACCTTTTGTTGACGTTAGAAGCTCATTAGGATCCGTGCTGTGTGCACAAAACAGCCCTCGAAAACGCATTTTTGGCCCGATGGTTGTTGTCCTTTGCGTAACATAGTTTAGTGTTTGAAATAAATTCAATTGATTCAGTGGTTCCTATGTAATAATCCAATTATTTTCGAGTTTGACAGTGGTAAACAGGTGAACTGTACTGAACGTGACTTTTAATGGAAAACAAAAGTTGATCAGCCTGGTAATAAATTTGCTCGTAAAGTTTATAACTTTAAATTACAATGGGTTCACTGGTCATGCCTAAGGGTGCAGCAAAAAAACACTTGTCAGAGAGCTCTTCTTGTCTTCTTCATTTGTAAGACACAGGACTTCAGGTTGGAAGATATTGCTGTGAAATTTCAGAGTAGACTTAAAATTTGTTGGTCTTTTCCAGGATTTGTGCTAAGTGCAGTACACACTTAGTCCATGCTAAAGTTCTGAGCTGAACTGGTCCTAAAAGACAAGAATCGTAACAAAACCATAACATTTTTCGTTAAATTGGGTTCGCAGCAGTGAATTTGGGTATCGAAACTGGGAATTCTACAAAAATTTTACGGTTTTATGATGGTTCATCACTTTTGGGATCGGTCCAGTTGATTGGCAGTCAGTTCAGAACGTGGGGATGTGGTCTCGATAATGATTCTGAAATATCATTCGAAAAATATTCGCCTTCGATAAGGGAACTAAATTCTTAGTCTTGCCATCTAGATTGCAGCCAATCTTTTACCCCGACTTATGAATTTTTATCAACACTGACTTGATGACGTATGATCTCTCTTCACTTCCTTGCTCAGGTGAACTTCTTGAAATGCCTCAAAGTACTCCATGGTTGGTTTCCAGAAATTTCGCCACACAACCGATTCGTATTCCTCATTATTGCTGCATCGATGCTTCGTAAGCTTGAATTTAAATATTTCTCCATCTGTGAATCTGATTTTCAAAACTGTTTGCAACCAGTGCAGAACACTTTAAAAAAACTAAACCGTATTCATAATATAGACGCCTGTACATTATCTCTTCGATGTGATGAAAATAAAATCCGCAGATTAACCCAAATTTCATTAGAAAAAAAGTAAGATTTCCTGAAATGTTTGTTTGGGTTCTTCTCCCAAACTGATACTCATATCAGTCAACGTCAACTTTTCTATAAAAACAATTGAGTGACCTTTCTCCTGTCAGAACTCACGTTTTTGATGGACAACCACATAGACCTCAGCTTTAATGTCAGCCCCTTTCTCGATGTGGAGTTCATGTCAGGATGAATTGCTCAGTTACGTGTTGGAAATGTAAGAACCAGCAATGAGTTTCGGCAGCTAGATGCTTTTTTGTCACTGTTTTTTGAAAGGTAATTTTAAATGGTTGTTCGAAGTTTGTATTTCGGAGTATGGAGCCTTAAATGCATCTGTGTGGTTAGTAAGGGATCCAGTTTTAGGAGTAGATACCTGAAAGTTTGCAGCTACCTCGTAGAATCTGACTGCAATCAAAGATTTTTATAAACTCAGAGGTAATGACAGAGGTCGATGGTGTTTTGGGACTAAGTGGTTCTTTTGGATAGCTGTGTACCGTCTGTTCCACTGTATTGTTCTATACGACTTGTTTGATATATCATTGAAAGATTCCCATTCTTTGGACAACGTTCCGAAGGTAGACGTCGCATTTCTAATTTGACTGGTTATGGCCAGTTCGAGACCTAGATCTTAGTGAAAACAAAAGTTAAATAAATCCCCAAAGTGCTGCAGACAGCGCCACACCACACCGGAAATACAACGTATCTCAACTTCTTATTTAAATTATTTTAAACAATCCAACCGGTCCCTTTGGTTCAAGCATCAAAGTTATTTAATAATAACTATGCACCCTGTGCGAACTTTTCATGGTTTCCTTTCTGGAGGAAGAACGTTGGAGGGAACTATTTAATAGCTAATTTGTTTGTTTTTGCCAAAATTTGAGGGAAAGGACACCAACAAACGCATGTGGTGATAGTGGTCGCTCTGAATTTATTAGCACTGGGAACAAGGGGCGCTGCAACGCATCATCGCAATTTTATCAAAAATTTATCAAAAAGGAATTTCCCTCATCGCAATACTATCGTCGCACAATCATCGTTGTGTTCTGCTGTCGTTGCCTTTTGTCGACGATGACGATGTCCTTGTCACCGTTGAAGTACCCGCACACGGCTGTAGCATTGTGATGCTCCTGTCATAGTGATCCACCTTTGTCGTGTAACCTTGATTAGAAAATGTATAAATAAATGTATAGTATGTATGTATGTCCTTAGATACCAGGAAAACTTGGATGAGTTATATGTATCTACATATGTGCAGCAGGCGTCTCTGTACACAGGTTGCTTTTAAACTCGTCCTTTGTTTATGTTGGGTGCTTATTAGGGCCCACACTGTGTGCACATAGCAAACGTTTGGAAAACACATCTTTGGCTGGATGGTTGTTTTCCTTTGTGTAACATGATTTAAGTGTATGGAATAAATTTAATTGATTTCGTAGTACTAAACCAATTATTTTGGCAAAGTTTTGCGTTTGCTCAATGGTGGATAGGTGCGCTTGGGGCTGAGTGGATGGAGTCATTTCTCAAAGGGTAAATTAAAATTGTTGTTCCCCTTTGGATATACTTTTATAATTCACTTGCAATAACATCTAGTTCAGGCTTTGCAAATAGGTGGAAAGTAACATGTCATACTGTAATTATGACATTGAAATTGTTAAGGAGTTCGGTAGTTCGTGTTAAGTATTAAAAGGACAGATCGGGCCCGTATTTTTTTTTTATAATTGAAGACAGACTACACACACTGGTTAAGTCATCAGCACATTGCTTGAGATGATTTTAGGCCTTCACTATCAATAATCACTAATTAGTGTTCAACTGTACACTGTTTTTATTCAATGCTCTGCTATTATACAATCCTGAGATCAGTATTAGAAATTCACATAGCACTACTCCCTCCAAATATACGCTTCGTAAGGACATTAGAAAAGAATTCTCATTTGGTCTATCTCACTACATATTACTTACTTACTTACTTAGATGGCGTCACAGTACGGGGTGAACCGGGAACTCAATCGACAAGCTTCTCGAGTTAGCCTGGTCCTTAGCTATATGCCTCCAGTTGCACTCTACAAATCGGTTGAGCTCCCCTTCTACTCTGCGAACCGGAGCATTGGTGTCTATTCGCTCTACATGTGCCAGCCATCTCATACGACTGATATCCGTGAACAGCTCGTATAGCTCGTTGTTGAATCTCCTCATCCAATGCCCATCAACGCAAATGAGACTGATAATTTTCTTTCTCTCGAAGCAAGACAGAGTGCAAACATCAGCGCCTCTTCGGGATAGTTCTCCTGCTCAATTGCCTTCTCAGCCCAAAGAAACAGCGATTCGCAAAAGTTGTTTTTTGCTGAGATGTTGTTTTCAGAATTTATAGCAGAGCCGACGTAGATAAAGTCTCTCACTACCTCAAAGTTTTGGTTTTGATTGTGAGGTTCTGCCCAATTCGTCGATGTTGCATATACTCTTGATTTATTCAAAATTTGACGAAAAGTTCGAAAAATAAAAAAAATTAATTTTTCCTTAAAAATGCCCTCAAAATATGGGCGTAGTCGTACATAATGTTTGAATGAATTATCGAAAATTCAACTGCCTATCTATTTTGTCCTAATAATTGTTCTTAATTTCTAGTCAAAAAATTAAAATACTTAAAAGTTTCAAAAAGTGGGCATGGCTGTTTCAAAACTTTTTACCAATCTAGCCTAAATACTAAGTTTTATCAAAATCGTTAGAGTCCTTTCCGAGCAAAATCCACTTTAACATATTGATTTCGAGGTGTGAACCCACAGACCACAGATACGAAGGTACAAATCCTTCCAGCCGTTCAACCAGACGGAATTGGCGGAGGCACTTTTTTGAAAATTTTTCACAAAATCAATGGCATATACGTGCAAATAAAAATTATGACAACTCAGGCTCTGCAGTCTGCAGCACCTATTTCCTGCCAATAATACGTCAACTAATTTGTCAAAAATAACCCGGGGATTAACCGATTTCTCAAAAATGGTTTCTAGTTAAAAAATACAACTAATTCGTTAAAATTCGTTTTAGCGATTAAAATTTTTTCGATACAATTTTATATTAATAGGAATTCGATTTGCGTCGTATCGCAAGTATTGTTGTTGCATTTTCTTCACTGCTTAATGCCGTGACAGAAGAGCACTTTTTTATATGAGCAGCTTTCTCACGACAGTTGTACTATCGGATGAACCGAAAAATAACTTTTTGGTGGTGAATCTCGGACCCCTTTCCGTAATCCAACGCCATAACCACTTGAGCCACGAGGCCCACTTAACAAAGCTATATATGCACATATGTAGGTCAGAGTCCGGTATCAGATATTGTAATAATGTGGTAATGGATCTCGGATCTTGAAGAATCCATCGTATTCCCGGTCTGAAAATAGAGAATAAGAATTACTTCAACAGATGCATAAGTCCATGACAGGACCAGTCCTTCTTAAGCAGCCCGTTTTCGTGAGAAGTTTTAATTGGCTTGGCTGCTAGTTCGTTACAGTACCAAACAATCAAAAGGTGAAGTGAGCAATACGCGATGATATTTAACCATATAATTAGAAGACAACGAAATGAGCGAATAATTCTGAATAGGATCAAAGCACATTTAGAATCAACTGTCGATATAGCGGATCATTGCTCCGATCAAGTTTGTATGACCCAGTCGTGCTTTTTATATTTTTTTTAAGTATCTGCCACCTGGTTCGACAGATACAGTCGAGTTCGACTCGGCGACAAAACAAACGGTCAAACGTGACACTTCGAAATGAACAGATTCGATTCAATGGCCTATTACGCCGCGAATATGTATATCAGTCGACTTCGAAACACGATTCGGCACGAGCCACCACGATTATGTTGTGTGAGCGGGGAATTTAAATTACTACGCAGTTGTACAGGCTTTTACGGGAATTGAAGATTAGGGCGAAACGCGTTAGCCTTGAAGCAAATAGGACAAAACCAAGTACCTGTTGTCAACAAGAAAATAAGCATCGATCTACCGTCTACGAAAAAACATCACTTTTAGCAACAGCAACTTGGTGCCAGTTAGGGTGTTTACCAACCTCGGAGTAAACATTTATCTACTCCACGAATGACACTCTAGTGGGTATTTGGCGAAGACCTACCCTAGGAAACCGCTGCTACTTCGGTTTGGCGAATAGACGAGACGATATAACCCCAAACTCTTCGAAACACATCCCCCAGGTTCGAGACGACAAGGAAGACCGAACCTCCGTTTTAAGAAAAACTGGAAACGGCGTCCCGGGATCAAAGCCAGTCTCAGGGAGAGATTCTTCACGCGTCGGAAACCCGTTAAGTAAGTAAGTAAGTTAGTGTTGCAGGAAAGCTGGTAATAAATAAATAAAAGTTGTATCCATTAGCAATAAAATATTGACTGCGCATCTTATTTCACACACATTTTAAACGTCGTAGTCTATTATTCTTTTGAAATATCTTTGCTCGTAAGCAGTGCTTGAACGTGTCTTTTGTGATAAGAAAAAACTTACCGGGTGTTCATTTCGCTTAAAAAAAAAAACTTTTTAAATCAACTTCAAGTGTTTCCTGTGCGCCCGTTTCATGTCTTAGAATGAATAGGGTGAATCAGCAAAAATTAATATCTTACCACCCTCGTAAGCATCCAATCAAACAAATTCGAAAACTTTAATCAGTTTCACTTGGACGGGTATTTCTATACACCTAATCCACTTAGCAGTTTGAAAGACGAACAAATTTGAATGCTAATCCTTCCACAGGAGACCCTTGAGGTGAGAATTAGAGGAATTACGTGATTGGTTGTATTAATACTCTAGGAATCTTGATTCGTCTGCCTCAGGGCACTTTCAGCAGCGGATGTCACAATGTCACTTGCAATCTTAACAGAGAAAACAAAAACAGATTGCACTATCTGAAATGAAACTCTTAGGGGAAGCAGATAATGTCAAAGTACATAAGTTTGAATAAATCATTGAATTATTACAAGAAAACGATAATTATACAGCACAACATGTCATTCCTTGCGATGGTTAATTATTATGCAAAGTGATTCACCAGAAAGTCCACTGTCGCATCAACGAGTCGGTACAAGAGTACTGGCGACTAACATCAAAAAAAAAAAAATAAAAAAACAAAAGCTATAGATACACTCAGAAGAGAAAGTCGAGATTTTAATAAATAAGAGTCAGACCTAGCCGCTCACATCACATTCACATTTTATTCAAATATTTGTTTTTTTTTTTTCCAAATTCTGCGAAGCTCTACGTTACACACTGGTGCAGGAATCCATGGCACCGCTGAGTACAGCACTCATCGTTTCTATAGCACTGCAATAAACACTTCCATTAAGATACACCAAAATGCGGAACACCTTTGCTTAACTCACCTTTGATCCAATCTCCAGGCACTGTGGCCCATCCGTAGACGGAATATTGGTAGGGTTGACGGTGGTGGGATTTATGGTGGTGGTATCGTATTCCTGGAGTTCATCTATCCCAAGGCGGGCTTCAATTGCGTTAATGTCCCTTCCATTCTTTGGCACCAGTATCAAAGGACGAAACACTATCTCGATCAAGGCATCCAATGACATGGGACCGGTTTCCGTGGTGGGTGGGGGGCCAGGAGGACCAGGTATGCCAGGTAAGCCAGGTGCAGCGGGTGCAGAGGCTGGAGGGAGGGCGGCAGGAGCACTCAGCATAAAACCATCAGAAGGCGTTTGCTTTGGAATTTTCGAGCACTTGTACAAGTACGATAGGCAAGTATTCGAGCAACAATCCCAATGATTAAGGCACTGCAAGGAAATTAAATTTATTTACCGAAACCTCCTGTGGTCGACCGAAGCCTTACGTATTCTCCACCCTTTTTGCAATTATCTATAGCGGCTGCGGCACAGCACAGCAGAGCCAAAAATAGTATCACCTTTCGTATCATCGTCTTGAACTTGAGTGGCAAACTTGTATCTTTTGGGAAAGCAGTTGTATCGGGTATGTATCTCCTCGCACGATTGCTGCTGACTGGTGAATGAATCGAAACAGCACTGCAATTCTTGTTTATGAATCAGAGATTTGTTTTGGCCAGAAACACGCTGACAAGGCAACCTCAGTCGTAAATTGAGCTATGCGATGTGCTCGTTACAGAGGTTTCACTGGTAGATATGTATTTTCTCCTCTGTCCCACTATCGCTTCTCTGTGGATGTGGAATCGAATCTCTTTGTCTATACGCCCCAACTGGTTTTGTTTGTTTTGATTAATCTCACAGTCGTACTTGTTTGGATTTTTGTTTTCTCTCGCGTTTTCGGTTGATTATTCGCGGTCCATTTGGCTGATCCGCATTTAATCAGAACTTTATCGGCCAGAGTGCAAAGTTTTTCCGCTCCGCACTCGTCGCTAGTCCCTGTCCGCACCACAAGGGGGATGATTACTATTCGTAGATACCGCGGGGCTTGTACTGTTCTTGGGGGAACTTTTGCTTCTCTGGGGAAATTACAGCACATCACCGTTGCACTTTTCGGTATTGTACACATAATTAAAATAATTGGGATGTTTTTTGGAAAAATATATGGCTCACGTTGTTTTCAGACTTTGGTTAATTAAAAACCCAACCAAGGTTGAAACGAAAGAGTGTCAGGGTGTCATACGTAGTATGTGCTGTATGTGTTGTAATCTTAGTTTATTTTTGTAATTATGCTTTGTCTAGTGAAAGTGTTACGAAAGACCGGGCTTAATTGTTCATTTCAATGAAAAACACGATTTTTGTGGCATGACCTTAATCTTTGAGTAAATAGATTTACGATAAGAAAATTTGGGGTAGACCTACCAGATCTCGGAACATTGATGAGATTTTGGACGGGAATAGGGACGGCAGTGTATCTGTTAAGATATGCATAGGCGCACGGACATACATATGTATAATAATGTATAATAACTTAAGTAGCCAATAAGCCAATAAGACCCAAAGTGAATTAAGGACTTAAATTCCACCCCATCGGCACATTTTTTTTTTGCCGATAATGGGACATACATAAGTCCCAAATCTACGTAGAGCTAACATCTACTTAAAAAAAAAAATTATTTCAATACTCGCTAGAAGTATTTCACCCTTTCTCTGCAGGGTTCAGCAGCTAACGCGACTTCGTTGCTCCGCTAAGGGTATGTCAATAACTTACGAACAAAAGTAACGTATTTCAAGTTTGGTGTAAGTCAAATCTCCTCAAAGGACATGCTTTGCTTTGGAGATAAAAGATTTATATGTATCCTGCCCATCACCACCAATGGTAATACTCCCACTAGTCACAAACGTCAGTTAGACATATGGGTGCAGATACTCACCAGTTAACCCAAATGATGTTACTAAGCGTTTTCTATAAATATTTCCATCATCTGTAGACAAGGCATACCATCAGAGGCTAGTGGGATCTCAAGTTTCTGAAGCAAAAATTCCCAGGTAAATACATAGTATGCACGTCAGTGTATTAAAGACCCTTTTTAATGCACTGAAGGGCTGAAAACCTACAGCTACGATACCGTTGGTAAAGGGACACCTTCGTAGGAACAGATTTTGACGTCATATCTTACTGCAGTTCTTGCATGATTTTGTTGTCGATGTCCCATGCTTCCCTTCTTGATAGCATAAACAATATCAACCTCCTTGGGGTTATTTTACTGTCTACCTCTTGTTCTGAGGTATTTCTGGCTGCTTCATGCACTCCAGTAGTAAGCGTTCAGCATTTTAGACTTTCCCTTCATAGTGACGACAGAATGCGTCATCTGCTGTGTGGTACTTGTAAATGGTGCTTTCACCTTGTTTAAGTTCGTTCTAAGTTTGTATAAGGATTGACTTTTGTGACATGTCACAAGCCAACCGGTCTTAAAATCCTCATCACGTGTGGCGATTATGGCAAAGCTATCAGCCAAATTAAGCCAAAAACTATCATCTAATAATGATTTCTTTGCTGGTTCTCTACTGATAACCAGAAATATGAATAGATCGTAACTACTGCCGAGACCGCGATTTAGTAAACATCGTCTGTATCTGTATATAATTCAATGTAAAGTATTATATTCTGTACTATCGTGAATAGATTATAAATGGCAGTTGAAGCTGTTGCCTTATCATCCCATCTACTCTCAGTATCTAGCAGTCTAAATACGTGACAAATTGATTGAAGGATGCCTTCTGGTCACGTTACACATTGGTTGATTCTTTTGAGTTGATTCCAACTAATTTTCATACAGAACGAGAGCATATAGTGAGGACTAAAGTATTAAGATTTACTACTCTGAAAGGTCTTCGGATGTCTTCTTAAATCTATCTACTGATCTCATGCTCATCGTGGGCTCATGAGTTGCAAGCAGATATACGAACTGACGAGGCTAAAACTTTGTACATACATATGTCTATTCTTCCATAAGCTCACAATCAAAAAAGGGGTATTTTCATAAAAGAAATTAAAATTTCAAACCACAATCTTCACCCAAGGGGGATTACTGTGTGTCATAAGCCACTTGGTGAGTTTCAATAAGATAGTTTTTGGCAAGTTCGTCAACAGCCTCATTGTGTATGCATGTCCCAGAACCCAACTTAACATCATTTAATTGCATACAGCAGATGACATGGGAGTACAGTGTTCCATTTATTATCCCAAAAATTCCGGATTCGGAATGACGACTTTAAAGGGGCAATCGAATTTGATTCCTTTGGACATGAAGCCCGCGATTCGTACTGTTGTTAAGAATAGAAGCGGGCTTCACTCCATACGTCCAATTTTGTTGGTGGTTTTGATGTTGCATACACAATGAAGCTTATAACGCTTATATGAAGAGGTAGGACTCCTGGGTGAACTTTCAGCGCAACAGTCGGATAGGTACGAATAGCATCCGTAATGCCTACAGGCCAATCCTTGCCCCTTTGTTCGCCGAACCGGGAGAAGACTTTATTACCCTTTTCCCACACCACTGACAATGTGTAGGTTATTATTGCAGTGATAATGGTGAGGTAAGTCCAGTGAATCATCTTTGGCTTTAATCTCTATTTTATCCCGAAAACTCTAGAACAGGATCAAAAGTATTTAATCGTTGTTCCTTACTATTATGACAAAGCCATCTGTTTAGTGTTGGGCTAGATATCTGAAATTATTTTGGTCGTTAAGAAGGATATCTAACATGGGAACAGAAGTCCTTGAACGCAATCTTTAGTACTTCTAAGGGAAACCGAGAATCGTCCAAGATTAGCAGACATGATTCTGCTGCCATTTAGTTATCTATGAGTGAACACCTTTGGCATCAGCAGCAGTTTTAATGGATTGCAAATTTTTATTATTATCAAAGCCCCCGGAGACAACTTGTAATATACTTTGTGGCCATGAAAATCACGATATCTATTCAGTGGAACCGGCTTTAGTTTTATTTACAACTGGAAAGGTTTTCTTATTAAAGATAAATATAGAGTCAGTTACAACCTAGACTCTTCTTTATGTTGTCTCTACTTGACGAATCTTAAAAGTGACATACCTACATAGCTACATGTGCATGCTTAATGTGTGTAGTTGTTGAAAGTTGAAACCACAGACATGCTATGTTTCATCTAGCATGTCTGTGCATGTTAATGCTTTGAAAGTGCATTAACAAAACAATAGAAGTGTATTATTTATAGCCGTAGTTACAGACTGTTTTTATTAATTTTATGCACGTATTCCAATAATGAATTTAGTCGATGTCTGTGAAAATAGGCCATTACTGCTTACAAAAAACGAGACTAAGACTATTTAAGGCACAATGGAAAAACTAGCAGTACAATTTAACCATTGAAGCTGGTGATTTGGTCTAACCCATGACACATACATCGTATATACATACACTGTTTGAAAAACCAAAAGATGTAGATTGTTTTACTACAACTGAACAGAAATAGATACATCTACTATCAAGTCATTCATATAGAATTTCTAATCATCTCCGTAGAGTTTCAAATCATCCCCGGAGAAAATTCGGCTCACCATACATTTCCTTAAACAGTGGATACATAAAGCTTTGACACAAACAAAAATGACATTCATCTAATCTTATACCCCATGTGGTATCCGTTCTACATCTAGTGAGCAATCAGCTGCTGCTCCTTTCATTCATTAAAGTAAAAAGTGGAGTAATTCTTCAAAAGGATCCACTTTTAGTGAAAAATTACTTCCGTTTCGAAAGAGGGATTGATTGTTCACTAGAGGTAGCGTGAATTCACACGTGGAATAAATTCCTGTGAAATAATTTCCCTGCACCGTACAACAAGAGTGTGGTGTATATATGTATGTAGATTATGCATCATTTTATTCATTATCTTCGATGCATATGTGAGACAACATCAAAAGCAAAATATAATAGATAACATGTCTGTGGATGACCAACAAGGCATGTTGGCAATAGAAGTTGTACAGGATCTTGATCGTTTGAAGGCAGCTTAAAGCCCTTTGCGGTGACATAAGGCCAAGTAACATATGGTCAAGTGACATATGGCCAAATATAGAATATTTTCGAGTTCATGTCACGGATCCATAAACGATCCATATTGGCTGTCAAGTCCAATGCGGAATTTTGTGGACAACTTATCAACTTAAATTCTAAATTAATCGAATTGTTGGAACAAGATCTTTGATTGACAAATGCGTTGATAGTTTGTAGGACACTTTATAACTAATAAGACCGGACCCACCCTTGTGAATAATCTATTTGAGACATATAGAGATCATGGTTAGATGATGAAGTGATGATCAATGTATGTATGTAATTTTTCCGATCCGCATGTTTGTTAATTCATCAACACAGGAGGATTTATAGTGGGGAATTGATCAATATTAAATCTAGTTTTCCAAAAATGTCTTTGTTAAGAAGGTTGGTGATCATTGCCAGTTTCTATAAGTAACTTCGTGATGCAAAAACATTTGTTGATCAATCATGGTTAAATGTCAATTATTTAAATGTTGTGCCTTCTATTAAGAGAGATAAATTGTTTTAACAACAAGATAAAAATATCTTCTATAATCATATCGCATGCAAAAGTTTGTTGTCAGTCCTTCGGGGGATTTTAACACTTTACTTACACCTCAACTCTATACAAGACATACAAGTATATTACGGATTATGAAATGAACTCGGGATCAAAAGGAATATACAACAACACTAGTCGAATAGATTTAAGACAAACGTATTTTAAACAGGTTTCAAAACTACTTATGTGTCTGATATGCAATTTAAATTGCACAAGCAACAATTAATCAACAGATGTCATCTCACCCATTTTTTACCTCCAATTAAAACTATAAGGCAACTATTGGTTTTATCAAAACTTTTCGAGACTTTGATCAAATTGGCATTGCTGTGATTGAGAGAGAAGTTTAAAAAACTGCGTCCACCAATCTGTTTGTCTGTTAACCATTTCAAAACCAGCCAAAAGGTTTAACGAGGAACTCAAATTCCCCAGCTCTGCTGAATTTCGAGACACATGAGGTTTCAAGGGAATGAAATGACAGATCATTCAGTCTTAAAGCTTATCAGTCTGCTTTTCCATAACATGGGCAACGTAAGGTGGAGTACACTTTCCTCGTGCTTGGTACTTCGAAATTACTTTGGGCCCAATACAACTAAAAAATGACCAGAAAACACTTTTTTGTTCGCATTGTTCGCTTTGTTCGCTTTGTTTAATAATAAATTCTAGTCTAATCGCTTTGAGATTTTTGTTTACGTATTTCTACCAAATACGTAAAACACGCCATTTATTATTTTGGCCATATCTGCAGCTAATCATATCATAATAATAATGTAATAAATTGATGATGAAATTAAAAATTATTTTCAGACAACATTATTTTGAAAATTGACAGGAATAATTTTATAGAATTAATAATTTTTATGATGAATCAATGTAATAAATGTGAAATTTTAAGATTCTGTCAATTAACTTTACGTCAGATTGTATGTCAGTCAATGAATGTGACGTCAGTAAAATGAACAGCGACTAAATCAAATCAAAAACAAGAGGCACTTAGAGGCAAGCAGTGATGATGAATCATTTCATTAAGTACGCTGTGATCTCTGGAATTTGGCTGATACGAGTGTGCAGATCGATTTAGGCAATCCAACGAGTCCTGCGTAGATGACACACTGGTTTTTCTCCATTATAAATTGTCTCGTATCTAATACCAGTTTGTATAGGTACAAGGACATGAAAAGTCAAGCCAAGCTAAATGGTGAAAAGCGTTTGGTTCAAGATTATAAATGCATTGACTTCTTAATTGCCTTTTAACGATTTTGCTTGAATTTCAATTCTGAATAATTTGTAGTAGATATGCAGTATGTACATATGTATGTACACAGTCGAGTAATTTACTTCAAAAGACATACATAGATACTCGTGCATGTAAGATGATAATAAACTGTCATTCTTCGTTATGGATGTCAGTTTGTGTAGATTAAATTTTGAAGTATTAAATGCAAAAAAGTCTAATTCGTTGACCTTTGTTTATCCGCTTTTGTAATTGTGGTATACAATGCGTACAATACTTGGTGTAGGAAAAAAAGTATCGGGTGACCAGATAAAAAAAAAGTATTATTAACCGTTAGAATTTCATTTGTTTGCTAGAGCAGACGTGACGATAATTGTCAGGTCGTGTTCGGACCCCTATCTTACTGGTGCGTCTTGATACTCAAAGGATAGTGATGGATGGAGGCTATGAAAATTCGAAAATTCTCTGAACAAAGGATTTTCAACACATAAAGGAGAGTATACAGTACATACATAGGTGTATACAGGGTGATTATTATGAAAATTTTTAATTGTAATTTAGAAATTCATAATTTTACAACGAACTAATATTTTTCAACATTTTTTTCCCTCTTTGTCTTAGACTAATGTGGATGATCTTACAGGGAGCAGGAACAGTCCTTTCGGTTATAATAATGTTAATAGTGTCTTGTCGAGGATTGCCGTCGTGCGTTTTATTGCGATAACAAGGAACTGTATCTTTATTGTCGAGTAACCTTTTAACATCGGACAGGCGGGACCCATCCCATTTTCGACGACTATACAGAGAATTCAAATATATTTATTCAAATATCAACTGACTTTCATCTTGTTTTACAGTTGGATGTAGCATCGCTGATAAAAACGTCATAAGGCCCTATTGCTTTAAAGAACAAATGATGATCCAGTATCGAAAATGGAGCAACATGATCACCAATACCTTGTCTATGAAGCCAGAGATACAATCAAGGGACATACCTAAAAGGGTTCGTGAGATCAGTGAATCTAAAGACAAATCGATATTGTCACTCTGATAATGTTAATCAACTTCAAATGAAAACAATTTAAATATTAGAAAGAAATACATTCGGTCAAAGTATGAACGAGAAAGAGTAAGAATTTCCCAAAAAATATGTTTTTCCTATTTTGACGTATAGTTTGAGCCCATCTGTCGACTAGTTTGTTGACAGCAACCAAAACAAAATATTTTTTGTTTGAAATTTTTCTGTCCGACCGGAATTTCTTTTTTGAATTCATTAGCATTGTTGGAGAAAGCCTACAAGAACTTTGTAATATCGAGAACAAGAACATTTGAGTGGTATAAAGCGTTCAAAACATGCCGTGAAATAGTAGACTTTGTAAAGAAAATGGTCCTCAAAAACCATCACAATGATTTGAGAAATCTTCACAAGAACTATTCATCAGTTCGTCACATTTTAAATGATATTTTGTGCATGAAAAGCCTCACAGCATGGGTTATGAATTTTCTTCACATGGAGCTTCGCAAAAGAATGGTTCAAACGTCGAAAAAGGCCGGAATTGTGACAGAACAACCATCTCTCTCGAATTCATTGCTCTGAGCGATTTTTTAACCAAAAACGGTATTAACATGTTCGAGGAAGCACCGTATTGCCAGATATGGCACCCAGTGATTTTTCCTGTTTCCGAAACTTAAATCACCATTTTATTTTGAGTCGATTGAAGAAATATAAAAAATTCACTGAAATAACTGCAGGCGATCTCGAAATATGCCTGCATACCTGGAGAATTTTGTGAAGAAGACAAAACAAATGTTGATGCAGGCGCAGTAACTAAGTGGTTAGTGCCTTGGACAATGGAATAAGGGGTTCGAGGTTCAAATCCAAGCCAAAGCACGTCTTTTACGGTCCTTCCTCTCGTGAGTGTCTGACAAACATCCTAGAGTATAACTGTCCTAAAAAAGCTTCTTAAATAACAAATTGCTTGATCTTAACGATTCTTAGCATTCCATTTTAATACATATAATCGCATTCAATAAATAAAAAAAAAAAATTAAATGAAATCGATTTAATGAATTCGATTTTTGAAAAATATTCGATTATCCACAACAGTCGTTTTTGAGGTTTGTTCGAGTGGATTTTCAGCTTGTCTCAGACATGTAAGGTAGCTTTACAAAAGTAAATACATGAATCTGCTATCGTTAACAAAAATAAAATAGTTTGAATAATACGAGAATCGAATGATAACATCTTGTTTTGTATTGAGACGCCAACAGTCTTAGGTTTTTTAAATTATTTTTTATTCCACTTAAACAACCAGTCAAAGATGACGTAATGACTGGTTCTTATGATTAACGAGTTTTGAAGATGGTTACTGCGGTTAAGTACAAACAGATATGTATAATGTAAACCTATGGCCACTTTGCGTAATGGTCCTTTTGTTACTACTCGGACAAACAGGTATTTATTTAAATAATGGAAAGAAGAAAAAAATATAGGAAATATTTGCATGACTTTAATCGGTCTTTACTAAAACAAAACAATTTGGGAATCAAGTTTATTCTAATGAATTTATAGTGAGTTCTTACCGAAACAAACTGGCTTTGATATATTATTATATACTCGTACATTTGTTCTTTCCTCCTTTTAGGTATCTGGTTGTTGACATACTAAAGTATTTATAAACTAACTTTGAACTTGAAACAATGTGAATTTAAAAATAAACATTCGATCAGTTTATTATGATGCCATTAAACACACGTTTAAAAAATTCCGTATTTATGGCAGTGATTTGCTTCTCATCGTTTCGAAAATGTACATATGTACGTACACAGTAAACGCTCGATATAGTGAACATCGGTAAAGGAAACAATTGGATATAGTGTACACACCAATATTTTGAACAGGCTATTCTGAAAAATGAATTCCATATATTATAAGTATTTTCGAAACATTCAAATTTTCTTCAAAGAGACCACGTAAATCTGTTATCATTAGTTCACTATATCGAGGACCTACTATACCTACATAGGTATATACTATAACCTGTAGATTTAAGAAAACGTCAATGCGTCTTACTAATTGGTTTAAGGGAATGAACTGGAGGGCGAATTAGCAAGAAAGGGGTCCGAACAGGACTTGACACTGGTCTACGCCTGTTTTCTACAGCCCCTAGCTCTTGGTAAAGCTGTGGAGACTGGCTAACGAGAGGTGAAACGCACTTCCGTCTTAAAGTGTCTCCTCCACTCTAATAAAAATAAAAAAATAAAAAAAGTGTACTTTTCACGGTACATGTTTTTTGCGGTATCCCTCACTATTGTAGATCCCTTTTTAAGAAGATTCTTAGTTAACAAGTGACATATTTCATTAAACCATGAAACAGTATTCGTCATACTTGGTTTTACCATTTACTCGAAACACAGCATTGCTTTCCTGATTTTGAAACTTTACTCTCTGAATGAAGAAAGTTGACAACTCTAAGGCGTAGTCTCCAAAGAGTTTAGAGTTAGAATTTGAAGGGTTTAGATATTTTTTGGTACACAATTGTGTGTACTAGCAAAAGGATATCATTAATGTAGCTCAGTGTGGTACTGCCTATTGTATGTTAAGCTTTTACTCAAAAATTAGATTCACTCTGTGAAAAGCCTTGATAAATACAGGTATATCAGCGGTTTCAGCAGTCTCACACTAAGCCGTACTTTAATGTTAATTAGCTTGAGTTCGTTGTCAGAAGCAGTACTGTGTAAACTTTGTCCAACAACTGTCCTACCAAAGTTAGACATTTCCCTTTTATAGTGTTGTATTCGCGAACAACGTACAATGGACTTTGCCTTGTCGAGAAGGTAAAGATTCCTATATTTGAAGTGATGTCTCTGGTGATACTAAGTGTTAATGATCCAACAGATTCCTACATCTAGCTTTAATGGAAACTTCAAAATGTTACTAAAACAGACAAATGCTGATTACACTTTCGGCAGTGGTGATGTACCTATGGCTAAACTTCTGCAGATGAGTTTATTACAAAATATGCACCAGGAATGCTTGTGCCTTTCACCACTCAAAAACAATTCGCAACCCCCTTGACAAAGTTACAAGCAAAGCTCGAGGCACGCACAGGAAGAAATACCAAAAAATGTTTAAGGATTCCTTCGTTGGGTAAGAAGTTAAGTTTTTCAAAAGTATATGTACATGTACATATGTACGTACATCATATTTTCATATATGTATGTGAGTATAGCTACGTTATTACTACTTTGAGGAAGGATGATATACACTCGGTTTAATGACCTAGAAATGCAAAA
Source organism: Xylota segnis (assembly GCA_963583995.1). Taxonomy (NCBI): domain Eukaryota; kingdom Metazoa; phylum Arthropoda; class Insecta; order Diptera; family Syrphidae; genus Xylota; species Xylota segnis. Next base: position 2,730,619 of record OY757236.1, on the reverse strand, counting down.
GTATGCTTTCGCTCCATATAACACGTTCCAGAATGTATTTGATTTCACTCTCAGGGAATATGAATACCTTAAAATGCATTTGCATTCGTATGTCAGAAATAAGGATACGGAGCAGGATATTGGTTTGCCTACACGAAATTGAAACCAACTTAATACCTTGGATGCACGCTTAATAATTTAATGGTTTCACTATAACTTGTAAGAGTCTTGGAATTTATATCACATACTGGCAATCTTTAATTAATGTACAGCCAGCTGAAGAGCTACAATTCCATTACTCCTCCTTGAGGATCAAATTGCCATAAAGAATTCTACTTATCCTGGATAGGACCTTACTATGTAATTGGTTCATTCAGTCCAAAGAGGAAGATGTGCAACGAGGTAATACAAAAGAGACTCGGCAACCCTAGCCAGTCATTATGCAGGCAATGAAGGGTGACTGAAAACTCCTGGTTACGTTTGCAGCTTTCTTGGAAAATGTGGTAGTAGTTCTGTTCCCGTAAAACCAACGGGAAGAGTAAACTATGAATGGAGGAGATGTAGAAATAATTTAGCGGATCTTTCCCGCCACGAAGGAAGAGATGGAAGTTATGAACATTATTGAATCAAAAAAAGGTATCCCTAATATTGACATTAAGAGTAAGAATATAAGAATATGCCTGGCTATACTTGTAAACACTTTCTATGCTTGTTTAATGGAGTGAGTATTTCTAAGCCAGTGGAAGAATCAAAACTGATATTAGTAGCGAAGAGAAAATAGACCCCACCAGCTCCTACATTGTGTATAGGTCATAGTACTTGTTGGACACTACAAGGAAAGTACAAGGACGCATCATCAGCGATAGGCTAAAAAGTGCGAGTACTTAATCAAGAGGACTCTATTTACGACGCTATTGATCCATGGAATGGAAGCATAAATTTCACAGATGGCATAGGCGATAATGTATTAAAGCCTTGAAAAGTGGCGTCCTTCAAAGCGGTTTGTTGATTACCATCCAATACTGGCACCCAAGCATGGGTCTACTCTACTTGTGAAACAAAGAATAGAAGCAGCAAGAAAAAGCGCTTAGTTGAGGGGGTTTTGTCAACTGGTGACAATTTTTTTAATGCAATCTTGCCCATAAGGTTGACAGGCATTCTTGTCTAAGAGACGCAACAATTTTCTAATAAAGGACAGTATGGCAGTTTATTTTTGTACAAAATTCATGATGTTTCGAAAACAAGCCTACTCAAGTCAATCAGTTGATAAATGTGAAAGTTATTTAATGTTTACATACCGACATAAAAGATGGCGCACGCTGAATAGCGCCGATAAACTATAACGCCGAAGAAACTATATGGTGAAGAGGTATACATAACCCAGAACCAGGACCCACAAAATATCGCCCACAAGATATATCCAACCCTCCAAACTACTTGGAATTTCAATTAAAATTTAGAAATCGGCATCTATTTGATACAGGATTGAAAACAATTTTAATTTCCGAATAACTTAATTTCTAATGCAATTTTCATAAAATTTGAAAGGAAGAAAATAAAAATGGCATTTGTACGTTTGCCGGAGCTGAAATATCTCATAACGATTCATCTCTGCCTAAAGTCCTTGCAAATCCAAGGATCACCGAGTGAAGTGGCAATTCAAATAGCCACATATTGTGTCCATTCCACACAGTTGCAATTTATTCAAAAAATGTATGCCCCACTGAATACTGCAGCTATGGAGCAAATATATGGAAGAGTGAATGAACAATATTGCACGCAGGAGGGTATCAAGAGCGCCCCAGCAAAGAGTGATTATTGAATATCTCGAATAATGGAAACTTATTTCACAGTTTGCATTATCCTGCAGGTAAGTAGGTACGTACATAAGTATACATACATATGTAGCTTCCTTTATTGCAGGCAGCATAACCCCTTGCTTATCTCTCCTTCAGTCATCTATGTATCTATGTGTATCTTTGTATCCATGTATCCATTTTTATATCTTTTCGTTACTTTCACCGCCGCCGCTACCTCTTTCGCTTAGCAATAGTATCATCGAGTGTATTTTAATTTTGCCAACGAGAAGAACAGTTCAGTTTTCAATTTTCGGATCCATATCCGAAAGGGAAAAGCCGAACAAAGGACACGAACGCTGGTGGAGGATATTTAAAAGAGCAAAGCCGCTTATGAATTAAGATTAAGTTGATGGAAGTGGGTCTTTTTTTTTTTTTGGAAATATAAATACATAGCTGGGTATTGTGTTCTCGACTATCACTTATCTGGAGGAAATCAATGTGTCATCAATATCCACAAAGAGGAGGAACTCTTATGCTGTGGCATAATGAAAAGTGCAAAGTACACGCTTGGAGATACGAGTACGTATTTTCGAATTTGGTTTTTCCATTAAAACGAATGGGCGTATGTCGAGACTGTGTATATTTTTATCGGGCAGCTTATTCACCACTCACACAATCTAAGCGGCTAGTTCTATAAAAAAGGATATGCAACTTTTTTTTGCTATAAAGCAACTTGGCGTAGGTTCTCTCATTCCACTTCTAGTTGAATTCTATTTATGTCAAGTCATAGTCCATGTAGATCCATGCTTAGTCGGAATTTGTGTTTGGCCCAGTAGTGGCAATTCTGTTTGTTGACGTAGTCGCTGAGCCAAAAATCCGGGTCTATGGCCAAAATTTCCAGTATCCACTTACCAAGCTCGTGGGCGCCGTGGCTCAGTGGTTAGTGCGTTGGATTATGGAGCAAGGGGTTCGAGATCGAATCCCAGTCGGGGAACACCTAAAATGTTTTCACGGCCGCACCTCTAGCGACCGTCAAACATCCGAGAGTAAAGCTGTCCTCAGAAAGCTCCTCAAAAAATAAATTGCCTCTTAGGCATAAGTTTACAAAATATAACACGCTCAACACAAATGGTTGTGAGAAGCTAGGCCGTGGGTCCCATCGACCTGTTACTTACCAAACTCACAGTGTTTTCTATGGTCGTTTGTCGTGAATTCTTGCGTCGTCGCATTCTTATACGGATGTAGTCCCAAATCTTCTCTGGCGATGCACACTTCAGTTGATCGGCGCCGAAGGTCCAAAAGAACATACTCATGCTCAAATTTTTCCACGGTCCGAGGAATTGCCTGCACACAGAAGCCATGATGAAGACCAACCTCACGACGAAATTCACGTTGCGTATTTACCACTGAACCCGAATTTTGATAAACTTTTTTTTTTTTAATTTTCGCAAGCTCGCCAAAAAAACAAAACTATTCTGTAGATTCAATGCCACAGGAAGTGGATCCTCTTGGACACCACTCATAAGAGAGGAGATTCAAAATTGCTTTCTTTTGTATCAGTTTATCGATTCTTGCTTTAATTTTTAAGCCATATTTTTTCTGGTTGTAACTCATGAGTTAGGGCGCCGGAGCTCTGTGGTTAGTGTGTTGGACAGTCGGAACACCTAAAAAGATTTTCATGGCCCCACCTCTCGCGAGCGTCTGACAAACATCCGAGAGTACAACTGTCCTGAGAAAGATTCTCTTATAACAAACTGCCCTTCACGGCAAGCACGGAGTTCAGTAAGAAGAACTGAACTAGGAGTAACTTAAGATCTTTTTGATCTGTAAGGTAAGGGCACATCTGGTAATGGTTACTTTGTTTAACCCATAACACACCAGTACGACTAGTTATTGTTATATTAGTCTACAGTGAACTGAACTGAATTAAAGCACGAACTAGGTCAGCAAACATATTAGAACTAAACTGAGTGCTCTCTGAACTGAACTAAAATTTACAAGTTTACTTCAAATGCATTGAGGGTCTCTTAGGGCAAGTTTAACAAATCCATGGATGGATGGAAGGCAATTGGAACAGAACTTTAGTTGTATTTTCCACTAACTGCAATATCAGTCAAAGACCTTGTCTTCACACAATAAATAAGGATTTCGGGAGGAAAGCGAAGAAGGACAGATACACCTGTTGCATCCCTGCTTGATAACCACATAATTGAATCAAAGAAGACATGGAATATCCACAAATAAAACATAAGATTTTGTGCTTACTTTGGAGTTTATCTTAAAGTAATGATTTTTTTTTTTTTCGAAGCATCCATAAAGAGAAAGTGCAACTGAGAGCAGTGGCCTGACGTTTGCCTACACTACAAACCATATTCCCGAGAGGACAGAATTCACCCATAACAAGGAGCACTATGAGTGGTGAGAGAAAGCCACCCTTAGGTGGCTCTTCCTCATACTGCTTACATATACATATATGTGTACTATATGATACTTGAACATATGTAAATCCAATCGCAAATGCTGGATCAAATTTGGAATCGAAATGGTGATAGATACCGACATTGTTTTGTCGCATGATTAAACGGTGATACAATCAGAACATATCCATTGCTACTCAACATGATTCTATCATTGAATAAATAATTTATAGCTCCACCATGATGTACGAGAAGGGGGACTTCCTTCCGTAAATGGGTCACGAAACATGACCCTCCCTCTTCATGCCGAGCCATTGCAAAACTGCAAACAAAATTTTCTGCAAGAACCTTGAAATGTTTACCTCCAGTGATAATGTCACCACCCACTGCCCCACTGCCTCAGTTTCAACTCAATTCACCCGCATTTCGCAACTTCACACAAATGATAAGAAGACCCGACCTAAAAACGAAAAAAAAAAAAACAGAAAACAAAAACGATGTCGTCGAGCTACAAAACTTCTTTATAAAAGAAAACTTGCTCACTTTTCCACCATCAAGTCACTCGTTCTTCTCTTAACCACCAGTATCAACCACCACACCACTAGTCCAACAATAATGAAAACCTTTATTTTCATCTTCGCATTGATTGCCTGCCTTATGCTGGCCCAAGTAAGTAACTCAATTTAAATTCTAATTTCCTGAAGAAGCTGTTGTTTTCCAACGAACTAACCCGCTCCTCCTCCTCGCTAGGGTACACCCGTTTATGTGGCCACCGAAGGAGCTGTTGGAGCCCAGGCGGTGAATCCCCTTCTAAAGGCGGTAGGATATGAATTTATAATTTCCTCGCAGAAAAGTACCAACTAACTGCCACCTCTTCTCTAGGTACCCGCTGGTCCACAATGCAATAAAGTTGGAGGTCACTGCCACAAAGCCGATGACTGTTGTAACCTAAGGTGTGCTTCATACAGCAGTCGTTGTGTAACTTAGAAAAATAAATGAAAAACTTCTCGTATCTACAATTTTTTTTTTTCTGCGCTAGTACATTTCATTTCCCAAAGCAATTAGAAAACCCATCAACACGATTAGTTGCATCGTCATCTGCAACGGCTCGAATTAATCCTTCGGTGAATCGAAACTAGAACCATCCGCATTCGCATCCATCGCGTCGGCAACAAACAACAAATCCTCCTGCTAATCATTATTGATTTTCCAATTGTTTGGTTTTCGGCTATTGACAATTGAGCAGCAATCCAATCACTTGCCACCGGGTGCACTCAAGTCGTGCGGCAAGCCGAACCAGGTAGTGGAGTACCGTCAGTTTCTGCTAATGACAGCATTCAATTTGCCGCTTCCCGATATGATGATACGATGATGATGATGATGATGACGATGACAATCGAATTCTTTGCTAAACTTGAATTAATTCGATTCGAGTGATGTTTTTTTCCCCCCATTTTTATGTTAAATGCATGTGGAGCTTGGCAGGTGGAGTCTTCGATCAAATTAATTCCGGATGGCTTGTGGCTCGTGGCTGGTAGCTGGTGGCTCCTCGTGCCCCAAAAACCACACAGTGAGAGACGTAAAACAAGCGTAATAGATGGTAATGGGGAGCAATTTGCAATTGTTGGAAAAGGACTTAATGGCTCTTTCAATGCCCGATACTGTTGCGCTGGATACTGCCTGTGTGTGATTGCATTGTCAACAAGTTGGAACTGTGCCAATAAAGAGCTGCACGAGCACGACGAGGGATATTGCAAGTTTTATGTGCCTTTGCCTTTTGCTTTCGTATTGCCATTCGAAAACTATAAGTAAATCACTATGGTTCTTTTTTTCTTTCTTATTTTTTGTCCTGCTGCTCATCCTTTGCTCTCTTTATGTATTAATAGTCGAACACAATGCAATTTATCTGTGTGATTGCTCTGGGACTTATGGTACCTTACCAGGGTTAAGTGCATGGAAGGATGTAGTGAATTTATTATGACCATAGAAACAAAAGATACACTACATCTGTACGAAAGTAACTGCACTGGTGTGGGGATAAAAGAACTGAACTCAGAAGAAGAATGGTAACATTTTTGTTGCTCTTCTTTCAAATAAAGAAGATAAAATGAACTAGTAGAGGCAATTCTTTGATTCACTTGTGATTCTGTTTCAAATTTTATCTAAAAGGATTGTAAAAGACGGGAGGGATTTAGTCGCAATGGTTTAAAAAGGATCAAAAGATCATTTTGTCATTTCAACAGAAATCTCATCTAGTGCAACACACAGTTAGTACACAATTGTTAGTTAATATTGTCAAGTTGTCGATAAAACTCATCAGTCAGTCTGTTTGAAGACACTAAATTGTAGGCACAAAAGCCAGAAAAAAAGTTGACAGTAGGTATACCACAGGGTTGTTTTCTTTCACTACTCATGTTCAGTAAATGAGATTTGGACGGATTAGGGGAAAATGATCTCAATGTGAGGGCTAACCTGACAAAGTTGTCCTACTTGTAAGCAAAAAACTAAATTTCGAGTTAATCCGTCTAATACATTAGTCAAGCTACAAGGATCGGTAGCTAAGTGAGAGAAAATAAAATCTCAAGCTGAGATGCTACTTTGACATACAAATCCAGAGTATGGTGAAACGTTCTAGACACCATCATCTTGTAATGATAGTTGATTTGACACATTTCGGACAATCTTTAATACAAATGAAATGGAGCCTTGGTTTTCTGCGAAACAGTAGGGATCAACTGAAACTTAACTTCAAGAGGAGAAGAACATACTTAAGTAGATAGTGGTTGTCTGGTAGACTGTCTTAGATAAAACCTTTAGTCGAGATCATCTAACCAAAGTCCAATAATCAGCATGTTTCTGTATAAGAGGAACCTTAATACAACAACCTCTGTAGCACTGGACATTTTCCTCCACCTGACCTATCATTCTTAGTAGGTAAATGGCTGCTAGTGCACCTGTTGATCTTAAAACAATATCTCAGTGCTCCAGTTAAGGTTTTGATCACGTTTCAGAAAACACAAACTACACTTTTCTCAAGTTAAGTTTTGACAAAAACTCGCGGGTAGTCATTCCTTCTAGGTAATTCTAGGAGGAAGAGGTGTTCTTGGAAGGCAAGTCGATTCACTTGTTTACCGAGATGGTTCAAACAGGGTAGTTGAAGATGTTTTCCACTAATACCTAAACATAATCTCAGTCACTCCTTCCGTCCTCCAAATCACTAATGCGTATGCCAAGCGAAATTAAGGGTGATTAGAGACGTCCTACATATCTTCAGATACCCAAGCAACTATCAAATCCTTGGAGTCCTTCTCAATTAAAAATTTCGTTCTTCTCTCTTTGTGATGACTGAGCATTCACCTTTGTTGGGTGCAGGGGCATAGGAACACTCCAGGGAATTGTTTGGCCGATGAGCTCGTCAGACATCGTCAACTATAATACTATACCTATCTTACCAGGTAAGACTATCTTAGGTCTTCTAATCGGTACATGTGAAGTAAACTTTAATAAAAAGAATTCCAATCTAAGGTGGACAAGTGGCATAAAGTGTCTAGCGACAGAACCTTTTGGTCTAAGCTGGATCTGAAAATCTCTAAGATTTTGATCTCTCTTACCACATTGGATATCAGCACTGTTATAAAAGTCATCACTAGACTTGATGCATTCGAAAATTTTTTGCAGAAGTTCCAGGGATAAAGAGGAGGACCTTTGCACCTTCTTTGCTCCTACGCAGCGCTCTCTTAGGAAAGAAAATTTCATTTGGGAGTTTTCTTGTTTCTTGAACGAACCCAGCTGTCAGCCACTTTAAACCTAACCGAAACGTACTCATGGTATAAAGTTTGTAGGGAATTTGTAGGAAAGGACTAACAAATGGAATGGCAAACTGACTGAAAAGATCACACTTCGCATCCTCACTTCTAGTTTTGACTTTAAGTGTGGACTGTCCTTGTCAAACGATCTTACTAATAAATATGTCTGTATGAAATAGGAACCTATAAATAAGGCTTAATTGGAAAAAATAGCCGATAATGATAACAAGGTCCCTTTACTCTCTCTAAAAATTTCTGCTCCACTTACAACCTTGGACTTGTATTTTAATATAAAGAAATGAAAACAGAACACATACTGATCAAATAATCATATCCTCTGGTTGTATCAAATCGTATATCACTTCACTGTAATTTATTAAGAATGACATTATTTATTGCACGTAATCCATTCGAATTATAAAGCATAGCCGAACAATACAAAATATATAACCGATCAGCTGATTCTTCACATTTCAAAAACTGACTTAAAAGGTAGGAAGAATTTCTTACCTTCAAATCCAGTCTACTACTGCGTTACTTTTCAGTCAAATTTGAATCGCTCGACCAATCAGAAACGTTTGCCTAGAATTCAGAACGCACGCAATGGCTCCAAATGAACCCTTTGCCTTTACTGAATATATATTATGAAGTGTATTTGGGAAGTGTAGATTCTTGGTTAGAAAAGTAATGTATTACACATCCAGTTTCTGAAAATTTGCTATTCGCTGACTACTACTGAATAGTTTTGAGTCAAAAATAAAGTAGCAATGTTTTAAAGTGAACTAAACATCATTTGTAAGTACGTACGACCTTTATTATGTTTGAGAAAAAACATAAACTATTCAAATATTTCAAGTGATCCAAAAAACATTACATACACATCCTAACATACATATATATATATTTCAAATTGAATATGTGAAGTCATTTGTGGATTAATGGTTTAATTTTTTCTATATTCTGTTATATATGCAGACTTTTTGTAGAATTTTTTTTTTATTTATTTTCAGTTGCACTATGTAATTTAAAAGTCATCAAGAGAGTTCATCGTGGCTGTAAGGTTATTGGAAACAAACGCGGCATTCAGCAATTAAATTTTAATCATTTTCATTGAATGTTTTTGCGTTGGTTACACTACTGCACTACAGAGTTCAAGTTGCACGAAAAAAAGTAAAAAAAAGGAAATAGTAACGTGGTTTTGAATATTGGTCATGACCAAAGCTACAGTTCTAACCAACCTGTTGTATTGCGAATTGCTCATCATATTTATGTTCGTCAACCGGAAGCATTTTGTGTGCATATTTTTAAGGGTATTGATATGTTTCGTGATATTTCTGATAACTTGACTCATAACTATTAACCCGAAAAGTCGTGACTGAATTGTAGCGATCCATAACATTGAACTATCAATTTCTCGAAATCACATTTAAGTGAAATAGGTAAATCAAAGTGTTAAAGTTTATTAATTCAAAGAAAACATAGCTCTCGTCATCGTTGCTGGAAAACGACAAGCGATGTGTATCTATCATTTCAAAAACAAGACGCGATAAGAATGACCATGAACTTGATATTGTCTTATCGTTTGTTGTCATTCTGTATGGATGACACATACATATATGCATACAAAAGAAATATCAAAGAATACATGTACATGATATCTGTAAATAAGTGTTCTTATGTTCAGACAATTGTCGGATAGATCTGCAAATGAAAAATTTGTCGCAAATATCTGACAATCGTCTGACAATTTCGTAAGCAAAACAATTGTAAGACAATTGCCAGGCCACCATCTGACAATGAATTTGGAGGTATTTGTCAATCGTCTCAAAACTCTTTTGTACAAGGTGGAGCAAAATTTGTCACCCAACTTTGGTTCTTAAGAATTATTCCGCGTTCTTTAGAAGTATAGCGATTCATTTCATAGTTGAAGTGTATTTTGTTTACTTCACAAATGTCAAAGTAGAATTCACATTTGCCGGCATTGGCAAAAATTATAACATCTTCCGATAGGGTGATGACTTTTGCGTCACCTTTTATCATTGTCAGAAATTGATGACATTTGGAAACTCATTGGAACTTCCAGATGTGCGAAGCTTATAATTTCTGACAGTTAACTTGTTAAGAGATGTTTTCGTTATTTTATTTTCGATATATTCTGCATGAGAACTGCTACTATTTTTATTGAAAGTTTTATTTTGTGCACCGAAAACGAATAATGATTGATAAGTAAGTAAAAGATTATAATTTGATTATCTTACGGCGTATGGTAAAGCAGCACTAGCCCACTGTGAGAAGGAAGTACTTGAATTACTGGGTAGCCAAAAACTGATTTAATTTTACCAATCCTAATCGTTTTCCTAATCGTTCTAACGCTCCAGATAAGCACGTTTAAGTAATAACTAAGAGATAATCAAAACCGAAAGTATCTGATACTTGTTATGAATTGGAAAGGGTTTGAAGTTTACTTTCCGTTTCCAAGTAAATAATAGCTTACCTCAAAGCCGCTCTCATTTTAAGCAAGATAGTCCTTAGACCCACTTCGGTATCGACAATACCCAGGAAGAGGCACTTCCCTCCCTTCTGGCAATTCCGGAGAGAAGCGCCATAAAAACTTCATTTCATAACTTCAAACTTGAAAAATTAAAATCATCCGCGGAATAAGTAGAGTAGGCACTTAACAAGAACCAATATCCTCTACTAGGACGTTCCCCCATCCGAGGCATCGATTTAGCTACCCTTCCAGCGAAATCAATAGCAAAAACTTTTATGCAAACTAAACCGTATCACGAATAGGGGAGGAAATCCATCCTTAACTTTGTTGAAGGTTGGCTGCGCCTAAAATACATCTTCGTCCGGAAGAAATGATCCGATTGAAATAGGTTCCCATACGTCTACGATGAACTATAGATTCCTTGGATGGCCGTGTTTTTTTTTTCATATTTCAGTGGATAAAAATAACACCACCGCCCTTTTCAGTGGTGACGATTATTGGGTCAAGGGTTGGTGCGTTAATCGAGAACCCACCTTTATGGAGCAGCCAGCCCTGGTATAGGCAAATGTAGAAAGGATTACACCGGTCGCGGAACGGAAGGAGGCAACAAGTAGGCTTGTTGTTCATTTGTTGGAAAAGGTTTTTTTTTGTGTACCAAATCGCTGAAAGGAGATGGTGTTCCCTGCGTCGCGGTCCGCCTGGCCATCTCTTTAAAATATTGATCCCCCAATTAAATTGACTTGAAATGCTAGTTGCTTCCCTTTAACCCTGTGTCACAGGAGTGGAGTAAGTAAGTTGCTCGCCGGGAGAGAATGTTTCTCGGCAGCCAAGTAAGTTATTTATGAAGTGAGATTCTGAGGCTGAGGATAATAATAAACGCCTGAGATGATACGTGATGCCATTACGTATTCACTACCACCTTGAGGGTTTTTTTGGAGAGCGATCTGGAGCCGGTGGGAATACCCCCACTACAGCGCTGCTGGTACTCTGTTTCATTATTTAGGTTTCGTGTAACACTAGCGTTTGTCGGCGAGCGACACTGTAGTCGTTGTCATGATTGCTTCTTATCACATTTTCATAATTAACAGAATGACATTAAGCGAAAGTTATGTGAGTCACGAGCGGAGTCAGAGAAGAGCTGAAACTAAATAATACATGCTTTCGAGGAGACTGCTGTGGCGGGGAGATGCATCTGCTAATCTTTGGAAAATGTTAGCAGAAATCTGTGGCAACAGTACGGGATTGGGGGCCACACAAGGAGCACTACAAGGACTTGCTTTACAGTTTCTTGATTTTGTGATGCACCCAAAAGTTTATAGAATAAGCTGGCAAACGTGATGAATCGCAATTATTTGGAAACACACACATGGGATCGTCTGCATTGCTTTTAAAACTTGGAACTATATTTGGAGTAGGATGTCTATAAGAGTTATCGATTCAGAGCTATTTTGGGATGTTGCCAAGACATCTTTTGGGAGGAAATGTAATCATCGTAAAAAATATGCGATGGAGAAGTTTTGTTGAAAATCAGATATTCTGGTTCGCAACACCAAGCAGGCAGCCGAGTGAGTTGGATGAAGACTAGGATTAGGATTTGAAAATTCAATAATGATTTATTTTAAAAGATTGATTCCGACCAGCTTATTTGTGGAGGACAGTCATATTGGGAATAATCGGATACAAGTAGAACAGTCCTCTTATTTGGTTATTTGAGATTTGAGATTCACCGAGTCTTGGGTGTTCTGTAATCTTTTCTGAGGAGAGGCGAGGTAAGAGTATGTGAATTCGAAAGACTGAAGAGCTTAGAGCATTGTCCTATTGAGCTGCTTGACAGGAATCTCAAGTTTCGTTTTCATAAAGTTCCATCTTCAGAACATATGGTAGTTAACATCCATCGCTCTTAAGCGGGGGAAAACAAACCCTAGGTTTCTCATCTACGTACTTCTCCCTAATGTTTATAGCCGCTGTTCTCTACTTACTTACGAATTTATGGAGAGAGTTAAAGGCGTGAGCCAGGTAATCAAACCCTGGGAAGTGTTTTCTGACCATAAAATGAGCTACTCTGTCGCCAAATCTTAAAGTCCAGAAACTCTGTTGGAAGCCCAGAATTCAAATAGTCACCAATCTCAATCTCTAACCAACCATTGTTAGATTTATCAAAAAATTTAAAAACTTACCTGAAATAGTTGCCACCAAAGATACACCTCTGTACATACTTCGAAAAGTTCCACAGTTCCGAAATTCATAAAAAAAATAGAATCCTACACCGAAAACCCCACAACTCCACACTTTTCAGGACTTGAGTAAGTCTGTGAAACAAAATAGCCAACACAAGCCAATTACAAGCCTGGATAATAAGATTGTAGACGAAAAGACGATCAAGCGGGCAATTGACTCCTTCGCCTGTTTGAAGCAAATTATACGGAGAACGCTGGGTCTACTACTACTGCTCTGGGCACTGCAACTCGATGGCTACAAGTGGGTCCCCGAAGCTTATACTAGCGATGATGGTAGTATCAGTCGCTTTTTCCTACATACCCACGGTGTTAAAGTTTAGCCAGTTGTCTATCATAACACCAAAATATTTGATCGTAGAATTTCCATATATTCCACTGCTTTGCGGCTAGTGACTCCAACCAGGTTTTTATTTTTGAAATCGCTTCAGTTGTCTTGATTCTAACTCATGAATGGGTTTGGATGGCATTGAAAAGCTGAGCAGATTGTCATACCTGATGTTTCCCAGAGGACGACTTACCACTGATCCTTGTGGAACGCTTACCGACACATTGTGGTGTTTGATATATTCACTGTTTTCATCCCTGAGTTTCATTTTCTTAAAGTAGCTACAGGCTAGGTGTGTACCTCGTATATTCATTCTCGCAAGAGTTCACAATATATGACCAAGCTGTACCATATTCTGTAACTTCGCTTTCTGCAGGAATATACCTTCTTCTAGACAGTTTTGCATACAGCCATCAGGTATTCCATTCGAGCCTGGCGTTTTCCTATTCCCATTACAATGACCATGTGAAGAGTGGTAGCTAATCGTTGCAGAGTTTGATAAATTTTTTTCAATTCCTGCCTGCCTCTCAAGCATAGAACTGTGCACCTTACTCGCAAGCAAGTTTCTGTGAAAGATTTTAACTCACTGTTCCCCTATAGCAGGGTGTAGCTTGTGGAGGTACAGCGATAGATCCTTCATATTGTGGACGTATCCCATATTATCCGTAATGCCAATATACGTATCCCATATTATCCCTGGCCCACATTTACCCTACCCAAAACCCCCTAATCTCATACATATGCATATCCTTTAATTTCTTTCAAAAGTCGTTAGTACAAATCAGACAAATCATTATTCAAACCTACGTACATGCGTACTTATTTGAATTTGAGTTTGTAATTGAATGTCCTGTTGACCTTTGGGCTTCCTTGAACATATTCCTATTTCTTAGTGCAAACCACCTGCGATTATACTTCCTGCTCCTGGTTGCATAACATTATTCATAGCTCTTCAACGTTCGACTCGACAACCCTGTGGCTCCTCTGATTGATTTGCATAACTCCCTGTGCCAGGTGTTTTCCATACCACTTCTGCATGAAGGAGATATATTCTACGGATTGTCTGCACTTTATCACTCAGCGTGCGCTGTCCATTTTATCAGAAAACTTCAATTACCAGCATAACCAATATAATTTTCAATATGTTACAGGATACCTACATGCATATGTACAGCCCCAGAAAATGAGCACAAAATTTACCCATCCCCCGTGTGGGGTAATTCTAAAATGTGTTCCCACTCAAGTACATCGTCTCAATACCACATAATCCATCTGCGCTGAATGTAAGCGAACACCAGCTACTTATTGGATTTGTTATGAATCCACACCTTCAACAATTCTATGCGCTACAAATCACACGACAACGCGAACAAATCCTATTAAGTATCTCTCTGTGGTGGCAGTTTTCCGTATTTTTATTAAATCTCAATCACTCCTGGGTCGTATATTCGATTTTAAAGGTGTGTACACAGCCATTATCCGACCGCCAGACACGCATCCCTCAGCCACACACTCATTTAATTATCGAACACGCAAACATTACTTCAGCTTTCAGTGTGGCGTTCGTCCTTGAAGGACGAACTGCATATGAATTTCAGATTAGTGGCAGTGGCATTGACGGTAGTGGTGTGGTAGTGGAAGCGGTAACAGCAACGACAACTACTCGTACAACGGCAGCAGAAAAAGAACAAACAAACCACACGAAGCAAATAAAAAAGCTAACGGCCGCCAGCTTTTTTAAGCGATTTCACCATTTAATGCTTCTCCACTTTCTCATCGCGCGCACACAAAAGAAAATCTCGCCGTAGGACACGCAGGATAATTGATTAAAAATCTGTCCTACATTCTATCCGATTGCATACGACGACGACCGTGTGTGTGTTTGTACATACATTCCTGGGTGTGAGTGGTTGGGGTGGGGGGGATGTGGATTCCTGAAGCTGGAGCGAAATAAACGAGCTGATACCGTTCAAAGGACTCTCACTGTGTTCGCTTTAAATCGCCAATTAAAGTGCCAGAATATGTGTGCGCGTTAGCCCTACATGCAACAGTGTTACTCTACATGTTTACATGGGAAAAGTTTCAATAACTCGCTCACACCCGACCTAGTGCTTCTTTCCATGTCCTTCCTCTGCTTCCTCTTTTTTACATTTTTTTTTTTCATTTTTGCAGCAAGCAACGCTTTTTGTCGCGCTTCATACCAATAGGATTCAAAAAAAAAAAATAAACATTGCCACCATCAGCATCACCAGAGCAATGGGGTAACCAGGCGGTAAAGTGCAGTGGGTGGTGTTATGACAGAATGGCAGGAACAACTTACTTAATGCGAAATGCCTAGCAATTCAGTGTGCTGCTCGGGTGTCCTGTCCCTGTGTTATCTCAGAGAATATTTCAGCAAAAGGAAACATATGTATTCTATTTTTAATGTGAGAACGAGAATGCTTGCCCATGCGCATTCAACAAATTACACTCAGGGGAAATATCCTTTCGCTACGAAATTCCATCGGTGGGTACTTTCATTTGCCTGAGGAGTACGAAAATCTCAGGGACACGGCAGCTCCACATAGAGTTGTAGAGCCTGCTGCCTCCAATGTGGGGCCACAGCACATTTACCTGATACCTTCGATGTAGACGACAGCAGTTGTTGTGGGGCTCGGCTCAGTTGAATGTCGTGCGTTGAGGCAATCGCTGCGTTGCATTCGGTGTTCGGTGGTGGCATATCCTGTGACAGTGTCTGATTACTGACTGACAGGATACCAAGTATTAACTTAGCTCTCTCTTTGCCTTCTTTTTCAAATATATTAGTGGTTTAAATCTAGTGCACTGTGTAATAATAAATTTTTTGTCTTTGTGTGTGTGCGTGTTGTCACTCTACTCGTCGTTGTATACTTAGCTAAGAAATGCAATTTTTATTGATGTTGTGAATCGAACACTATTCGAATAGGCGGAGGACGAGAGTCCTGCAATAACATATTAAATATTTATTAATGCACCAGACTGCCTGGCGTGTTCGGTCGTTGGTTCTCGTGTGCCTCTCTCTTTTTTATATTCCGTTAAGATCGCGCGACTTTTTCACCTGTTAATACAGCAGAGGGGCTTGTTCTGCTTGTCTGCTAGTGGTGCACATCCTGACCCAACTCTTGCAATGCAGTACTGTTGAGGTAAAATTAGAATACTAATTATGTTTGCTTATGTAGATTTTCTGTTGTTCTTGTTTTCTATTTTTTTTTTGCTATTTGTTGGGAGGATTTTTTGGAATAACGGTAATGATTTTCAATGAATTAATTATTCAGCAAAAAATATCACTTGTGAACTTTGGATAAGGTTTTTTCGACTTTTAGACAATACTTCGATATTATTATTGGAACTTTTATATAGAGGCTGCCTTATACAAGGACTATCGAGATTTTAAGTCAATAATGTAATTTTGGATTCCTACAAGTGTGGTCTCCATAGTGACAAACTTGGGATTTTTTTTTGTGGAGTCAGGACAAATAGAAAAATAATTTAGCAATCTGTATATGAATGATTTTTCAGTGAATTTAAATCAATAAATAAGGATTAAATGGCGGAGACCACTGATAATGAGTTTGAAGGACTTTTAGCTGACCAACGATAGAATTGTGAACTTAATCCACTCAAAGAGTCGAACAACTGCCTGCACACTTATTGATTGATTGAATATTAAGTGAATAGATACAAATGCATTTCTTTTGTTGATCTTTGATTGAGTTTAGTATACATATGCACATACATACACACACATATTGGGATTTTTGGCCATTAAAACTACATAATTGTCTGATCAAAATCCACAATGCTTATTTTATTCATCATCCTTACGTGTTTATAGAATAGTAGAGAATTTTGAAAGTCAATTTTAAGGAAATCTTTTTTAAGATACAAATTTTGATAATTTTCTAGATTTAAGAAAAATTAATATTGAAATCTAAAAAGAGAATTCTAGCTGTTAGCACTTACATAAAGTCGCGCCATATTTGTTTCCACCTTCATATACCTACAGGTTAAGTGTTAGCTTCCTAAAAATGTTGAACTAAAGATTTAAATCAAACTTGACATTGCTATCACCAGTCTCAAATCATATCTGGATTTTGTGGAGTTATGTTCCTAAGGGGGAATTGGAATTTCATTTAAGAATGTTTTCTCTTAAAATCGATTTTTTCAAAACGGCTGCAACAATTTTGATAAAATTTAATTTTTCTACTAGTTTGGACACATCTTTTGAACGTTTTGTTAAAAAATCCATATAACGATTGACCTTAAAATAAATATATGAGGCGCATGCCATATTTTGAAAAAGCCACGCCTTCTTTTTAAACTTTCGAATATTTATAATTTTAACTAGGTTTCAAGAAAATTGTGTATAAGGAAATTCATAGGCGGTTACGATTATCTATAACTAACTAATGCTACTTTCTAGAGCGTTTTTTTAAAAGAAAATTTGGCAATAACTTCGTTTAATATATATACAGTAGCGAATAAGGCCTCATGACAGAAAATGGACCTAAGTGTGTACCCAACTTTTTATATGTAAGTACTTTATATAACTTTTAGTCCGGTAAAAATGATTTCAACTCAAGGAAGGCATTGTATATGCAGGGAGCTTTAGTGCTTCATTGAGTTTTTCTCACAAACTGTCCTACATAATTTGACTGTGAAATACTTTGTCTAACCCTGAATGGTTAACGGCTTAATCGATTCGTAGTCTGTAAATAAATTTCGAAAGAATTTTGTCTTTCATCGTAAATCTTGACAATTTAGCGTTCAAAATAAAATAAAAGAAAAACTATGAAGAGGTAGCATTCCAATGAACGCTAAGTTGGTTGGAAGGAATATTTTATACGAAAGGAGGATCTAACGTTTATTGAAAAGCATTTCTCAAAGAGATAAAAGTCAATGTACACGAGGCTATATGCATTGTTTGAAAGAACTCTATCTCCTCCCAAAAAGCGTGGTCGTTATAAGCGACTTCTACTGTATACATACACGTATGTAGGTATCATTTTTTTTTTTAATTTTTACCAACTCTTACCATATTTGCAAGCATGCACTACTGAACTTCAAACGGGTTATTCTGAATTCGATTTCCCCTAAAATTTCATTTGGATCACAACCCCTCTTCGGACAATATTAAGTATACTTTTGGTCCGTTGATATCATACATCAATTCATAACAAGGCTAAGCACACTAGGCAAATTCGGGTCGTTGTTGACCATGCGTTTTTTGGTCATTCTTGCCATCCACGTCATTAGGGTTCCGTTCGTGTTTTAATTAATCTGATAGTTATACTTATGTGGCTCTTCCTAAGGAGTGTCTATATGAGGTTTTTAGCAACCGTACCAAACGCATTATCCTTAGAGTTGAGATGAGAACCATATTGGTTGCCATCCAGTTCATATAATTTTCAGACATTCAGCACGCAGATTCTAGTACACTTTCGTAAAACTAGCACTTTCAGTTATACATATGCACATATAGGTACATACATATGTATACTATAAGTATTAAACCACAAAAACTGCAGGCAACAAAAGGAAGAACGATGACCCACATAGGTTCCGCCGATTGGGTAGTATAAAATATAATTACTGCAGGAAATGTGAGTACTTGTTGCTTGTTCAATATACATGTATGTATGTATAAATATGTTCGTATGTTTATTTATGGCAGCTAATTGGTACCTATGAACCCGTTCGCGCATAAAGGCCATTCAAGCCTGTCCATTGTTTTATTATTTTATTTATAGTAGGAACACCATTTGGTCTGTTTTTTAAAGTCAAATTTAAATCAATCGAGATTTCATTTTTTTATTGCGGTTACTGCAATGCGGTTTTCACAATTAATTATTTATGAATTAAACTAACACAAAAATGAGAAACCACCTTTAAATCGTCGCTGTTATTGTATTTGAAATACTTTACCAACCCAAAAAGGAAGTAGCCACACCTCAGTAAAGGTTAAAGGACTCATAAGTCGTGAGTTTTTCTTTCTAAAAATTACTAAAAAACTTGTAAAACCCGCTGTACAAAGCAAATAGGATAGGAGGCCATCTATTGGGTTCGAAAAAATAAATCCTTGACCCTGTTCACACAGAATTTTTTAACATTCGCGTGTTCAGATTGTCTGAACACTTCCGGCGATTTTTTTTTTTTACGTTTTAATGGTTGGCGCCAAATGAAATTGAAATTCTTTTTACAACAAAGTTAATGCTTTTCACTGTAAACGCGAAAAAAAAATTCAAAAAATTAACAGGCTCCTTCACTGATGTACTGTCAAAATTTCCTGACAGTCGAACGAAAAGAACCGAAAGTGACAGTATGTTTGTGGTATCGGTACAAAAATGAGCATCAAATAACGAGTTAATGTTTCAATTCATAACCAAGTTCGTGGTGAAGATGGGTTATCCAATGGGAGTGTTCAATAGTAATATACGCTACTTAAAAACTGTCGTAAGGACATAAATGATCGAACGAAAACAAAGAAAAATTCCATTTCTAAACAGCAATAAAACAGGCTCATAATTCACTCTAATTCTGAAACTTTCTCGCTAATCACTCACTAACCACTGACTATACCAATTACAATACCAGGAACTTAGTGCAGAAGAGTATAGGTATAATAAATCGGAGCCAAAACATACCCACAACATTATTCAACTATCGTCGGAACTAGCCAAAAGAATAATCAATACTTCCAACAAAACTAAAACACTGTTATGATACCCTATTATCAAGCTCTTATGAAGTGGATGTGGCCGCAAGGCATATTTTTGAATAACAAAGGTACCTTTGAAAGGTACCCCCAAAAAGTGGTCAAGACCAAAACTGATCCATGAACGATTTGTAGAGAATTTCTAAAAAATATCTAAATATTTTGTCTAGATATTATTTTTGGGTTTCATACACAATAGTGAAGGTATGAAAAAGTAGGCGTACACTTGTAATGTTTCTGTTTCTCAAAAGACTAGATATCAAACTTTATCCTCCTAGCTCTAAGTTCAATGCCCAAAAAGTGGTAACATACGGAAAGATAAAAGGACGGATGGATATGGCTCATTCGTTTTTTCTATTACTATGTTGCACACTATACAGCAAACTTAATATAGTTGCTTCTGCAAATTGTTCAATAAAATCATTGACATCGTAATTTCGGAGTTTTTTGAAGACAATTACCTACTCCCAAACGAATAGTTCGGGTTCAAATATGGTTCCTCCACTACCCACCAGTTTGTACGAATCGCTAAATGGTTTCCTTTATATTGAAAAGGCATTCGACAATATGCCAATGTACCTCATCAAAATAAGCCAAAACTTTTTAGCCGCTAGGCAGTTTTTCATTTAAATCCTCTTAGATGCCTCAGGACTAAGCAATTAAAGCAAGGATCCGCCATAGAGAAGGAGTGCTACTTCTCTACAACCAAGATTTTGACAAAATATAACACCAAAGCCGTTAGTAAAGGGTAGTCTATCTGTTGATTTTTTTTTTAGCAAGGATTTAACATAATGACCTCCAAAGTAATTTTGAAAACACAATATATTTCGTTATTTACATTTTCGTACAAATAAAGCAACAAATACACATCATATTATCTATACGTTTAGGACGAATTTCAAATTTCATAGCCATGGCACCTGAAGTAATGTTAATGTAAATTTTAAGTCAATGTTTTAAAAAACACTTCTATGTTTTTCAATGATTGCTTTGTTGAACAGAGTAAACCTTCCGATTATTTATGGAATATTATTTCATACATATAACTGCCCCGGCTGCATTGGCAGTAGGCCCTTTATAAGTGCCAATTCTACTCTATACCACTCTTTAATGGGCCAAATCTCTTTTCTGTACCTTAACCCTAGAATGGTAGATATCATACTTTTACTTGGAACTTTACCCCTAGGGCGAGTGTGAAATGAAAAATCGATCTCAGAGTATCAGAGTATAATGTCAAGTTTGAAAAAGATCTCGAGATCGATTTTGACTTGACATTACTATAATGGGTGCACCTAAAAGTTTTTCACGGCACCACCTCTCGCAAACGTCTGACAAACATCCGAGAGTACAAATGTCCTGAGAAAGCTTCTCAAATAACAAATTGCCCTTCGGACACGGCATTACACAGTAGGTCTCTTCCATACGTGTAAAGAATATAACACGCACAACACAAATGGTTGTGAGAAGCTACGCCTTGGGTCCCATCGACCTGTTGCGCCAAGTATTTATTTATTTAAATTTAGAATAGATTTAGTATTTGGGTTAGTTTGCGTATACATGTTAACAGATGGCATATCACGTTTTTCTGCTAAAATACGAATGACAGTAATTACAAAAATCAACAATTTCCTGATATTTTTTAGATGTTCGGTTTAAAATTAATATCTGAGGGTTAAAAGACAAATCCAAAGTAATAGCGTACCTAGTATAGGACCTGAGTTTTAAAAAATTTTCAAACCAAAATATAAGCCCCTATAACTCTCTACAATTTACATGAGCATGACCACGCCCACTTTCTGAAGAAGCTTCTATAAGAACAAAAAATAGTGAATACTCCTAGATAGTATCAATATACTCGTAGTGTTACCAATACAATTCAATCAAAAATGCAGAATGCCACAACTATTGGCTGGGCTCCATCTTTAAGAAGAGCAAGTCTCGAATTTAAGTCCTCATATGATTGTGTACTTACAGCACTAAAGTCTTTGTGGATTCTATCTTGTACAATCATTCGTCGATTAAGTGAACTAATAGAAAATTAAATAAAACTCCAATTCATGGCAAAAGTTTTTAACAAATTCTTGTAAATTTTAACAATTTGTGCTGATCATTAGTTTTCAAGATAAAAAGCCGTAAAACTCTGTTTTTATGAAAAATCTTTGAGCTCATTGATGGTGTTATAGAACAAATAAAATTGATATTCGCGGAAAATTGCACTCTCAAGGTTGATATAAGAAAATCCAATATTGTTTAAAAAAATAATAATTCAATTGAATTGAAAAAATTGAAAAATATATGTAAATTAAATTGAAATTAAAACTCTCCATCAACCCACTTTCCTAACCTGATCTGAAATCAGTTTATTTCTGAAAAAATCACATCCCATTTACTACCATGAACCTCAGTCAAAATCAATTAGAACAATTGAAAAATATGGCTTTATACTACGCGCATGTAGGTTTCTAATAGTGTTGACGATAACAAAGTGGATAAGTACTATCTGAGCATGATTCGATAATTCAATTACTCTCTCCGTGCCTTTATGTACCTTGTCGGATTATAGGAAGATCCCAACACAATAACGCTCTACTTCAACCTAGTTGGAAACTTTGGCTTTTCGTTATTAATATTGTACATGCATACGTGTATGAATGTCGTGTGTCAGTTATACTACGGGTGGAGACTTTAAAGCGACGTCCTTGGAACAATGGTTTTTAACTTGTTACAAAGCAAAGTGCTATGATATGCTTAACGAAATTCTCGTACTTCGTAAACTAGGACAACGCAGTTCTTATGTACGCACATGCTAGTACAAATGACCTAATAAAGGCCCGATTTCCTTTGTTCCTTGCCACGGAATAGCTAATAAGGATCCAAGCATCACATACATAATTAGCATAATATCGGGTGAAAGTTGAAGCCCGATTTATTGAAGAGCAAAATACATATAGGTATTTATAAATGTGAAAGCCACTCTTCATTACAGTCACCACAAGTCGTAAGATTATAGTATTTTCCTGCAAATGTCATGATGATTGCATTTCGCATAGTAGAGTCAAGAGGTGTCAAGTACACGAGAAGACAGACTTAATCATTTTCACTAGAATGGGTAGATGGCTTGGATATCCAACCGTGATACTTTTTGCTGCGAAAATCAAAGTGTTAAGTGTCTAGGAGTGAATATTAACTTGGAATAATCACGTTGAAAAAAGGATTTGGACAGCTGAAAGGATGTTTCATCAGTCACACGTGTGTGGATGGAAGGAAATAAAAAGGATGTTACATTAGTGTAGAATAGTGTGTGACCAAAGATGATGGGGAATATAGCCAAGCCTTCTAGATGTGTACTACGATAGTGAAACCCATTATCGCCACGACTATAGTGGCTAAAACAAAACATCGCAAAATTATTACAAAACGAGTGTGTATGGTGGTGAAACGATTCTCTATGTGTGTATCATGCCGCTGGGTTTATTTATAAAACAAACAACGACGCTGGCGTGATATTCGTATGTACATACGCATTTAAGTCCTGCGGTCTGCTAAAATCGAATGGATTGTACGATTTGCTGAAATGAATCGTAAAGCAAATGTTTTAAGTGCAATATTTGCATACGCGTATTGTTAAGGTACAATGGTTATGACATCACTATGATTAACACTCCCTCCTCGCATCGGGTCAGCTGCCTACTCGAATTATATGCATACACATGTTGTATGACTATGGACTCGAAATTCAACAGCGTTTCAATGAATAATATAAATTTAAATTGAGTAATTGTAATCAACGTGTTAATTGGACGAACATTGTACAACTTTGATAATTTGAAAGTAAGAAGTACATATGTTAATACATATGCTATCACATCATTCATCGATAGTTTTATTCTCTTGCAGACGAATTTAATTAACCGAAATACGTTAAGGTCATCTGCACGTAAAAAAAACATTCAGGCCAACTTGTCATTGATACTCAGCAAGAACAAAAAAATACCATGACTACCTTGTAGAATACCTGATACCTTTTGGATCCCTTTTGGAGCACGATTCAATCCATATAATTTGAATGCAAACCTAGACAAGATCCAGATCTCACCGATATCGACAAGAAAACCATCAACATTCAAACTTTTCTCGGAATATTCTACAGCGAAATTGAAAAAAAATTGGTACCTCGAAAAGGCTACAAGCAATCACCAGTGGACGTCGTGTCTCAAGTGATTAGTGCGTTAGACTATAGAGCAAGGAGTTCGAGGTTCGAATCTCAGCCAAAACCACCTTAAAGTTTTTTTCACGGCCCCACCTCTCACGAGTCTGACAAACACCCGAGAGTATAACTTGTCTTGAGAAAGCTTTTCAAATAGGCCCCTTCCATTCGCGTAAAGAATGTATCACCCACAACATGAATGGTTGTGTGGAACTAGGCCCTAGGTATACAAAGCCATGTCTAGTTTAAATATAGCTCACAAGTTGACTATTGCATCAAGGTCAGGAACGACTCCCTGAGGCACTAGAGTACAATAAATGATCTACACAAGCTAACGCATTGTCTTGTAGCTTCTTTACCAGAAAGGTTTGTGGGGAAACTCATAAGCCAACACCGGAGACACAACATTTCAAAAACCTATGCAACTACTAGAGTACGCTAGCGGTTTTGTCATAATCGGCGGAAAATCTTTACGTTTACTAATATTGAAAATATTGAAAAAGCTGTCAAAATATGTTTAGCAGTAAAAAGTAGTAAATGTTAAATGCAGAATAGATCTTGCAAATCGCTGTTTCTTTAGGCTCAAACAAACAAACAAACCTATTCAGTAGTAAGGGCCTATCCCCAAAAACTAAGGATTCTACAAAATGACATGAACTGCATCGACAGTAGATGAAGATATTCCAGCTCATTTCAAATGTTGTAAAATCGTCGGTCCTGTTTACATTGACGGGATGTAGGAACTGTACAGCTGGGTTAGTTCAAAAATTCATCCAGCGGAAAGACACAGGTGCACGGAGTCATGACTGATTTTATTCAAATTTTGTTACCAATCGCAGATTTAAAAAGTAAACATGAATTTTGTTTACAAGGCTTGACAAGGATAGTGGTGATGTGACACAGCACCCACAGATGTCCTTCGCTGGAGTTCCCAATTTGGGTACATGTCTATCCAGTGCCCATATCCATGAGGTGCCCATATCCATAAGGTGCCCCTATGTGTTTAGCTAATCAGTAGTAGTCTTTTGATTTTGCCCTGGCTTAGCTATAAATTTACAATCCGTTGTTGAATCCGAAGTTGAATGGGATTTTTTTTTTATTTTTGGTGGTGCGATGTTCGTAAGCACAAACTATGTCTTCACGTTGATGCGTTCAGCCCTTTCGATGCGTTCAGCCCTTTCGATGCGCTTTGATCCACCTAATTCTAGACTAAGCAATATAAGGTGTTTACTTCCTTAAATTTATTGAAAGCAGTTCCAATTGGAATATGAGTTCCCTTAGGGGTTTATTTACTGGATCGGTGATGTCCAAGTTAATCGGAAAAGCAAATGATTCTGATTTAAATAAAAATAATAAGAATGTCATTCTTAATTTAGTCCGTAAATATTAAATGAAAATAACAAATGTGTACAATGGTGCACTTCAATAGAAAACAATTTCTCTAGTAGGACAAGTTTCGTTAAACTTTTTTTTAAGCCTAAAATTACATTTTATCTGTTTCACAATACTCGATGTCACTACGTTAATTTATTTTTTTACTACAGTCGACATTTTATTGTCAGTAATATAAATACTTGTGTTAATGGCCTGCCCTCTGTTGTCCTCTTTAAATTAATGACAAATACGCATTATCCCTATAGAGCAAATATATCAAGCTTTCCAAGTTAATTAAAATTTAATGCATTCCTTTACGCGGGATTTAAAACCACTCTAAAAGATATTAATGGAAAATCCCCACACAGGTCATGTCGGGATCTTATTTTACACATTGACTATGTTAAGTCATGAAATGGACTTACCAACTTTTGATACATCATAATTTGCTGCAGTGCATCCAGCTGGATAAACTTTACTTTTTATGTATTTTCATACTTTTAATGAATACACCTTTCTTCTGAATCAAGTTACAAAATTTGCGTAAATGAGTGCAAGCTAAAAGTCTACAAAGGTTAAGAAGATTTCTGATAAATTAAATGCCAATCTGTGGTTGGCTTTCATTGAAGGTAAGGAAAATAATGTAAAGTTTGTGCAAACAATTTAACAATTAAGAATTTTTTTTATAAAATGCTTTTTTACCTCGAATATTGCAGACAGAAGAAAATGCAAATCAGAGAGATGAGGGTGCACTTACACTGCACAGATTGAACTCATAAAGAATCGGCATCAGGATAAGGGAGTACAAAATTGGTTTTATATTTTGTGGCATTCAGGCTAAGAAAATATATATTTACACGACGATAAAACCTCGATGATGGATCGAATGTGGAAGGAGTTTCTGTATGGGCATGGCAGTTAGTCGTGTATAAAATATATGGTTAGATATCATTATCCTATCTGATTGTTTATTGACCCTTATTTGGCAGATAACATAGGAGACTAGTTCAGTCTTGCGACTGAGTTTAAAAAGTTTTTGGATTCTCGTACTATTTTGAAACAGGTTGAACAAGGTCTGATTCTCCGATTCCACCAACTGTTCTAAACAATATAGTTAGCAGTTGTTAAGATACCATCCTCCCCTTGAAAATCGGTGGCATGCTTCCCTAAATAGTAGCAAAGCTCAGGCTCAGCCGAAGTCAATCCAAAATGCAAGAATAATCGATTTTAAATTTACACTGCAGCCAAAATTCGGTCGTAGATGGCATTTCCATTGAACCAGAATCAAGAATCAAGCGAAGGTAAACTAGGTAGAATATGTAGGGGAGAACAAGGAATATTCGGGAGAGTTCCTGTGAAACCCAAAAGTTGTTCTTTGGACCTTACTGCAGAAGGCAATCAGATATTTACGCGAAAGCCCTTTTCTGTTTGGCGTGGACGGCACAACGACACATAACCAACAAAAGGCATATAGTCAAAAAAATCCAGGCATTAAGAAGAGCAAGCAAGTTTTGAACTTTTGCAATAAAACAGAGTCCAATAAGGACTCAGATAAAAAATACAGATTTTTGGGGCAACATGTCTATGTGACCTAGGGTTTAGCTTCTCACAAACATTTGTGTTGTGCATGCTATATTCTGTACGCGAATGGAAGGAGGAAGATTTGAAAAGCTTTTTCATGACAGTTATAGGGTGGTGGGATTTGAACTTCGAACTGCTTATTTCGTAGTCCAACGCACTAACCATTTTAGCCCTGAAAAAAAAGGGCTCAGCTGGGCTTCGAAAATTACTGTCAAAGGTGACCGATGCCTTAAAATTCGTTCCCGGATGCAAAATCTCTATATCATCACTGCAGAATAACCATGTGACAGAAAAACCAACACAAGCCCCTTCCTGTTCAACTGGATTGTGGACATAATTGACTCCTTCAACCCACCAGAGATTCTAGATATACACAATTCGGTCAGACCCTAGATACGAAAGAAAAGAAGCCATTTACATCAACACGCTATATGAAAACTCTAATTGGAAGAGACATACATAATAATATTTAGGTACACAAAGTTTGCATGTGGTGTGAAATTTCCTTAAGCTGACTTAATCCTTTTTAAGTTCATTGCGGTTGCCCCTTAAGACTCACACGTGCCTGGATAGACTAACATTCTCCCCCCCAACACTGAAAGTGTGTACACACGTTTCTAAATCTATTCCCATTGGCGTGACTTAAAATAATTTTAATGCTCATGACTATTATTAGCGCAAACAAACATTACAATGAACGTGGCTCTCAGATTCCCAACTATCGAAAGGATACACACAAAAAAAAATAAAAGAAAAAGAGTTCAAACGATGCCGGTAGCTCTTCATCATTTGCATATTTATTATCCCAATGCCCATATATTAAGAATTTCTCCCCCATAACTTTATATACTGCGCGTTCAAAGAAACCATAATTCCTGGCAGGACGACGTTGATGTATATAATTTCCAAATGGATCAAACACATAGCAACGCACTAATTCCGAAACAGCTCCAATCCCGAAACCTATTAAACTGATTGTAGTCTCAAGTGTTTCCACACTCAAAGCATTAAATGGTTCAACCCCAAGCGAAATATATTACGGCAATAATATCAATACCCCCTAATACATACCTTTATTGGATTCATTAGCCGTGGTTAGATGTAAATTATATTTTAGTCAGGCGAAAGTGACCCAACGGCTATCCAGGACATGTTTACTTTACGAGCAATGACGTTCTATATTTAAATATAATTTGTGCTTGCTTACTTCAATTACAAGCATAGGGGTGGAACATGTTTTTTCTATGTACAAGCACATATTGTGACATTCGCAAGGACCAAGATAAGGATTAGAGACGTAAGAGCGCATATTTTCCTTTGGGTAAACATACGGTAATGAAAAACGGTAACAGATTTATCCTAAGTTGGGTTGTAAGTACTCTGTGGTTAAGCTTAACACCATTAAGCTTTGTTAAGTGGGGTCGGTGTGGATGTTGTCAGGATGTGGCGAGACTGTGAGATAAAAGTTAAACCCAGATGACCACAAATCAGAGGAAAATAATTTAGGAAGTGAATAAGGTTGTGGAGATTTTCGGTAGACGAACGGAAGCGGTACGATTTTAAGGGGCTTCGAGTTGTTCAAAAAATATTTTTCTTTTAACCCAAATTCCGTGTAACCGCAAGTGCTCGTTTTGTTTGAGAGAAATAAGCTTATTTTTCTAATCAGCGTTCCTTTGAAATAGTATCTTTAATCATGTATGCATGTGGCTCTCTTATTTAATTAAGGTTTTATACATTCCAGATGAACTCACAAACTCTTAGGCTACTTGGAAGCCTCTATATATTTATTTAAAACTCTCGAGTACTTTAGCATCATAACGTACTCCGTATAAACATTTCTATGTTGTAAGTCTAAAAACTCATTAATATGGTGAGCCGGCAATAACTTTTGAATGCTCTCTTCTCTTTGAATCGTACGTGACCAATTTAACACATCCTGTGCTTATTAGTTTTTCCCCTGTTTTCCTTACAAAAGTTCTCCATTCGATAGCTATGGGACTCAGGAGCAAAGCACTTCAAATCTTACATAAACGGTTTCTAGGAACTTTTTCCTTTTATTTTGTGTAACTTTCACATTGTAATGACTTAATTGCGTTTTCCTTTGAAACAACAGAAGTTATGAAGATGGATTCTCCCCACCACAAATGGAATGCATGTTATGAAAAAAAATTTAGATTTACAAAATTTACAGAATACAATATTAATTTATTCATATACGAAGTTTGCCGGAAGCCAGAAAAAGATTTGTGCATATGAACTAAATTTACAAGACTTGTATTTGAGTTTAGATGCAGAAAATGGAATAAATATTTCGAATGACTTAGAAGTAAGTTTTAAAAATAAAACAAGAGGTTAGTTAGGAACCAGAATAAGAACTGATTCATGCTTGAAACATATTGTTTTGCGAGACTCAACAAAGTAGATAGATTTTGACAGGTTTTAGAGGGGCACCTTAATAAATCCGAAATATAAATAGTTCCGCATCGTCGACTTCGTAGGTCAAAAATAGTACTAGTTTCTTTTAATTATATGTTTTAAGTTACAGTAGGCGATCTTGCTTCAATATCATTCGGGCCCAGTCTAAATTATCAGATTTAGACTTTGGGAAACTCAGTCGCCTGCTATTTAATATTTGAAAGGAAGTGGGGTATATCTCGATCAAGACTGGAGAAAATCTGGATGCAATGAAAATGTGTCTTCGAATGTCATTACCTTTCACAAGTTTAAGACAAGAACTTTTTAAAAATATGTCAACAAAAATTTTGTTTGCAAAACCGATTTATTTTATTAAAAATAGTCCGCTTCCGACTCAATATAGCGATTACCACGATGCAGTCAATTAGGTAAAAGTCAGATGATGCCAAATACGGGAAGCGGTTATTCGTTAAAATGCGATTATTAGTCAAAGGATGGCCTGACTAGAAATGTCTATTTTTAAATAAGTTTTGCTTACGCATTTTTCGCTAATCCAAATGTTTGGCCAAATTTTTTTTTTTAATTCAATGAATTTCAATGAAAATTTTGGCCGACATCTGATGAATTCACGCACAGGATTAATGAAATCTTCGGTAACCACAGATTGTGTACGCAACATGTTCGGTCATCAATTATGTCCTCACAGGATAAACAATAGTCATCATGAACAATTGAATTTATTAATTGAAACGTTTCGGTAAATGTTTTACAATAAAACATAATAGTAGCTATTTTTTCGATGCTAATTTTTGTATTGATGCATGAAATAAACATACTATCACTTGAGACCCAATAAGTCCGCTTCTTTTCGTTCAAATGTTAGAATTTTGACAGTACATCAGTGAAAGAGGTACTTGTAACGTCAATACGTGGCAATATTAGAAAATTCTATTTTTAAAACGTCTTGTTTACTTGTAGAAGGAAAGTACATGTTTTATGTAGATTGACAGAACCCGAACCTAGGCCAGAAACTTCTGGTGTCTGGAAAATTGTCTCCTCTCCGAAGAGCTCCTACGCAAATTAACCTTTGCAACATTATATGTATTTATTACACTACAACTATGTCCATTTCATTTTATTGTTTAAGGGGTATACTCGTAGTCTATAATAAAGAGTAGATGTCCTGCGTGCGCCATACAACAATTACAATTTATTGCAGAGCAATTTTATTTTTTTACAACTGTCGCATTCAACCAAATAATTTAACAATTAGATTTCAAACCAAAAACAGATTTTAATGACTCATTCGGAATAAAATATTAGTTTTCAGAAACCATAGCGAAATAGAGTGGACACCTTTCATTAGTCAAACAAAAATATTCCCAAAAGTAAGCTTTGGGTTTATTGTTCCAAAATCCTATTTGGATCTAAATCTAATAAAATCATATTAATTGAAAAAGTATACAGTGCACGCTTGTAGTTTAAATATCCCTACAAAAGGAACACATGGATTGTTCATTGTTCTGTAAACTTAAACGCATTTCTGCCTTCTGAAAACTAAAATCAGTCATGCCCAAATATCAGCACTAATAGTAAACACCCTAACATTGCATCTGGAAGTGAAAAACTTTGTATAGTTTCCAACGATGGAACTAACAAAGGGAATTGTTATATTTATTATTAAATTAGCATCCATATAAATTCATTGGTGGAATATTTTAGCAGGACATTAAGGGATCATTAAACTTGCCACTTACTTACAATATTAAGTCATGAGCTATACGTAAAAATGAATTACATTTAAGAAATTAGAATTAGAATTTACTCATTCAGTATTCAACCTCATTCTCGACTTCAAGTTTCCCTCCAGAGCGACCTGGACGAA
This sequence comes from Xylota segnis, assembly GCA_963583995.1. Taxonomy (NCBI): domain Eukaryota; kingdom Metazoa; phylum Arthropoda; class Insecta; order Diptera; family Syrphidae; genus Xylota; species Xylota segnis. The sequence goes on along the minus strand of OY757236.1, from coordinate 2,699,370 downwards.
TGGTGGTATCATCAACTTTACCTGTATATCCATCTGCACCGATGGGTCAAAAATGGATGAAGGTACAGGCTCACGAATCGTCTCAGAGGGACTACAGATTGGCTGGCCCATAAAAGTCGCACTCGCACATGACGTACTTTCTGAATGCCTAAGTATCAGCAGAATCAGACACAATTCACCGCACAAACAATTCAAGAGAAAGAGAAGTTCCTCAAAAATTCTAAGAAAGAGATGGAAGTGGACTGGACTAGTACAATAGCCTCAATGTAATGGTAGTCCATTCAGTTAATGAAGCGAAGGTTTTCAGTTCAAGTCCCACCTAAAGTAGCTTTCGTTTAGTACTGAAGTGTATGGCATTATAAAGATACAAATAAGGCATTTTGTGTAAGTCCTTTCAAAAAAGGGTGGCCGATTGCGAAAACCAAAACCGATCCTGTTGCAACCTACCACTGCAAAGCCTCAGAAAGGGATCTTTACAAAAATACAAATATTTGGATGGAATTCAGGACACAACTAAACCTTTTCACAACCATTCTCATTGTGTTTGTTATATTCACTAGAATAGAATGGCCTCACTCGTCAAGAATTCCTAACTTTAAAATATGACTTTCCCTTAGCTGGTTTGCTGGGCTATAGACTCCTTCAAGGCTAAACATTTTACCCTTGTTGGGGTTTCAGGTCTCATTGGAATCAACACGAAATCGGATCTCCGATGAGATTGGTAGACGTAAACCTCGTTTCGTTTTAGGAAAATTGTTTCCAGATATTTTGAGCAACACTCGAAAACCAAGTAGAAACTACCATCGGTACCATCGGTCTCAGATGCAACTAAATGTTCCAGTAGTCCTTCAGCTTCCTAATTCGTCTATAGTCAGGCTATACTCGTATACAACAGAGATCAATGGACTATGTGCACATTTAATATATGTATAATGGACGGCCTAAATACATCCATGCAATCCTGTCCAGTGTAGCACACTTTCCCCAACACGACACTGAACAAGGACATACTTAAACTGTTTTGAGACTAATGCTCCATAAACGCTTCAGACTGGGTTAAAAAGTGCAGTCACACTTCAAACACTCGTATGAGGGTGTGAAGCAGACTACACAGATTGGGAACAACTCGTCTGGAATAATGCAATTTAGTCGCTTAGAACGAAAATTGCATTTTTTGATTGTCCTTACAAAATGTCTACCCAAAATGTTTCTAAATAAAAAAGTTTCAACTGCCACAACCGTTAAAAACTTACCCTATTGCATTAACCCACATTCTTCGTAATGTTCGCGTTGAATGAACACCACAGGACGACCAATTAAACACAATGGCTTGCAATTGCTATTCCCAGAGCAACCTCAAAATCCACAACCACAATGGAATTGTTTTCGCGCCAACTACTGCTTTGTGGTCTGTCAAAGGTCCTAATAGTATTCTCTGCAAATTAGGTACATTTAATTCGATGATTTTAAATAATTAATAATATGCTAATACGAGAAAGGATACACTACCGTAGGTATGTGTATAAAGCCCATCAATCAGAAAAAATAGCCTTCTCTGCTATTTTTAATCCCAGTACTCGATTCTAATTAATTATTCTTACTCCTTGGATTTTTCCAATTCTCTGAATCCTGTCCGGAATCACCGCTTCCTTGAGAAAAACTTCATTAAAGAGGCATACCAAGTTTAAGCCTTTAATTAATATCCTTCACCTTTGGCACACAATATAGTAAATAAGGTGCGCTCCTCCTGTTCGGATACGAAGTGTCAGCATGTAACGGGAAGGGATACAGAAAACGAGAAAAGGAGACAGAAACTCTGACTGTACTGGTGTAGCGAAAGCATCCCGCACCCTCGAAACAAAGTTAAACCGTTTTACGGTGGTAAACAAGCGTACACGAGCACGCTACGGAATATAACTTTTGAAACAATCTTTAGCACTTCACTACATTACCTCGAGGTAATTAAACTGTAGTACATCTGTACACTGAAACCAAAGTAATGTTGGCGAACTGCTTTATAATTTGTCATGAGCAAAAAAAAAAAAAAACGAAAGAAAGAGACGCGCTGTCAAAAGGACGACACGAGTGAGAATTAATTCGAATTGCCATTCGCATTAAGTGTTTTAATTTCCAGTTTAATTCGTTATTTTGTTTTATTTATAGACTTTGAATTCTCTATTGATTTGGCCTGATGTGAAATAAATCTATTTGTAATCGGTAAACACACAGATTGTGCCTTTGAAATGGAATTTCGAAAATGTTTGTTTTAATTAATGTCGTGCAGCTTTTCATGGAATCGGTTTATGTAGTTTGTCGTAACCCCATTAAAGAACCTTAAACAATTCTTTGTCAAAGCTATTCGTTTTTGAAGGCGTTTTTTTTTACCGACGACGGGCAGGTATTGTAGTTCGCCTCTGACATTTGTAAACGCCTTTAACTTCTTTTTAATAATTATGTTGTTGAGTTTATTGATCAGGTCAGGTTCAGCTGGCAGCTTTCCTATTTTAATTTGTGAAAAACTTAGTAATAGTCATTCTGTTGAGTAGAATTCAAAAAGAAAAAGTACCTTATGTTCTTTGACATAAGCGTTACTGACAAACCTTTTAAATCTAAAATGTTCACATTTTGGCAGATCTAGGAGAAACTATGAGATTTCCAAATCGGTCTCCATCATCTTGTCATTGATTTTGAGCCCGTGTATCACAGCATTTGTAGAGATGACCTATACAGACAATCTCACCGAGACTTTTGCTGTCAAAAAAGAATTTAAACAAGGCTTTATGACTTCTTTGACATCATACTTGACAGAATTGTCCGAAACTCACAATCGGATGCACAGTTTGTCATAGTTGGCAGAACTCAGCGGCCTGTCACTTTCGCTACTATTGAGACTGAAGCTCCCAAAATGCATTTCGCGGAAAACAGGTCTGTTCCCTTACTTTTTGTACTAAAAATCGTTACTTCTCAAATTTCTGAGAGTACCTAGACTCTCAGAACAGATAGCTAAAAATAGGAAACAGTTAAGAAACTCAGCAAAAATACTTCAAAATAACTAAAATCTAAAAAAAAAAAAAATAAAAACGACAAATGAGTTAGACAGATCGTACACCAAATACCAACAGAAATGTGTGGGTTAAAAAGTCGTAAGTTTAGTCAAATTCGTACGAATTGTTACGATTTTTTAATGAAGGGAATAGACCTAATAAGTATGTATATAACCAAGAATATGCTGTCACACAAAATAGACGTATTGGGCAAGATGCCACAATCGACCGCTACAACTTTGAGTTATAAATTTGTCTACTTTGTTTTTTTTCTTTTATTTTTTATTTATCTTTCTAATCCTTTTGCAACTAGGTCCAGAAAACTTAGTCCTTGTTCGCTGGATCTCTTAAGTTTTCTACTCCTCGTAAATAGTTGTTCTGTATGGTTAATAGAGGTATTTGAAATCTGTTTAGGATGATTTAAACCTATCATTGCTGTGTCACCAGCATAAGATTGATGGTAATTCTCGTGTTGCTGTACAGGTAATTTGCAGAACTATAGACATAGCCTTCGACAAAAGCTGATTAGCATTATTATAACGCATAAAGTTAAGCTAAATGTTGCAACACGACAGATCAGCACCGTCTAAGTATCTACTCCAGTCAACACATACTACACAGCGGAGCCTTCAAAAACTTTTAGAAGAAGCTGTAGTAGCAACTCGGTGAAGTAATAAACATACAACTAGGATTGAATTAAATCAGTCGTTGATCTTTATACCAAAATTAGGACAGTGAATGGAAATGGACTGCAGTCTCATTGACATCAAGGCGGTCACTAGTTTAAATACGACCTCGTTTATAAAACGGCGGGAAAGAAGAATCCTTAGAATTTGTCCAAGGTAGGACCTCAGGAGCTATATTTCCTCTTATTTGGATTATTAATTTGAATAAAATCCTGTCAAGACTTAACAAAGACGAGACAAGATAATTGCGTACACGATTGACATGACAATTTTGGTGTCAGTTCTCAGTGATGTAGGAGATGAACTTAAGAAAAAGTTTTACGGTGGGTTTTCTATGCAGGCTGGACTCAAATAAAGTGATAAAGGAATGTGAAAAAACAATTTATAGAGATCAATCAAGATCAATCCCCCTCTAGGTACCGAGAGGAGAACGATCAGAGTGATACGATGGTAATGCGCGGTTCAGATTTTAATAGATTGCTCGCAAAATACTTACATACATATATATTTGCATATTCCATATGAGCGTATACTGTATGTAATATCGAATGTTTCTCGAATGTAGACATTAGGACTCGTAATTGTTATTGAAAAACGTCGAAAATATTGTTCCATTATGTTTGTAAGGAATATACTAACATATCACATTAAATATCCTTTCCTTCTCAATTTAATACACTTGCATTCTTCCTCAGAAATTTACATTGGCTTCAAATATTTCACGAGCAAATTTATCGCACAAACTGTGGCCGCAATAAACCCACATGTTCAAGAGATTTGAGTCTAAAATGTTAACCTTATTAGCTACATAGATAGATACCTTTTTAAACACTTTTAAAATTCACGAATACTGTTTTTTCTTAGAGATTAAGTACAATCATTTGGGCCTTCTTTTACATAGTTATTCAAATAATTGTAAATTTAATTTGTAATTTAACAAAACCAGTCGTTACCTCGTATTTAAGAGAAATATTAAACCAGTAGACACACCTCCCACGGAATATAATCAATTTAACCCTTTTTCTTGAAATCACCATCCGAACTGATAAACCAACCAGAGCGAACATCTCACCTCATCCATTGATAATTCAAGAACCAACTTAGCAAACGCTGCCGTCAATTAGATTGCTCATTCAATTTAAGAAGTTAAGCCTTCGCAACCTTCGCCAAGCGAATGTACCCGCAAATCTCTGTCTCCGGAAATTGTCCATAAAGCGGGTTCAACCGGAACAAAAAGCAACGAGAGAAAAAAAAGAAGAAGAACATTTTTGCAACAAGGACGAGAACAAGCGCCAAATACGAAGTAAAAGGATACAAAAAAAAAAAAACAAAAACAAGCCCAACAGTGCCCTATTTCTAGAAAAACTTACAAATGTTCGCATCAATCCGACGACGACGCACTTGATAGCAGCACCACCACCGTACTTATTTATTTCCGTGATGAAAGTTAAAATTTCCTTTACAATCAACTCCAGATAGGAAAAAGGCAGCCATCCTTCTTCTTTTTGCGCCTCCACCCCCATCTTAGTATACTTGCATCGCGTTAACTATAGCCATCCCTTTAGCGTTGTAACCCAGTACAAGAAAATAGTTGATAAGAGGCAGGAACGAAAAAAAAAAGGAAAAAGGAAAATCACACACAAAAAGGAAACTTAAATGAGTGTGGCACTACGACGAAAGATAGATCTCAACCAGGCGGAAAGGCGGAAAGGAAGAAAAGGCGGCAAAAGGAGAAATACTACTGTATTCCATTTGCAACCCTCCTCCATATCGCCTGCATAAATTTGAACAAACCCCAAATTGACTATAAAAACTTTGCCTATATTGCAAAGATATTTATCAGTCGCCTTTGCGCCATCACCGACCGGTCGACCGGCCGACCATATCCCCCCGGCCGAGCGCCACACGCCGCCGAGGACGCACATTGCCCAAAATAAAAGCAAAGGGATGGTTCGTCGATAACAATGCATTATTGCCCCGGGGGTAGGTGTTTCACAGTTCAATGCTGGCCTGCTGGTATTAGGTATCGGTATGCGGGGGGGTGGTGCTAGCTGGATGAAGACCGTCCAGGACTCGAACGCCGCCGTTCGTCATTTCTTGCGTCTCAAAAGTGAAGTCATTTAAAAGAATTTAGCGGCGTGTTGCTGATGCCGCTCAATCGCTTCAGCCAATACCCCCCTTGAGCCAGCTTGGCAGGCGTCATCGTCATCGTTGCCATTTGATTCGTTTCGTTTGTAGGCTTTTCATTTTAAATTAAAAAAAAATACAAACAAAAGTTTCATATTTTTTGTTTATCTTTCTGTCTGTCAGGCAACTTGAGAGGAGTACGTCAGCTAGGACTCCATCGGGAGCGACACAAAGTGGCATTAATGATAATTCCCGCGCGCGCTCCAGAATACCTTAATTACGTGCTATCAATGCCACTGCCACCACGAACAGGCGAAGGATCCATTTGATTGTTGTGTGGTTGTGTGTGAGTTTTTTTTATATTTTTTTTTTTTATGTAGTATGTACGTCTTACATTGAAAATGTCATTTATGTAGCTGTTATATTATTTTTTATTTATAAAATTTTCTAAGGCAACCTTAAGCCTTCGTTTACATTAAAATTTTAATTTCTTTTTATTTGTAAAGGCTCCTGGTTTACAGGGGGATGAAAGGAAGACGCGCGCTGATGAAATCGCTGCCTGGGATGGAAGATGACAATATTTGATTTGCATGGGAAACCGCTAAAGACTTTCGGGAGGGAAGATTATTGTCAAAAAAAAAACACAAAATATCTCAAATTACATAATTTGCATTTTTAAAACTCGAAGATATGCCGGCGCTTTTGGGTTAATTACAAATATTTACGATTCCCCAGAACCCTTCGGTATTCGGCTTTATTTTTGTAAAAAAAAAGGAGAGAGGACAATGGTACTGATTACAAGCACGTTTCATATTTAGGATGACTCTTTTTTTACACAGAGGTTTGTCGGGCAGGGCGGCTTACAATGAAAATCCATCCATTGGTCATTAAATGTAAATGAAGTACACGATTTTAACCGAAAGCCAAGGAGTGCGGTGGGTATAAATAATTTGATTGTGAAAAAGGTTTAAAAACTACATAACTGATTTATTGACAAAAAAAATTAAGCGAACCCATTTCATTAACATTTTCAAAGAGTAGTTACAAAATTTATGTTGAATTTGATTTGATTCGAATCAATTAGAAAGAAAGCTGAGGAAGTTCGCTAAAAAAAAAGGATTTTGCCTTACTGACTTGGTTGATCTGACTGACAGTTAATGAGCACCAAGTCATTAGACCAGTATTAGGTCCATTGCACTACCATATCGAAGGGAGCGAAGGTTTCACTCTACTTGCGTAGTGTAGAATAAATTTTGTAAATTTTCATAGATTCTCGTGAAAATCTGTTGGCTTGGGAGAGACCTTAACGTGAGAAACCTTTACTTTGTGGATAATATCTGGGGGCGTTTCTTCATATACCCCTGACTACGAATAACTCCATAATCATGGGCCAAAACACTTGGTACTATATGTCTGGTTCTTGTACCTTGTTTTGTTGATTTTTGGACATCTTCTTGGTTAAGAGGAATCCTCGCATCACTATTTATGTGTCTCTAAGGATGTCAAAGGCGGAGTAGAATGCTAAATAATCATCCCCTGTTTCTTTGGGCCTAATGGCTCCAAAAGTCATAACGGAGGGCAGTCTGAACTATTTGAAACAAGGCCCAAAGCAAATACTCGTTTTCCCCATAATTACTGGCATTAGTGACTGGGAATGAGTTTTGTCTGGTTTTCTTAACAAGACTCTATTAAAACAACATCAGTACAAAAAAAACCGACAGTTGAAGTAAATTGATAATTTTTAACATCTTCTGTGTATTCCCTTACACAGTAGTGGCAATGCTCATGTTAGAATCAGACTAATTGGTAAAGTAAATTTGAATATAGTTCAAGAAGTCCAAATTATGATAAAGCAATCATTCATTGATCCTGTTCACACGAGATTGACGCACAGGACAAAAAATTCTTTTTTCAACAAAGGTTACTCTCGCACTTCTATTGTTTACTTCATGAATTTCTCAATTTTTATTTTTGCCAACATTTTGTCGAGTGACAGTGATTGACATTTCCAAACGTCAAAAAAAAATCCAGGAAAGTTCAGAAATCCGGATTGACGTAACATGTCGCCTTTCTGCTTCTCTCCTCGACTTTAAACGTGAAAAAAAATCCAGTTCCACAATCATGTGTGAACAGCCTTCAGAGGGCAGGAAAATAGTTGTAGACTGGCAACCGTGAGAAATGAATCGGAAGTGTCGCCATTCATCTTGCATTGCATTCAGTCTATTATTTATGTCCATATGTGTAATTCGGACGTAATCATATTATTGCTGACTGTGCAAAACATTTTATTATTTTCGTACTCGTTTCGAAGTCAATCATTTTCCAGAATATGTGCCCTCAAGATGAAGAACGGATATTCCTGTAGTCTTTATAATTTTTCTAACCTAACTGCAAGAACCTGACAGAACTTTGACGTTTACAAGCAAAAAATACTGCGTTAATTGGTTCGACCGAGAATCTGCATTTACAAACGTGGATATACTTTTGTTTCTTCCTTTGTTTGTATGACGTTTATGAATTCACCCATTCCTAACCTCAATGACATCACATTTATAGTCCCTGGAGAAACAAATCTGCACCAATCCAACCTTAATTGCAATGCAATTCTCACTTTGTTCTCTCTATTGTTGATGTTATTTCCATTTGCACAAGTTTTCAGACGCAAATAAGGGCAAACAAGAATAAAACAACTTTTCTACTCAATGCGGTCATTATATAAATAATTCAAACGAACCCACTCCTTTTAATGACATTTATTTGAGTGGTTGCATTCAAAATGCGGCAGGCAAAGAAAAAGTAACTAAATATATACTTTTAAAATTTTTATTAAACAAGAAGCAATTACAAGAAGTACTGTTGGTGTTTTGCAATTTTTTTTTTATTTTGAATACAACGAACGTAAAAACCAAACAATAACTTGGAAAAGTTAAGCTCCAAAATGTGTTACACTTTTTTAAGATCTCCAAGTGCTGTTACGTTTTGATATCTTGGCGGTATTGCTTCGAATTTTATAATTGTTTCGAATGTAGAAGTCAATAACCCAGTTTGATGAAACTTCTGTAAAAATAATAGGCATAGCCTACTGTAAGTCAGACAATCCTAGATCTTTTTGTGGTATGCACAATTTTTAGGAGAGGCTTATTTTATTCAGTACGTGGACCACTACAAACCTTCACTGCCCACATGCTATATCCGACAAAAACAAGACTCAATTTTCAGTTGAACTGCAAACTAAAGGAACTGAACGAGTTTGTTCCTTGGCCGTATACGCTTTGGCTGTAAATAGTGAAATTGAATCTATGGATTTTCTCAAGTTAAATCTGACCCAATTATGCAGTGGGAAGTAGGTCGACCCTAGTACCATAACGCGGATGAATGCTAGATAAAACATAATCATGCTTTCATGCTTTTCTGATATCCTATAGACAGGATACCTGTAGTATCCTGACGGTGGAATAATGGCACAAATGCACACTCGTGAGTGGAAGAAAATTCAATGGAATCATTTTTATGGTTTTCAATTTCATTTACAAGCAGTATTTACTTGTTTATCAGAGTTCACCTGATGCAAACAAACGACCTACTTTCGACTAGAATTTAGAAGTTTTTATTTTGTTTTATATCGATCGCATTCTTCTAAGTTTTTGCAGATTGCTTACTCCGGATGAAATAACAAATAGTAAGTACGTAGAGGAAAGCAAGCCTAACAAAGGACCTAACAATTTTATCGAAGGACTTGTACCCCTAATGAAAGTAGGTTAACTTTGTTCCAAATATTTTTTTTAGTTTCCTAAAAGTTCCATTGAATTAATTGGGTCAAGTAAAACTGATACACCTCCATGATGAAGGTTTTCACTCATCAGCTTCCAAACTGAATCGACGTGAAATCTTTGGGGACAGATTCAATTTATTAAGATTTGTTGACGTTCTATTAACTAATTAAATAATTAAAACTATTTATTGCACAATTCAATGTATATCTGTTAATGTTCTTCAAACTTTGAGCCACAGAATATTCTCAAAAGATTTGCAGTAAGGACGCCCCCTGACCACTTTCAAAAAAACACATTTTTTTTCAATAATTTTCTTGAAAAAACAGTATCAATACCAATACTATACCAATCGTTCATACAATAAGTATGACCACGCCCACTTTTAAGGGCGTTTTTCTTTAAAATCAGTTTCATTTCATCGCAATGCAATCGGGTAAGTTATACAGAACATTATGCGAATTCAAATATGTACCACAGACAATGACGAGGCCCGAAACTTGTCATTGGTTCTGTTAAGAACGCTTTTAGATTGTAGACTAAAACCAATCCAGAACCGACACCACTTTCTTTAACCAGTCATGGACCTTGTTTACCCAGGACTGAAAAAAAAAAAAAACTGAATTTTTTTTGTACTTTCTTGTGTTCAGTTGGATAGCCCTGTTTGACGTATCAATAGTTGGCCCCAACTGAAATTGCTTAGTTTTTCCATAACAAATTCTTTTTACAGCAAAGCTAAAGCTTTTACAGCAATTATTGGTTACTTTATGAAATTCAGTTTTTAATTTTGTCCCACCCTTTTGTAGAGTGACAGCGATTGACATTTCCAAACGTCAAAGAAAATCCAGGAAATTTCAGAAAAACTGAAAATCCAGATAGCCGTTACATGTCACCTTTAAATAAAAAGTCCAGTCCGACAATCCTGTTTGAGCAGAATCATAAAAATGCATCTTTTTGCTTCGATATTAAAGGGTCATATTTCTTCTAAATGAAGTTGTTGCTCCCTTTGAATATTTCCTTACAAATCTGGTTTAAATTGGTTCGGTTAATATGTGATGCACGTCACGACTATACCTGATACTTTTCTTCATGTATTTTACGCTATCCAATAGAAATTTGTCCACAACACTGGACACTCTACGAGTACAGAACACGTAATTGGAAAAAGGAGAAAATCGAACAAAATCTATTCATGTAAAGATTTCCAATCTTTCCTAGTTGCTTTTTTCCCTACTTTCATACCGTATGCATTAACCCAGTATTCCACGAAATAACATGCAACAGCATACAGAACACATTCCCTCTGTGACAAAAAATAAACGAACTGCACCTAGTCACGGTCCGTCAAAGAAAAATTCATATCAAACGCGTTGGGTGTGTAGAAAAAAAGATAGAAATACTTCCAGCCGTACACTGAAAGGGTGTAGCGTTAAGATTGACTGCACGGAATTTTTTATACCCTTATTTGTATCCTCAAAGTATATTAATTCAGATCAGTATCACTAGCGAAAACGAAATATTCGTACCACGTTCGTTTAATCGTTCGTATGTAACCAGTTTTCAGGCATTCAATTTAGAGTTAGGAGAATGTAATTTCATATTCGGGCTGAAAAAAAAGGTAAAAGTGTACAAATTATTAAAATCAGTGCACTGCCCACTTCTTATAACTTCAATATTTTATATAAAATCGAAAAATTTCATTAAGACAAAATATTTAGGTATTCGATTTCTCTACACACAGGTGTGTCCATCCCACTCTTTGGGGGCGTTTTCATCGAAGAAATGATTTTTATGAAATTATTGTCTACTATGATCTACGTCAGAGGGACCACAAGAACGAAGAGATTACTCCTCCATGTGGACCGCCTTTAACAGCAAAACACGGCCCTAATCAATTGATCAAATTTTCGAAACTTCTACTACTGATTGGTGTTGCTATCGAAAGCCCTATTGATGGCTAAAAAGTCACATGGAATGATGGTGGAAAGCACCTTTGCTTCATTTTGCTTCATTGGCAAAGCCTGAGCATTCTTCAGTGGTTTTGCATTAACTGAATGTAGCGTTCTGTAGATTCCCAGTTGGCAGCTCAAATTGTCCAAACTAGAAAATTATGTTATTTCTCACCGATAGGTATTATTTCTTCCATGTAGGCATTACCAAACTCCAACCTTAAATAGTCGAATTCATTTTCCACCAAGAGTGAGTATTCTGTTTCTCTGTATTCGAGGCGCAAATAAGCTTAGCTCGAGCCTCGAAATGGAAAGAAGAAACAGAAAATGTTTCCACCAGAAAATGTGTGAGAAAAAGGGTACTGTTTAGCCCACAACACCAGGCACCCACAGTCTTGTGAAATCTTTTAATCACACATCTCGAGCTGGATATTCTGTTTCTCTGTATTCGAGGCGCAAACTAGCTTAGCTGCAGCCTCCAAATGGAAATAGGAAACAGAAAATTTGTCCACCAAAAATTTGTGAGAAAAAGGGTAGTGTATAGCCCACAACACCAGGCACCCACAGTCTTGTGAAATCTTTTAATCACACATCTTGAGCTGGATATTCTGTTTCTCTGTACTCGAGGCGCAAACTAGCTTAACTGCAGCCTCGAAATGGAAATAGGAAACAGAAAATATTTCCACCAAAAATGTGTGAGAAAAAGGGTAGTGTATACCCCACAACACCAGGCACCCACAGTCTTGTGAAATCTTTTAATCACACATCTCGAGCTGGATATTCTGTTTCTCTGTATTCGAGGCGCAAACTAGCTTAGCTGCAGCCTCCAAATGGAAATAGGAAACAGAAAATTTGTCCACCAAAAATTTGTGAGAAAAAGGATAGTGTATAGCCCACAACACCAGGCACCCACAGTCTTGTGAAATCTTTTAATCACACATCTCGAGCTGGATATTCTGTTTCTCTGTACTCGAGGCGCAAACTAGCTTAACTGCAGCCTCGAAATGGAAATAGGAAACAGAAAATATTTCCACCAAAAATGTGTGAGAAAAAGGGTAGTGTATACCCCACAACACCAGGCACCCACAGTCTTGTGAAATCTTTTAATCACACATCTCGAGCTGGATATTCTGTTCTCTGTACTCGAGGCGCAAACTAGCTTAACTGCAGCCTCGAAATGGAAATAGGAAACAGAAAATATTTCCACCAAAAATGTGTGAGAAAAAGGGTAGTGTATACCCCACAACACCAGGCGCCCACAGTCTTGTGAAATCTTTTAATCACACATCTCGAGCTGGATATTCTGTTTCTCTGTATTCGAGGCGCAAACTAGCTTAGCTATAGCCTCGAAATGGAAAGAGGAAACAGAAGATTTTTCCACCAAAAATTTGTGAGAAAAAGGATAGTGTATAGCCCACAACACCAGGCACCCACAGTCTTGTGAAATCTTTTAATCACACATCTCGAGCTGGATATTCTGTTTCTCTGTATTCGAGGCGCAAACTAGCTTAACTGCAGCCTCGAAATGGAAATAGGAAACAGAAAATTTTTCCACCAGAAAATGTGTGAGAAAAAGGGTAGTGTATAGCCCACAACGCCAGGCACCCACAGTCTTGTGAAATCTTTTAATCACACATCTCGAGCTGGATATTCTGTTTCTGTGTATTCGAGGCGCAAACTAGCTTAGCTGTAGCCTCGAAATGGAAAGAGGAAACAGAAGAGTTTTCCACCAAAAATTTGTGAGAAAAAGGATAGTGTATAGCCCACAACACCAGGCACCCACAGTCTTGTGATATCTTTTAATCACACATCTCGAGCTGGATATTCTGTTTCTCTGTACTCGAGGCGCAAAATAGCTTAACTGCAGCCTCGAAATGGAAATAGGAAACAGAAAATGTTTCCACCAAAAAATGTGTGAGAAAAAGGGTACTGTTTAGCCCACAACACCAGGCACCCACAGTCTTGTGAAATCTTTTAATCACACATCTCGAGCTGGATATTCTGTTTCTCTGTATTTGAGGCGCAAACTAGCTTAACTGCAGCCTCGAAATGGAAATAGGAAACAGAAAATGTTTCCACCAAAAAATGTGTGAGAAAAAGGGTACTGTTTAGCCCACAACACCAGGCACCCACAGTCTTTGAAATCTTTTAATCACACATCTCGAGCTGGATATTCTTTTTCTCTGTATTCGAGGCGCAAACTAGCTTAGCTGCAGCCTCCAAATGGAAATAGGAAACAGAAAATTTTTCCACCAAAAATTTTTGAGAAAAAGGGTAGTGTTTAGCCCACAACACCAGGCACCCACAGTCTTGTGAAATCTTTTAATCACACATCTCGAGCTGGATATTCTGTTTCTCTGTACTCGAGGCGCAAACTAGCTTAACTGTAGCCTCGAAATGGAAATAGGAAACAGAAAATATTTCCACCAAAAATGTGTGAGAAAAAGGGTAGTGTATAGCCCACAACACCAGACACCCACAATCTTGTGAAATCTTTTAATCACACATCTCGAGCTAGATATTCTGTTTCTCTGTATTCGAGGCGCAAACTAGCTTAACTGCAGCCTCGAAATGGAAATAGGAAACAGAAAATTCTTTAACCAAAAATTGTTGAGAAAAAGGGTAGTGTATAGCCCACAAAACTAGACACCCACCATCTTGTGAAATCTTTTAATCACACATCTCGAGCTGGATATTCTGTTTCTCTGTATTCGAGGCGCAAACTAACTTAGCTGCAGCCTCGAAATGGAAATAGGAAACAGAAAATTCTTCAACCAAAAATTTGTGAGAAAAAGGGTAGTGTATAGCCCAGAACACCAGACACCCACAATTTTGTGAAATCTTTTAACCACACATCTCGAGCTAGATATACTGTTTCTCTGTATTCGAGGCGAAAACAAGCTTAACTGCAGCCTCGAAATGGAAATAGGAAACAGAAAATTTTTCCACCAAAAATTTTTGAGAAAAAGTGTAGTGTATAGCCCACAAAACTAGACACCCACCATCTTGTGAAATTTTTTAATCACACATCTCGAGCTGGATATTGTTTCTCCGTATTCGAGGCGCAAACTAGCTTAACTGCAGCCTCGAAATGGAAATAGGAAACAGAAAATTCTTCAACCAAAAATTTGTGAGAAAAAGGGTAGTGTATAGCCCACAACACCAGGCACCCACAGTCTTGTGAAATCTTTTAATCACACATCTCGAGCTGGATATTCTGTTTCTCTGTATTCGAGGCGCAAACTAGCTTAACTGCAGCCTCGAAATGGAAATAGGAAACAGAAAATGTTTCCACCAGAAAATGTGTGAGAGAAAGGGCAGTGTATAGCCCACAACGCCAGGCACCCACAGTCTTGTGAAATCTTTTAATCACACATCTCGAGCTGGATATTCTGTTTCTCTGTATTCGAGGCGCAAACTAGCTTAGCTGCAGCCTCGAAATGGAAATAGGAGACAGAAAATTTTTCCACCAAAAAATGTGTGAGAAAAAGGGTAGTGTATAGCCCAGAACACCAGACACCCACATATCTTGTGACATCTTTTAACAACACATCTCGGGCTGGATAATCTGTTTCTCTGTATTCGAGGCGCAAACTAGCTTAACTGCAGCCTCGAAATGGAAATAGGACACAGAAAATGTTTCCACCAGAAAATGTGTGAGAGAAAGGGCAGTGTATAGCCCACAACGCCAGGCACCCACAGTCTTGTGAAATCTTTTAATCACACATCTCGAGCTGGATATTCTGTTTCTCTGTATTCGAGGCGCAAACTAGCTTAACTGCAGCCTCGAAATGGAAATAGGAAACAGAAAATTCTTCAACCAAAAATGTGTGAGAAAAAGTGTAGTGTATAGCCCACAAAACTAGACACCCACCATCTTGTGAAATTTTTTAATCACACATCTCGAGCTGGATATTCTGTTTCTCTGTATTCGAGGCGCAAACTAGCTTAACTGCAGCCTCGAAATGGAAATAGGAAACAGAAAATGTTTCCACCAAAAAATGTGTGAGAAAAAGGGTAGTGTATAGCCCAGAACACCAGACACCCTCAATTTTGTGAAATATTTTAACCACACATCTCGAGCTAGATATTCTGTTTCTCTGTATTCGAGGCGCAAACAAGCTTAACTGCAGCCTCGAAATGGAAATAGGAAACAGAAAATTTTTCAACCAAAAATTTGTGAGAAAAAGGGTAGTGTATAGCCCACAACACCAGGCACCCACAGTCTTGTGAAATCTTTTAATCACACATCTCGAACTGGATATTCTGTTTCTCTGTATTCGAGGCGCAAACTAGCTTAGCTGTAGCCTCGAAATGGAAAGAGGAAACAGAAAATTTTTCCACCAAAAATTTGTGAGAAAAATTGTAGTGTATAGCCCACAAAACTAGACCCACAATCTTGTGAAATATTTTAATCACACATCTCGAGCTAGATATTCTTTATCTCTGTATTCGAGGCGCAAACTAGCTTAGCTGCAGCCTCCAAATGGAAATAGGAAACAGAAAATTTTTCCACCAAAAAATGTGTGAGAAAAATTGTAGTGTATAGCCCACAAAACTAGACCCACAATCTTGTGAAATCTTTTAATCACACATCTCGAGCTAGATATTCTTTATCTCTGTATTCGAGGCGCAAACTAACTTAGCTGCAGCCTCGAAATGGAAATAGGAAACAGAAAATGTTTCCACCAAAAAATGTGTGAGAAAAAGGGTAGTATAGCCCACAAAACTAGACCCACAATCTTGTGAAATCTTTTGACCACACATCTCGAGCTAGATATTCTGTTTCTCTGTACTCGAGGCGCAAACTAGCTTAGCTGCAGCCTCCAAATGGAAATAGGAAACAGAAAATTTTTCCACCAAAAAATGTGTGAGAAAAATTGTAGTGTATAGCCCACAAAACTAGACCCACAATCTTGTGAAATATTTTAATCACAGATCTCGAGCTAGATATTCTTTATCTCTGTATTCGAGGCACAAATAAGCCTAAGCTGCAACCTCGAAATGGAAATAGGAAACAGAAAATTTTTCCACCAAAAATTTTTTGTGAGAAAAAGGCTAGTGTATAGCCCACAAAACTAGACCAACAATCTTGTGAAATCTTTTAATCACACATCTCGAGCTAGATATTCCGTTTCTCTGTATTCGGGGCGCAAACTAACTTAGCTGCAGCCTCGAAATGGAAATAGGAAACAGAAAATTTTTCCACCAAAAAATGTGTGAGAAAAAGGGTAGTATAGCCCACAAAACTAGACCCACAATCTTGTGAAATCTTTTGACCACACATCTCGAGCTAGATATTCTGTTTCTCTGTACTCGAGGCGCAAACTAGCTTAGCTGCAGCCTCCAAATGGAAATAGGAAACAGAAAATTTTTCCACCAAAAAATGTGTGAGAAAAATTGTAGTGTATAGCCCACAAAACTAGACACCCACAATCTTGTGAAATCTTTTAATCACTCATCTCGAGCTGGATATTCTGTTTCTCTGTATTCGAGGCGCAAACTAGCTTAACTGCAGCCTCGAAATGGAAATAGGAAACTGAAAATCGTTCAACCAAAAATTTGTGAGAAAAAGGGTAGTATAGCCCACAAAACTAGACCCACAATCCTGTGAAATCTTTTAATCACACATCTCGAGCTAGGTATTCTGTTTCTCTGTATTCGGGGCGCAAACAAACTTAGCTGCAGCCTCGAAATGGAAATAGGAAACAGAAAATGATTCCACCAAAAAATGTGTGAGAAAAAGGGTAGTATAGCCCACAAAACTAGACCCACAATCTTGTGAAATCTTTTAATCACACATCTCGAGCTGGATATTCTGTTTCTCTGTATTCGAGGCGCAAACTATGTAACTTAGCTGCAGCCTCGAAATGGAAAGAGGAAACAGAAAATTTTTCCCACTAAAAATTTGTGAGAAAAAGGATAGTGTATACCCCACAACACCAGGCACCCACAGTCTTGTGAAATCTTTTAATCACACATCTCGAGCTGGATATTCTGTTTCTCTGTATTCGAGGCGCAAACTAGCTTAGCTGTAGACTCGAAATGGAAATAGGAAACAGAAAATTCTTCAACCAAAAATTTTTGAGAAAAAGGGTAGTGTATAGCCCACAAAACTAGACACCCACCATCTTGTGAAATTTTTTAATCACACATCTCGAGCTGGATATTCTGTTTCTCTGTATTCGAGGCGCAGACAAGCTCAACTGCAGCCTCGAAATGGAAATAGGAAACAGAAAGTTCTTCAACCAAAAATTTTTGAGAAAAAGGGTAGTGTATAGCCCACAAAACTAGACACCCACCATCTTGTGAAATTTTTTAATCACACATCTCGAGCTGGATATTCTGTTTCTCTGTATTCGAGTCGCAGACAAGCTTAACTGCAGCCTCGAAATGGAAATAGGAAACAGAAAATTTTTCAACCAAAAATTTGTGAGAAAAAGGGTAGTGTATAGCCCACAACACCAGGCACCCACAGTCTTGTGAAATCTTTTAATCACTCATCTCGAGCTGGATATTCTGTTTCTCTGTATTCGAGGCGCAAACTAGCTTAACTGCAGCCTCGAAATGGAAATAGGAAACAGAAAATCTTTCAACCAAAAATTTGTGAGAAAAAGGGTAGTATAGCCCACAAAACTAGACCCACAATCTTGTGAAATCTTTTAATCACTCATCTCGAGCTGGATATTCTGTTTCTCTGTATTCGAGGCGCAAACTAGCTTAACTGCAGCCTCGAAATGGAAATAGGAAACAGAAAATCTTTCAACCAAAAATTTGTGAGAAAAAGGGTAGTATAGCCCACAAAACTAGACCCACAATCTTGTGAAATCTTTTAATCACTCATCTCGAGCTGGATATTCTGTTTCTCTGTATTCGAGGCGCAAACTAGCTTAGCTGTAGACTCGAAATGGAAATAGGAAACAGAAAATTTTTCCACAAGAAAATGTGTGAGAAGAAGGGTAGTGTATAGCCCACAAAACTAGACACCCACCATCTTGTGAAATTTTTTAATCACACATCTCGAGCTAGATATTCTGTTTCTCTGTATTCGGGGCGCAAACTAACTTAGCTGCAGCCTCGAAATGGAAATATGAAACAGAAAATCTTTCAACCAAAAATTTGTGAGAAAAAGGGTAGTGTATAGCCCACAAAACTAGACACCCACCATCTTGTGAAATTTTTTAATCACACATCTCGAGCTGGATATTCTGTTTCTCTGTATTCGAGGCGCAGACAAGCTTAACTGCAGCCTCGAAATGGAAATAGGAAACAGAAAATTTTTCAACCAAAAATTTGTGAGAAAAAGGGTAGTGTATAGCCCACAACACCAGGCACCCACAGTCTTGTGAAATCTTTTAATCACTCATCTCGAGCTGGATATTCTGTTTCTCTGTATTCGAGGCGCAAACTAGCTTAACTGCAGCCTCGAAATGGAAATAGGAAACAGAAAATCTTTCAACCAAAAATTTGTGAGAAAAAGGGTAGTAGCCCACAAAACTAGACCCACAATCTTGTGAAATCTTTTAATCACACATCTCGAGCTGGATATTCTGTTTCTCTGTATTCGAGGCGCAAACTAACTTGGCTGCAGCCTCAAAATGGAAATAGGAAACAGAAAATGTTTCCACCAAAAATTTGTGAGAATAAGGGTAGTGTATAGCCCACAAAACTAGACACCCACCATC
Source organism: Xylota segnis (assembly GCA_963583995.1). NCBI lineage: Eukaryota > Metazoa > Arthropoda > Insecta > Diptera > Syrphidae > Xylota > Xylota segnis. The sequence goes on along the minus strand of OY757236.1, from coordinate 2,680,109 downwards.
TTGTGAAATTTTTTAATCACACATCTCGAGCTAGATATTCTGTTTCTCTGTATTCGGGGCGCAAACTAACTTAGCTGCAGCCTCGAAATGGAAATAGGAAACAGAAAATTTTTCCACAAGAAAATGTGTGAGAAGAAGGGTAGTGTATAGCCCACAAAACTAGACACCCACCATCTTGTGAAATTTTTTAATCACACATCTCGAGCTGGATATTCTGTTTCTCTGTATTCGAGGCGCAAACTAACTTAGCTGCAGCCTCAAAATGGAAATAGGAAACAGAAAATGTTTCCACCAAAAATTTGTGAGAATAAGGGTAGTGTATAGCCCACAAAACTAGACACCCACCATCTTGTGAAATTTTTTAATCACACATCTCGAGCTAGATATTCTGTTTCTCTGTATTCGGGGCGCAAACTAACTTAGCTGCAGCCTCGAAATGGAAATAGGAAACAGAAAATTTTTCCACAAGAAAATGTGTGAGAAGAAGGGTAGTGTATAACCCACAAAACTAGACACCCACCATCTTGTGAAATTTTGACACCCACCATCTTGTGAAATTTTTTAATCACACATCTCGAGCCGGATATTCTGTTTCTCTGTATTCGAGGCGCAATCTAAATTAGCTGCAGCCTCGAAATGGAAATAGGAAACAGAAAATTTTTCCACCAGAAAATGTGTGAGTAGTAGGGTAGTGTATAGCCCACAAAACTAGACACCCACCATCTTGTGAAATTTTTTAATCACAAATCTCGAGCTAGATATTCCGTTTCTCTGTATTCGGGGCGCAAACTAACTTAGCTGCAGCCTCGAAATGGAAATAGGAAACAGAAAATTTTTCAACCAAAAATTTGTGAGAAGAAGGGTAGTGTATAGCCCACAAAACTAGACCCACAATCTTGTGAAATTTTTTAATCACACATCTCGAGCTGGATATTCTGTTTCTCTGTATTCGAGGCGCAAACTAACTTAGCTGCAGCCTCGAAATGGAAATAGGAAACAGAAAATTTTTCCACCAGAAAATGTGTGAGAAGAAGGGTAGTGTATAGCCCACAAAACTAGACACCCACCATCTTGTGAAATTTAGACACCCACCATCTTGTGAAATTTTTTAATCACACATCTCGAGCCGGATATTCTGTTTCTCTGTATTCGAGGCGCAATCTAAATTAGCTGCAGCCTCGAAATGGAAATAGGAAACAGAAAATGTTTCCATCAAAAATTTGTGAGAATAAGGGTAGTGTATAGCCCACAAAACTAGACACCCACCATCTTGTGAAATTTTTTAATCACACATCTCGAGCTAGATATTCTGTTTCTCTGTATTCGGGGCGCAAACTAACTTAGCTGCAGCCTCAAAATGGAAATAGGAAACAGAAAATGTTTCCACCAAAAATTTGTGAGAATAAGGGTAGTGTATAGCCCACAAAACTAGACACCCACCATCTTGTGAAATTTTTTAATCACACATCTCGAGCTAGATATTCTGTTTCTCTGTATTCGGGGCGCAAACTAACTTAGCTGCAGCCTCGAAATGGAAATAGGAAACAGAAAATGTTTCCACAAGAAAATGTGTGAGAAGAAGGGTAGTGTATAGCCCACAAAACTAGACACCCACAATCTTGTGAAATTTTTTAATCACACATCTCGAGCTGGATATTCTGTTTCTCTGTATTCGAGGCGCAAACTAACTTAGCTGCAGCCTCAAAATGGAAATAGGAAACAGAAAATGTTTCCACCAAAAATTTGTGAGAATAAGGGTAGTGTATAGCCCACAAAACTAGACACCCACCATCTTGTGAAATTTTTTAATCACACATCTCGAGCTAGATATTCTGTTTCTCTGTATTCGGGGCGCAAACTAACTTAGCTGCAGCCTCGAAATGGAAATAGGAAACAGAAAATTTTTCCACAAGAAAATGTGTGAGAAGAAGGGTAGTGTATAGCCCACAAAACTAGACACCCACCATCTTGTGAAATTTTTTAATCACACATCTCGAGCTAGATATTCTGTTTCTCTGTATTCGGGGCGCAAACTAACTTAGCTGCAGCCTCGAAATGGAAATAGGAAACAGAAAATTTTTCCACCAGAAAATGTGTGAGTAGTAGGGTAGTGTATAGCCCACTAAACTAGACACCCACCATCTTGTGAAATTTTTTAATCACACATCTCGAGCTAGATATTCCGTTTCTCTGTATTCGGTGCGCAAACTAACTTAGCTGCAGCCTCGAAATGGAAATAGGAAACAGAAAATTTTTCAACCAAAAATTTGTGAGAAGAAGGGTAGTGTATAGCCCACAAAACTAGACCCACAATCTTGTGAAATTTTTTAATCACACATCTCGAGCTGGATATTCTGTTTCTCTGTATTCGAGGCGCAAACTAGCTTAACTGCAGCCTCGAAATGGAAATAGGAAACTGAAAATCGTTCAACCAAAAATTTGTGAGAAAAAGGGTAGTATAGCCCACAAAACTAGACCCACAATCCTGTGAAATCTTTTAATCACACATCTCGAGCTAGGTATTCTGTTTCTCTGTATTCGGGGCGCAAACAAACTTAGCTGCAGCCTCGAAATGGAAATAGGAAACAGAAAATGATTCCACCAAAAAATGTGTGAGAAAAAGGGTAGTATAGCCCACAAAACTAGACCCACAATCTTGTGAAATCTTTTAATCACACATCTCGAGCTGGATATTCTGTTTCTCTGTATTCGAGGCGCAAACTATGTAACTTAGCTGCAGCCTCGAAATGGAAAGAGGAAACAGAAAATTTTTCCCACTAAAAATTTGTGAGAAAAAGGATAGTGTATACCCCACAACACCAGGCACCCACAGTCTTGTGAAATCTTTTAATCACACATCTCGAGCTGGATATTCTGTTTCTCTGTATTCGAGGCGCAAACTAGCTTAGCTGTAGACTCGAAATGGAAATAGGAAACAGAAAATTCTTCAACCAAAAATTTTTGAGAAAAAGGGTAGTGTATAGCCCACAAAACTAGACACCCACCATCTTGTGAAATTTTTTAATCACACATCTCGAGCTGGATATTCTGTTTCTCTGTATTCGAGGCGCAGACAAGCTCAACTGCAGCCTCGAAATGGAAATAGGAAACAGAAAGTTCTTCAACCAAAAATTTTTGAGAAAAAGGGTAGTGTATAGCCCACAAAACTAGACACCCACCATCTTGTGAAATTTTTTAATCACACATCTCGAGCTGGATATTCTGTTTCTCTGTATTCGAGTCGCAGACAAGCTTAACTGCAGCCTCGAAATGGAAATAGGAAACAGAAAATTTTTCAACCAAAAATTTGTGAGAAAAAGGGTAGTGTATAGCCCACAACACCAGGCACCCACAGTCTTGTGAAATCTTTTAATCACTCATCTCGAGCTGGATATTCTGTTTCTCTGTATTCGAGGCGCAAACTAGCTTAACTGCAGCCTCGAAATGGAAATAGGAAACAGAAAATCTTTCAACCAAAAATTTGTGAGAAAAAGGGTAGTATAGCCCACAAAACTAGACCCACAATCTTGTGAAATCTTTTAATCACTCATCTCGAGCTGGATATTCTGTTTCTCTGTATTCGAGGCGCAAACTAGCTTAACTGCAGCCTCGAAATGGAAATAGGAAACAGAAAATCTTTCAACCAAAAATTTGTGAGAAAAAGGGTAGTATAGCCCACAAAACTAGACCCACAATCTTGTGAAATCTTTTAATCACTCATCTCGAGCTGGATATTCTGTTTCTCTGTATTCGAGGCGCAAACTAGCTTAGCTGTAGACTCGAAATGGAAATAGGAAACAGAAAATTTTTCCACAAGAAAATGTGTGAGAAGAAGGGTAGTGTATAGCCCACAAAACTAGACACCCACCATCTTGTGAAATTTTTTAATCACACATCTCGAGCTAGATATTCTGTTTCTCTGTATTCGGGGCGCAAACTAACTTAGCTGCAGCCTCGAAATGGAAATATGAAACAGAAAATCTTTCAACCAAAAATTTGTGAGAAAAAGGGTAGTGTATAGCCCACAAAACTAGACACCCACCATCTTGTGAAATTTTTTAATCACACATCTCGAGCTGGATATTCTGTTTCTCTGTATTCGAGGCGCAGACAAGCTTAACTGCAGCCTCGAAATGGAAATAGGAAACAGAAAATTTTTCAACCAAAAATTTGTGAGAAAAAGGGTAGTGTATAGCCCACAACACCAGGCACCCACAGTCTTGTGAAATCTTTTAATCACTCATCTCGAGCTGGATATTCTGTTTCTCTGTATTCGAGGCGCAAACTAGCTTAACTGCAGCCTCGAAATGGAAATAGGAAACAGAAAATCTTTCAACCAAAAATTTGTGAGAAAAAGGGTAGTAGCCCACAAAACTAGACCCACAATCTTGTGAAATCTTTTAATCACACATCTCGAGCTGGATATTCTGTTTCTCTGTATTCGAGGCGCAAACTAACTTGGCTGCAGCCTCAAAATGGAAATAGGAAACAGAAAATGTTTCCACCAAAAATTTGTGAGAATAAGGGTAGTGTATAGCCCACAAAACTAGACACCCACCATCTTGTGAAATTTTTTAATCACACATCTCGAGCTAGATATTCTGTTTCTCTGTATTCGGGGCGCAAACTAACTTAGCTGCAGCCTCGAAATGGAAATAGGAAACAGAAAATTTTTCCACAAGAAAATGTGTGAGAAGAAGGGTAGTGTATAGCCCACAAAACTAGACACCCACCATCTTGTGAAATTTTTTAATCACACATCTCGAGCTGGATATTCTGTTTCTCTGTATTCGAGGCGCAAACTAACTTAGCTGCAGCCTCAAAATGGAAATAGGAAACAGAAAATGTTTCCACCAAAAATTTGTGAGAATAAGGGTAGTGTATAGCCCACAAAACTAGACACCCACCATCTTGTGAAATTTTTTAATCACACATCTCGAGCTAGATATTCTGTTTCTCTGTATTCGGGGCGCAAACTAACTTAGCTGCAGCCTCGAAATGGAAATAGGAAACAGAAAATTTTTCCACAAGAAAATGTGTGAGAAGAAGGGTAGTGTATAACCCACAAAACTAGACACCCACCATCTTGTGAAATTTTGACACCCACCATCTTGTGAAATTTTTTAATCACACATCTCGAGCCGGATATTCTGTTTCTCTGTATTCGAGGCGCAATCTAAATTAGCTGCAGCCTCGAAATGGAAATAGGAAACAGAAAATTTTTCCACCAGAAAATGTGTGAGTAGTAGGGTAGTGTATAGCCCACAAAACTAGACACCCACCATCTTGTGAAATTTTTTAATCACAAATCTCGAGCTAGATATTCCGTTTCTCTGTATTCGGGGCGCAAACTAACTTAGCTGCAGCCTCGAAATGGAAATAGGAAACAGAAAATTTTTCAACCAAAAATTTGTGAGAAGAAGGGTAGTGTATAGCCCACAAAACTAGACCCACAATCTTGTGAAATTTTTTAATCACACATCTCGAGCTGGATATTCTGTTTCTCTGTATTCGAGGCGCAAACTAACTTAGCTGCAGCCTCGAAATGGAAATAGGAAACAGAAAATTTTTCCACCAGAAAATGTGTGAGAAGAAGGGTAGTGTATAGCCCACAAAACTAGACACCCACCATCTTGTGAAATTTAGACACCCACCATCTTGTGAAATTTTTTAATCACACATCTCGAGCCGGATATTCTGTTTCTCTGTATTCGAGGCGCAATCTAAATTAGCTGCAGCCTCGAAATGGAAATAGGAAACAGAAAATGTTTCCATCAAAAATTTGTGAGAATAAGGGTAGTGTATAGCCCACAAAACTAGACACCCACCATCTTGTGAAATTTTTTAATCACACATCTCGAGCTAGATATTCTGTTTCTCTGTATTCGGGGCGCAAACTAACTTAGCTGCAGCCTCAAAATGGAAATAGGAAACAGAAAATGTTTCCACCAAAAATTTGTGAGAATAAGGGTAGTGTATAGCCCACAAAACTAGACACCCACCATCTTGTGAAATTTTTTAATCACACATCTCGAGCTAGATATTCTGTTTCTCTGTATTCGGGGCGCAAACTAACTTAGCTGCAGCCTCGAAATGGAAATAGGAAACAGAAAATGTTTCCACAAGAAAATGTGTGAGAAGAAGGGTAGTGTATAGCCCACAAAACTAGACACCCACAATCTTGTGAAATTTTTTAATCACACATCTCGAGCTGGATATTCTGTTTCTCTGTATTCGAGGCGCAAACTAACTTAGCTGCAGCCTCAAAATGGAAATAGGAAACAGAAAATGTTTCCACCAAAAATTTGTGAGAATAAGGGTAGTGTATAGCCCACAAAACTAGACACCCACCATCTTGTGAAATTTTTTAATCACACATCTCGAGCTAGATATTCTGTTTCTCTGTATTCGGGGCGCAAACTAACTTAGCTGCAGCCTCGAAATGGAAATAGGAAACAGAAAATTTTTCCACAAGAAAATGTGTGAGAAGAAGGGTAGTGTATAGCCCACAAAACTAGACACCCACCATCTTGTGAAATTTTTTAATCACACATCTCGAGCTAGATATTCTGTTTCTCTGTATTCGGGGCGCAAACTAACTTAGCTGCAGCCTCGAAATGGAAATAGGAAACAGAAAATTTTTCCACCAGAAAATGTGTGAGTAGTAGGGTAGTGTATAGCCCACTAAACTAGACACCCACCATCTTGTGAAATTTTTTAATCACACATCTCGAGCTAGATATTCCGTTTCTCTGTATTCGGTGCGCAAACTAACTTAGCTGCAGCCTCGAAATGGAAATAGGAAACAGAAAATTTTTCAACCAAAAATTTGTGAGAAGAAGGGTAGTGTATAGCCCACAAAACTAGACCCACAATCTTGTGAAATTTTTTAATCACACATCTCGAGCTGGATATTCTGTTTCTCTGTATTCGAGGCGCAAACTAACTTAGCTGCAGCCTCGAAATGGAAATAGGAAACAGAAAATTTTTCCACCAGAAAATGTGTGAGAAGAAGGGTAGTGTATAGCCCACAAAACTAGACACCCACCATCTTGTGAAATTTTTTAATCACACATCTCGAGCTGGATATTCTGTTTCTCTGTATTCGAGGCGCAAACTAGCTTAACTGCAGCCTCGAAATGGAAATAGGAAACAGAAAATTTTTCAACCAAAAATTTGTGAGAAAAAGGGTAGTGTATAGCCCACAACACCAGGCACCCACAGTCTTGTGAAATCTTTTAATCACACATCTCGAGCTGGATATTCTGTTTCTCTGTATTCGAGGCGCAAACAAGCTTAGCTGTAGCCTCGAAATGGAAAGAGGAAACAGAAGATTTTTCCCACTAAAAATTTGTGAGAAGAAGGGTAGTGTATAGCCCACAACACCAGGCACCCACAGTCTTGTGAAATCTTTTTATCACTCATCTCGAGCTGGATATTCTGTTTCTCTGTATTCGAGGCGCAAACTAACTTAGCTGCAGCCTCAAAATGGAAATAGGAAACAGAAAATGTTTCCACCAAAAATTTGTGAGAATAAGGGTAGTGTATAGCCCACAAAACTAGACACCCACCATCTTGTGAAATTTTTTAATCACACATCTCGAGCTAGATATTCTGTTTCTCTGTATTCGGGGCGCAAACTAACTTAGCTGCAGCCTCGAAAGGGAAATACGAAACAGAACATTTTTCCACCAAAAATTTGTGAGAATAAGGGTAGTGTATAGCCCACAAAACTAGACCCACAATCTTGTGAAATCTTTTAATCACACATCTCGAGCTGGATATTCTGTTTCTCTGTATTCGAGGTGCAAACTAACTTAGCTGCAGCCTCAAAATGGAATTAGGAAACAGAAAATGTTTCCACCAAAAATTTGTGAGAATAAGGGTAGTGTATAGCCCACAAAACTAGACACCCACCATCTTGTGAAATTTTTTAATCACACATCTCGAGCTAGATATTCTGTTTCTCTGTATTCGGGGCGCAAACTAACTTAGCTGCAGCCTCGAAAGGGAAATAGGAAACAGAAAATTTTTCCACAAGAAAATGTGTGAGAAGAAGGGTAGTGTATAGCCCACAAAACTAGACACCCACCATCTTGTGAAATTTTTTAATCACACATCTCGAGCTGGATATTCTGTTTCTCTGTATTCGAGGCGCAAACTAACTTAGCTGCAGCCTCAAAATGGAAATAGGAAACAGAAAATGTTTCCACCAAAAATTTGTGAGAATAAGGGTAGTGTATAGCCCACAAAACTAGACACCCACCATCTTGTGAAATTTTTTAATCACACATCTCGAGCTAGATATTCTGTTTCTCTGTATTCGGGGCGCAAACTAACTTAGCTGCAGCCTCGAAATGGAAATAGGAAACAGAAAATTTTTCCACAAGAAAATGTGTGAGAAGAAGGGTAGTGTATAGCCCACAAAACTAGACACCCACCATCTTGTGAAATTTTTTGATCACACATCTCGAGCTAGATATTCTGTTTCTCTGTATTCGGGGCGCTAACTAACTTAGCTGCAGCCTCGAAATGGAAATAGGAAACAGAAAATTTTTCCACAAGAAAATGTGTGAGAAGAAGGGTAGTGTATAGCCCACAAAACTAGACACCCACCATCTTGTGAAATTTTTTAATCACACATCTCGAGCTGGATATTCTGTTTCTCTGTATTCGAGGCGCAGACAAGCTTAACTGCAGCCTCGAAATGGAAATAGGAAACAGAAAATTTTTCAACCAAAAATTTGTGAGAAAAAGGGTAGTGTATAGCCCACAACACCAGGCACCCACCATCTTGTGAAATTTTTTAATCACACATCTTGAGCTGGATATTCTGTTTCTCTGTATTCGAGGCGCAAACTAACTTAGCTGCAGCCTCAAAATGGAAATAGGAAACAGAAAATTTTTCCACCAGAAAATGTGTGAGAAGAAGGGTAGTGTATAGCCCACAAAACTAGACACCCACCATCTTGTGAAATTTTTTGATCACACATCTCGAGCTAGATATTCTGTTTCTCTGTATTCGGGGCGCAAACTAACTTAGCTGCAGCCTCGAAATGGAAATAGGAAACAGAAAATTTTTCCACAAGAAAATGTGTGAGAAAAAGGGTAGTGTATAGCCCACAACACCAGACACCCACAATCTTGTGAAATCTTTTAATCACATATCTCGAGCTAGATATTCTGTTTCTCTGTATTCGAGGCGCAAACTATCTTAACTGCAGCCTCGAAATGGAAATAGGAAACAGAAAATTCTTCAACCAGAAAATGTGTGAGAAAAACGGTAGTGTATAGCCCACAACGCCAGGCACCCACAGTGTTGTGAAATCTTTTAATCACACATCTCGAGCTGGATATTCTGTTTCTCTGTACTCGAAGCGCAAACTAGCTTAACTGCAGCCTCGAAATGGAAATAGGAAACAGAAAATATTTCCACCAAAAATGTGTGAGAAAAAGGGTAGTGTATAGCCCACAACACCAGACACCCACAATCTTGTGAAATCTTTTAATCACATATCTCGAGCTAGATATTCTGTTTCTCTGTATTCGAGGCGCAAACTATCTTAACTGCAGCCTCGAAATGGAAATAGGAAACAGAAAATTCTTCAACCAGAAAATGTGTGAGAAAAAGGGTAGTGTATAGCCCACAACGCCAGGCACCCACAGTGTTGTGAAATCTTTTAATCACACATCTCGAGCTGGATATTCTGTTTCTCTGTACTCGAAGCGCAAACTAGCTTAACTGCAGCCTCGAAATGGAAATAGGAAACACAAAATATTTCCACCAAAAATGTGTGAGAAAAAGGGTAGTGTATAGCCCACAACACCAGACACCCACAATCTTGTGAAATCTTTTAATCACATATCTCGAGCTGGATATTCTGTTTCTCTGTACTCGAAGCGCAAACTAGCTTAACTGCAGCCTCGAAACAAAAATAGGAAACAGAAAATGTTTCCACCAAAAAATGTGTGAGAAAAAGGTAGTGTATAGCCCACAACGCCAGGCACCCACAGTGTTGTGAAATCTTTTAACCACACATCTCGAGCTAGATATTCTGTTTCTCTGTATTCGGGGCGCAAACTATCTTAGCTGCAGCCTCGAAATGGAAATAGGAAACAGAAAATTCTTCAACCAGAAAATGTGTGAGAAAAAGGGTAGTGTATAGCCCACAACGCCAGGCACCCACAGTGTTGTGAAATCTTTTAATCACACATCTCGAGCTGGATATTCTGTTTCTCTGTACTCGAAGCGCAAACTAGCTTAACTGCAGCCTCGAAACAAAAATAGGAAACAGAAAATGTTTCCACCAAAAAATGTGTGAGAAAAAGGGTAGTGTATAGCCCACAACGCCAGGCACCCACAGTGTTGTGAAATCTTTTAACCACACATCTCGAGCTAGATATTCTGTTTCTCTGTATTCGGGGCGCAAACTATCTTAGCTGCAGCCTCGAAATGGAAATAGGAAACAGAAAATTCTTCAACCAGAAAATGTGTGAGAAAAAGGGTAGTGTATAGCCCACAACACCAGACACCCACAATCTTGTGAAATCTTTTAATCACACATCTCGAGCTAGATATTCTGTTTCTCTGTATTCGAGGCGCAAACTAGCTTAACTGCAGCCTCGAAATGGAAATAGGAAACAGAAAATTCTTCAACCAGAAAATGTGTGAGAAAAAGGGTAGTGTATAGCCCAGAACACCAGACACCCTCAATTTTGTGAAATCTTTTAACCACACATCTCGAGCTAGATATTCTGTTTCTCTGTATTCGAGGCGCAAACAAGCTTAACTGCAGCCTCGAAACAAAAATAGGAAACAGAAAATGTTTCCACCAAAAAATGTGTGAGAAAAAGGGTAGTGTATAGCCCACAACACCAGGCAACCACAGTCTTGTGAAATCTTTTAATCACACATCTCGAGCTGGATATTCTGTTTCTCTGTATTCGAGGCGCAAACTAGCTTAACTGCAGCCTCGAAATGGAAATAGGAAACAGAAAATTTTTCCACCAGAAAATGTGTGAGAAAAAGGGTAGTGTATAGCCCACAACGCCAGGCACCCACAGTGTTGTGAAATCTTTTAATCACACATCTCGAGCTGGATATTCTGTTTCTCTGTACTCGAAGCGCAAACTAGATTAACTGCAGCCTCGAAATGGAAATAGGAAACAGAAAATATTTCCACCAAAAATGTGTGAGAAAAAGGGTAGTGTATAGCCCACAACACCAGGCAACCACAGTCTTGTGAAATTTTTTAATCACACATCTCGAGCTGGATATTCTGTTTCTCTGTATTCGAGTCGCAGACAAGCTTAACTGCAGCCTCGAAATGGAAATAGGAAACAGAAAATCTTTCAACCAAAAATTTGTGAGAAAAAGGGTAGTGTATAGCCCACAAAACTAGACACCCACCATCTTGTGAAATTTTTTAATCACACATCTCGAGCTAGATATTCTGTTTCTCTGTATTCGGGGCGCAAACTAATTTAGCTGCAGCCTCAAAATGGAAATAGGAAACAGAAAATGTTTCCACCAAAAATTTGTGAGAATAAGGGTAGTGTATAGCCCACAAAACTAGACACCCACCATCTTGTGAAATTTTTTAATCACACATCTCGAGCTAGATATTCTGTTTCTCTGTATCCGGGGCGCAAACTAACTTAGCTGCAGCTTCGAAATGGAAATAGGAAACAGAAAATGTTTCCACAAGAAAATGTGTGAGAAGAAGGATAGTGTATAGCCCACAAAACTAGACACCCACCATCTTGTGAAATTTTTTAATCACACATCTCGAGCTGGATATTCTGTTTCTCTGTATTCGAGGCGCAAACTAACTTAGCTGCAGCCTCAAAATGGAAATAGGAAACAGAAAATGTTTCCACCAAAAATTTGTGAGAATAAGGGTAGTGTATAGCCCACAAAACTAGACACCCACCATCTTGTGAAATTTTTTAATCACACATCTCGAGCTAGATATTCTGTTTCTCTGTATTCGGGGCGCAAACTAAATTAGCTGCAGCCTCGAAATGGAAATAGGAAACAGAAAATTTTTCCACAAGAAAATGTGTGAGAAGAAGGGTAGTGTATAGCCCACAAAACTAGACACCCACCATCTTGTGAAATTTTTTAATCACACATCTCGAGCTAGATATTCTGTTTCTCTGTATTCGGGGCGCAAACTAACTTAGCTGCAGCCTCGAAATGGAAATAGGAAACAGAAAATTTTTCAACCAAAAATTTGTGAGAAAAAGGGTAGTGTATAGCCCACAACACCAGGCACCCAAGGTCTTGTGAAATCTTTTAATCACTCATCTCGAGCTGGATATTCTGTTCCTCTGTATTCGAGGCGCAAACTAGCTTAACTGCAGCCTCGAAATGGAAATAGGAAACAGAAAATCTTTCAACCAAAAATTTGTGAGAAAAAGGGTAGTGTATAGCCAACAACACCAGGCACCCACAGTCTCGTGAAATCTTTTAATCACACATCTCGAGCTGGATATTCTGTTTCTCTGTATTCGAGGCGCAAACTAGCTTAGCTGTAGCCTCGAAATGGAAAGAGGAAACCGAAAATATTTCCACCAAAAATGTGTGAGAAAAATTGTAGTGTATAGCCCACAAAACTAGACACCCACCATCTTGTGAAATTTTTTAATCACACATCTCGAGCTAGATATTCTGTTTCTCTGTATTCGGGGCGCAAACTAACTTAGCTGCAGCCTCGAAATGGAAATAGGAAACAGAAAATTTTTCCACCAGAAAATGTGTGAGAAGAAGGGTAGTGTATAGCCCACAAAACTAGACCCACAATCTTGTGAAATTTTTTAATCACACATCTCGAGCCGGATATTCTGTTTCTCTGTATTCGAGGCGCAAACTAAATTAGCTGCAGCCTCGAAATGGAAATAGGAAACAGAAAATTTTTCCACCAGAAAATGTGTGAGAAGAAGGGTAGTGTATAGCCCACAAAACTAGACACCCACCATCTTGTGAAATTTTTTAATCACACATCTCGAGCTAGATATTCTGTTTCTCTGTATTCGGGGCGCAAACTAACTTAGCTGCAGCCTCGAAATGGAAATAGGAAACAGAAAATTTTTCCACCAGAAAATGTGTGAGAAGAAGGGTAGTGTATAGCCCACAAAACTAGACCCACAATCTTGTGAAATTTTTTAATCACACATCTCGAGCTGGATATTCTGTTTCTCTGTATTCGAGGCGCAAACTAACTTAGCTGCAGCCTCGAAATGGAAATAGGAAACAGAAAATTTTTCCACCAGAAAATGTGTGAGAAGAAGGGTAGTGTATAGCCCACAAAACTAGACCCACAATCTTGTGAAATTTTTTAATCACACATCTCGAGCTGGATATTCTGTTTCTCTGTATTCGAGGCGCAAACTAACTTAGCTGCAGCCTCGAAATGGAAATAGGAAACAGAAAATTTTTCCACCAGAAAATGTGTGAGAAGAAGGGTAGTGTATAGCCCACAAAACTAGACACCCACCATCTTGTGAAATTTTTTAATCACACATCTCGAGCTAGATGTTCTGTTTCTCTGTATTCGGGGCGCAAACTAACTTAGCTGCAGCCTCGAAATGGAAATAGGAAACAGAAAATATTTCCACCAAAAATGTGTGAGAAAAAGGGTAGTGTATAGCCCACAACACCAGACACCCACAATCTTGTGAAATCTTTTAATCACACATCTCGAGCTAGATATTCTGTTTCTCTGTATTCGAGGCGCAAACTAGCTTAACTGCAGCCTCGAAATGGAAATAGGAAACAGAAAATTCTTCAACCAGAAAATGTGTGAGAAAAAGGGTAGTGTATAGCCCAGAACACCAGACACCCTCAATTTTGTGAAATCTTTTAACCACACATCTCGAGCTAGATATTCTGTTTCTCTGTATTCGAGGCGCAAACAAGCTTAACTGCAGCCTCGAAACAAAAATAGGAAACAGAAAATGTTTCCACCAAAAAATGTGTGAGAAAAAGGGTAGTGTATAGCCCACAACACCAGGCAACCACAGTCTTGTGAAATGTTTTAATCACACATCTCGAGCTGGATATTCTGTTTCTCTGTACTCGAGGCGCAAACTAGCTTAACTGCAGCCTCCAAATGGAAATAGGAAACAGAAAATTTTTCCACCAAAAATTTGTGAGAATAAGGGTAGTGTATAGCCCACAACACCATGCACCCACAGTCTTGTGAAATCTTTTAATCACACATCTCGAGCTGGATATTCTGTTTCTCTGTATTCGAGGCGCAAACTAGCTTAACTGCAGCCTCGAAATGGAAATAGGAAACAGAAAATTTTTCCACCAGAAAATGTGTGAGAAAAAGGGTAGTGTATAGCCCACAAAACTAGACACCCACCATCTTGTGAAATTTTTTAATCACACATCTCGAGCTAGATATTCTGTTTCTCTGTATTCGGGGCGCAAACTAACTTAGCTGCAGCCTCGAAATGGAAATAGGAAACAGAAAATTTTTCCACCAGAAAATGTGTGAGAAGAAGGGTAGTGTATAGCCCACAAAACTAGACCCACAATCTTGTGAAATTTTTTAATCACACATCTCGAGCTAGATATTCTGTTTCTCTGTATTCGGGGCGCAAACTAACTTAGCTGCAGCCTCGAAATGGAAATAGGAAACAGAAAATTTTTCCACCAGAAAATGTGTGAGAAGAAGGGTAGTGTATAGCCCACAAAACTAGACCCACAATCTTGTGAAATTTTTTAATCACACATCTCGAGCTGGATATTCTGTTTCTCTGTATTCGAGGCGCAAACTAACTTAGCTGCAGCCTCGAAATGGAAATAGGAAACAGAAAATTTTTCCACCAGAAAATGTGTGAGAAGAAGGGTAGTGTATAGCCCACAAAACTAGACACCCACCATCTTGTGAAATTTTTTAATCACACATCTCGAGCTAGATGTTCTGTTTCTCTGTATTCGGGGCGCAAACTAACTTAGCTGCAGCCTCCAAATGGAAATAGGAAACAGAAAATTTTTCAACCAAAAATTTGTGAGAAAAAGGGTAGTGTATAGCCCACAACACCAGGCACCCACAGTCTTGTGAAATCTTTTAATCACACATCTCGAGCTGGATATTCTGTTTCTCTGTATTCGAGGCGCAAACTAGCTTAACTGCAGCCTCGAAATGGAAATAGGAAACAGAAAATTTTTCCACCAGAAAATGTGTGAGAAAAAGGGTAGTGTATAGCCCACAAAACTAGACACCCACCATCTTGTGAAATTTTTTAATCACACATCTCGAGCTAGATATTCTGTTTCTCTGTATTCGAGGCGCAAACTAGCTTAACTGCAGCCTCGAAATGGAAATAGGAAAAAGAAAATTTTTCCACCAGAAAATGTGTGAGTCGTAGGGTAGTGTATAGCCCACAAAACTAGACACCCACCATCTTGTGAAATTTTTTAATCACACATCTCGAGCTGGATATTCTGTTTCTCTGTATTCGAGGCGCAAACTAGCTTAACTGCAGCCTCGAAATGGAAATAGGAAACAGAAAATTTTTCAACCAAAAATTTGTGAGAAAAAGGGTAGTGTATAGCCCACAACACCAGGCACCCACAGTCTTGTGAAATCTTTTAATCACACATCTCGAGCTGGATATTCTGTTTCTCTGTATTCGAGGCGCAAACAAGCTTAGCTGTAGCCTCGAAATGGAAAGAGGAAACAGAAGATTTTTCCACCAAAAATTTGTGAGAAAAAGGGTAGTGTATAGCCCACAACACCAGGCACCCACAGTCTTGTGAAATCTTTTAATCACACATCTCGAGCTGGATTTTCTGTTTCTCTGTATTCGAGGCGCAAACTAGCTTAACTGCAGCCTCGAAATGGAAATAGGAAACAGAAAATTTTTCCACCAGAAAATGTGTGAGAAAAAGGGTAGTGTATAGCCCACAACGCCAGGCACCCACAGTGTTGTGAAATCTTTTAATCACACATCTCGAGCTGGATATTCTGTTTCTCTGTACTCGAAGCGCAAACTAGCTTAACTGCAGCCTCGAAATGGAAATAGGAAACAGAAAATATTTCCACCAAAAATGTGTGAGAAAAAGGGTAGTGTATAGCCCACAACACCAGACACCCACAATCTTGTGAAATCTTTTAATCACACATCTCGAGCTAGATATTCTGTTTCTCTGTATTCGAGGCGCAAACTAGCTTAACTGCAGCCTCGAAATGGAAATAGGAAACAGAAAATTCTTCAACCAGAAAATGTGTGAGAAAAAGGGTAGTGTATAGCCCAGAACACCAGACACCCTCAATTTTGTGAAATCTTTTAACCACACATCTCGAGCTAGATATTCTGTTTCTCTGTATTCGAGGCGCAAACAAGCTTAACTGCAGCCTCGAAACAAAAATAGGAAACAGAAAATGTTTCCACCAAAAAATGTGTGAGAAAAAGGGTAGTGTATAGCCCACAACACCAGGCAACCACAGTCTTGTGAAATGTTTTAATCACACATCTCGAGCTGGATATTCTGTTTCTCTGTACTCGAGGCGCAAACTAGCTTAACTGCAGCCTCCAAATGGAAATAGGAAACAGAAAATTTTTCCACCAAAAATTTGTGAGAATAAGGGTAGTGTATAGCCCACAAAACTAGACACCCACAATCTTGTGAAATCTTTTAATCACACATCTCGAGCTGGATATTCTGTTGCTCTGTACTCGAAGCGCAGACTAGCTTAACTGCAGCCTCCAAATGGAAATAGGAAACAGAAAATTTTTCCACCAGAAAATGTGTGAGTAGTAGGGTAGTGTAAAGCCCACAAAACTAGACACCCACCATCTTGTGAAATTTTTTAATCACACATCTCGAGCTGGATATTCTGTTTCTCTGCATTCGAGGCGCAAATTAGCTTAGCTGCAGCCTCGAAATGGAAATAGGAAACAGAAAATGTTTCCACCAAAAATTTGTGAGAATAAGGGTAGTGTATAGCCCACAAAACTAGTCACCCACAATCTTGTGAAATCTTTTAATCACACATCTCGAGCTGGATATTCTGTTGCTCTGTACTCGAAGCGCAAACTAGCTTAACTGCAGCCTCGAAATGGAAATAGGAAACAGAAAATGTTTCCACCAAAAATTTGTGAGAAAATGGGCAGTGTATAGCCCACAAAACTAGACACCCACAATCTTGTGAAATCTTTTAATCACACAACTCGAGCTGGATATTCTGTTTCTCTATATTCGAGGCGCAAACTAACTTAGCTGCAGCCTCGAAATGGAAATAGGAAACAGAAAATGTTTCCACCAAAAATTTGTGAGAATAAGGGTAGTGTAAAGCCCAGAAAACTAGACACCCACAATCTTGTGAAATCTTTTAATCAGACAACTCGAGCTGGATATTCTGTTTCTCTATATTCGAGGCGCAAACTAACTTAGCTGCAGCCTCGAAATGGAAATAGGAAACAGAAAATGTTTCCACCAAAAATTTGTGAGAATAAGGGTAGTGTATAGCCCACAAAACTAGACCCACAATCTTGTGAAATCTTTTAATCACACATCTCGAGCTGGATATTCTGTTTCTCTGTACTCGAGGCGCAAATTAGCTTAGCTGCAGCCTCGAAATGGAAATAGGAAACAGAAAATGTTTCCAACAGAAAATGTGTGAGAAGAAGGGTAGTGTATACCTCACACAACTAGACACCCACAATCTTGTGAAATATTTTAATCACACATCTCGAGCTGGATATTCTGTTTCTCTGTACTCGAGGCGCAAATTAGCTTAGCTGCAGCCTCAAAATGGAAATAGGAAACAGAAAATGTTTCCACCAAAAATGTGTGAGAATAAGGGGAGTGTATAGCCCGCAAAACTAGACCCACAATTTTGTGAAATCTTTTAATCACACATCTCGAGCTGGATATTCTGTTTCTCTGTACTCGAGTCGCAAATTAGCTTAGCTGCAGCCTCGAAATGGAAATAGGAAACAGAAAATGTTTCCAACAGAAAATGTGTGAGAAGAAGGGTAGTGTATACCTCACAAACTAGACACCCACAATCTTGTGAAATCTTTTAATCACACATGTCGAGCTGGATATTCTGTTTCTCTGTACTCGAGGCGCAAATTAGCTTAGCTGCAGCCTCGAAATGGAAATAGGAAACAGAAAATGTTTCCACCAAAAATTTGTGAGAGAAATGGTAGTGTATACCATACACAACTAGACACCCACAATCTTGTGAAATCTTTTAATCACACATCTCGAGCTGGATATTCTGTTTCTCTGTATTCAAGGTGCAAACTAACTAAGCTGCAGCCTCGAAAAGGAAATAGGAAACAGAAAATGTTTCCACCAAAAATTTGTGAGAATAAGGGTAGTGTAAAGAACACAAATCTAGACCCCCACAATCTTGTGAAATCTTTTGATCACACATCTCGAGCTGGATATTCTGTTTCTCTGTACTCGAGGCGTAAATTAGCTTAGCTGCAGCCTCCAAATGGAAATAGGAAACAGAAAATGTTTCCACCAAAAATTTGTGAGAATAAGGGTAGTGTAAAGAACACAAATCTAGACCCCCACAATCTTGTGAAATCTTTTAATCACACATCTCGAGCTGGATATTCTGTTTCTCTGTACTCGAGGCGCAAATTAGCTTAGCCGCAGCCTCGAAATGGAAATAGGAAACAGAAAATGTTTCCACCAAAAATTTGTGAGAAAAAGGGTAGTGTATAGCCCACAAAACTAGACACCCACAATCTTGTGAAATCTTTTAATCACACATCTCGAGCTGGATATTCATTTTCTCTGTATTCGAGGCGGAAACTAACTTAGCTGCAGCCTCGAAATTGAAATAGGAAACAGAAAATGTTTCCACCAAAAATTTGTGAGAAAAAGGGTAATGTATAGCCCACAAAACTAGACACCCACAATCTTGTGAAATCTTTTAATCACACATCTCGAGCTACATAGATATTCTGTTTCTCTGTATTCGAGGCGCAAACAAGCTAAACTGCAGCCTCGAAACAAAAATAGGAAACAGAAAATGTTTCCACCAAAAAATGTGTGAGAAAAAGGGTAGTGTATAGCCCACAACACCAGGCAACCATAGTCTTGTGAAATCTTTTAATCACACATCTCGAGCTGGATATTCTGTTTCTCTGTACTCGAGGCGCAAACTAGCTTAACTGCAGCCTCCAAATGGAAATAGGAAACAGAAAATGTTTCCAACAGAAAATGTGTGAGAAGAAGGGTAGTGTATACCTCACAAACTAGACACCCACAATCTTGTGAAATCTTTTAATCACACATGTCGAGCTGGATATTCTGTTTCTCTGTACTCGAGGCGCAAATTAGCTTAGCTGCAGCCTCGAAATGGAAATAGGAAACAGAAAATGTTTCCACCAAAAATTTGTGAGAGAAATGGTAGTGTATACCATACACAACTAGACACCCACAATCTTGTGAAATCTTTTAATCACACATCTCGAGCTGGATATTCTGTTTCTCTGTATTCAAGGTGCAAACTAACTAAGCTGCAGCCTCGAAAAGGAAATAGGAAACAGAAAATGTTTCCACCAAAAATTTGTGAGAATAAGGGTAGTGTAAAGAACACAAATCTAGACCCCCACAATCTTGTGAAATCTTTTGATCACACATCTCGAGCTGGATATTCTGTTTCTCTGTACTCGAGGCGTAAATTAGCTTAGCTGCAGCCTCGAAATGGAAATAGGAAACAGAAAATGTTTCCACCAAAAATTTGTGAGAATAAGGGTAGTGTAAAGAACACAAATCTAGACCCCCACAATCTTGTGAAATCTTTTAATCACACATCTCGAGCTGGATATTCTGTTTCTCTGTACTCGAGGCGCAAATTAGCTTAGCCGCAGCCTCGAAATGGAAATAGGAAACAGAAAATGTTTCCACCAAAAATTTGTGAGAAAAAGGGTAGTGTATAGCCCACAA
The DNA here is from genome assembly GCA_963583995.1 of Xylota segnis. NCBI lineage: Eukaryota > Metazoa > Arthropoda > Insecta > Diptera > Syrphidae > Xylota > Xylota segnis. Next base: position 2,660,176 of record OY757236.1, on the reverse strand, counting down.
AACTAGACACCCACAATCTTGTGAAATCTTTTAATCACACATCTCGAGCTGGATATTCATTTTCTCTGTATTCGAGGCGGAAACTAACTTAGCTGCAGCCTCGAAATTAAAATAGGAAACAGAAAATGTTTCCACCAAAAATTTGTGAGAAAAAGGGTAATGTATAGCCCACAAAACTAGACACCCACAATCTTGTGAAATCTTTTAATCACACATCTCGAGCTGGATATTCTGTTTCTCTGTATTCAAGGTGCAAACTAACTAAGCTGCAGCCTCAAAATGGAAATAGGAAACAGAAAATGTTTCCACCAAAAAATGTGTGAGAAAAGGGTAGTGTATAGCCCACAAAACTAGACACCCACAATCTTGTGAAATCTTTTAATCACACATCTCGAGCTGGATATTCATTTTCTCTGTACTCGAGGCGTAAATTAGCTTAGCTGCAGCCTCGAAATGGAAATAGGAAACAGAAAATGTTTCCACCAAAAATTTGTGAGAATAAGGGTAGTGTAAAGAACACAAATCTAGACCCCCACAATCTTGTGAAATCTTTTGATCACACATCTCGAGCTGGATATTCTGTTTCTCTGTACTCGAGGCGTAAATTAGCTTAGCTGCAGCCTCGAAATGGAAATAGGAAACAGAAAATGTTTCCACCAAAAATTTGTGAGAATAAGGGTAGTGTAAAGAACACAAATCTAGACCCCCACAATCTTGTGAAATCTTTTAACCACACATCTCGAGCTAGATATTCTGTTTCTCTGTATTCGGGGCGCAAACTAACTTAGCTGCAGCCTCAAAATGGAAATAGGAAACAGAAAATGTTTCCACCAAAAAATGTGTGAGAAAAGGGTAGTGTATAGCCCACAAAACTAGACACCCACAATCTTGTGAAATCTTTTAATCACACATCTCGAGCTGGATATTCATTTTCTCTGTATTCGAGGCGGAAACTAACTTAGCTGCAGCCTCGAAATTGAAATAGGAAACAGAAAATGTTTCCACCAAAAATTTGTGAGAAAAAGGGTAATGTATAGCCCACAAAACTAGACACCCACAATCTTGTGAAATCTTTTAATCACACATCTCGAGCTAGATATTCTGTTTGTCTGTATTCGAGGCGCAAACTAACTTAGCTGCAGCCTCGAAATGGAAATAGGAAACAGAAAATGTTTGCACCAAAAAATGTGTGAGAAGAAGGGTAGTGTATAGCTTACAAAACTAGACACCCACAATCTTGTGAAATATTTTAAGCACACATCTCGAGCTGGATATTCTGTTTCTCTGTATTCGAGGCGCAAACTAATTTAGCTGCAGCCTCAAAATGGAATTAGGAAACAGAAAAATTTTCCACCAAAAAATGTGTGAGAAAAAGGGTAGTGTATAGCCCACAACACCAGACACCCACAATTTTGTGAAATCTTTTAAGCACACATCTCGAGCTGGATATTCTTTTTCTCTGTATTCGAGGCGCAAACTAATGTAGCTGCAGCCTCAAAATGGAAATAGGAAACAGAAAATGTTTCCACCAAAAATGTGTGAGAAGAAGGGTAGTGTATAGCCCAGAACACCAGACACCCACAATTTTGTGAAATCTTTTAAGCACACATCTCGAGCTGGATATTCTTTTTCTCTGTATTCGAGGCGCAAACTTACTTAGCTGCAGCCTCAAAATGGAAATAGGAAACAGAAAATGTTTCCACCAAAAATGTATGAGAATAAGGGGAGTGTATAGCCCACAAAACTAGACACCCACAATCTTGTTAAATATTTTAAGCACACATCTCGAGCTGGATATTCTGTTTCTCTGTATTCGAGGCGCACACTAGCTTAGCTGCAGCCTCGAAATGGAAATAGGAAACAGAACATTTTTCCACCAAAAAATGTGTGAGAAAAAGGGTAGTGTATAGCCCAGAACACCAGTAACCCACAATTTTGTGAAATCTTTTAAGCACACATCTCGAGCTGGATATTATGTTTCTCTGTATTTGAGGCGCAAACTAGTTAAACTGCAGCCTCGAAACAAAAATGGGAAACAAAAAATTTTTCCACCAAAAATTTGTGAGAAAAAGTTTAGTGTATAGCCCAGAACACCAGACACCCACAATTTTGTGAAATCTTTTAAGCACACATCTCGAGCTGGATATTCTGTTTCTCTGTATTCGAGGCGCAAACTAACTTAGCTGCAGCCTCAAAATGGAAATAGGAAACAGAAAATGTTTCCACCAAAAATGTGTGAGAATAAGGGGAGTGTATAGCCCACAAAACTAGACACCCACAATCTTGTGAAATATTTTAAGCACACATCTCGAGCTGGATATTCTTTTTCTCTGTATTCGAGGCGCAAACTAACTTAGCTGCAGCCTCAAAATGGAAATAAGAAACAGAAAATGTTTCCACCAAAAATGTGTGAGAATAAGGGGAGTGTATAGCCCACAAAACTAGACACCCACAATCTTGTGAAATATTTTAAGCACACATCTCGAGCTGGATATTCTGTTTCTCTGTATTCGAGGCGCACACTAGCTTAGCTGCAGCCTCGAAATGGAAATAGGAAACAGAACATTTTTCCACCAAAAAATGTGTGAGAAAAAGGGTAGTGTATAGCCCAGAACACCAGTAACCCACAATTTTGTGAAATCTTTTAAGCACACATCTCGAGCTGGATATTATGTTTCTCTGTATTTGAGGCGCAAACTAGTTAAACTGCAGCCTCGAAACAAAAATGGGAAACAAAAAATTTTTCCACCAAAAATTTGTGAGAAAAAGTTTAGTGTATAGCCCAGAACACCAGACACCCACAATTTTGTGAAATCTTTTAAGCACACATCTCGAGCTGGATATTCTTTTTCTCTGTATTCGAGGCGCAAACTAACTTAGCTGCAGCCTCAAAATGGAAATAGGAAACAGAAAATGTTTCCACCAAAAATGTGTGAGAATAAGGGGAGTGTATAGCCCACAAAACTAGACACCCACAATCTTGTGAAATATTTTAAGCACACATCTCGAGCTGGATATTCTTTTTCTCTGTATTCGAGGCGCAAACTAGCTTAACTGCAGCCTCGAAATGGAATTAGGAAACAGAAAATGTTTCCACCAAAAATGTGTGAGAATAAGGGGAGTGTATAGCCCACAAAACTAGACACCCACAATCTTGTGAAATATTTTAAGCACACATCTCGAGCTGGATATTCTTTTTCTCTGTATTCGAGGCGCAAACTAATTTAGCTGCAGCCTCAAAATGGAAATAGGAAACAGAAAATGTTTCCACCAAAAATGTGTGAGAATAAGGGGAGTGTATAGCCCACAAAACTAGACACCCACAATCTTGTGAAATATTTTAAGCACACATCTCGAGCTGGATATTCTGTTTCTCTGTATTCGAGGCGCACACTAGCTTAGCTGCAGCCTCGAAATGGAAATAGGAAACAGAACATTTTTCCACCAAAAAATGTGTGAGAAAAAGGGTAGTGTATAGCCCAGAACACCAGTAACCCACAATCTTGTGAAATCTTTTAAGCACACATCTCCAGCTGGATATTCTGTTTCTCTGTATTCGAGGCGCAAACTAGCTTAACTGCAGCCTCGAAATGGAATTAGGAAACAGAAAATGTTTCCACCAAAAATGTGTGAGAATAAGGGGAGTGTATAGCCCACAAAACTAGACACCCACAATCTTGTGAAATATTTTAAGCACACATCTCGAGCTGGATATTCTTTTTCTCTGTATTCGAGGCGCAAACTAATTTAGCTGCAGCCTCAAAATGGAAATAGGAAACAGAAAATGTTTCCACCAAAAATGTGTGAGAATAAGGGGAGTGTATAGCCCACAAAACTAGACACCCACAATCTTGTGAAATATTTTAAGCACACATCTCGAGCTGGATATTCTGTTTCTCTGTATTCGAGGCGCACACTAGCTTAGCTGCAGCCTCGAAATGGAAATAGGAAACAGAACATTTTTCCACCAAAAAATGTGTGAGAAAAAGGGTAGTGTATAGCCCAGAACACCAGTAACCCACAATCTTGTGAAATATTTTAAGCACACATCTCGAGCTGGATATTCTGTTTCTCTGTATTCGAGGCGCACACTAGCTTAGCTGCAGCCTCGAAATGGAAATAGGAAACAGAACATTTTTCCACCAAAAAAAGTGTGAGAAAAAGGGTAGTGTATAGCCCAGAACACCAGACACCCACAATTTTGTGAAATCTTTTAAGCACACATCTCGAGCTGGATATTCTTTTTCTCTGTATTCGAGGCGCAAACTAATTTAGTTGCAGCCTCAAAATGGAAATAGGAAACAGAAAATGTTTCCACCAAAAATGTGTGAGAAGAAGGGTAGTGTATGGCCCAGAACACCAGACACCCACAGTCTTGTGAAATCTTTTAATCACACATCTCGAGCTGGATATTCTTTTTCTCTGTATTCGAGGCGCAAACTAATTTAGTTGCAGCCTCAAAATGGAAATAGGAAACAGAAAATGTTTCCACCAAAAATGTGTGAGAAAAAGGGTAGTGTATAGCCCAGAACACCAGACACCCACAATTTTGTGAAATCTTTTAAGCACACATCTCGAGCTGGATATTCTTTTTCTCTGTATTCGAGGCGCAAACTAACTTAGCTGCAGCCTCAAAATGGAAATAGGAAACAGAAAATGTTTCCACCAAAAATGTGTGAGAATAAGGGGAGTGTATAGCCCACAACGCCAGGCACCCACAGTGTTGTGAAATCTTTTAATCACACATCTCGAGCTGGATATTCTGTTTCTCTGTATTCGAGGCGCACACTAGCTTAGCTGCAGCCTCGAAATGGAAATAGGAAACAGAACATTTTTCCACCAAAAAATGTGTGAGAAAAAGGGTAGTGTATAGCCCAGAACACCAGTAACCCACAATTTTGTGAAATCTTTTAAGCACACATCTCGAGCTGGATATTATGTTTCTCTGTATTTGAGGCGCAAACTAGTTAAACTGCAGCCTCGAAACAAAAATGGGAAACAAAAAATTTTTCCACCAAAAATTTGTGAGAAAAAGTTTAGTGTATAGCCCAGAACACCAGACACCCACAATTTTGTGAAATCTTTTAAGCACACATCTCCAGCTGGATATTCTGTTTCTCTGTATTCGAGGCGCAAACTAGCTTAACTGCAGCCTCGAAATGGAATTAGGAAACAGAAAATGTTTCCACCAAAAATGTGTGAGAATAAGGGGAGTGTATAGCCCACAAAACTAGACACCCACAATCTTGTGAAATATTTTAAGCACACATCTCGAGCTGGATATTCTTTTTCTCTGTATTCGAGGCGCAAACTAATTTAGCTGCAGCCTCGAAATGGAAATAGGAAACAGAAAATGTTTCCACCAAAAATGTGTGAGAATAAGGGGAGTGTATAGCCCACAAAACTAGACACCCACAATCTTGTGAAATATTTTAAGCACACATCTCGAGCTGGATATTCTGTTTCTCTGTATTCGAGGCGCACACTAGCTTAGCTGCAGCCTCGAAATGGAAATAGGAAACAGAACATTTTTCCACCAAAAAATGTGTGAGAAAAAGGGTAGTGTATAGCCCAGAACACCAGTAACCCACAATCTTGTGAAATATTTTAAGCACACATCTCGAGCTGGATATTCTGTTTCTCTGTATTCGAGGCGCACACTAGCTTAGCTGCAGCCTCGAAATGGAAATAGGAAACAGAACATTTTTCCACCAAAAAAAGTGTGAGAAAAAGGGTAGTGTATAGCCCAGAACACCAGACACCCACAATTTTGTGAAATCTTTTAAGCACACATCTAAAGCTGGATATTCTGTTTCTCTGTATTCGAGGCGCAAACTAGCTTAACTGCAGCCTCGAAATGGAATTAGGAAACAGAAAATTTTTCCACCAAAAAATGTGTGAGAAAAAGGGTAGTGTATAGCCCAGAACACCAGACACCCACAATTTTGTGAAATCTTTTAAGCACACATCTCGAGCTGGATATTCTTTTTCTCTGTATTCGAGGCGCAAACTAACTTAGCTGCAGCCTCAAAATGGAAATAGGAAACAGAAAATGTTTCCACCAGAAATGTGTGAGAATAAGGGGAGTGTATAGCCCACAACGCCAGGCACCCACAGTGTTGTGAAATCTTTTAATCACACATCTCGAGCTGGATATTCTGTTTCTCTGTATTCGAGGCGCACACTAGCTTAGCTGCAGCCTCGAAATGGAAATAGGAAACAGAACATTTTTCCACCAAAAAATGTGTGAGAAAAAGGGTAGTGTATAGCCCAGAACACCAGTAACCCACAATTTTGTGAAATCTTTTAAGCACACATCTCGAGCTGGATATTATGTTTCTCTGTATTTGAGGCGCAAACTAGTTAAACTGCAGCCTCGAAACAAAAATGGGAAACAAAAAATTTTTCCACCAAAAATTTGTGAGAAAAAGTTTAGTGTATAGCCCAGAACACCAGACACCCACAATTTTGTGAAATCTTTTAAGCACACATCTCGAGCTGGATATTCTTTTTCTCTGTATTCGAGGCGCAAACTAACTTAGCTGCAGCCTCAAAATGGAAATAGGAAACAGAAAATGTTTCCACCAAAAATGTGTGAGAATAAGGGGAGTGTATAGCCCACAAAACTAGACACCCACAATCTTGTGAAATATTTTAAGCACACATCTCGAGCTGGATATTCTTTTTCTCTGTATTCGAGGCGCAAACTAATTTAGCTGCAGCCTCAAAATGGAAATAGGAAACAGAAAATGTTTCCACCAAAAATGTGTGAGAAGAAGGGTAGTGTATAGCCCAGAACACCAGACACCCACAATTTTGTGAAATCTTTTAAGCACACATCTCGAGCTGGATATTCTTTTTCTCTGTATTCGAGGCGCAAACTAACTTAGCTGCAGCCTCAAAATGGAAATAGGAAACAGAAAATGTTTCCACCAAAAATGTGTGAGAATAAGGGGAGTGTATAGCCCACAAAACTAGACACCCACAATCTTGTGAAATATTTTAAGCACACATCTCGAGCTGGATATTCTGTTTCTCTGTATTCGAGGCGCACACTAGCTTAGCTGCAGCCTCGAAATGGAAATAGGAAACAGAACATTTTTCCACCAAAAAATGTGTGAGAAAAAGGGTAGTGTATAGCCCAGAACACCAGTAACCCACAATCTTGTGAAATATTTTAAGCACACATCTCGAGCTGGATATTCTGTTTCTCTGTATTCGAGGCGCACACTAGCTTAGCTGCAGCCTCGAAATGGAAATAGGAAACAGAACATTTTTCCACCAAAAAATGTGTGAGAAAAAGGGTAGTGTATAGCCCAGAACACCAGTAACCCACAATTTTGTGAAATCTTTTAAGCACACATCTCGAGCTGGATATTCTTTTTCTCTGTATTCGAGGCGCAAACTAACTTAGCTGCAGCCTCAAAATGGAAATAGGAAACAGAAAATGTTTCCACCAAAAATGTGTGAGAATAAGGGGAGTGTATAGCCCACAAAACTAGACACCCACAATCTTGTGAAATCTTTTAATCACACATCTCGAGCTGGATATTCTGTTTCTCTGTATTCGAGGCGGAAACTAACTTAACTGCAGCCTCGAAATGGAAATAGGAAACAGAAAATATTTGCACCAAAAAATGTGTGAGAAGAAGGGTCGTGTATAGCCCACAAAACTAGACACCCACAATCTTGTGAAATCTTTTAATCACACATCTCGAGCTGGATATTCTGTTTCTCTGTATTCGAGGCGCAAACTAACTTAGCTGCAGCCTCAAAATGGAAATAGGAAACAGAAAATTTTTCCACCAAAAAATGTGTGAGAAAAAGGGTAGTTTATAGCCCACAAAACTAGACACCCACGATCTTGTGAAATATTTTAATCACACATCTCGAGCTGGATATTCTGTTTCTCTGTATTCGAGGCGCAAACTAACTTAGCTGCAGCATCGAAATGGAAATAGGAAACAGAAAATATTTGCACCAAAAAATGTGTGAGATGAAGGGTAGTGTATAGCCCACAAAACTAGACACCCACAATCTTGTGAAATCTTTTAATCACACATCTCGAGCTGGATATTCTGTTTCTCTGTATTCGAGGCGCAAACTAACTTAGCTGCAGCCTCAAAATGGAAATAGGAAACAGGAAAATTTTCCACCAAAAAATGTGTGAGAAAAAGGGTAGTTTATAGCCCACAAAACTAGACACCCACAATCTTGTGAAATCTTTTAATCACACATCTCGAGCTGGATATTCTGTTTCTCTGTATTCGAGGCGCAAACTAACTTAACTGCAGCCTCGAAATGGAAATAGGAAACAGAAAATTTTTCCACCAAAAAATGTGTGAGAAAAAGGGTAGTTTATAGCCCACAAAACTAGACACCCACAATCTTGTGACATCTTTTAATCACACATCTCGAGCTGGATATTCTGTTTCTCTGTATTCGAGGCGCAAACTAACTTAACTGCAGCCTCGAAATGGAAATAGGAAACAGAAAATATTTGCACCAAAAAATGTGTGAGATGAAGGGTAGTGTATAGCCCACAAAACTAGACACCCACAATCTTGTGAAATCTTTTAATCACACATCTCGAGCTGGATATTCTGTTTCTCTGTATTCGAGGCGCAAATTAGCTTAACTGCAGCCTCGAAATGTAAATAGGAAACAGAATATGTTTCCACCAAAAAATGTGTGAGAAGAAGGGTAGTGTATAGCCCACAAAACTAGACACCCACAATCTTGTGAAATCTTTTAATCACACATCTCGAGCTGGATATTCTGTTTCTCCGTATTCGAGGCGCAAACTAACTTAGCTGCAGCCTCAAAATGGAAATAGGAAACAGAAAATTTTTCCACCAAAAAATGTGTGAGAAAAAGGGTAGTTTATAGCCCACAAAACTAGACACCCACAATCTTGTGACATCTTTTAATCACACATCTCGAGCTGGATATTCTGTTTCTCTGTATTCGAGGCGCAAACTAACTTAGCTGCAGACTCAAAATGGAAATAGGAAACAGAAAATGTTTACACCAAAAAATGTGTGAGAAGAAGGGTAGTGTATAGCCCACAAAACTAGACACCCACAATCTTGTGACATCTTTTAATCACACATCTCGAGCTGGATATTCTGTTTCTCTATATTCGAGGCGGAAACTAACTTAGCTGCAGCCTCGAAATGTAAATAGGAAACAGAATATGTTTCCACCAAAAAATGTGTGAGAAGAAGGGTAGTGTATAGCCCACAAAACTAGACACCCACCATCTTGTGAAATTTTTTAATCACACATCTCGAGCTGGATATTCTGTTTCTCTATATTCGAGGCGCAAACTAACTTAGCTGCAGCCTCGAAATGTAAATAGGAAACAGAATATGTTTCCACCAAAAAATGTGTGAGAAGAAGGGTAGTGTATAGCCCAGAAAACTAGACACCCACAATCTTGTGAAATCTTTTAATCACACATCTCGAGCTGGATATTCTGTTTCTCTGTATTCGAGGCGCAAACTAAATTAGCTGCAGCCTCGAAATGGAAATAGGAAACAGAACATTTTTCCACCAAAAAAAGTGTGAGAAAAAGGGTAGTGTATAGCCCAGAACACCAGACACCCACAATTTTGTGAAATCTTTTAAGCACACATCTCGAGCTGGATATTCTTTTTCTCTGTATTCGAGGCGCAAACTAATTTAGTTGCAGCCTCAAAATGGAAATAGGAAACAGAAAATGTTTCCACCAAAAATGTGTGAGAAGAAGGGTAGTGTATGGCCCAGAACACCAGACACCCACAATTTTGTGAAATCTTTTAAGCACACATCTCCAGCTGGATATTCTGTTTCTCTGTATTCGAGGCGCAAACTAGCTTAACTGCAGCCTCGAAATGGAATTAGGAAACAGAAAATTTTTCCACCAAAAAATGTGTGAGAAAAAGGGTAGTGTATAGCCCAGAACACCAGACACCCACAATTTTGTGAAATCTTTTAAGCACACATCTCGAGCTGGATATTCTTTTTCTCTGTATTCGAGGCGCACACTAGCTTAGCTGCAGCCTCGAAATGGAAATAGGAAACAGAACATTTTTCCACCAAAAAATGTGTGAGAAAAAGGGTAGTGTATAGCCCAGAACACCAGTAACCCACAATTTTGTGAAATCTTTTAAGCACACATCTCGAGCTGGATATTATGTTTCTCTGTATTTGAGGCGCAAACTAGTTAAACTGCAGCCTCGAAACAAAAATGGGAAACAAAAAATTTTTCCACCAAAAATTTGTGAGAAAAAGTTTAGTGTATAGCCCAGAACACCAGACACCCACAATTTTGTGAAATCTTTTAAGCACACATCTCCAGCTGGATATTCTGTTTCTCTGTATTCGAGGCGCAAACTAGCTTAACTGCAGCCTCGAAATGGAATTAGGAAACAGAAAATGTTTCCACCAAAAATGTGTGAGAATAAGGGGAGTGTATAGCCCACAAAACTAGACACCCACAATCTTGTGAAATATTTTAAGCACACATCTCGAGCTGGATATTCTTTTTCTCTGTATTCGAGGCGCAAACTAATTTAGCTGCAGCCTCAAAATGGAAATAGGAAACAGAAAATGTTTCCACCAAAAATGTGTGAGAATAAGGGGAGTGTATAGCCCACAAAACTAGACACCCACAATCTTGTGAAATATTTTAAGCACACATCTCGAGCTGGATATTCTGTTTCTCTGTATTCGAGGCGCACACTAGCTTAGCTGCAGCCTCGAAATGGAAATAGGAAACAGAACATTTTTCCACCAAAAAATGTGTGAGAAAAAGGGTAGTGTATAGCCCAGAACACCAGTAACCCACAATCTTGTGAAATATTTTAAGCACACATCTCGAGCTGGATATTCTGTTTCTCTGTATTCGAGGCGCACACTAGCTTAGCTGCAGCCTCGAAATGGAAATAGGAAACAGAACATTTTTCCACCAAAAAAAGTGTGAGAAAAAGGGTAGTGTATAGCCCAGAACACCAGACACCCACAATTTTGTGAAATCTTTTAAGCACACATCTCGAGCTGGATATTCTTTTTCTCTGTATTCGAGGCGCAAACTAATTTAGCTGCAGCCTCAAAATGGAAATAGGAAACAGAAAATGTTTCCACCAAAAATGTGTGAGAAGAAGGGTAGTGTATGGCCCAGAACACCAGACACCCACAATTTTGTGAAATCTTTTAAGCACACATCTAAAGCTGGATATTCTGTTTCTCTGTATTCGAGGCGCAAACTAGCTTAACTGCAGCCTCGAAATGGAATTAGGAAACAGAAAATTTTTCCACCAAAAAATGTGTGAGAAAAAGGGTAGTGTATAGCCCAGAACACCAGACACCCACAATTTTGTGAAATCTTTTAAGCACACATCTCGAGCTGGATATTCTTTTTCTCTGTATTCGAGGCGCAAACTAACTTAGCTGCAGCCTCAAAATGGAAATAGGAAACAGAAAATGTTTCCACCAAAAATGTGTGAGAATAAGGGGAGTGTATAGCCCACAACGCCAGGCACCCACAGTGTTGTGAAATCTTTTAATCACACATCTCGAGCTGGATATTCTGTTTCTCTGTATTCGAGGCGCACACTAGCTTAGCTGCAGCCTCGAAATGGAAATAGGAAACAGAACATTTTTCCACCAAAAAATGTGTGAGAAAAAGGGTAGTGTATAGCCCAGAACACCAGTAACCCACAATTTTGTGAAATCTTTTAAGCACACATCTCGAGCTGGATATTATGTTTCTCTGTATTTGAGGCGCAAACTAGTTAAACTGCAGCCTCGAAACAAAAATGGGAAACAAAAAATTTTTCCACCAAAAATTTGTGAGAAAAAGTTTAGTGTATAGCCCAGAACACCAGACACCCACAATTTTGTGAAATCTTTTAAGCACACATCTCGAGCTGGATATTCTTTTTCTCTGTATTCGAGGCGCAAACTAACTTAGCTGCAGCCTCAAAATGGAAATAGGAAACAGAAAATGTTTCCACCAAAAATGTGTGAGAATAAGGGGAGTGTATAGCCCACAAAACTAGACACCCACAATCTTGTGAAATATTTTAAGCACACATCTCGAGCTGGATATTCTTTTTCTCTGTATTCGAGGCGCAAACTAATTTAGCTGCAGCCTCAAAATGGAAATAGGAAACAGAAAATGTTTCCACCAAAAATGTGTGAGAAGAAGGGTAGTGTATAGCCCAGAACACCAGACACCCACAATTTTGTGAAATCTTTTAAGCACACATCTCGAGCTGGATATTCTTTTTCTCTGTATTCGAGGCGCAAACTAACTTAGCTGCAGCCTCAAAATGGAAATAGGAAACAGAAAATGTTTCCACCAAAAATGTGTGAGAATAAGGGGAGTGTATAGCCCACAAAACTAGACACCCACAATCTTGTGAAATATTTTAAGCACACATCTCGAGCTGGATATTCTGTTTCTCTGTATTCGAGGCGCACACTAGCTTAGCTGCAGCCTCGAAATGGAAATAGGAAACAGAACATTTTTCCACCAAAAAATGTGTGAGAAAAAGGGTAGTGTATAGCCCAGAACACCAGTAACCCACAATCTTGTGAAATATTTTAAGCACACATCTCGAGCTGGATATTCTGTTTCTCTGTATTCGAGGCGCACACTAGCTTAGCTGCAGCCTCGAAATGGAAATAGGAAACAGAACATTTTTCCACCAAAAAATGTGTGAGAAAAAGGGTAGTGTATAGCCCAGAACACCAGTAACCCACAATTTTGTGAAATCTTTTAAGCACACATCTCGAGCTGGATATTCTTTTTCTCTGTATTCGAGGCGCAAACTAACTTAGCTGCAGCCTCAAAATGGAAATAGGAAACAGAAAATGTTTCCACCAAAAATGTGTGAGAATAAGGGGAGTGTATAGCCCACAAAACTAGACACCCACAATCTTGTGAAATCTTTTAATCACACATCTCGAGCTGGATATTCTGTTTCTCTGTATTCGAGGCGGAAACTAACTTAACTGCAGCCTCGAAATGGAAATAGGAAACAGAAAATATTTGCACCAAAAAATGTGTGAGAAGAAGGGTCGTGTATAGCCCACAAAACTAGACACCCACAATCTTGTGAAATCTTTTAATCACACATCTCGAGCTGGATATTCTGTTTCTCTGTATTCGAGGCGCAAACTAACTTAGCTGCAGCCTCAAAATGGAAATAGGAAACAGAAAATTTTTCCACCAAAAAATGTGTGAGAAAAAGGGTAGTTTATAGCCCACAAAACTAGACACCCACGATCTTGTGAAATATTTTAATCACACATCTCGAGCTGGATATTCTGTTTCTCTGTATTCGAGGCGCAAACTAACTTAGCTGCAGCATCGAAATGGAAATAGGAAACAGAAAATATTTGCACCAAAAAATGTGTGAGATGAAGGGTAGTGTATAGCCCACAAAACTAGACACCCACAATCTTGTGAAATCTTTTAATCACACATCTCGAGCTGGATATTCTGTTTCTCTGTATTCGAGGCGCAAACTAACTTAGCTGCAGCCTCAAAATGGAAATAGGAAACAGGAAAATTTTCCACCAAAAAATGTGTGAGAAAAAGGGTAGTTTATAGCCCACAAAACTAGACACCCACAATCTTGTGAAATCTTTTAATCACACATCTCGAGCTGGATATTCTGTTTCTCTGTATTCGAGGCGCAAACTAACTTAACTGCAGCCTCGAAATGGAAATAGGAAACAGAAAATTTTTCCACCAAAAAATGTGTGAGAAAAAGGGTAGTTTATAGCCCACAAAACTAGACACCCACAATCTTGTGACATCTTTTAATCACACATCTCGAGCTGGATATTCTGTTTCTCTGTATTCGAGGCGCAAACTAACTTAACTGCAGCCTCGAAATGGAAATAGGAAACAGAAAATATTTGCACCAAAAAATGTGTGAGATGAAGGGTAGTGTATAGCCCACAAAACTAGACACCCACAATCTTGTGAAATCTTTTAATCACACATCTCGAGCTGGATATTCTGTTTCTCTGTATTCGAGGCGCAAATTAGCTTAACTGCAGCCTCGAAATGTAAATAGGAAACAGAATATGTTTCCACCAAAAAATGTGTGAGAAGAAGGGTAGTGTATAGCCCACAAAACTAGACACCCACAATCTTGTGAAATCTTTTAATCACACATCTCGAGCTGGATATTCTGTTTCTCCGTATTCGAGGCGCAAACTAACTTAGCTGCAGCCTCAAAATGGAAATAGGAAACAGAAAATTTTTCCACCAAAAAATGTGTGAGAAAAAGGGTAGTTTATAGCCCACAAAACTAGACACCCACAATCTTGTGACATCTTTTAATCACACATCTCGAGCTGGATATTCTGTTTCTCTGTATTCGAGGCGCAAACTAACTTAGCTGCAGACTCAAAATGGAAATAGGAAACAGAAAATGTTTACACCAAAAAATGTGTGAGAAGAAGGGTAGTGTATAGCCCACAAAACTAGACACCCACAATCTTGTGACATCTTTTAATCACACATCTCGAGCTGGATATTCTGTTTCTCTATATTCGAGGCGGAAACTAACTTAGCTGCAGCCTCGAAATGTAAATAGGAAACAGAATATGTTTCCACCAAAAAATGTGTGAGAAGAAGGGTAGTGTATAGCCCACAAAACTAGACACCCACCATCTTGTGAAATTTTTTAATCACACATCTCGAGCTGGATATTCTGTTTCTCTATATTCGAGGCGCAAACTAACTTAGCTGCAGCCTCGAAATGTAAATAGGAAACAGAATATGTTTCCACCAAAAAATGTGTGAGAAGAAGGGTAGTGTATAGCCCAGAAAACTAGACACCCACAATCTTGTGAAATCTTTTAATCACACATCTCGAGCTGGATATTCTGTTTCTCTGTATTCGAGGCGCAAACTAAATTAGCTGCAGCCTCGAAATGGAAAGAGGAAACAGAAAATTTTTCCACCAAAAAATTGTGAGAAAAAGGGTAGTATATAGCCCACAACACCAGGCACCCACAGTCTTGTGAAATCTTTTAATCACACATCTCGAGCTGGATATTCTGTTTCTCTGTATTCGAGGCGCAAACTAGCTTAGCTGTAGCCTCGAAATGGAAATAGGAAACAGAAAATGTTTGCACCAAAAAATGTGTGAGAAGAAGGGTAGTGTATAGCCCACAAAACTAGACACCCACAATCTTGTGAAATCTTTTAATCACACATCTCGAGCTGGATATTCTGTTTCTCTATATTCGAGGCGCAAACTAACTTAGCTGCAGCCTCGAAATGTAAATAGGAAACAGAATATGTTTCCACCAAAAAATGTGTGAGAAGAAGGGTAGTGTATAGCCCACAAAACTAGACACCCACAATCTTGTGAAATCTTTTAATCACACATCTCGAGCTGGGTATTCTGTTTGTCTGTATTCGAGGCGCAAACTAACTTAGCTGCAGCCTCGAAATGGAAATAGGAAATAGAAAATGTTTCCACCAAAAAATGTGTGAGAAAAAGGGTAGTGTATAGCCTACAAAACTAGACCCACAATCTTGTGAAATCTTTCAATCACACATCTCGAGGTAGAGATTCTGTGAAAAATTAGCAAAGGTGTAAAATGTGAGGTTTTAATTCAACAATCTATGAAGCATTTTTGTAGGAAGGTACATTTTTAAATATGTACTTGGTAGACAGTACAAAATTCAAAAAATTTAACTAATGTAAATGTTTGGAGGGATGCGTTTAGAGGTTTCAGGACTTATCTAGCAGTTCTCTATAGGCAGGTTGACACATTATGGTGAATAGGTTACCCTAATAACTCCAACATCACAAATGTTTTTAGCTAGCTTAACAGTTTTATTCTGTATTTCCAAAAGGTGCGACCATATCACTTGACAACTCTGCACAGTACTGGATGTTTGTGGAAAATATCTTGAGATATGATACGAGTAAACCAATTTTACCTGACGAATATGTATAAGTCCATTCCCTTTGAGCATAATCCAGGTATTAGTAGGTAAATTGTTTCAAAAGCAATTATTTCAGTAGAAAGATTGCAAATGAAATGAAGTCATAATTCATTAGACCCAAAAACAAGAACCTATCTACCTCCTGGATATATACATATGTACATGTATGCAGATGTAATACCATTCCATTTGCCAAACATTCACAAAGAAGAATCGGTTTTAACTTAAATCGTCTGATTCATAGTCACACCGACACGAACACCAATCAGATTGCCTCGACAATAGGTTTTAAACTTCAGTTGAATATCTTTTGTAATGCGTTTACTATCTTCCTTCAATTATCACATAGAGATTCCCATCAGTTAATTGCAAAATCGTCCAACAGTCGTCCCCGGTTCTGTTGAATTCTGTTCCTTGCAGCGACGAGCTTAGAATGGATTCACTTCTTACAGCAAACAAATCTTTGTACTTTGTCCTTCTCCGTATCCTCTGTCATTCATTCGGTAAAGCAGCAAAATTATGAGCTCTTACATGTACACGTACATACACATGTATTACAATATGGTTTGGAAATTTGACTTTCAAGGATATGCGAGGCAAAGGGCGTTCGTTCTCTCTCTCTCTCTGCGTTGGTATTTGTAACGTTGCCAGAAAGAAGAATTATGCCCAACAGAA
The DNA here is from genome assembly GCA_963583995.1 of Xylota segnis. Classification (NCBI taxonomy): domain Eukaryota; kingdom Metazoa; phylum Arthropoda; class Insecta; order Diptera; family Syrphidae; genus Xylota; species Xylota segnis. Next base: position 2,643,534 of record OY757236.1, on the reverse strand, counting down.
CATGAGATTCCCCATAAATTCTGGTTGGAAGTTGATGCAAAGCAGATCCTCCGCATGCATGAGTGAAATCAGGGCAATGGATTGTTAAAGATTAATTTGTTAAGTGTCTTGCCATGAATAGATTTTCATTTTTTTTTCCTTTTTGTGTTTATTTTACTTTTCCACGCAATTGTCCTGGCCGCTACTAAGAATGCTTTCAATTTCCTCTCATGTGGAGTGATATCAATGGTGTTTTGTAGTTGTGTGTACATCCTTGTTTGAACTTCCATAGATACTCGTGCGTATACGTACTATTTCAGCCCGGTGGAGTGTCATGTCGTTAAATGTTTTGAATGGCATTAATTGGTTCATAATTACTCTTGTTCGGAGAAGTACTTTTATTATACTTAACACGTAGTATAGCTTGTTGTGAAATAGTTTTTCCATTTCGCAAGTAGGAGTTGCGTGCAATTTAATTTTTTTTTTATTTATCTGTTTTTAAATATTCCACGTCGTGGATGTCGCATTGTTCGTACGCGTTTACGATTCAGTTTTATGCCTTGTCTTTTGGTTGGCATTTAAAAGGGTGTGTTTATATTTACACCCATTGTACGATTGATAAGATCTTTAGAAGTTTCAAGGAGTTACTGAGCCAAGTATCCTTTAGGAAATGGGATCTGTTAAATGTAAGAGGTTTATGGCGTTTGCCAATGTATTTCAATTTGTCATCTCGTTTTATTATTTTAAGGCGCGTGCCGATTAATCGGAAGAGACAAGTCCATTCTATAATGCGACCCATTTGTGTGATGATTTAATATTTCAAAATACATCCATGAATATGTATACATAGGGTGTGTTGTAACATATTATTTTTAATTTAAAAAACATGCTTTCTTAGGACAAAATTCGTTTCGCAATCATAGGGAGAGTGCAAAGTGGTTTATAGGTTCCAGGTCGATTTTATTTGACCGCCATTTTATTTTGGATGACATTTATCAGTTGACATTTGACAGTCGTAGGGAGAGTTGTCCGTGACAATTTATTTTTGAGGAGCTTACATCGCAGCAACAGGTTGTTTGATATTCATTTTACAGCTCGGTATAGACGACACCATTTTTGACAAAAAAATCATTATGAGCGATGAAGCACGTTGCGACCAAAAACCAAACTTATAGAGTAAATGCATGGTTCACCATTTAGCTCGCAGCATCATTGGGGCATATTTCTTTGAGTTTGGTACACCCAATATTATTGCATCAGTCACTGGTGACCGCTATCGCAATATGTTGAAAAACTATCTTGTGCCCGAATGGGATCACATAATTCTCCGAAATTGTTATGAAAAATTTCTTTAGTTCAACCAACGTCTTTTATTCTGCTGCAGTTGTAGTTGGCCACATTCTCCAACCCGTGCCACCTAGAATTTGCCTCTAATATAAACTGCTAGAAGAAGAAGTTTCACTTTCCAATGTTTTACTAGCTTATAAAATATCGTATTTGATAGACACTGGATGAATCTGAGAACCGGAAAGACTTAGATACCTGGAGGGTGTCCGATTGAATATCAACAGCCCGACATGCAAACCTAAAGGTCGGTACTTCGGTTTTCGTGTTAAAAGGGATACTTTCAGTTTTGCTCAGATTGACACTAGCCCGTATTGAGTGCGGATCCAAAATGCTAGCGAAGGCCCGGCTATAGGTAGGGCCAGACATCGTATGACAAGAAAAATCTCATTTAGCAACGTTAATAAAATCTCGAAGAAATATGTAGATCAGATCGGTTTCTCTAATGCCACAGAATGGTTGTAGAACATTTCCTCTCTGTAACTCTAGATTTTTACAACAAGCTTCAAATTCTATAAATAAAGAGACCGAATTGTTCAAGAATTTATATCCGATGACCTGTGGGCCGTTCAAGTACTTTCGCATTCTATTTACACCGCTGACAACGAACAGTATCGTAACAAAGCTTATAAGTTGTCTGACGCAACTGGAATTATCGTAGTTTAGTAAAATGTGAGTCATCCAAATTATTAAATGATAGTTTTTGACTGGGAAAATAATTATGACTCACATTATTTGATAAAATATAGTTTTTCCCGCCAGTCACCGCCGGATGTAGATATGCCAGACTTGTGTCAATCAAAATTATACGGTTACACTGTTTGGTAATCTTGAGATACAAAAATCGTGGCTTAAGATTTATTTCTGATGTTAGCTGTTGTCAAAGTTCCGTACTGAAAGTTACATTTAAGGCTCCAACACAGTAGTAGAATGATTTCGTACGTAACTGTCCGAATGCACAAAATTTGTATTCTGTAACTATAATAGCACCTTGCCCAGATTCGTTAAATGTCCATTTATTTTTGCTCACTTACAAACAACGACAGACAAAGTAATTTGACAGCTGCTTCTGAACACATATGCCTGCTTGAGTAATTGACGTACCGAAAGAAACTTAGCCTAAAATGATGACATAGGCTTAACTCAGCCTTTAGACATTCTGTAAGCCCACAAAAGTTAACGAAAACTTAACGAAGCCGAGCATCTTATTATGGTTATTCAATACTATTAATACATTTCATTGAGCTAACATAAGCAGTCTTGATAGACAGGCAGAATTGATAGATCCCACCTTCTTGGACTTCTCCATCCGATTAAAATCTCGAGGTCAACACTTTTCATAAAAACAAATATAGTTTCAAGTAGTTAGTGTAATGGTTGAATGAATTTAATAAAAATCTGATTCCGCAGTCATTACTTTACTCCTACTCAGTAGTGCAGTCACTCAGTAATGAATAAAACTTTAATGAATAACGACTCTCCTGCAGTTCAGCACCTAATTAATTTGAAATTAATTTAACTTTAAAACGACCTGTTTCTATGCGAAACTGCTAATTGCATGTTCTGTCGTAGTGCGACCATTAAAAAAAACTACACCATCCAACAAGTGTCAGATTGGTATAAATCTATCAGCAAATCCCTGCAAAAAGCGTTGTAATTAGACCAACTTCGATGTAAAGTGAGAAATGAGATGGAAGAGGCAGGCAGAACAGCAAAACAGGCAGAACAGAGGCCCCCACTCGTTCTCATTACAGCGATCTGTTTTCCCTGCGAATACAAACTAATAACAAGCTACAAGGATGGCATGTCATAGTTCTGTACTCCGTACTCCGAGAGATGGGCAACGTGCGATAGGCACGCTGAACAAGTGCAGGGAATTTGTGAGCTAAATAAATCTGTCGCTCCCCATTTCCCATGGAACAAGTTAAAACACACAGGAAGATGGATAGGGAGAAGTCAGTCGGTCGGCAGCAATGACGTCGCAGTCGTCCCTGATAACGTGGCATTGGCTGTATACTGTGTAATGTACGAGGAGGTCGGGAGCTCCGATAGTAGTAGCTAGTTGGGGGTGGTATCGTATCATCAGCGTGCAAGGGTTGAGGAGGTTATAGATGTTATGCAGCGCAGCAGTGGTACTATTTATAAAATGACCTCGAAATTGAGGAAATAACAATGTTTGCCGGCAAGTCAATTGGAAAATGGTGTTAAGGGTTGTTACGATATTTAACTCTATTTCGCTGGAAGCGGATTTTCCTGTTTCAATCTTCAGGTGTGAGCACCAAGGCGATGGTTGTGCTTATGCAGCACGGCTGCCAGAGAAAATTATATCCGACACGCTACTATGCAGGACCATGGTGTTCGTGTTTATATTCACACCTCTTCGAACTTGGCTTCGAAAATCAGCACCTATGACTAGACCAGGAGCGCCAAAGAGGCTTTTCCAGCCGCGGTAATTGGGAACCGTTGAAAAGCATTTAAATCAATAAATCAATTATTATCGAGTTTAGATTAAGGAACGGAACTTACCAGGCGGCTCTGGTAGGCCTCCCATCCCGACCAGGAGGTAGAGGTAAATTGAAATTGACTTTAATGCTGATTGGGAACTTGTGAGTTTCTCTCGGGGATTATTGGTTTACCTTTATTGCTGTAGGTAGGCTATGAAATGAATTTATTGTCTAATATGAGGACGATAATTCATGAAATGGGCCCAGGGAACATTACAAGTATCTCTAGGCGAATTTCTTTTCAATTATGCTGTACAATATTGTGATAAAGCAATATGCTGAACTACGATTGCTATGATGGGTTGCTATCTGAACTTTGAACTTGGAACAATAGCTGGAAAGTGTGCATGCATGTGTTCATTTCAAATTTGCTGTTAAGGTTCGATACTATTGCAAGCATTCTGTATCCAGGTGCCTGAAGCTGAAGTACTCATTTCCATTTCATCGACTGTGGATCCATTTATTTATTATATCAAATCACCTTGCAGCAAATCAATCAATGTGAATAAAAATTACAAATGAACTGCTTCATTGGTTTGCAAAGTTTTTTTTGTATTGTTCACTTGTACGTAATTAGTTGATAAATATTTATAGAAATATTGCAATGCTGATGTTTCTACATATTTATGATCCTCATTATACATCAAATACGAATGTAAATAGGTCCAGGAAGTTGGCGCAATCTAAACGGAATTTATGTACTTATGTGTAGTTTGTTCGATTCTGAATTTTGTCTCACTGTGTGAGACCCGCCAAATGTCATCATGGCTATTTGATCCTGCGAAAGACTCACCAGAGTACTATTGAAATATATTCGAAATACTCTTGTCATCTATGAAGCTGGTTGGCATTCGAAGTCTGTAGATCTCCGTCTAGTCCTCTTACAAGTTTTAGTTTGGAACTTCGATCCCCAGCGTGTTCCTTCATAATATTCAAAGCGGTGCTATTATCGCAGCGTTTCAGTGAAGGCAAAGTGATCAAATATGTATCTCAAGTATCGTTATAGATCTCAAGGATCATTATGGATCTCGAGAATTATAGATGGCCATCTCTTGTATCCTATTCGTAAAGGGGGTTATGGTAAAGTATAATCGATCTGATCCAATGTGCGTTCTTAATCAACTAAGACCTAGTTATGTTCCTCACCTTAACTTTGAACCCCGCCGTCAATATTCTGCCACCATAGATTGAATAGAATATGAGTTTGTCTCTAGCTTTTGAGGTAAGAGCACTACGGGTTAGATTGGAGTGGGCGATGTTCTTTGTTTTCCAAAGTAGACCAGATTGCTTTTGCAAGTTTCATAGGGTTGGGCGTGGAGTTTCAATGGTCTCACTGTGCCCAATTCACAATGTAACGTGAGAGCGAGAGGAGTCTAGCGTGAGTTGTCTAGAACTGGGCATCGTGGAGAAGGCTAAATAATATAAGTATAAGGGATAGGAACACCAAGTAGCATAGCATGCGTTAGCAATCAGTTCTGGTATTTTTCTTTGAATTAATGCCTGTCTAGCCCTGTAACCCTTTCCCTTAAGAAGTTTCTTGTCTAACCACATTCCTATTCACACAGAACTGACTTATTGGCTTTTTGTTTTACGTTTATAGGCGAGAAAAGAAGCGCGAAGAGGTGACAAGTGACAGTCCCGATTTTCAGTTTTTTTTTGTTTCCTGAATTTTTTTGACGTTTGCAAATGTCAATGGCTGTCACTCAACATTAGTTTTGTTGTGAAAAGAATTTGTTGTTGAAATGCAGCCCAATTTCATTACCACCAACAACCAACATGGGCGTTAAAAAAAAAGTCCGCGTAAATGCTCAAACAGAACTATCACCCAAATGTCAGTCTGTCAGTCCTGTATGAATAGGGGCTTATATTTCATTTTATGAATATAAGTAGAATTCTTACACCTGGCATATTTTTTGAAAATACTTTTAAGCAGATAGCATTAGGTCTATTCGAGTACTCTCCCAAAACAACGAATTTTCACGAATATCTACCCAAATTCTTGAAATTCTGTTCCAGTACGCAAAAGTTTCGTATTTTTTCGTATAAGAGAGCACTTGCGATAGATTTAAAAAGTTTCCCATCCCACGAATTCATGGAATCTGTCACATCTGTCAGTAACCTGTATGCAATTGTTTGTTGTTTGTGTATTTGTATACATTTTTAAACATAAAAAAGTGGAAAAATATGGTGACATTCGTGTTCTTTTACTTTTTCGTCATTTTACCTCTCTATGAAAGAATTTTATCCTCACTCCTTGAAATTTTATAAACTACGAATTTTAGTGCAGAAAGTACGTGAACAGACCTATTTACACATCCTATGAATGCTTTCAATTCTGTGTTAAATCAAATTTATAATTCGGCCTGTTTGTTTTGAGTTCGTGAACGAACTCCAGTTACACTGGAAATATATGAATTATGACAGTACCTATCCTACCACTTAAAGACCATTTTTTGCAATGTCAGTGTCAACTAGCTGTAGTCCTGGGAGCTCACATTTAAACGTAGAAAGTTTTCATAAATATATAAACGTTTCGAAAAATTACACTTCCAATGCATTACACATTCATTTTTGAACATAAAATATTAAAATATCCATGTACATTCTTATGAAAGAGTCATGTATAATACTTTAAATCGATTGAATCTGAAGGAATCGTCAGGAATCAATGAATTAGAAACGCTTTGTGGTTCATCATAACGAAACTAGACCACACGAATCCATTGTGCTGTTAAGGATAAGATTTACTTTCCCTTCCTTCATGTTCTGTTCTGAATGCAGCTTAACTTTTTGAATCTTCAAAAAACCACATTTATTTGTATTTTGTTTGCAGTCAACCTTAAGAAAGTTTAAAAGAAATTGGAATAAATATTTTATTAGAAAGGACTCTACTCAAAAATGATGTGAGATTAACCGATCCGAAGTTAGGTCATAGAACGAGGGTAGGTTCCGTACTTTAGATGCACTCAAAGAATAGATACGATAGACAAAACTATTCAAATAAGAGAATACACATTGATAACCTTCTTCGACATTGATAAAGCATTTGTGAGTACAGAAGCTATTGTAATTGGAAAAGAATTGGTGCACTTTTTCTATTTGCAATACGACGTTATAAAGATCGTTAGCGCTATTAGATTAAAGTCTCTTAAGTTAATCGTTTTAGCTACCTTAGCTTTGGCTATGATTTGTTAGAGTTTGCATAGAAAAAGCACGCATACCATTCTAAAGACTCTCCAGCTTTCCAGCAAATGCTAGAAAAGAGAGGATTTGCTACAATCGTTAATTAATGAATCCTTTAAGTTGGATGGAACCCTCTATTCCACTGAAACTACTGGACACTGAAATCTCCATTCAGTTGTGGGTAAACTCTATAAAACCCCGATACATACCATACGCAGTCGAAGGACTCTACAGTAAATTTGGCTACGTTCTCAAGTTTTCTGTCAACCAAATATAGTTCCATATTTTCAAAGTTTAAAAAAAATGGAAAACCTGAATTTTTTCGTGGCATATTTTTAAGCGCACATCAGTCGTTTCCCTCGTTGCTTCTGATATCACATGAAATAGCTTGCCAGCGGTGTTGTGTCCGAAAATCATGCATATTCCACAAAGTTTGCTTACCCATCCAAACTGGCTCTGCCTCCGTTCCAGTTTACTATTTCTATCAGTGGAGTGTGTGACAGATGTCCGCTGGAAGATATGCCACAGAAAAATGCAAATTGGTTTTCAAGAATAAGTACCATCAAACTAAGGTTTTTTTTTCTTCGTTTTGTTTTGTTCTTTGTACAATAACTATCCTTTGATTTTTGTGCTATTTATCTGAGGATGATATCTGATACTGAAAAGTTTTTCCTATTTCTCCAACACCACCCTAGCTAATGTCATAGGTTACCAATTTGCCACTCACTTTCGCATCCCATTGCGTTCTCTGAATGGTCTCTATTTCAACTTCACCTCCTTTCCACTACTTTTCTTTTTGAATTTGAATGTAGGAAACAAATTTCAAAGGCAAAATATCCTATGCGCTACACATCCTGCTTACTTCAAATGCGACTACAAATAGCTTTCTAAAGTCTCCTGCTGACCATCAATAAAATGTAAAAAAAAAGACCCTTAACACATCCTTTCAATACATACACACACATATAATGAAACCCTCACTTGAAAGGCTCTTTCAATATAAGTAATTGTATGCAGAGACATTGTCTCGAAAAGAAACAGAATAAGAGGATAAAAGGAAAAAAAAAGACCTGACAACCTGTCAATTTACCTCTTCGTTGAATGTGCACAACTAGCCGTGTATAATAGCGGCTCCATCTCAAACTGAATATCGATTCGAAGTGGATTAACTGGGAAACCAGCAAAAACAAGGAAATCAAGTTATAAGACCCAGCCGTGGCTGTGGCACCGGCAAGTTAACCTCTGCGGTGGATTAACTTAAATCTCCTACTTTCATGGCAACTAATCTTGCGCATCCGTCGAACCAAACCCACTGCTCTGTGATGATTCTTCCTCCATTCACATTAAGGACAACATCGAGCCACCGTTTATGCATGTGACACAGGGACAGCAGAGAGTGAGAGTACAGCGTACAGAGTCACACAGCATGCAAAACGGAAAATGATATTCTCGAAAATCCTTCTCCATTTGTTGTGCTAACAATTCTCTATTCGAGCTCTAAACGTGCCCCAGTTGAATGGATATGTTTTATTTTTATATTCAACTTTTTCCTTTCTCGAAAATAACAATTGCAAACAACAATCGCAGCAATATTTCAATGCACACGCCACCAAGCACTTCATTATGATTTTGCACGTTGGAAATGTGCACCTGGATGTATTGTCGCTGTGCTCCCCAATGGGAATTCAACTGGTGATGGTCCGGATGGATTTTGAAGATTTTCCCCCATCGACCCCCTTCCATAGCACTCACACGTTTGCCAAAGAGCCCGCAACATAACACATCAGAATTTGTTTTTATTTCTGCCCAGTTGTGCTGTGCAAATAACCTTTCTCTTGCTCGTCAGGACGAGAGTACGAGCACATTACCGTAATATGTTGACAATTTTCCACCTAAAACAGTGGTTGGGGGTTCGGGGTGGCTTGTCCCCATTTAAATGAATGCCATTATGAATACTTCAATAGCTATAAAGGCGACCACCACGTTACAAACAATAACCCCAGCAACACATTTGTTTGCAAGATGATGATGAGAGTTCGGCTTCGGTTTGCTGGTCGTGTGGGGTTTGTTGCAAGGCAGCACCACTGCGGGCGGCCTAAAAGGGGCGGCAAGAGGCGTGTTAGTGGTCGTATGAAAATGAATATTTGTTCATGGAACATGAGGCCCAGGCTCATATGGGATGAAAACGAAACGACTTCGTCTACTAGCACCACCCAGTTCCACCGCCCTCCCTTCTCGAAACCACTGCTCTCAGGATGACTAGGACGATGATGACAAGTGGGAGTGTCAATGGGTTAATGCATCTTCTTTTGCAAAAAAAAAAACAAAAAAAAAAATGGTGTGGTGGGCTTTGCTTTACTTTTGACACAGGACACAGTATTGTTTGTTTTTGAAACAATATTAAATAAAAATCCATACACAAACACACAGATTTAACTTGCCATCTGTACATGTATGAGTATGTGTAGATTTTGTAAAACCGCTTAATGTGCAGAGGCCTCTGTCTCTCTCTCGCTCTCTCTTTCTCTGTAGTGTTCAAGCCCGGGTGTGGATAGGGGCAAATGTGTGCTTTTGGGTATCATACAGAGCATCATAAAAGGAAAGATTAAAGGATAAAAGGACGAAGTGATGAAGTGAATGCATTTAACCAGAGATGGGAGGATTCTTGTTTTTTTGAAAAAAAAACGGAAAACTCTGATTTGAATGCTCCAACGAGAGTAGTGACCCCAAAAGCCAGGGACTTTAATCCTTTGCAAAGTTTCTCCACATCGAGAAAATGATCCAGTACCTTGGTATTGCTACATTGTACATATGTATATTCACATGTACGTACATATGAGTATGTGGGTGAGTAATTTTGGGAATAAATATTGGCCCTCACAGATTTGATGGGAATTGGGAGTATTTCTGGTGATTTGATGATATTGAGTCAGCAACTTTTTGCACTTAGACATCCCATCTATGTACACATACATAGTTTTTTTTCTGGTTAGCAGGAACTATTGTGAGGAGGAAGCTTGGCCTTGTTGTTTTAGGGAAAGTTGTACAAATTAAGCGTGTTTCGGTTGGAGATTAAACTACCTTTTTGGTACTTTAAAATTAAAGTTTGTTCAGTGGGTTGTGGTATGCTTTTACAGGCATGTGTAAGAACAGCGTAGATCAGATAGTTTTGGTCTTTGGGGGAACATTGTACAAGTACCTATTTTCGTAGGGATTTGTTAATTTTAGAAACGAAATGGAACAAAGTTGGAAACACATTTATAGACTAGTGTGTAGATGGAGGTAGGTCGAGTATTATTTCAGTTCAGTTTGATTAAACTTTTTCTGTAAGTTTTGCTTTGTAATGCCTCACCTACTACAGATAATTTACGAGGCTTGGTAAAAACACTCCTTCTTAACCGATCTTCAAGAAATGAGAAGAAAAATATATGCAGTCCGCCTGGAATGGATGGTATAATAGCATATCCCTCTTCCTTTGTATCATGCCGACACTAAAACACAATAAATGTTGGCTAAAATGTATAGCACTTAAACTTTTAAAAGAACCAGATTTTAGCAACTCTGAGACCTAATAAAATGAAAGCACGTTCGATAAACTACTTAGCAGGTTGCTACTCAATCGTCCATCCCATCATTGAGAACACTATCCCCATCTACAAAGTTAGTTGTTGGACTGAACCAAACTGCGCTGACCAAATGTAATCATTGACAAAGCATATCAAGGTTGGTTTTGAAAAGTGCCCACAGAAGTCTGTCGCATTTATCGTGCAGTCTGGATGGACTTGTATATAAACTTCTGAAAGGCATACCACGCCTGAAAATATTAACAACATGCAGAATATGAACTCTAGGAATGCTCCTCCGTCATATGTCAAGGTCAAACACTAAGGCGTTTAGCCTTGATGAACCAGTTTTCGCTCGCGCGACAATGCCCATTTTAAAGATAGGTTCCCGGGTCTCCTAGTATGTCGTTTTGGCGATTTGGAGCAAGATCGGCTGTACTTTTAGGCTTTTACTTGTATGTCTATATGAGACTCCGAAAGCACGAATACCCATTATCCCCCGAAGTTCTCGTCAAATTAATTGCAAATGCAGTGGAATGAGCCCAAATGGTTATCAGAAATAGTGGCGCCCGGTGATTACTGACAAAAAAAGCGGCTTTTCCCAGATCTATATCCATTTCATTTATCCGGCGTTAATCACTGCCTGCCTGCTTACGTTAATATGTTTATAGAATATCCTTTGCAATTACGATAGAAAATACAATCTTTTCGAATTGTTCTCTGGGTCTTTCAATCTGAATTTGTATTCTGTAATAATCTGAATAAAATTCCATAACTTTTCGCAAAACACATAGTCCCCGTCTACATAAACAGACACATACATAGATGTGTCATAAAATCATAAAATTTTCATAGTATTTCTCCATGGCGTTTCTCGGCATGGATTCCTATTGCTCCCAAAGTAAATAGTCTGAATACGGTCATACTTTTCGATGACTATATGAGATAATATTTCTATCAACAAATGTGTGTAGTGTGCAGTTCCAAATTCACAGAATTCATCTAAAAAAAATTCTTCTAAAATTCAGCTCTTCTTCTAAATTAAATAAAAGTCTCGTTTTACACCGGAACTATCTACTCTCATGAAGAGGTACCATCATCATACTTACAATGCTTTTTTCATCCGAAACGACCTTATTTGTGACTGGGACCATGATTATCCTCCGTCATATTCTCGTTCCATGACACTTGGGAATATCTTTTCTTTTTTCTAGATCCGGGTAATCGTTTCCTGTACACTTTGCACTTTAGAAAAGTTATATTAAAATATTTGTTCACATACACTCTCTTCCCAGGAGTGTGGCGCAAGAAAGATGTGTACTCATCCACTTAACCCAAATATGCACGGGGAGAAAATTAAATATGTTTTCGGTGGTGGCCACAACCATTTAGAGTTTTTCTTCAAATTCGGTTACCCCTTAGTTGGGGGGAGTCTATAAGTTCTCTTACAGAGAGTATCTCGTTTCTAGTTTATAATTCATATTTCATTCGGCGACTTGTACGATTTCAAATACACACTCACGTCTATCCAATCGAATTATATTTTTAGCTCACTTCTTTTTAATATTGCAGGGAACATCAACGCACATTTTTATTTTCATTTTCTTTGTATTCCTCTTCGGGTCTATTGTGCCATTTTAGTTGAGATTTTTTCGACACCCTCCGTCTCTCATTTGGGCTTGTGAATAATTGCAACAAAGGAGCTTCATGAAAAGCGTGTAATGAATTTTCAAGATAAATATTGGATACTGGCATATCCTGTGGCGATAACATTGAACCATCCCCTATTTTCGTCCGGCCCCAAGAGCTTCATGTCATAAAGTTATGCATCATAACATTTACCAAAAAGTATTCCCCTGGGCTTTTTCATAAATGTCGCTACCATTCATACTGTGTGTCACTTTGTGGGCGGGTCGATGCCTGGTCCTGAGGCAGAAAATTCGTTTCTGCTACAGCAACGATTATTGTTTCAAAACAGTGGCCAACTTGTATGTGTTACACATCCAATAACCCATGGGCAAGTGACTTAATTGAACGGATCTTGAGAATGATGGTGATTTGTGTCACAGGACTTTATGCAGATACAAGTACACTGGCGACATCTCTGTTTAAGAAACAACATTTACGCATCTTGAAACAATAGACTCTCTATAGAGATGTCAAATTCAGCATCAAAAGATTCATCGATTACAAGTTTCAAAAATTTAATTTCCGCCTACAAAATGGCATGACAGGTGTCGACCACCATCTTGACTTAAGAGTCCCGCTCTGCGGAATTTAGTACAACTCATGTGTGCTCAATAAAGGTGATTTCTTTATTCCATGCGAAGAAAACATTAACCACGTAACATATTAGAAACACTTTAACCGGAGTGAATCAGTTAAAAATTCATATTGTTGAGAAATAAAATAAAAATCACGTGGAGAAGATACTAACAGCAGGATTCTTTGCAGAATTTATGATCTACAAGGAAATAAAGGCGAGTAAGAAATTCTTTAAATATTTAAAGCAGGAATTTAGTACGAACAATTGAAACTTTGCAAACGTGCAACAGTTTCATCAGGCAGGGAGTACGTACATATATTTGACCCTCTCGAGGGTTTTCGGGAGTCAAGAAGTGCTTTCGAAGTTGATATAGGTCGAACAGGAGGAAATTTATGCAGAATTTCCTTTTTTTTATGCTTTGCTGGTATATTTATAGATGGTAATGGTAGCCATACAGTGAAGGGTGCAAATGTACATTCGCCATCAAGGGAGCTGAATTTTTTAAAATTAAATGGAAATTTTAAGACAGCAAATTGTTTGAGGTCGTTAAAGGTCTGGTAGGAGTTTTATTGCTGCATTCATGCGAGACCAGCTGCTCAATCGTTGTCACTTTGATTTGTGTCTTTCCAGGCCGACTGGGGACTCCGTGAAAATGCTCAAAACGCAGGACAGTCATTTTCTTTACGTGCAAGTCTAATGGAATCAGTGCCAATATACTTACTTTCAAAAGCTGCAGTTGGAGTGGTTTTAATGGCGTTAGTTTTCCTGAGGTTCGTGGAATAAGATAGAATGGGTCTTACGATGGTTTTGTACACCCAGTGAATGATTACAAGTTTTGGGCTCAATTTTGCACAAGGGATTTTGATTAGAAAACTCGTGATACTTTTTTTCTTTCTCTGATAGTTCAGGCAAATGACTCCACGGGTATTTACTGTCAAGCAGATCGTCCACAAGGGATGTTGCAGCTCAAAAAAGCGGCTAAGTAGTTCTTATTTTCGCACCAATCTCTAATTGGTGGCTTAAGGTCCAAAACAATGCATAAACGCATCCTCCATGACCTCATGAAGGAAGTTAAGTTGCGTATTTACAACTTAGCAAGAATTTTGATAAAATTTTTTAAAAAAAAATTTCGCACATTCGGCAACCCTGTAACGATCCATTATGGAATGCCATACCTTATTAAATATTTTGACAGTTGACCATGTGGTAGAATTTTCGTGAATTAGTTGTTACAACATGATCCTGGTTTTTCATGAAAAACCGTCTTTAGTGATGAAACTTATTTTATATTGTATTGGAGATTTGTCAACAAATAAAATTGTTATTGACACATTTGGGGAAAATAGAATCGTGAGATGATTTAAGAAAAATCAAAACATTCACAAAATTGTACTTTTTGTGTAGTTTTTGGATTGTGAAATCATTCGTCCATTTTTCTTCGAAAATGCAAATAAAAAAGCTGTTACTATCAGTGGAGAGCGCATAATTTTACTTAAAAAACGCAGTCTTTTTTTTCTCAATATTGCTTACAGTATATAAGCAAAAATATTACTGATAATCTGGTAGACGACCAAACTTCGTACTTATATTGATGTGATGAATCTTTTTTATAACGAAATCAAAGTCTCTCAAGAGGCTAAACTAAATTAAAGGTCTCAGTTTCAATATCAGAGGCCAACGAACATTTTCTATACATTTTGTACACGGATGTGCCAAACGTAATGTACCATTCAATGAATTGGCTACGCTCGGGGACGCACAAATCGTCTCTGTTCTGCCGACTGGGTACTGTGTCACTTCTATTCATTCTGCTCATTGTAACTATGTGTACTACGATGAATTTCAAGTCAAATTCGTTTTTCATTTCAAATAATCGGCTCAATCCAATACCAGATTAAAATTCCTTGACAGGCGTTTTTTCTAAGACCAATAAGACTCTCAAAGCATTCCTTTTATTCAACAATTTTCAAAGTCATTCGGCTATGAATTCTCTGTTATTGTTTCCGAATTCCGGTGGAACTCATAACAGATTTCTTTCGCAACGATTGTAGTGAAACCTTATTGTAAAAGCTCCAATTACATCTCGTCTTTCTTATGTATGTAGGTACCGAAAAATTTGTCAGACAAAACAATTTTCGAAAAGGAACCTACCTATACCATGGCACACGCATAGAACCATAAATTCCATGCTTTCATTTCAGAGTCTACACACATTTTCTATGCAAAATATGAGAATAATGCGAAGCAATTTTCCTGTTTCCTTCAATTTGCGGGGCGGGAGGGCGAGTGTATGCCCATCTCGAAGTGTCGACTATAGATTTCTGATGTAGCCCCAGTTTATTTTCCAAACACCTGCGGCATACATTCTGTCTCTAGCATTTACTTAATGATCCAAAATAGGTATTCCATTTAAATTCATTTTTTTTTTTCCGACATTCTTCACACACAAAGGCGACATCGTTTTCCATGATTACTTGCTGCTTGCTACTTTGTGAGTAGCAAAGGACCAACAATGGGCTTAGTTCAAGCAGCCACCATCACCATTCAATACACCTGTTAGATATGTAGGTACATTTCTTAAGCAGAGCAGGAAGGGGGAGAAAGAGAGTTCCCCGAAATCATGTCGCAATTCGTATCTTGTGTAACTCTCACAGTGTACTTCCGCACTATTGCCTCCCGAGCACTCTGTGCAAAAAGGACCACATACCCACCCGCTCCCAGGAATATACTACTGTGTAAAGTACAAGACCTACTTTTACGCTTACAGTTTTTCCGCCCTTCCACTCACCGCACCAGAGTTGTAGCTCTTATAAGTATCTTGTTCGATGAATTCGCGTGAATTACTCCAGCTACAGCTACAGGTATCCGTATCTATCGCATGCCTTTGATTTCATAGCTCAATGAGCTTTTGTATCGATTGTTTTCTCTCCTCGTCCTTGGTAGGCCGTCGTCGGTCGTGTGGTGGGCCACGATCACCTTGTACACGATACACGGCGGCAGGAGAAGGATAAATACTTTTGCGGTGCGATATTTATTTTTAAATAATTGACGTTTGTACACTTTCCAATATAATTCCTGCAGAACAAAAGGAAACAAACGAAAATGGGTATTTTTAGCCCAGTGCCAGGTTTGGTTTATACAATACAATCGATTTTGTGTGTGCACTGCGAAGTGCCCACGAAGGGCACCTTCTTCCTTTACAACGATGGCAATGAACAAGAGGCACCGCCGATTGCTGCCTCAGTACCGGAATTCGTACGTCCTTTGTACGAGTATGAATGTGGTGTTTTTTTTATTATTTTTTGTGTTAGTTAGTCCTCACTACCGGGGTGTTTCTTGTGGCATTTGCACGAAGAAAGTTGAAGGTTGATTGATTGTACCATTCGTTTGTTGGAATTGAAAAATTGTCCCTTTTGAATGTTTTCCCTTTTTCCATTGTTTGTCATTATTTCGTTGAAAAGAGAGAGGAGTAACACAAAGGTAAAATGAATTATGCTCGCATTTCATTTCAGGACTTTTACATCATATCCGCTGGCATATCTCTCGTCAACCACTCAGGCAGTGCTATTCAAATGGATAACATATCTCGCGGGGTGCGAAACAATTATGGAAACGGTTTTCATAATTTAGAATCGATTTAGGTGAGAAATATCGTATAATGTAGCGGATGTAGAGTTGAAACTTCACGCCGAAGAGGAGAGATATCAACACCTGCTGCGAAGTCATGGATCATCGATATGCAGATGTTGGCAGTGGCAGCTCCGAGGGATACGTTAATGTGACTTTGGAAGCAACTAATCGCACAAATCCAATTTTTTCAATCAAACCTGACTTTATAACGCAGTGGTAAGTTAAATGTTTATACATACATACATAGGTACTTTTATAGATTCAGTTCATGGTCCTCCTACAGTGAATAGGTAGGGCTTTCCATTCAAAAACTGTTCAAGGATCTCGTTATTAAATACTATCTGGTCACCATCAATCAGAACTGGTGATATAAGGAGCAGGTTTTATATATGACATTTCAGTTCCAAGAACACAAGTAGTATTTTTCCCCCAAGCTTGCCATTCTTGTTATTGGACACAGACTATTGCGTTAAAAGATTAATCGGATCCCAATCCATGAGCAAATTCTTTTCTTTCGGGAGTTGGACAGAGGAATTCCTCTTTGGATTACTGATTAAACTCTTTTGCGACCCAGTTATGTACATATAACAAAATTTTGGTTTCATTTTTACGGATTCTCGAAAGTTCAAAAACAACCAACGTTCTATATTTAAAGCCATAACCACCGTCTATTAATTGATTTGTGCCATATAGCGATGGAACGGTGCCATGTAATGCTGCTATAAATGGTACCAAAAGATGTGACCAATCCCTAAATTCCACCTCCCTTGTGTGAGAAGTTAAGTCAGACTAATCGAAATATATCGCCCCGCCCCAGTGCGAAGATAGAATAAATGTTCACACTAAACCTAGTTTTTTAGACGACGAGAGTTGAAGATTCGTCTTCCATTTCATAGAGTTAGAGAAAGTATTTTTATTTCGAAGGAGCCCAAGATCTTCTTCCTGTCCTTCCTTCGCTTGCTGAGTTAATATTTTCTCCGAGGTATGTAGACAGACTCTGTTACTAGCTCGAAGTTATAGTTGCAGATGTTGTGTCGTTAGAGCGAAAGAACCTAACCTAAACCATTGTTTTGAAAGCCCTCACAACTGCTTGGTAAAAAATTCATGGCATTCACGTCCTTATTTCCATTATCAACAAAGACCCTTATTTTGTTTAGTTAAAATTTGACTGTTAACAAGTTCGTTGTAATCTACAATGCTGCACGCACCGCTTTGCACCACTTTGCACCATTTTGCCCCGCTGTTCCATTTACTTTATCATGAAGAACCTACTTTTCTACAAAACAACAAATACCAACCAGGGAACATGTGTAAACAAGTAGAAAGTAAAAGATGAGCAAGAAGAATAGAGTTTCGGTAATGTATGCATCTATGAAACTTACGTTCAACAATTTTTGGGTGAATCCACATAAGTACTACTTATAGTACATTTCTTGTTTTTATCAACGTCTATCTTCCCTTTATACATATAATATATGTATATGTATTTCCTGCACACATAACAATCCACTTCTAATCTATGTCCTAAAAAAATTCATGCACCAATTACGTAGGTAACCTCGAAATCCTTGAAGAAAATTGCATTCCAAAGAGAGACAACAATTGCTTCCAGGCATTTGGGTGTATTTACTCGCAAAAGCACGTGGAAGGTCATTACTGACTATAAATAAATTCGTCTGAAATAGATTTAACCTTATCAGAGAAAACGTGGACATTTGACCCGTGAAATAAATCCTTTGACGTAATTTTGTACTCGGCGCCATTTTAATACGAAAAAACAGAAAAGTTACAATCCTTCTCAAATAAATCGTAAGTTACCCTACCGTTTTTCTTCTATTTCGTTCTAAAATTGATAACAAGATGCGAAAGCTTTTGCAGGACCTAACAAACAAGGGCCAGAATTCATTATCTGATGTGTGATTGTCCCGCCCTGGTTAGGAAAAGGTTGATGACTCTTGAAAGTCTTTTCTTTTAGTGGCTGGGGAACCTCTGCATCATTGAACTGACAGTATCTTTTCCGTATACGTTAGTCCTTATGGAATTTTTCTCAATCTAGGTATAATGGACGCAAATATTGATCTAAATGAAGCACCCATCCATCTTACAACGTAACTAAAGCAAATATATTTTTTTTTAAACAATTCCAGGAGACTGCAAAAGGAACGTGAAAATCTGTGCAAATCTCTATACCAGCGAATATTGAAACACACCGAATGTCAAAACTATCTGGCGAACCCACTATACCGGTCACTGTTCGATAACGGCGACGAACTTCCGGGTTGGAACAGTGACGAAGACAATATACTCTATGACAATAAATCAACAAATGGTACGGTGTCAGGAAAGAATGATTCATTAGATGGCGATGGTCCTGCATTGGTATTGCCACCATTCGATTTGTGGCAGACGATAGCGATCGCTGTATGCCTGGCGATATGCATTATCCTGACGGTGGGCGGAAATATTTTGGTGCTTTTGGCATTTATTGTCGACCGAAGTATACGACAGCCAAGTAACTATTTTATTGCCTCGTTGGCAGCAACGGATATGCTTATAGGTAAGAATAATTGAATCGGATATCCCGAACACAATGAGATTGTGTAATTCTTTGTCCTTTCAGGTACAGTGTCTATGCCGTTTTACACCGTCTACGTTTTGATGGGCTACTGGGATCTGGGGCCTCTTCTCTGTGATCTTTGGCTATCTGTAGACTACACCGTATGCCTAGTGTCGCAGTACACAGTTCTTTTGATAACGATTGATCGATTTTGTTCCGTGAAAATTGCCGCGAAATACCGAAGTTGGCGAACTAAGAAACGAGTCATCTATATGGTCACGATAACGTGGATAATCCCAGCCCTATTGTTCTTCATTTCGATATTCGGCTGGGAGCACTTTACGGGTAAAAGAGATCTGCTGCCCGGCCAGTGTGCTGTGCAATTTCTCAAGGACCCGATCTTCAACACTGCCCTAATCATTGGTTATTACTGGACCACGTTGGTGGTTCTTTTCATCTTATACGGTGGCATCTATAAAACTGCGTACGAAATGCAGAAGCGCAGTGAGGCGAAGCAACGAAAGATGCAATCAATGGTAGCGCTGAGTGCTGGCGCCATGACCGGAATGGCAGGTCGTGCTGCTGGCATCGGCATTACAGACAGCTGCGGTGGCCAGAAATCAAGCGATTTGGCTGTGGCGAATAGTACCACCATACCAGCCTCGAATTTGACGTCGTCGACTTCGTCGGATCAGAAAGAGGCGCCAGCAGCTCCCCGCAAAGAATCGTGCCACGCAGACAAACAACCTACACCGGAACCGAATACGAAAACTGAAGATGGAACGAAGCGAGATGTAGCAGATGCAGAGAAAAGCGAACGCTCTAGTTCACCGGCGTTCGACTCGGATGAAGAAAGTTCTGTAAATCAGTTGCAGGCTTCCAATCAACAACAACAGCAGCAGTTGGCGATGCTACGCAAACGCTCCTCCATTGGCCTAGTGTTTGGAGCGCAGGCAGCACTTATTGCCACTCGCAGCAAAGGTAACGTAATTTCCAACCCTCTACCCGAAGAAATCCGTTTGAACTCTGACGCAGACCACCTAACTTACATTCCTGAGAATGCGCCCAGTGATGACAATAAAGGTTCTCCACTATCTCCCGTCAATATTGATCCCATTGAAGTGCCCAAGGAACAGGTAATTCCATGCCTTGTTCAAGCTATCCTTCCCCCGCCCGAAGGCTTCCAGTGCAACTCACCTGTATCCGAAGGTTCTGACAAGCAACTGGGGAGTGCTACCAGTGAGCTCACCGTAACCTACTACGATGTCATGAAGAGCATGGATGGTGCCGACCTGCGGTACATGGATGAGAGCTCCATTATTCTCCCGTCACCGAACCAGGAAAGCCTATCGACATCCTACAGTTTCCCCCCGCATAAGAACACCGCAGTGAATGCCACAGCCCAAGCCAACCAAACTGTAACCAATCCGACGCTTCTCCAAAAAGCACTCATCCGGGCGGCGGCCCAAAGCCAGCATGCATCCCAACAGAACCCCAAAGCACAGTCCCAAAACGACGGCGACTCTAATATGCATAACGATTTGTCTTCACATCCAGGATCTAGCAAGGATATGAATGTCAACTTTCTTGACAATGTTCGGGAGGTAACTGCAACAACGACGCCCGTTTCTCAGACACCAACAGAAACAAAGCTGAAACAGCCGACACTGGCCGCACCCACCAACATGTCCAACAACACAGACTGCAACACCGACAAAGAAGCCTCCAAAACTGCGCCCAGCACGAGTTCCGGTTCAACCTCAATGGCGGGTAAACCATCAAACACCGATGATTCTCCTGCCACCGGTATCCAGGCGAGTCGAACGGCCAGTAAACGGGACTTCATCCGCTCAATTGGACGCCATCTCAAAGGGAAAAAGAAAATCCCCCTCAGCATCCGAAGACAAAAGTCGAAGTCAGAAAATCGAGCGCGCAAAGCTTTCCGTACAATCTCATTCATCCTCGGAGCATTCGTGGCGTGCTGGACACCATATCACGTACTGGCCCTGGTTGAGGGCTTTTGCTCCAACCCGCCTTGCACCAATGAGCACCTTTACATGTTCTCGTACTTTTTATGCTACGCGAATAGCCCGATGAATCCCTTCTGCTACGCCCTTGCCAACCAGCAGTTTAAAAAGACCTTCACGCGCATCCTCAAGGGCGACCTTCACATGACGTAAACCACACACAAATCCACACACCCACACATATCTGACATGAAAAGCTTATTTTTACCGGCACCGCCTAAGGTTGTTGCTGTCTCTTGTTTTTACCAATTTTTTTAAATTTAAAAATAATCAAAAGTCAATTGTCAATTTGCAAACAAATAAAAAAACAAAAACAAAAATAACATATATTTTCTAAGGTTAAATTAGAAAGGAAAAAAAAAGTTTTAACATATGTAAAATATTTTAGCAATATTAATTAACAAATTAAAAACAAAATAGACAATAAAAGTATTTAAAAGATTTTTAAATAAAAACAATTAACTATAATAATTAGAAAAACAAAAAGCCAAGTATTTTCTACAAATAGTGAAGTAAATTAAATTTAAATATAAAATTTAACTTAGAACACGTTAATGGTTATTCGCACTTAAAATAGAAGAAAAAAAAAAAACAAAACAATATTAAATTAATTAAATTTAGTATACTCGTTTGCAGTTAGGCATAAATTTAAATAAAAAACAGTAAAACAAATTAAGAATTAAATATATATATCATATAACTATATATTTGTGATATTATTTGTTAAGAATATAAAGTGTAGTTTGTTTGTTTTATAAACCAAAATGTGCAGGGCTGCTTCTGCTTTGACTGAGCCCCAGAGCAGAAGGAGACAAGACAAATTATTTACGTTATTACTTTTGTATTTATATTGTTTACTTAGGAACGTCAATGTTGGCAGAAATGTGTTCAAATTGAGTAATGAAAGTGTCTGGTGCTTTCTTTTTTCTGGTTTCTTTCTTTTTGGTTTTTATTTGTGTTTATTTTCTTAACACTATCAATGGTAATCCGACTAAACAAATCAAATTGTAAGTATAGAGGTAATATAAATAAACTGAGCAAGCAGTTAGCAAATTGAATTTGTATAGTTACATAGTATTTAATACTTATCATGTACTTAGAGAGACTATACACGTGCAGTGTTTTAGGGATGCATTTCTGTAACTTGATGAAATTGTTGTAATGAAACCAAAAATAAATTAATTTAGAAGATAAACGTATTTAGTACAATACATGGGTTGTTGCGTTTTATTTTTAACGATTCGTGGTTTGGTTTAGTTAGAGTGGGAGTATGGGATGGACGCAGCTCCTTTATGATACTTCAAGAATCAAGGCCCGAAGAATCAAACGGAGCTTTTCAGAAACCACTGGAAGCTGACGAATGTAGGACGAATATGTAGGTGTATTCTTTTTTGAAATAAAGGTGAAGTATAGTTGTTGTGGTTGTTTTACTATTATTCCACTAGGCTGTCGTGTATCTCTACTTAAACAACGAATTTTCACGAAAACCTACTAAAAATTACCAAATCCTGTTCGAGTACGCAAAAGTTTCGTAGTTTTTCGTAGAAGAGAGCGCTCACGAGAGACTACAAAATTGCCCCATGCAACGAATTTTAGTGCAGGAAATTTCTTTGCACCGATTTACAAATGTCTGGGAGAATTTCGTAACTTTAGCGTTCGTTTACTTTTTTGTCATTTTACCACTCTCTGAGAGAATTTTACTCCTTGCAAATTGACAATCTACGAATTTTGGTGCAGCAAGTACGCGAAGAGACCTACAGTCTTTTTTTCTCGGTTGCGCAAGTGGATGTGTAATCTTCTAAAGATATCCAAAACCCAGGTGGGCATCTTAAAATATCTGAAACCCAGGTTACTGGCATGCACGATTCGCAGACAAGATTACTCGATGCTAGGTATACGCCAGGTATTACTTCGCGTTGCTGGTTAGCAGATTCTTTCCTCTAGTTCTTGCGCTTAATACTAAAGTGAGGACACTGACAAACTACGTTTTCTCTAAACTGTCCGCAGTTTAAGCAATTAGGAGATTTTTTGAGACCAAACCTGTTGATGTACGCTCAAAAGGAAGCGTGTGCGATCAGGAGTTGGCTTAAGTAGAAATCTACTTCTCCGTAGTCTCTGTGCATCCATTTGTGGATATCCGGCATAAATAGATGGGTCCATCTTCCTTTGTAGAGCGATATATGTGTTCTACTCCATCATAGAACAGAAACCGTTTCTCGAAGTAGCTTAGCAATATTTTTATTAAGGACCATGGCATAGCCATTGACCCAATTGAGTGCACTAAAAGACCCTAATTTATTGAGTTGAATGAATTTTTGAGGTCAATATTACAACAGCATCATTTTTCTTTCCTCTCCGTCCAGTGTCCTGAATAGCTTCTTCCAAGATTGTGTTCGCCCTCCGTATAGCATCTATTGTAAAACAACCCTTTCTCAATCCATACTGCTGTTTTGAGAGTCCTCCGGCTTCATCAGTTGAAACATCCAGTCAATAACATATGATTCGCTGCTGTATTTAAAAGGCATAAGGGACGCCATGACGAGGGTTTATCTGGTGGTTTTTCCCCTTTAGGCAGCAGCAACAGACATTGCTTTTTCTATTGGTCTGGAAAAACTCCTCAGATACTTGTACAATTCAATAAAGTGTTCTGTGTTTGCTCAGTCATAGTAGCCTAATGGCGTACCTACCAATAACCAGAGTACTCTGTAATGCCGCTTTTTGTAAAGTTGAAGCGTTTGTGAACAATCTATGGTTAGAACTCAGTCGTTGAAGGCACCTGCTCATTTGATAATATTGATTACATTCAGATCAACCAGCGGTTTAACTGTAGCAATAGGCGTACCGAGACTGCCCTTATCTAAAGGTATCCATATGGTTTTTACATGACTTGTAACTGAGTTCTGTTGACACTTACAACGATGAGATTCAGAAATACAGATCATTCCTTGTTTTTATCGCTTTAGCATCAACGTAACCTTTTGCAGTTTTCTTCTACTGTATGGCTCTGAAAAATCCAAACCAATCAATACAACAAACAAAATAACTTCAATAACAAACGTTACGTACATATATTTCTTTGTGAAAGTTATGTACATACATTAAAAAAAAAAATCCCAAAACTATAAATTTCCTCCCTCTAGAGGAATACTTTACGTCTTATTTCAAATAAAAATTCGTACATAACATAGGAGGCAATAATGGTATATAAATGGAAATGTTTAACAGGATCGAGGGGAGGATGTGTCTTAAAACGGAAATAGTAAAACATATAAAAGCAGTTTCTGGTAAAACCGGATATTTCGTTTAGTTCAAGGCTTTCACAGCTTTTTGAGCCGCATCATCTAGATCTATAGCTGTCTTAATTGGAAGACCTGAGTTTTTAAGTATTTCCCTGGCCTCATTGACATTTGTTCCTTCCAGACG
The DNA here is from genome assembly GCA_963583995.1 of Xylota segnis. NCBI lineage: Eukaryota > Metazoa > Arthropoda > Insecta > Diptera > Syrphidae > Xylota > Xylota segnis. The sequence goes on along the minus strand of OY757236.1, from coordinate 2,619,058 downwards.
AACAACTAGGGGCACATTCAAATCAAGTGCATTTGATGCGGCTACAATACCGTTTGCGATGGTGGCGCAATTTACAATACCACCAAAAACATTAACCATAATTGCTTTCACGTTAGGATCAGATGCTAGAATTCGAAAAGCTTGAAGAACTTGATTCTCTTTCACTCCTCCACCAACATCAAGGAAATTCGCTGGACTACCACCATTCAATTTAATAATATCCATTGTAGCCATGGCGAGACCAGCACCATTTACCAAACAACCGATATTACCATCCATAGCGACATAGTTGAGATTATGTGCTGCAGCTTCCACCTCTCTGGGATCGGATTCACTAGTATCACCCATTGCGAAGATTTCCTTCTGACGGAATTCTGCATTGTCATCGAAATTTAATTTGGCATCCACCGAGATCACCTCTCCAGAGTCTGTCTCCGCCAAGGGGTTGATTTCGATTTGAATCGCGTCTACATTCTTAAACAAGTCCCATAGTTTTTCAACTTCTTTTACACACTTTTCGACTAAAGGTCCCTTAAATTCTAAGAAGTTTGCTACTTTCAAAAGTTGTTCTTTAGATAATCCTGCATCGATGTCAATGGGAATGGTGAGTATTTTTTCAGGCGTTTGCTGGGCAACTCCTTCGATGTCAACACCACCAGCTGGTGATGCTATTAGTACTGGACCATTGTTTTCACGATCCATAAGAATACAGAGGTATGTTTCGCGTATAATATTTACACTGCGTGCAACCATCACTTTCTTTACTTGAATTCCATCCTTGGGAGTCTGTTTGGTAATGAGCCGGTGACCGATCATTTTCGTTGTAAGGTCAAGAACTTTTTCTTTTCTGCGGGGAAAAAGGAAAGATCGGTTATTACTGGATGTTAACAGACATATATTGAAAGGAGGATAAAATGCTACCAATATCTTGTGCATTTTTCTTCGAAAGATAAAAAGAAAAACTATGAATTGTAAGTACATTTAGGTTGCAAGTACCGATAAGATAGCTAGATTCTCAACCTTAAACGTTTTAAAATGGCAAAAAAAAGCCACAGCACAGAGGCCGTTCACAACACTCTTCAAAAGCCATAAAGTTATTTATAAACCTAGGAAACGACGTACGTATGTATGTCTCTTGTTCTTTGAACGAAAAGATGTATTTACTTTTTCATTTCTACTATTCGAACTATTCGAACATTTTACTATTCTTCTGAAATGATAATGGTGGGAAATTCCAAGTGCATATGTAAATGCGTTCTAAAACAACAGAATATAAAGTGTACGACCTCGTGAAACTCGTTTGCAACTGACTCATATTCGATTTAAAAATAAGCCTGAAGTATCGCTAATTATTGGATTCAAGTTAATATTACGATTTTACTTCGACGCAAGATGCATACATAATACAATTTGAAGTAAACTCCTCAAGGCGTATAAGTTTTGAGTGGGGGTGTCTGAGTTTGAAAAAGTACGCGAGTCAAGAACGAATTGCCATTGTTTGAACTAATTGATCAAGTCGTGATCGTCTGCCTGTAAGATTTTAAGATTCACTGATGGTTTTACAAGTGTAAAACTGTCATTATTTTCTAATTAGATACATAGTTCGCAATTTAAGATGGTGCACACTGTTCACTTGTAATATAACTTGTGACATATGTACATCAGAAACAATTGTGGACAAATAGTTGAACATGTGAACATACGTGGAAAAGGCTCCATAAAGAAGAAAGGGATTTGTGATGATAAGATACCATAAAAATTTGGTAGTAGTGTGTGCCTCGCGAGCAATCTTAGCTCTTAATTTAGCTGGTACAGGTGTTTATTTAATTATTTTTGTCTAAAAGCTAATTCGATATTAAAAAACATTCAGGAGAGTTTCTTATGGTTTTTTAAAGAAAGTAATGTTTTTTTTTTTTGTATCGCTTAAATAGAAGCACCAGTCGCCAAGTCTCTGTACGGTCCTGAGTTGCAAATCGATGTAGAATATTGATGAAAGTTATGAGTGATATTATTCTTTGATTGTTTAGAGCAGAAATGAGTCAAGCAACTGCACTCGATACTGTAGAAAGGGCAAACATAGAAGTTTACGCTGAAAGTGAACTGCATTTGCACACAATTGTTGAAAAATGTGAGGTCGTTTTTGAAGAAGAAAATTAGCACTAGATTACCCATTCCATGGGCCCTACAGGAAAAAAGTCAGTCAGTCTTTCTGCCATAAAAGTGCAATAAAGACTGCAGTAACCTTTAAAGTGCCTTAAACTTAAAGAAAGTCACCAACCATAAATAAAATGTAATGAGATGCTCTTTCAACAAAATGGTGCAACGAAGTTTCAAAATTGTGTTTTTTCTCGTTTTAGAGACCAAAACTGACAAGTTGCCGCAGCTTCTGCATAAATGGCTCCGAAAATTTGTGGAATTTATGACTTAACTGGGGCAGTCTTTCGTGCTTACTTTTGTTTAATATGCAGATAGAGCATATTCTTCTACCTAACGTACAAAATACAATACAAATACTTACTCCTTTGTGATGTGAACTCCTCCCTTGAAGCCATTGTCAAAGTGTCCTTTGCCTCGTCCACCGGCTAAAATTTGTGCCTTCACCACATATTCTGGACATTCTGAAACCGAATTTAAAAAAATTACAATTCTAAATCATTGTGTGCATCAGAAATATACAAAATTTCATTTAAATTCAACAGCAATCAACGTACATTTCAAAACCAGAAACAGAAATTGATTCGAATTCTGTTCTTCATTTTTCAGACTTGATTGGCAGACTTGATAGCGAGATACCGAAACTATTTCTTATAAGACTTTCAGTACCTACAAACAATCGCCAACGAACCACAATTGGGGTGCTGACGAACGCTTCTCCCAAGATTAGTTGTGGTTATTTTCATCACTTTATTCTCGTTCTATCTGCACTAAACGTGACCTGAATTGACAACGCGAAGCAATATAATTAAAGTATTCATTCACGAAGCCTGAGACTGTTTGACTAACAACATGCCATGTATCTCTGTGCTCTACTCTCTACTCTCTACTGCATCGAAGCGGTAGATAATTTTCTAATTTTACCACGATAATAGAAGGCTTTATGTAAGCCATTCTTAATGCTATAATAATTTATTTTCAATTAACCATTGTTGTCTGGCTTTGCAAACAACTCCAAGAGGGTAAACAACAACCCATATTGAGTAGTTGGACCCACCGATCGATAGATTATGCAATCACACGTTTAAAAATAGAACCACAATTAACATATGCCCGGACAGTTGTTGACGCCGCTTTTTTGTATGTTCAGTGATAAGAGCAGTGAAGACGTAAAGATAGCGAGCATGCCATAGATTATGGGTAACATACCAAATCCCTTAAGCACCCCACTGTCGATTTTTTCCTCGAGCACTCTAAATTCTTGTATCGATACTCCATACTTCTGCAAAAGATCCTTGCTCTGGTACTCCAAGAGGTTAAGATACCGCACTGGGACGACATGGATCTAAAAGGAGTCACAACGTAAGCCTACGGATTTGAATGCTTAGATTATGCTTACCCTTTGGTACAGAGCTCGACTAGCACATTTGCGGAAGATTGGAAGCATTGTTATTGTTCTAAAATTAGAATACAATGGTGGATTTTGATCGATTCGACGCAATCCCACTCACCTTGTGTGGTGTATAGAGCCGGTTTTTTCAATTAAAAAATTATAAATAAACTTTGAACCTTAATCTAATGGACAGTAAAATTTTCAAAATAAGTCACAAAGATGGAAGCGGTAGGTAAATAACATCGAAAAAGCTACTTCAGCGAATGGAAATAATTTTCGGAATGAATTTTGTGTCGCAGTGATAAGAAAATTTGACAGGTGAAAGAACGTGTGAAGAAATAGCATGAGAGCACGAGAGAATTATTTGACAGATGAATTCAAAATACGTTCAGTCACACATGACAGATGACTGTGATGTCGGTAAGGTAGATTGTACACCGTTACTATTCAAAAACGAATGGAATTGTACTGACATTGTAGGAAAAGTTTTATGAAATAACAACTGGAGCTCGACTATCTAAAAGACTGATCACAACTTACGCCTATCCTGTGAAAAGTTAGAACGAGTCTCTGCTGAATTCTACTTACCGGAATGGTATTTCCAAATTTGTATTACGACCACAAATTTGACAACCGCCTTCATTCTGTTTGCTGAAGCCGCAAGCTGAATCGATACATTTTGAGAGTTGGACTCTTAGAATGTGGAATCATCGACCGGGAGGCTGTGATCCGCTTCAAGGCAACTTTGCGAAACATTAGCATAATATGTGCACGCTGCAGCACAAAACAAAGGCAGCAACTGAAGAGTATCGAGCCATATAAAGGGGTGAAGAGGTTAAGAGCCAACCAAATGGCCGAGTCAAGCCAAGAGCGCAGGCCGTTCGAAACAGTAGTAACCTAGTCACTCAAGGAATAATGAATTTAAAGAACTTTACCAGGATCTACTTAAGAGCATCATGTAGAGAGGAACAAGTAGAGAGAAGAGGATTTCAGTCAATGAAGAAGCCGTTTCTTCCGTTTTTCAAACAGTTGAAGAAGAACAAAGCCGCTACAGCATATTGTTCGGCACCTACCCATGTAGTTACTATTTCGTCAGTTCGACGATCGGCCAAGGCGATCACAGCAAATCCTGGAAAGACCAACGAAATAGACATCTTAAGTCAACCATCATCATCTACAAGCCGATTCTCGGAATCCTGGAAAAACGAATCTAGTTGTGCCGTGTGATTCCGAAACCAGGCACTGCAATAAGCATTTAAGCAATTCAGAAAATTGTGTGATTGTTTCAGTCCTTTGCTGAAACAGACAGTGCGCAGGTATAAACCCGATAGGCACTGTCTTCAAACACATCTGTTCAGCTGCTGGGATACGCAGACTTTAACGCAGACTAACAACAAGGAAAACAAATTGCTCTTGAAGTAAATGAGTATAGGACCAAGTGCATATTGTAAACAAAACAAAAAACTATCTGTCCATCTCCTAGGCCAATTTGATTGTTATCATCAGTGATTTCAAAGTTCACCTATCTTCGAATAAAACCCAATTCCATGATTGACACCTCAGTAGAGATTCGGCGAAGACTTACTCTAAGAAACAGATGCTACCTCCTAACATCGATGCTGCACAGTTCGGCTATATGGATCCGAATCCTGCACAATAAGCAGGAAGACGAAGCAAATATTGAACATTTTTGCAAGACCGCATGCGAGGAGGCTGAATGGAGAAGAAGATTGAACAGAAAAATCCATAAAATGTACCTCCATGTACAAACGTCGAGTGCACCGCCTATTCCAACAAAGACAATCTTCGAATCACAACCCCCAGTTTCGAGACGACAAGTTAGACTGAACTTCCGTTTCAACCGAAAAAGTAAAATAACAACAAATGTCTCAAAAACTATCTCGTCGCAAGAGACATTCCTATACTACAATGTACGAGTATCTACATATATTGACAAATACTCGGTGTCGATTGAACAACACATGTTTTGCACAAAGTTGTGGGCGGCAAACGACTACCATTCGCGTCTCTTAATGAGATTCTTTTCCACTACTCATATTCGCACCTGAGAAAACGAATTTATTTACATTTACTCTTTAATATTTTGTTTACTATCTGCACCTGTCGCCAAAAAGCACGTGTGTCAATCGCATCGAAGCTCTGAAAATGTTTATCACGCCATGTGCTGGTGTTTTGAATTTTCACATTTCACCGGCAATTGCTCTTCGCATCTTTTGCCAATGAAAATAAAAATAAAATCTCATTCTCTTCGGCATTATGTACATCGATGCGATAACAAGTGCAATCGATCAGGAATCAATTGATTTAGAAAATTCAGTCGCACCACTTGGATTACGCGGAACATAGAAAAATATTTTATTTTCTTTTTTTATTTGAAATTTCGTAAAAATTTTCAAGATCTTTGGAGTACAGTAGTTGAATTTGAAAATGGTTATCGATATCAAAATGTGTCGCTTTGATAGCGTCCCGTGGGGATTTCGCTTGGTTGGCGGATCGGATTTTGAAATACCATTAACGGTCATAAAGGTATTTTTTTTAATAATAATTTGAAAATTGTGTCCTCTTACAAAGGATTGTCCCTAGAAAGTGTTTCTTTGAAAAAATAAACCTAATATTGTGAGGCTGAATCCAAAAAAAGGAAATTCGAAAGTTAAAAAAGTGTTACGTAACGGAGTGAATGAAGAAAAAAATTGAAACTTCGAATAATTGAAAAGCTATTTAGCACCTCAGGATGTTTTGATCAATAGAAATCAAAAATGGACTCAAAACGATACAGTTTAACGATTTTTTTTAAAGAACGCCTACAAGTTTTATAAGCTTTAAATGGATTCATAGTGTTTTCCTTAACAATTATCTTACATTTGACCTGAATAATAATCCATAAAGGATTTCCACTAGAAACACATGCATTCTAAAGTTTCTAGGTTATCATCGTCCCAGCAGTAACGTATCTACACTTCTTGGCATTGATTCAAAATATCCAACGAAGACGATCAATTCGAAACAATTCATTTATCAACTGCATTCGCCGTTCTAAAGATATCGTCCAACTTAGTGAACTCTTGGCCCAGATAAAGACATCGCAGCTAATAGACAGTCGGTGGGCATTTGTTTATAAATGTCGGTCAATAGACGATAAAAAGAAGAAAAAACATCTCCACTCGCAAGAGAGTTTGCTTCTCTTAAGAGATCTTGTCTACAGCTGATTCAGACTGTTACCGTTTCCATTGTTTTCGAGTGAATTGTACTGGGTTTAGGAGGAGATTTTCTAAACTCCTATTTCAAATATTTCTATTTTGGTCACTATTTCAGGATTTTCTTTTGTGAGTGGTGATGACGTAGTTTAGTTTAAAACCCACGTTCACTTTCATTTTCGTAAAAGATTTTTCTCAACCAATTGGCATATAATGGGCTTTCGATAATCAAATGAGCCCTATTTTACAAGATTTAAAAAGTTCGACCATTACTATGCTGAGTGTCCTGAGCCAAGTTTGCTTAGGGTCGGCCACTCTTCCTCTACGTTTTATTGGATCCATTGCATGACATATTCTGCAACTTAATTCACACTGTCACTTACTTTATCTAATTGTGATGCCGGTAAGTTCCTCGCCCGTTCTCATTAAGAGACGGTTGTTTGAAATACATATCGTAAAAAATGAGGCTTGACATTAATACGTCATACAAGCCCTCCTCTATATTAGAACAAAGCAATCGTAGCTTTTTTAAATTTTGCTTAGCATGCCATCTACATATGTAACATACATTAAGTGTGAGTCCATAATTCTAAGCGAACACAATGAGACACCATTAGAGTTTTAATTCGGATGTCATTGCCCATTTTAGCTCACGGTAGCTCGATATACATACGTATGTAGACTGGATTCCGTCACTTTGGGTGACACAATCTGTCCGCAATCGTGATTCTAAGTTTAAAATTCAGGAACACCAGGTCCCTCAGCATTCGTATTGGGCCTAGTTCAGAGCTATGATTTTGAAGACCAAATAGGACTAGGATTGCTCAGTATTTTAAATGAATGCTTTCGAATGTTATACGAATGATTTAGGACGGATGAACTGGTAGAGATTTACTCTGTATGCATAGCTCGTCTCTTTAGAGTCGATAAAACGGTTCTGGGTATTAACTTGAATTTCTTGAGTTTTCCCTAGGATCTGCCAATGTGCGAACATTTTATCCATTTATGGGTTTTTCGTCAATAGGTATTTCTTCTCGTAAATCTTTACCCCTAATAAAATATCTTCCTAGGTAACTGAAGGAAGTCTCGCCGAGGAAGCTGGACTTCGAGTCGACGACGTTATAGTGCGAATTAATGATGATGCAACAAGTCCGATGACACATGACGAGGCACATAAAGTCATTTCCCATTGTGGGAATGTCTTCTACCTAGGAGTTCAAAGGTAAATTAAAACATACAATTGCCTGTCCAGTTTATCATCATTTTTAAAACAGGGAAGGCGCTGAAGACGAAAAGCAAAACCTATTTCCGATAACCCCGGGCTTAGAGCCTAAACTTTCCCGTACACCTGATCCATTGGTAGGCTCTCCCATTCAAAGCCAAATAGATGAATTATCTTCCGAAATCCAACCACAACTTATCGAAGAGGAACTAGCTGTTTTAGCTGAAGAGCCTGAAAGCAAGATCGAAGATGAAGAAATAGCGAGTCTATTATCCGCCGAAGCTGAAATCTTAGAAGAGCACAATGTCCTCGGGTATCTCCACAATATACTTTTAAATATGAATGTAGTACTTAAAAATTCTAACTTCCAGCGTTAACTTTCATAGAATATTCCCAAAGCCAGGCGTTTGCCAGACCAGTGAGGTACTTCGTCAATTGAATGAGGACGCAATCAAGACTAAACAAGAGTTGGAAAAAGAAAAGAAAAAGTGGACCACTTTTATGCAGAAGCCGAATAGACCAATACCTAAAAGCAAACAGCAGCTGGAAGCCGAGGCTAGAGCTGCTAACGCCTACAAAGTCCAGATAGTTAAGAACTATAAGAAGCCGGAACCCGTGCGCCCACCAAGCCCAATTGTGAGTTTTTGGAGAGATCTGTGAAGTGTTTTGCAATTTTAAAATACTTTCCATACTTGTAGCCTGAGCCAGAGCCGGAAGTAGAAGAGCCACCAAAGGTGGCAACTCCTCCCCCTGAAGTAGAAGAGGAGCCTCCAACCGATACTGAAGTACCGAATCTGGAGCAAGATGCTGTGGAAGTAGAGGCAGTACCCTCGGTAAATCACCCAACAGAAGAAGAACCAAAAGAGGATGAAAATGAGCCAACTAGAGAAGAGTCCGTTGCCAAGGACGAGAGGATTGTCGAATCGGTTGATCGTGAGGAGAAAGCCCCATCTGAAAGCGGTTCTTTGCGAGAAAAAACCGAAGAGGAACTGCAATTGGAACAGCAACTTGCTGAGGTGCAAAGACAACTACTAGCACTGGCTAATCTTCCATCAACCATTCAAAGTACTCTCGACGCAGTAACTAAGCAGCTGAGTGAGCTATTACCAACGTTCAAGTTGCAACCCAATATTGTTAAAGAAGCGACCCCAGAAACGAGTACTAAAGAAGAAGAAAAACAGGAAGAAGGTAACACCCAGGCACAAGTACATGTATGCGATATTTGTCACCAAGTAAGTTCTCTTTGCAGGAATCGAAGTTGGAACCATCGAGAACAAGGAAACTGAAGTAACCAGTAGTGAAATTTTTGAACAACTGGATAAGTCCCTGCAAACTATCGAATCACAAGTCACACAAACCGATTATCAGGAAATAGTGAAAGTTGAATCCGAGATCAAGCAAGTGGTCGAAGCAAAAACTCAAGTGATTGAAATAAGCGAAAGGAACATCGAAGAAGAGCAAATGGAAGAGGAGCAAAATCTTAAGAGAAAGAAAGTAAGTTATGGATATTATAGATATTGATTCAAATTTATTATCTTGCCTACTTAACCGCGGTCGTGAATAGTACTTTAGGATGAGCTAGCCTTTAAACAGCAAGATGGCAAATTTACTTTTTCAAATTATATATACTCTGGCAATATTGCATTTATCTTCAAATATTGTGTTCCTTAGGTCTGGCAGTATCTACAGGCTGTTCACAAGAACCTGAGTAGTCCAAGACCTAAATGGCCAATACCTTTGGTAAATTTTGAAGATAATACCTCGCAGCAGGATATATTGCCTCAAGAGTTAGAAAGTGATTCTGGTTGTGTATAGTGGAGCACCACTTGTGCGACAGCAGATCATCAGATTACTGCCATTTCGAAGCTAAGAACTTCTCATTAGCCATCAAAAGTTTAAGTACAATGACATCATATGTCAATCAATTTAAGATATGCATACATATACGATTAATCTAAATAAAAAAGGAATATAAACTGAAGGCTTGTAATTCATTTTATTCGAAACACAATGTTATAAAGGATGAATTTTTAGAAGTCCCTAAAGTCTCGCGTTAACTCAGATAAGTCTAGGAGAGGCACAAACGAGATGTGTGCCTGTAAGAGACTAAGTACTTTGGGAACCTCTTAAGCCGTCTGTCAAGGAAAACTATTTTCAGTATGGTTTTCAGTCGAAGTTTTTTATAGCTACTTTGGAACTCTTACCATTTTTCTAATTGTTTGTATTGTATGCAGTCCTGTTTCTTTATGGAACATGCCTCCGCGTTGATGTTTGGTCTAAAGCATCTATGCCTCCAAATTGTTCCTCTTTCGATTAGGTAGCTCCTTCACTTGTGTTCAACCAGTGTAGCAATTTTTTTCCGAGTACCTCTCCTTTTCGCTGGTATCAGTAGTTTGCCTTTGAAGTGTTTTGGTGGAACTTTTTGTCCACATACATACATATGTATCTTCTTTTTTCTTTGAATTACAAGTTCCTTACTTTATCCCGTCCTCCGTAAACCTTTAAATCGCTGCTACTCACAAATATCATCATATCTGTCGAACTCCCGGCCCATGAAAATCATCTACCTGGGACAAGGCATTTTCCTTTTTCTTCCTACGATGCAAGGCTGATTGGTATAAAGAAAACCTTAGTTTTCCGCAAAAGAGTTGTTGTAATGTCATCTTCCCCTGGCGACTTAAAAACCTGAAAAGATCTTAATACCTATTCCATTCTGCTCCGGGAGCAAATGTAATTTCCATTCATACTTTCGAACTTTTTAGTCGCTGTAATACATTTTTCAAATACTATATCTGTTCGTCCGATTTCTGCACTGAAATTCTCAGATTGTGCAATTTCAAAGAGTGGGGGTAAAGTTCTCTCAGAGAGAGTAAACGAAGTAAAAGTAAATGAACGCGAACTTTACGCAATGTTCCCACTTTTCAAACATCAAATGCAAATGTATAAAAATACACCAAAAAGCGTAAATTATGCACACGGATCTGACAGATTTGTCAGATTTGATTTCATACATCAGTGCAAACTCAGTTCTTCGACTAAAATTCGTATACATTCTGGAACGAAAAACTACGAGACTTTTACGGACTCGAATAGGATTTCTTAAATGTTCGTATATTTTCGTAAACATTCATTGTTTTGGAAGAATACGCAAACAGACCTAAATTTATGGTGTTGAGTGCTTCCAGTTGTGTCGTTGTATGATATTGCTTTATTCGACATTTTCAATGTTAGCTTTTAGTCAGAAAGTCTATAAAATACAAAGAAAACCTATTTCTACTCTTTGACGACATTTGATGATATGTAGCTTAAGAGCCACTTGAGCCATAGTCCCACTTATAATGGTTTGTAACCGTCTTAAGTTTCAATCCACCTTTACCTTCGAAAACCATTCCTAAACTAGAATTTAATTTAGAAAAGCATTTACGTATCAACTCATTTGAAAGCCTCCATTTTACTTTTCTTTCAGCATCATTCGGTTCGGTTTAACTTGTAAAAGTTTCAAGTATTGTCAATTTATAAAAAATTGCTTTGCTCATAAATTGTAAATTCAAAACGTATTTGCTTGATCAAAATAAAACTACAATTGAACGCTTCAAACTCGTCTGCTATGTGTTTAATATTGTCGGTTATTCCTGTTTGCTTTTTGATCTTAAACCTCTTCTTAGGAAAATGGCGTAATCGAAGAGCTTCAGAAGCAAATTGAGCACAAAGAGACCCAAAGGCGTAAGCGCTCGAAGCGCATGTTCGGACCCTTAGTACCCCAGGAAAGGCCATTGGTCTTGCCAGGTGGCAGGCGATGGTATCGTCCCAAGGACGCCTACAATGATGAGTTTATTGCGGAGACTTTAACTGCTCAGGCTGAACTTATTGCTGGCACAGCTGTGGGGTAAATGTCTTTCTATTTTCTTTTGTTTTCTTTTTCTTAATGTAATGCACTGGTTTAATTCAAATCGCTCATCTTTTTTACTTTCATTCTCACTTGTAACATCAATCATGCACGTGTCGCAGGTACAAATTCGAAAGCCCTCTACTGGGTTACGACGAAAGGTAGTCTCATTAAGTTTTCATTGTGCATCTTCCCAACTCGCGATCCTTATTTTCATATTTCATATGCCAGTCACAATCCATTATCATACTTAAGTGACTAACACTCGACATTTTCTGTTGTTTGGTTATAGATTGAGCTCTGGAACCAATTGTTTAATCAGGGCAAAATAGCACGGACATTTTTCAGGTAAGATATCAAGTTCTGCATATTTTAGGACTCATCTAGACGACTGAACCAGTAATGAACATATTTTCATTGGAATGGTTCAGGTCGTAGTCTAGACAAATCACTCATAACATTGCATGATTCCACAATTCTCAGGGAAAACAACTGTGGCTCTGTAGTCAATCAACTAGAGAAGAGGTAATGTGTCGTATTGATCTGTACCTAATGTTTTCCCCTGTTACATATGGATACTCTAAAAATAAAGATAATACAACTTGTTTTCATTTTAACGACAGAGTCAACTTCATGAAATACCAAAAGCCTGAGAAGAAAATTGATTTGGACAAGAGCGAGGTCTACAAAGTCATTCATCATTTGGACAAGTCACCAGTTCGGGGTATCGAAGTACGTCCACCCGTTGTGGTTGCGGAGGCAGACGTCTTGAGAGTGATTGAATCATAAAGTTTGAATATGGGAATCTGTAACATAATAAGGATCCTTCCTAATTGCATATTTCATACTACACCGTGTCATGTACGATTATACATTTATTTTTAAATAAAAAAAGAAAACAATTATGTCCTAGGGTGCATTATTAGAGTTTATTTTTATAGTCGTTTACATTTATTCCTTTCAGAGATATTATGTTAACGTAATTACATTAAAAGACTCCATGAACTATAAAAAATTTCGAAATAAAGTTCCTGTAAATAGGCATTAGGCAGTAAAGTAGGTCTGAATAAGTCGGCGAATGAGATACACAAAGATAAATCCAAGCCACCGTTTCGTACAGGTTTTGGAATCTTCACCAATTTTGCTGAATAATTATATCATAACGAATTTGCAACATTTTGGAGTGTAATTCAGATTCCTGCCTGAACAGTATTCTAAGATACACGACCTTACCTTCAAGAGATTGCAGCGCTATTATTCGAGATATCTGCAGAATGCCATCTCGCATAAATTAGCACTCCAAGTAGTTGCCATTCTACCGACAACTACCACTTTTTTCTTAGTGGTCAAACCACAAAGATAGTCTCGTTCTGAACGGTTTAGATCAGTTTGAAATTGAACAATTCATAAAGTATAAAATAAGCGAATTCAAAAGCCATCCTTGCCCACAACAGCACTCCAATTGGTCCAACAGGTCTTCGATTAATATAAAGTCACATGCTTGTGACCACGTTCAAAGATTACACCCATTTTGTGTGCGTTCATCAGTAGTAGGTACAGTGTAAGAACCCAAAGTGCGGAAATCTTTAAACCTTTACTTAGAACCGATTAGAGCTTACTTAAAGGGTTGATATAAGTAGATCCTATTGCAGAAATGCGGTTTGGAGGATAAACGAACTTGTAAAGACTTTAAAGTCAAGCTCGCCTAAAATGCGCCCAACCTTGCATTTGCAAGGTAAAGAAAGTCCACTATCAACTTAATTTTCTAATTGCGGTATATCTTTAAAAAACTTCAAGAATTTTACATCAATACCCAATACCTTGTCATTAATTTGAAACCCATGTATGACTGTGTTTGCCTATAGTTCAACAGACCCATATCTAGGGTCCCAAAATTATATTTCAAAATGCTCCCTAGGGGTACAAAAACCAATTATCTACAGTCTTATATTTTCTGGCTCGCCACACTTCTAAAAACGTTTTATTTGCTTCTAACAGCGATGCATTTGTTTATGACGCATTTTCTACAAACTACATACTTTGGAGGCCGTTTCCAACAACGTTGATTTGATCATAAAAATCAATTACTGCAAAAATTATTTCTTCATCAAACAAAAACTAGTGCTTAAAGTGTATCCTTGCCTTTCTCCTGGCCTCAACTGAAACTGTTCTGATACTCCAACAGTTGTTCAAAGTTTCTAAGACATTAAACCTTGCCATTTTGGGACATATAGGTAAATATGTGGTACATATGTATGTACGAATGCATACGCCGCGGAAAGACAAACCTACGATGTTTAGTTGAGCTTTGTAAGTTACACCCCACCTGGTTGCATTTTGTTAGAGAAAGTCTGCAAATCTTGCCTCAAAATTTACCGACTGACGTCTGGTTCATGTCTGGGATTAATTTTGGGCATCTCCCGCTACCGCAACGATATTTTTAACCGAATGACATTTTCGGAGACCGTATTAAGCTACTGACACGAGACGCAGAAGATATTGACAACGATATTCAATTAGTAAATCATGTTCTTTCAACGAATATAAATTATTTTTCTGTCACAGTTGAGATGACTTAAGACCCCATTTGCAAAAATGTGCGCTTGCGCCATTTTGTATAATGCTGAGAGGGGATTGAAAAGTTTTGAATATATCTCTGATAATATTGAATAAATTTCAGAATTTGCTAGTTTTGTAACAAAAAAAATATTACAATAGTATTCCATGGTGTCCTGTCTGGCCGGGGACCCCAAATCCTTCAAACTTCATGCAGTACTAGTTATAATTCAAGGCGAATTCACTCCCAATTTAAATATCCTACGCTATCCCTAGATTAAGGTAATTAATTTCCTTGATCATCTAAAATGCCATTGAAACACTATATCCGTTTTGTCGGTTTTTGGCACTGTGTTGTAAGACCACATAGAATTTATTTGCAAAGGCAAAATGAACAAATCACTCATCCACAATGTTGCGTACCTCTGATTTACTATAATTACTTAACCGCTTCATCTTCGTCGTCAACAAGAATGCATCTTCACATTGACTTTGATGACGAAACCATCAAGTGACCATGAATCCCTCATTATAAATACCTCGAAACCATCGATATCAGTTTAATTGAATTTTAATCGAGTTGTAAAAAACTAGCGATTATCAGCAATATATTTGCGTTTGGGTGTATATTCTGCAAGTGAAAATTTCTCGTGAAAGTTTTTGTTGAACCGTACTTCGTCGAAATTCCAACCGATTTATTCCTAAAAAATAGCAAAGTAAGATTTGAAAGAATTTAATTTTTTTTGTTATTATTTTCATCAACTATCAACTAAATTTAGCATGATTGGTTCAAAAATAAACATTCCGAAGTATACATCCGATGCATTCGATAATGTAGAATACGAGTTACGTATCACGTACACTGTCGAAACAGATCGAAGGATAATGAGCTTTGTCGATACCCTTTGGGGCTTTGAGGTGACCGGTGGCATCGATCAATTCGAACCGCTAACAGTGATAGGCGTTAGCAGAGCTGGATTGGCGCGTAGAGCAGGAATCCGCATTGGTGACATAATAACCCAAATCAACGACACTCCTGCGGAGAATCTAACATTCAACGAGGCGCAAGCCCTAATTCGGAAATCAGGAAAATATGTGCGGATATACGTCAGGGGGTAAGTGTATCTATACACACCTACATGTATCTAATCTTAATTGGAATTTTTTCTTGCTAGTGATGACGATGCCGACAGTGATGATGAATTCACAGTCGACTTTTGGTTCAAGCCCCGCAAACCATGGAAGCGCGATTTCGAGCCCATTCAATGGGTATTCCCATGGAATGACAGAAGAAAACCCGTATACAGAGAGTCGAACTGTTTCATGGTGCCTAGCAAAGTGGAGGAAAAGATTCGAGCACGACGTGCAGCCACTTCGAATGTGACCAAGAAGGAACCTTCCCTACCACACACAAGATCTCTAACACCCACGCCACGACCTGCCAACCAGCCAGGTGAAAATCTGCTCAACACCCTTCTGAAACCTAGATTGCCCCCAAAATGAAGCGAGTAGCCAAGTGAAATTAGCGTACTAATCTCCGTGAAAGGCTGTTCCGTTAAGAACTATTTTTTATATCAAATACCAGTGATTATTATGTAAGTTCGATTCCATACATTCTATTAGGTTTAAGTATCGACAATGACTGCTCTTAGTTGTATAATTACGAAATAAAAAATTGATTTTGAAAAAATACGCGAAATTGTTTCAGTTTGCTGTTCTGGTCGGGGGTGTTCTAAACTTGGATGCAATTAGTCAATTGTTCTTTAATTAAACTATTTCTCTTTTTACCACATTTCAATGTTGACATGTTCTTGAAGTGATTTCTAAATAGATTTTTGCTATCTTCGGTAGATTACGCTTCAACTATGTGTCGAGGGAAAAGCCTTTTCTTATTTTTAGTTCAAACTCTTGCTGTTGCGTAAGTCAGTTTTGTAAACTATCTGAATGTTGGGAACAAGTTCAAAGTTAAAAATCATTTTAAATAAGTCTCTGACAAATATTCATTTATTTGGTTTCAAAATTAAGTCAAGGTCGTACTAGATGACAGACTTATTAGGAAAGCAGTACGTGGATTCACCAGACACAGATTATCTAAAAGAAGATGGTGAAGGTGTTGTTTATTTTTAAGTTTCACGTTCATTTGGTTTAAAGGTTAAGAATCATTGAGTTCGAGCGCCAAAAAAATGCGGCAATGAATGCGGAAGTAATCTAGGTACTTTTACATAAATAGTTGAAACATTAGAAGTAAAGGCCACATATTCAAATGTTATAAACATAGTTGGCGTACACTTGACTTAGGTCTTCTGACCTCTTAAAAACGTAGACGCCATCGTGTTTGGAATCCTGCAACTGGATGGCGTACTTCACAATCATCGCAGATCAATTTTTCCTCCATATTTTGATATCTAATGGTACTTAACCAGATATCGCGTGTAAATAGTAAATGAAACAGCGAGCCTCACTAATAAAAAGAAGGGCTGTTTATCATCGTATTTTCGCTTAGTGGTGAAATGAAGAAATCAAGCGTATAGATTCTTAGTTCCATTGAGTGAGAGAAGGCTTGTAAGTGTCAACTCCAGCAAACTAGAAGACCACTTCAGGGTAACACGTAGAAAATTAATTTGCATCTACAAACTCATGCCTAAAAAAAATTATTCCTAGGTCATCAACATAACCTACTATTTAATATGAGAAGCTTTTCCATGACAGTTATACTCTCGGATGTTTGTCAAACGCTCGAGAGAGGTGGGCCGGAATTCGGAATTCAATTCGAACCTCGAACCCCTTGCTCCTTAGTCCAACGCATTGCCCACATGATGTTGAACAAATCGAAAGGAAAATTGACATTATATTTGGCAGAATTTTTCGGAGATAAGGTCTTATAAGTATTATTCGATTGTTGTTGCTTGAGACTCAGGTTCTTAGTAAAGAGAGTAGAGCCTCTTAAATAAGTAACTGGGCATCAGATCTTGACAAAGGCCTGCTTATACTGCCCGAACGTTTCAAGTAACATGTGTTGTCCTTTCTTTTAAAATTTAACTCTGATCCCTTTCAGAAGATATGCTGACAAAAATTAAGAGCACTTTCTAGTAATACGAAACATTTTCCGTCACAATGTGAGCTATTAGTTTATTTAACCTTCCCAAACCGTCTTGGCCATGATTTCATAAGAACTCAACGCCTGGATAGCTACTTAGTTTAACATCGTGATGATCGTGAAAATAATTTACATCTGCAAACCTTTGAAAGAAAAATTTCCTGTGGAATTTTTGTATCAACCTGTGTATCTACCATTTATTGTTCTTTTGTTTGATATGTAGTTGTAAACAACATTCTGGCTTCTTCTGGATTAGACTACTGCTCCGTCTAAGTGGAATCTCTAAAAGGTTGCCCTTAAGTATTGTAAATACCATGAGTCTTCAAGGTATTTTAACCACGGCAGATGCAACATATTTCTTCCAGAGTCTCCTGCCATTTGGTGTCAATTCTGCTCCGATTTAATAATATTCCTTAGGAAGCCCATTTTAAATTTCTCTGGCTAATAGTTAGTGCGCCAAAATCGTGTGACTCCCTGTTTGCAAAACTCTTTAAGACCCAAACCGATGCGGATTCCATGGTTCGTGTCTAAAATTCCGATGATCAACCCAGGACACAAACTTCACCACTTTTATTTTCGAACTCTAAAAGCGTACACCCCACAGAGAGCGAAGAAAATCATGCGTCTTATTTCACCTACTCGTACATCTCTGGCTATGCTCCACATAATTTATTGAATTCTCTTTAACTTCGGACACCGTGTCCGCATCTTGTTATGTTTCTTTTTTTACTCTCTGTGTTTTTTCTTCTGTGAAAGACTTGTAACAAGTGTAACTAATTTAAGACCAGCGCTCACTGATTGCAGTAGGCACTATCTGAGGGTTTTCTATTGCTAGTCGCGCGATTGCATTTGCCTGTGCCAAATCGAAAATACTTTTCTATGGGAAGTATTAATTTTTTTGTAAAAAAAAAATTGTTATGCTTTCATAAAAAATAAAATATTACATCGACGTGATTTTTTCAAGTGTGTTACTCGTAAAAATCGTTGGCCAAACAATTTTACACAAATTTGTGTAAACATAAATAAAAAAAATTTGTACACTTTGTTATATAACATAACATATAACGAAGTTCTTTATAGAGAAAGTGCAAACACTGTTTTTATTTAATTTGTGAATACTATTAATTTACGGTAACAACTTGTCAGCCATTGGCTCGGCGGCATACGCTCAACGGGAGAAGTGTTCTAAATTTAGAGTGCGTAAAACTATTTGCGGATTGTGCAACAATACACAGACCGAGCGAGTTGAGTTGTAAAGAAAACAAAAAACTATGCCGGAAGCGAAAGTCGCCTTTTCCTATCCCGTAGAGCCACCGAAGCGCCCGCCAATTATAAAAGTCTCGTGCGGAATTGGCGATACTGACGGATTTCCAGCATTTGATGTCGAGTCGGACAACTATGCGGCGCCGGATGATCCCAAATGGGGCTTCCGCATTACTGGCGGTTCGGAATTCCATATGCCGATCACAGTGTTTCAGGTTAGTACGAAAGTAACTAGTAGGTAAATAATAGAAAGGTAATACTTTAATTTTTGTTTCAAAATGTTTTTATAAGCATATCGGAAGGAACCATATTTTTGAGAGATATAAATAAGATTCTAGGATCTTCGAGAAAAAGCTTATAACTGCAAAAGTAGTATTTCCCAATGTGGGCATTTTAAAACAATGTAAGGAGTAATGGTAAAGATTTTTAAAATTTATATAATAATTTATTTGAATTCATCTTTTTCTTTAATTTAAATTCAATTGTAATGATCATAGTTTTAGTTGTAACAGAAAACCTATATTTGTTGGAGTTATCAGATTTCTTGCTAACACCACAGAATTATATTCCCTGATTATCACTATTAGTGTTCACTGTTTCTATTCAAACATTTTGCAATCAAGCAAAGCTACTAGAGCCAAGCAAAACCTTTGAGTACAAAAAAACTGCAACTAGAATGAGTAATACCATTTTGGCAATAACAAGATATAAACGATAAACATATTTGGAGTTCACAATCGAAAGTGTTGATAAAAGCCACAGTGGGTGCCTTTCTGATTGCAAATATAATATTTGCTTTTCTTATGTTTCTAAATTTAGTTTCAGATTACATTATTAAAAAAAAACACCAATTTATTGACAGAAAAGAAATTTGTGAACTTCACATAGGAAGATTGTCAAAGCAAGATCATAAAAAGGATTGTAAAATGTTTTACGGTGAGAGAGAGCCAAATATAAATTTAATTAAACTGGGTGTAATAAAACTTTTTTTAAGCAATCTACGGTGACATTAAATAGTGAGAGTGTGGCTATTCGAAAATTGAGTTGGCACAAATGCAACAACAAATGTCTAGTTTACTCCTTTAGTTTTGGCCATTTGCCGAGAACATTTTTCATCGTGATAATCGCTTCTTCTTTAAGATGTGCATTTAATACATATGTACGTTGTCGTATGTATGGACATATGTATGCATACACGTATATGTTTGTTTATAAAACAAATGGAGAATTCTGTTTTTTGTAATACCCTCATAAAAATTTTTATAGGTTATGTACGAAAATAAACATAAATAGATGCGAACAACCGCACGTAGTCACGCTCACGACGGATAAGCAGAACGCTTTACCAAAGTATGTATAGCCTGTATAAAGTATGCCAAGTTTGTAGGCATAAAATTAGCTATTTACATACATACATATACATATTTTCCCAGAAATTTTAAAACCCACTTTCAACACTTTTCATAAAGTGTAAATTCAATTTCATTAGATTTTTGAAATCTGGTAGGTATGTACATTAAGCAGCTGGGGAGTTGTTTGACAAAGAAAAAATAAATATTTGATGCGATCCCGTACGAGATTCAGAGTCTAGCTTCTCATAACTGTTCGTGTTTTCAAAATGACAGTTTTTTCATTACATAATGCATATACCTACACTCGAATGTTTGCCTGATGTTTGCGAGAAATGTTTCACAGTTCGACAATTTGTAGAGAAAGCTGCTTCAAAAACAAAAATTAAAAAAAGAATTAACAACAGCCATTCGAAAATTTGATTTCAATCAATAAGGACAGAAAGTTCACTTTGGTTTTTCCTTACTTATGAAGACACTCAGTATATCAAAATCTGAACACAAAGGGCCGCAGTTCGGTCGTTTTACTTTCTTAAGAATATGCTTCGAAATGAATGTTCCAACCAAGTTTCAGGTTGGATTAGAAAATAAGATTGACTACTAATACTCAAAAGACTGACATATCTACAAAAAAGCTAAGTACTAGCATGTTAAAGTTAGCGAATGATAGACAAATTCGCAGTTTAGAACTATTTAGCATTTGTTACAAAACAGCTCACATAAGCCAAAGACTACAGAAGATTTGTTTGTTTAAATATACCCAAAAATAAATGCAAGTTTCCCAAGTAGCCCAAATTTGGGTTCGGTACAATCCTACTTTGAACATTTAATTTTTTCAAATCTTGCATCGGAATCTGATACGCTCTCCTCGAGTTCTTATAGCAACAGAATTCTGTATGGTATATTATAACCTTAAAACTGAAGTCTTAGTTTCTACGAGATCTGTATCCCTTTGGAAATATTTCTGGAGTATTTTATAACATAAGTATGTGGGTAGTACACTTTTAAGCACACATTTTTATATTTTTTAATATCTTTGAAGTTGTGTGCATTATCTTAAAAGCATCCAGATCAGTTTTTGTATGTCATTTTTCCACCTATAAGCTGCTGCAATGGAGAAATATAAATAAACTCGCCTTTATTTACTAATAACATTCCACTTTCAACCAGGGATAGCACCAGATTATGAAAGTACACTCGACGACTGAGCCAAATCTTACACAGACACCGCAGTGTGTTCTCGAAGTTTTGGTAAACATAAATAAGTATATCATGTAATCAGTTAATGTTGATGTGATCCTTGGGCTTTGCAGCAATTATGTTGCCCTTTAGAAGTAATTTTGTCAAAATAGGAAACTTAAAGAACATAAATCGTTCGCAGGGTAACTCTAAGTCATTGCTTTTATGTATATATATTTTCTGGAGATAATTATACAAAAAATTTAAGTCGTGTTTCCAAAACCGACAACCAATACACGTACACTTGTACATACGTAGCATGATATTGTACATGCACATAAGTTTCACATTCGGGTTAACAAAATACACCATGCGACTAGATACCGATCCTTATGAACATAGCAATCTCGATGTTACGAGTACGTCCAACAATATAAATGTGAAAGTTCAATAAAGGCTAAGGAATGTCCAACATAACATCACTGCTACCGAACTGGTCCATAATAAATTTAAGTCCCTGTGCCACTGTTCCCTGTTTGGGATAATATTTCCACAATTATAATGTGACTTTGTTTCATTATGAAAATTTACATCATTTTTTTTTTGCCTAATTTTAGACCGCTCAAAACTCCCAAGAAAAATAAAAACTCAGTCAAAAAAAATCGGTATAGCTATTCTTGAAACACCCGAGCCATAGATTGGCTTGTGAAGTAAAAGCATACTTAACATCATCCATTGTCTAATGAATAGCAAAGCATTTATGTAACTGGAGTAAGTAGTTCCAAATTGAACTACGTACCCAAAATCTGTATGGATATCCAGTTGTTCAGATTTCAAGAACATCGCAGTTCATAGAACAAAGGTGAATTACTGATTAGATTGTTCTTAAAACTCTGTAAAAATACTTCCATGGGGAGGGATTTTTGATTTTTTCAAAGTTGTACAACCTAGGACTTTATTTTGTATTCCAAACATTGATTCTTGTTTTTCTTTTGAAAAAATAAAATATCATTCAAATGAAAAGACGTACAAAAATTTGGCAACGTTTTCGAAAGAAAACAAATAAACTCTCGTTATAAATGTTGGCATACACAATGTACTCACATATCGGAACTAGCACACGCCGGCCGTACAGCTGAATCAAATTTAATCATTTCAGACATTACTAAAACCATTCGAAACGGAAATAGTACACTCTCATAAACTTGTATTCGAAGGCAAGCACGCACCATAAATCTTTTCAACGAAAACAAATTTCTTGCCACAAAACAACTGCACACATCTATTTTCAACACGATCCGTCTGTCATTAAATTCAATATAGCCAAACAAGCAAAAAAAGGAAATAAAGTTAATTAATTTCATTCAATTCGTATTGTTTTCCATTAACTTGATTGGATTTCAAAAACAACAATACGTTAATTCACCGCTGTTCAGGTCTTTTCCACCTGTTTGCAAAACGGAAACTAACTAGGTGCTATTGCAAATTGATCTTCCAACTGCACCCAACCTTAATACCCCGTTGAACAGTGCCTAGGAGCGGAGCCAAACCAAATAAATAAAAATAACCACTAAATGCGAACATTTTGAAATAATTTAAAAAATAAAAAATAAAAGAATATACAGCTAACAGCCTCATAAGTAGGTTATGACGATCACCATTTGTTGGGGGATCTTCGACTGAAAATCTTTCAACGCGCATTATTCCGTGTCTAGCGAACGGCCAGTTCACTCGAAAACGAATCGAACCGTCCGGCAACACTTGAAAGTGAAACCGAAATACATTAAGATTGTCTTCTTGGTAAAATAATAATTCAATATTGAGATTTTGTGATTAATGAACGTCAGAAATGTCTATTTTCGGAACATGGTTTTCAAAAAAAAATAATAATTCTGTCGGTTTTGCTTTAGGTAACAGACGGAGGACTTGCTGACAAGGGAGGAATTCGACTAGGAGACATTATTGTCGAAATCAACGAGACAGACGTTACAAATTTGCCACTGGCTAAGGTGCAAGAAATTATTGATTCAACTGCTAAGAAAATTTATATAATTGCTAGAGGGTAAGGATGACTTAAGTGAAGTGCTCTACGAAATATAAAAACAAACCAAAATCTTCTAGAATGGAAGACGATGAAATGACCGAGGAACCACAGGAGGAAGAGAAGTCAATTGTACTTCGGGTTCCTAAACCCTTACCACCTCCAAAAGGTAAGTCGAAACAGTGATTTTAAGTTTTCTATTGTGTGATTCTGGTTTTATAAACTAATGGTCTCCGAAGTGGTGCAGATACACCGCAAAAAAAACTTTTATCTTCGCAGACGACTCGCATTGTTTTACGTGGCAGTGATTCCAACACACGTTTTTCTGATTAGAAAATCAAACTTAGTACTTAGTAAATCAAAAGGAGCTAGTACTCTTACTTCCACTTTATTCCCAAACAAATTACTTAGATGGCGCTACAGTTCGATGTGAGTCTCCATTAACAAGTCTCTCCACTTTTCCCAGTCCTTAGCTAACTACTTCAAGTTAGTTGAGGTCCCCTTTTCCGTGAACACACTACTTAAGACGTTCTTCCTCTACCTTAAATTGGAAAACTTTAACATGTCTATTCGCACACTTTTCTTTAGTAAATCCCGTCCTTTAAAGCCTATCAGCCTAAACGAAACAAACGAAGTATGTTAGAAAAATTTATCCCTGTAAACAATCGAGTATATCTTTATTGGCTTTCGATAGAGTCCATGCTTGCGAACTACATACTACTCGATTGCGTACTCAATCAAAAGAAACAGCGGTAGGTAAGAGTTATTCTTCGTACTGAGGTATGGTTGTCAAAATTAATACGAGACCCAAGGTAGACAAAGCCAACAGCGTTATAGCTGTCGACTATGACGTTCCAAAGTTGTGCGCCCCTTCTTTTGACTACCGGTCTGTTCCATTGGAGACTAGTTAAGTATTTTCTTTATACAGGCGAGTAAGACGCGTAAGAACTTTTTATTTCGTTAAAGCTTAATGATTCTGAATTTATTCTTTGCTAGAACCCTGTTAATAGGTTCCTGTCTTAACAAAGCCTGCGAAGTAGTCGACCCTAACATAATTTAACCTCACTACTTTTGAAATTAAAAAACCTCCTAACATAGTAAATAATGCTTCTGTTTTTCATTTGTTTGTATTTTAGAATTTACCCCTACCCCATTGCTTGGCACAAGAGTGTGGCACCCTATTATGTGGCAAGAACCTCCACCGCCGCCAAAGGAGAAGAAACACAAGACCAAAGTTGAAATCGTCGATGGCGAAGAAGTCGTTATTGAACTAAGCGAAGAGGAGAGTTCCGACGAGGAGGAGGAGGTGATTGTCATTCAATCCTTTGTATTCCTTTTCACATAATTAACAACTAATACAATTGTTTTCCCCTTCTAACAGGAGCTTCCACACCACAGAATAATCCGCAACATAAGGCGTTTCTTTACTGAAAATAAAGATAATAACGATCTGCGAAGCCGTACTATTGAGGATATGCTCTTAATCCTTCCTGGTGCTTCGAAAGTTGTTAAATAAACTTTTTCTGCATTAACAGTTCTTTTTTTTATATCCGCTTCATTAATGTACTAATAAAATTTGTGTAAAATTTCAAAGTGGTTTTATTGGTTTAATTGTTAAAAGTAAATTTATTATTTTGTTTAAAGTCAGCATCGAAGAGCGTTTGCGCGAAATGCAGCGAAAACTATCGGAAATTGCTGAGATTCCAAAGATTCTATCATCTACCCTTGAGACTGTTTCTCTGACATTTGAGAAGTTTTTACCAACGGAACCGAGTACCCTTTCGAGTCAAGCATATGAAAGTGATGACTTGGACTCGGTGAGCGATGAAAACGATGAAATTCTATCCGAACCTGATAGTTTAGAGTTGGAAAACAAATACAAAGACTTGACCCCCGAATCGGATTATGTTTCTGAGACAAATGACACAGAGCAATTGGAAAATAATGAGTACGAGAGTGATGAGGAACAACAGTATACTTGGAATTCAAGTAACGTACCGGAAGTTAATATCGAGGACGAAGAGACTGAGGAGGAGAAGGAGCCAACAGCTAAAGATATATTTAAACAAGAAAAACAAGAGAAGGTGAGTCCTCCAGTAATGTTTTTTTTTTATATGACATTTCATAAAATGTGTGTTGGTGATAAACTGATCGTTAAGGAGCGGAGTGGTTACCAATTGACTTGACTTGGCTTTTAAATTTTTCTTAAATTTTTTTTTGATTCACTTTTGAGTTAAACACGTCCCTGTTTTTCGCTAAGAAACATTACCGCAATATACAATAATAGATTTATGAGTTCAGTGTGTGTGAGTGGTACTTTTACCATTAAAACAGAGTTTGTAATAATTTCTTTCCGGTCTTGGAAAACGATTAGATTTCTTTGACTACCTACAGTTCATGGTTTACACTTAAAAGTATCTACCTACATGATATGTAATGTTGCCTCACCTTAATTTTTTAATCGGAAAGCAAATAACTACAGAGTTTCCATTGGTGGTGGAGGGCTCCTCAGAATCATTTATCACCCCGGTGTAGACGATGTACTTCCAGATCTCTTATAGAAAGTGTTTGGTATTGAGATAAAGTTAAGCAAATAACTAAGTGAGTTTGGAACATTCTGCAAAGCCGACGTACCTACGAGTATGACACATCCCATCTGAGAAGTAATCTTATAAATGTATTCATTAGATACATATATCTAAGAGACAACTTCTGAAGCGCGAGTCTAACACGTTAAGTCCCACAAAATAAGAGCTCTGAGATACATCAAAGATATGGTTTCACTGACAGATCTTAATCCCAATCTGAATGCTTGGAAAACCACAAACGTAGTTTCGATTTTGAAGGAGGGGCTATCTACTTAAAATCTTAATAGTTATCGATTCATAAGTTTACTTAGTTGTCTTTGAACAAATCAATGCCAATCGAAGAAGAAACGTATGAGATTTATCGATAACGAACATGTATTTTCTAATGAACAACTCGGGTTTAAAACCCATCACAGTACGTCTCATTAAATACTCAAAATTTGTTATTTTGTACAAATGGTTTAGTACTATTGGACCTCGAGAGATCCTTTGATTCTGTGTGGTATAAAATGAGTAGTCTTGTACAAATTGTTCAAAGTTTTCCATTTAATGGTATTTTTAAAGTTTATTTTAAGGGCTGTGTAACAATAAGTTAACATTGGGCTTGGATCTTGGTCCAAAACTTTACAATATATGTATCCACACGTCTTTTTTTTAAAAACAACAAGCAAATGAAACCGCTTTATTCTGATGATTCGTCATCAAAGGTGCAATTAATCTTTTTAACGTATTAATGTTAACCAAGTTTACTATGTACTTATTAATTTAAGCCTCCATTTATTAGTTGTTATTTATTTTGGAAAATTAATTTGTTCATCAATTAATGCAATGCAAACATTTTCATTTTAAGATTATTTATTTATTTATATTTATTTCTTTGTTATTTTACGTAGATTGTCTCAAACATTATAAAATTAATATTTCAGTAGAAAGATATAAGTTTAATAACAAATCTATGTACCTGTGTATATTTTGCCACAACAACTCCATAGTAAACATATTTTGAAAATAAATAAGTGTTTATATTTATTTGTCACTAACGCTTCGTGTTTGTTCACATTTTAGATAGAAAAGCTGGAAAGATCTTGGCCATGGGCTGACCGTGAAAAAATTATCTATAGGTGAGTATTAACGAAGTTTTCAATTTTGAACTTGGTTAACCTTTTTTCTTTAAAATTTTAGACAGTCTACTTGCCATCTTGTTCCCCGACAGCCCCTTGGGATTATTGATGACAGGTTAAAAAAACAAATCATTACCATTTACCATCAGTATTTTAAAGTACATACAATTTTTTCAGAATTAAACTTTTAGCAAAGCGAAATATTTGCGCATTGTATGAGCGAAAGCATGCTGAGAACTGAATTGGAAAATTCTTCAACACTGCCCTCAGAGAAAGAATTTTCTGCCAGAACATGCACTCCTTTTATTCAATTCAATTACTTAATTATTATTACTTTTTACTTAGTTACAAAATATTTTACACCACAATTTTTATGTAGTTTTAGAACTGATTTGAGTTTGAAATAAAAGTACGCTAACCATTCTTAACTGAAATCGCAAAAAAAATAATTTGTTTTTGCAAATATACTTTTATTTATTTCAATATTATAGAAAATTTAAATTAAATCACATTTCACTTAAACAGTTGCTCCTTAAGAACTTTAACGTAATCATCATACTGAGCTTGGTAGTAGTTTCCAGCGACTGGATTTCCCAACTCATACTTGGTGATGTAATCCCGAGTCTTCACATTGAGTCTTCCCTCGAGGGTCCTGCAATTAATTGCATTCACATTAGCAAACTTGTACACCCTTCTTAATAACTTTATACATACGTTTTCGAAATGAATTTCTCAGATTTGATATTCCCAGCTTGTTTGAAAACCAAAAAAATGTAACGATGAAGACCAGTGCCTTCTGGAGGGCCAGAACCAACGTATTCAATAATGGTCTGTCCTTTTGCAACATTGTTTCCAGGAATGTTAATAACGAGCCAGTGAGCAACTTCGCGATGTGTGGGATTTGCACGGGATGGTGCGTCAGGATCCACCAACAGCAAAGCGTAGAGCCCTCCATCTTCTGCAACCCATGTGACCTCGGGCTGATCCTTAACCTGACTTGGTGTTAATTCCTTCCCCAGCTCAGCCGATGCACCTGATGGATAGGTGATCTAAAAATCTAAATCTATTAACTGAGGTCCACTTTCACAAATTAACTTCTATAGCGTACGGTAGCTCTTGCACTTGGGGCAACATCAATGATGTCGGGAATAATTCCGTTACTGTCCATATCAAGCTGAAGTTCAAGTTAGAGTTTGGTTAATGACTGAACTATTTTCGGCAAACATACTCCAATTTATAGCAAAAAAGAACAACAGATAAGGGGTAAATGCTTCCAATAATGTTTGGGCAACTTGATATGATTTATCATTCTTATCGTCTGCTGTTTGGCTAAAAGTTTTGGAACATGTAAAATGCAAGTGTGATACATATAGTACTTAGTCGTTGCTTTGCAATTAATCAATCACCGCACCTGGTAATCACAGTGGCGCTGATAAGATAGTAAATTGATTCCCGAAATTATTTATTTGTTCAATTTAATGCAGGTCGAAAAAATATCCAAATCAAAGTTCATATTTAGTCAAAATCGATCTCACTATCGATTTACTTTAAGTTTAATGACTCATAAACTTTATGAAAATGTAAACTATATTCGTCGAATTTATTTTATCTATTTCTCTTTCTTTCTCCATAAATCGATGATGCGTTTTGACAATGAGTAGGTATTTAGATAGGACAAGTTCAAATTCCACTAATCGAAGCCAACTAATTTAGCAACCGGGATTGTCAACAACCTATTGAATACCAAATTAGAAAACTGCACTGAATTTATGGTTGAATCATGTTATTTAGAAGGAGGCAATTTATGCCAGGCATAAACATTTTTTTTTCAATTTGCCAATATTTGTGTCCTGACCACTCATTTATGTAATGATGGTCTATTCAAGAAGTGAATTGTTTTGACTATATTAATCCGAGATAGATATGAGTGAGTAGACAATCTGTTATAAGTACAATATAAAAAAGTCTAACAATCATATGATTATTGTCTGCACCTGTGGACTGGGTTATCAAATTTTGTTTTGTCAACGAGGGGACTAGGTTGATCATACCATATTCAGGAATTACTCAGTCAATAGAGCGTTTGTGTATCAAAGCATTCATACTTATCGGGTCAGAGAATTAATTCTCAAATCTCGTTTTTTTATATAAAGTGTATTTGAGATAAAGCGTGAAAACTAAACAATATCCCCGTTTACGAGCATCTAGTGTTAAGTTGATTACAAGTACAATACTGTTCTAGTTTTAACGAAAAACGTCTTAAACGTTGTAGAAATCTAATCTAAATAAACAAATTAAAAGAAATATTTTATCTCGTTTTGGAACATATTAGGTCTGTTCGCTACCAAAAGGCACCAAATCCTGTTCGAGTACCCAAAAGTTTCGTCGTTTTTCGTAGAAGAGAGTCAGATAACTGTGGAAAATTTTTGTTGCTTGTACATTTGCATACATTTGCTTTTGACGTCTAAGAAGTGGGTGAATTTCGTAGCTTTCGCGTTCGTTTACTTTTTTGTGATTTTACCACTCTCTGAGAGAATTTTACTCCCCACTCCTTGAAATTTCACAATCTACGAATTTTGGTGCAGAAAGTACGCGAACAGACCTATTATCTAGATTTCATGCCGGAACTGTGATTGGACCAATATGGTTAATGTAGTTTGCTGTCGTGACATAGTGGAAGACTGATTTTGGCCAGAATTAGATTGACCTGACATGAGTGCTATGTAATTTCAATACTATGGTGCCACATGCCACACATTATAATATAATCTTTAGTTTTTCATTTCCCCTTACGAACTCTTCCCTTAAGTGTAAGAAAGACAGTTCGTAACAGAGGACACAATTGGAAATAAGAAATTTTGACTTAGAAACTACCTAAGTAGTAGAGACATTTATGAAGCAGATGCCGAGATGGTTTAAATAGTCAGAGAAATATCTAATGCGAAGACAAGCTGTTCATAGTTTGTCTCATTTGTTGCGCAAGAAACGTAGTCTACGACGATTATACCAAAAAGGTTAGGTAGGGCTGAGGAGTTGATGGTATCAGTTGAGGAAATACTTGAGCCATTGACTTAACATAGATTTGAATCAGTCAGTCGAAGAGACATTCCTTATACGAATTAGCATGTTAAAAGGTGAAATAGAAGTCACATTGAGTCCACTGAAAGTGGGGGCAGGTTTAAGCCGCTAAAAATAAGAATATTAACATAGCTATATTGTCTAACCCTGCAGATGAACCCCTTGAACTTAATTTTTAAAGATGAAGACGATTCTAGAAAACAAAGTCAGTTGCAGACTTTAGAGAGCGAAATACTATCCCTGTATCGTTAAAAGCAACAAAAATATTTCACAACAAAAATAATCACACCTTTCGTAAACATCGGACAAATATCCGACAGAACGCTTCTCATTTTGATCTTTCTTAAAGATTGTTTGTTGGGTCAGATATGTACGTTGGTAATATTTCCCGCAATAAAATATACTAGACGTAGTGTGAATAGAAATTATATGAACAATTTACACACTCAATCTGATCGTTCTCACGTTACATTTATTGACTTCAGTTACTTAGAACTTGTAATATTTACGAAATAATATCTTGATCACGTAATTTATTATTGAGTAAAAAAATATTTTCTTTTTCTTTTTTGATCACTTTATTTGAATTCTTTACTATATTCACTGTAATTGAGCATGAACTGTGGAAACATAGTCGTCATACTGTGCCTGATAGTAGTTTCCTGCAACAGGGCTTCCCAACTGATATTTGGCAATGTAATCACGAGTCTTGATATTAAGTCTTCCTGCACGAGTTCTGACAAAAATAAAAACAAATAGAGGTAATGAGGGAATTAAGCAAATTTAAATTTAAAACTTACGTCTTTGAAATGAGCAAGTCGGTGGAGATTTTCTCCGCCTGTTTGAATACCAAGAATATATATCTGTGAAGTCCAGTGTCCACTGGTGGACCAGAACCAATATATTCAATAACAGTTTGACCATTCGCCAAGTTATTGCCGGGAATGTTGATTACAAGCCAATGAGCGATTTCTCTGTATTTTGGGTTAGCACGTGATGGTGCATCAGGATCGACCATCAGAAGAGTATACAAACCATCAGCATCTGCGTCCCATGTAACTTCAGGCTGATCCTTTACTTGAGTTGGGGTCAGTTCCTTTCCGAGGTCGACCGTAACTCCCGATGGGTAGCTGATCTATTATATAAAACGTTAGTCACTGATATTTCACTAAATTATTGTTTTCTAACCGTAGCTAGTGCCTTTGGGGCAACATCAATAATGTCTGGAATAATTCCGTTGCTGTCCATTTTATTTTAAAGAAATACACTGAGATCTTTCTGCTTCTAAATGCCGAAACAAACTGATTAAGTCGAATAACATCGGCCGGCTTATAAACCTATTTGTGATAAGATAGAGACAGAATTTAGCTAACGAAATGATGTAGGAACGAAAGCCGAATCCAAAGTCCATTATTTGCTTGTAGTATTCACCGATTAACCGTATAGATTTTTTTGCTTGAATCACTCCAAAAGATACATATGGAAAGATTGCGCATCCAGACTTCAAGATTTTGGATTTACCTTTTCCTTCTGTTTGGAATACATCCATATATGTAGCTCATTGCCACCATAGGGGACCTTAAAATCTATCAAAAACTTGGTGAGTAACCAATAACAGAGGTGAACATCACCGATCTATGATTCTGCCCTGCAGAAAATCAACTAAAACGAGCAATACTGCTGCCAGCATTTCCTTCGCAAAGCGCCTCGTAGTTCTTTCTGCTTAGGTGAGCGAATTTGCCCCTTAGGATGTGTCATTTTCTTTTAAATAATAATGTCTATAGATTCTCGGCCCATTTTCTAGTAAAGTTGTTGTCTATTTACAAGGTCTGAGGCTGTGTATGTCTACCTTCCGAATGGAGTGAAGCAGTCGCAGTTTAGTTTTTGAGCTGACAACATACTTCTCTGGACCAAAGTGTACCAGAATAGACTTCTAGCTGCAGCTCTTACTTTCCCGACACTGCTAAGCACAAGCAATTCAACACATATTAACTAGACGCTTAGGCGACTTTCTGTCAAGCAATTTTCAGCTGAACGCGAAGGTAAAAAGTGCTTGTTTTCTGGGCCATGAGGCTCATAATTCTTTTTGATAAATATCATCTTCATAGTCGAAGTGTTTAAGGTAATATATCATGGACTACATTGCTGATGACCACCACGAACAACAGCAGTAACAGTATACCTTTCTGACGTCCTCCACGTTAAACTTCAGTATCGAACTCTCCATTTCTATTATGGCGCTGCAATCCGAAGCTTGATTACTGTAGGTACACTCATCAATCTGTCTCGTGAGTGTCCCAGTTGTAAAAACATTTTCACAGGATTGCAGAGCTCTCTATACTCTCCTGTAGGATCTCTGACCTTATCGATACTGAACCCGGTAATGTTGAGCAAGATTGAGCGATTGCATTCTGGCAATGGCTTCCTTCGCTAGATGAAACCTAAACTCAAGCATTGTCAATAA
This sequence comes from Xylota segnis, assembly GCA_963583995.1. Taxonomy (NCBI): domain Eukaryota; kingdom Metazoa; phylum Arthropoda; class Insecta; order Diptera; family Syrphidae; genus Xylota; species Xylota segnis. Next base: position 2,586,452 of record OY757236.1, on the reverse strand, counting down.
GTGACACTTGGATCGCCGAAATCGAATCGCCATAAACATATGTACAAATGTATATGAACATGATAATGACAGTCTCTGTTACAATGACAACATATTTTTGACGGATCTTCTGGAAAATAATTGAATCATACATGTTTCTTGAATCCGTCACATGATGTGCGGATGTTTCATAAAGTTCCCAGTTTTCCAGAAAATATGACACAGGTAAATTTTTAGCTAATTCTTTTCATATGATTTCGATAGTATTTTGTTGTACTGATATCAATGTCTATTACTAATAATTCCCTCTGATAGGGACAGCGAGGTAAGTAAGTCCCCTCCGATTAAATCAAAACCATTCCATGCTCCATATTATCTTTTCTGAAGCACTTTGGATAATATTTGTTTACAACAAAATGTTCAAAAGATTGTACACTTCTTTTTGTATCTAACATCCATAAAATCTGATATGTCATTGAAATAAATTCGACCACTAAAAGCATAGTCCCTTATCTGCTGATTAAACATTTCTGGAAATGAGATTGAATTTTTCGGATTTTAAATTGCGATAATAATTTGATAACACTCTGCAAATATAGGTGTTTAGCGTAGTTGTCTAAAATATTAGCGTCAGTCTTTCGAAAATATTGCAATCTCATTGATAGAATTGACGCTAAACCAGAAGAAATAATTATTTACAAGAAAACTGATCTAAGAAAGGAAAAAAAAAGTTTAATCACGCTTCTAGTTAGTGCTTACAGTGTTATACGTTTTAAACTTTTCCTAAAACCTATACCTTAGTGCATTATTACATTTTACATTACATTAATTGATTTTTGGTGGTCCACCCAACTGTGCATGAAGAGTTGGAACATAATCATCGAATTGTGCTCTAAAGAAGTTTCCGGCAATTGGGACTCCCAAGTTGTATTCTTTTATAAGATCACGTGCCTTGGTTTTTGGACGCCCATCCCGAGAGCTAAAAATGTATAAAATATTCATTAATGTTAAACTTGGCTACTATATGTGTTACAAGTACGTACGTATTAGGAACATATGTATCAGTTTCAATCGGATTGGATTGCTTAAAAACGAGAAATACGTAGCGATGTAGGCCAGTTCCTTTTGGAGGTCCAGCTCCAACGTAATCGAAAACGATCTTTCCTTCCGAAATTTTATTTCCCGGAATATTGACTACCAACCAGTGCCGAAATTCTTTGAATTTCGCCGGTGCATCTGGATCGGTTAGCAACAAAGTGTAGAGGGCATTATCTTCTGCATCCCATTGCAATGACGGTTCATCCTTAACTTGAGTGGGAGTGAGTTCATTTCCTAATTCTGCCTTAACACCACTTGGGTAGGTAATCTATTAGAGAGTTAAAAAAAATCATATCAATGTAACATTATTCATGTTTTAGGTAGAATGTAAGGATAAATATAGACTCGGAACGGGGCATCGATTGCGCTCAGAAGTCACGCGATAGAAGTCTCATATCTGAAGGCGAAAACAATGAAATGAAATAGTTAAACGAGCTCCAAATATGTATATCCCGCTGTATCCTGGTAATACAAGTCTCAATATATCTTAAATGTGGAATAGACTTTGCATCCGCTAAGTTTCCGCGGATAATGTACCTTGCGGAGTGAGAATCAAAAAGTAGTAACATATTTATACTGGTGGTCGTTTCACTTCTCCATGATTGCAGTGTCAATTTTTGCAATGATTGCAATGCAATCATTGGGCATTAAATGAAAATTAAGGATTTTTACAAAAGGTTTGTTCCTCAATGAGATACCTTTTGAATCTAATTACAACCTTGACAAAGGTTATGCACGTTAAGTTACATACTCCTCTATACAATTTGGAATGTATGTATACGTTCCGCAAAACTTTGAAAGAGAACTGCTCTTAAGGTCTATCAATCTTTGAAATGCGCACTCTACAGAAAATATGACTGTACTATCTAATGAAACTAAGGTTGGATTTGTGGCGACTCCAGCTCTGAAATCCCCAATATGCTATTAGAAAAGAAGAAAAACACAGAACTAACACAAAAGAAAGCCTAGAGAGCCAAAAAGTACAGTCCGATTTTCGAATCGAGAATCATTTTTGAGAAAATCCATTTAACCTTAAATCGGCCGTAATTTTAAGGTTAGAATGGAAGCACCGATTCCCTCGGCTCTAGATAGTATGGAATATTTGAGAAAGCCAATACTTTCCGTATGGATAGCATCTATTAACCCCTTCGTGACGTGCGTGTATATTACAGTACGCATGCTATGCGGTGCTGGAAGCTTAGAAGATAATTTTCTAGCATGATCTTGGGGATTACATTTTATTTTTAGAAACCTATTATTTAATAAGATTAAAATCGACACTATACATTTGCAGTATAATTAGTTCAAGCACCAGTAGTTTTTTTATTTTCAATCAGAGCTATTAATTCTAAACAAAGAACTTAATTGTTTTATTTTGAACTAAAGTATGCATACATATAATAAATGGTTATAGTAACATTTAATTTTGATTATTTTGAAAGCGAAAAACTATACAACTAATGCACATATCACGACATTCGCAGATGGTAAAAAATTGCTTATAAATATGGTTGGAAACCAGTTTTTATCAACCCAGTCATAAATATTTATTAACACCAACTTAATGTGCACCATACCTGCAATAGATTGCTGGGAGCAATATCAATTACATCGGGCACAACGCCACCTTCTTCAATTTTCAATTTCACTGATGTATCTTCGGCAAAAATGCCGCACAATAGCAACGAAAAAACGATAAACTTTGAAATGCCCATCTTTCCCAACTGATGATCAGATACAACTGCCTTCTTAGTTTTAGTCGTACCATACCAAAAGCAATCGGAATACAATATTTTGAGTGAAATTTTGTAGTTTAGTGAACCATAGCACAAACTGGTTTCTGATGTTAAAGTGTTAGTGGTGCTGACCTGAGTTCGTGGGTTGTGTCTGGGTAAGACTTCAAGAAATGAACTTACTTGATAGAGTACTGTGAGTTTGTTTAATGGTTTAGATACAGTAAAAAAATTGGCTCACAGGATAAAAGAAATAAATCTAAATAGAGTACAGGTTTTACAAGGTTATTCGTCTATTAAATAGCATTTGGAGTGCAATTTCTGCTTCATATTTGTAAAGCCATAAATTAAACCCATCTTCCGTAACTAGTTCTAATATGTTGACCCGGTCTTGTGCCGATTCACCCACTTGACTCGCCATAAATTGCATTCGTTTGCATTAGTTTTCACTTGAGCTTGTGAGTGAAGGCATGTTTAGGCAAGTCTGCATTTGCATATGCAGTAGACGCTCGAAATAGTGAACTAAAGAAAACTGTATCTGAGTCAACTAGTTTCTCGGCAAATTTCATGAAAATGTAACTTTTTACATTTAGTATATCAAATGTGTTCCTAAAGAATGTGAAATTGACTGTTTAGAATAGACTGCATAAAACATTGGGTTTTTCCTTCACTGAATTGGTCACTATATCAACCGTTCACTGTGTCCTGCACTACTCTATTATGAAAGAGTATTTTCTACAGACAATAGGTGGAACAATATTACTGAGGGTTTAATAATATTCAACGGTCCGCTCTAGATAAATGGCAACTCTTTTGCCAGGATTACACATTCCCCAAAAAAATAAAGAAGCCCAAGAACTGTCAAACAGTGACTGCAGCCCGATGGTCCCCCATGATATACCAGCGAATTTGGGGAGGACATCGTTTCTATCCTTGATTTTATCAGATACGTTTGTAATTTACAATGCACAACCAGCGTCATTCTATGTGTTAGCTACATCAGATAGAAATGAATACGTAGATAGAATCAACTAGCTGGTTGCACAAATAGAAGCACGCAGATTCCGTTTTGCTCATACTAGGACAGAACCTCCATATTATCAAGCAAGCATATCCTAGTTATATGCATCTTGTCAGCCTATTCAAATTTTCTTGATTTTATTTTCAGGATATATATAGAATAAAGATATGCCTCCTCACTATGAAATACAATGGAAGACACTTTCATTCTGTTATGAGGGTAATATTTATGTCAGACACACTCGTATACAATTCTGTATAATTATTTTATTTAATTCGATTTTGGAGTTGATGCAGTATATCCTGCGTGAAGAATAGGAACATAGTCATCATACTGTGCTCTATAGAAGTTTCCAGCAACGGGTACACCCAAGTTGTATTCCTTTATAAGATCACGAGCTTTGGTTTTTACCCGTCCTTCCCGTGTGCTAAAATAAAATAAAACAAACAACTTTATTAATTTCATTGCAAAAAATATGTCATGAACTTATTTACGTTTTAGAGATGTAAACATCAGTTTCAATAATATTTGGCTGTTTGAAAACCAAAAAAATATAACGATGTAGTCCAGTTCCAAGGGGTGGTCCAGATCCAACGTAATCCACAACAGACTTTCCTTCAGATATTTTATTTCCTGGAATGTTCACAACTAACCAGTGTCGAACTTCTCTAGCTTCAGGCGATGCATCTGGATCAGTCATAAGCACAGTGTAGAGGGCGTTATCATCCGCATCCCACTGCAATGACGGCTGACCTTTCACTTGAGTAGGAGTTAGCTCGTTTCCCAGCTCGACTGTAACTCCACTGGGATAGGTTACCTAGGCAAGGAAAGGGAAATAAAGAGAATAAAAAGCCATAAGAGAAGAGTGTATCTAAATCTGCCTCTGACCAGTTTAACCACAGATCTTTCTTGTTAACGTTGCATTGGACTTTATAGCTAAAGTACAAGTTGATTTACCCTTCACATTCCATTGCCATCAGTTTAGCATACTTCTGTGGACCTGCGTGATTGGGTCTCAGAATTGGTCTACAATGTGATTTATACATGCACGAACTACAAACACAATTTTATACGATCGAGATTGATCACTTATTGTTCTTTAGAACGTGTCCTACAATTTTAAGTTATAATTTTATGGCAAAAACTTTTAGAATTATGTAAATCAAAATAGACAGATGTATATTGTATATGTATGTATGTACATATATCAATCACAAATCAAAATTATTTAAATAAATAAAACATCATATGATCGTGATTGATCACTTAATCTTTCTTTAGTACAACAAGTACTACAAGTGGATTTAGAACTTTATGTTTGAGTTTAAAACTTTCGGAATCCAATGAAATACTAGAGGTATGTTGGTCGAGTTATCTTACGCAATAGTAAATAGAAATACTTTTAAGTTTTACCTGAACTACTTTACTTGGTGCGACGTCTATTACATCCGGAACAATGCCGCTCTCCTCCATTTTTAGTTTAACTGAAGTATCTCCAGCGAAAACACTGACTATAACTGTGCAACTGAATAAAAACTTAGCAACATTCATCGTCGTTATCTTCAGAAACAGCCGGCGAATAAGCTGAGAATGTATACTGAACGAAATGAAACTAATTAGTCTAAAATCACTCAGTTGAGTGAGATGTGATATTATTGTCGAGCTATGAAAATAATTTTGTACGTATGCACTTTATGAGTGTATAATACTCGTATGTGCGAGGTAGTTTGACTCAAATTTGTAATCTTATACCATGCTATTCATTTGTGCGGCAACTTGTAACGAAAATAATACCTATTAACGGACAATTTATTTCTATATGTTACTTGAAGCTATGAGACTGGATAATGAATTTCCGCTTGTTCAACTTACATTAATTACTGAGTTTTGGGCTGCTGGTACAAGTTCCTAACGCCGCATCTCCACTTAGATTCTATAAACAAATGCTCGTTAAAAATAAAAAACAAAACTCTGTCTAGATAGTTCAAGAACCACCCATGCACCTGACTTAAAAACCATAATCTCTATCCTATCTTATCATTCGAGAAGCACTATGAACTCGTGAGTAATTTTGCCTACTAGCTTAAATGGACATACTTAGTTCATAAATGAAGCTTAGGATAGTTTGAAATGAAGAGGAAGAGGCATAAGAAGGCGAAATAAACCCTTTATGGTAGTATGTGAACACAGCCAGAGCAATAACGAACAGGGTCGACACATGTCCGATTGGTGGTCTTAAGATATAGTTCTTGCACAAACAAACATAAAGAATTTATAATTAATCTGAGGTTCGTGTACTCTTTTGTCCTTCTTACCCAACCCTTTAAAGGGGCGTGGCAATACTACATTTTTTTATTTTAAATTCCAACGATAACATGGAATCGACTTAATGGAAATAGTGAAGTTTCTACAGAAAGGGCGGGGCAGTAGGCAGATTTCCAACGTCTTTAGGGGAGTATTATACAATGTATCTTTCTCAAACTTCCAGATGTGAAATCTCATTCGTAGTCAAAATTTTAGTCCCAAAAATAAGGCAGTTTCTATGCCGTTAAAGGTAAATTATATACTCGTATACATTTTAATATCTTGTATAGGCAATACAATACATATTTTAATCAATTAGCTTTTGGAAGTGATCCTTTGAATGTAGCATGAAGAATCGGAACATAGTCGTCATACTGTGCTCTATAGAAGTTCCCAGCAACTGGTACACCCAAGTCGTATTCCTTTATAAGATCACGAACTTTGGTTTTTAAGCGTCCATCTATTGATCTAACATAAAATAAAGGAAATATTAATTCCACTGCATACAAAATATGTTTAAAACTTACGTATTAGAGATGTAAACATCAGTTTCAATAACATTTGGCTGTTTGAAAACGAGGAAAATATAACGATGTAGTCCACTTCCAAGTGAAGGTCCAGATCCGACGAAATCCACAACAGACTTTCCCTCAGATATCTTAGTTCCTGGAATATTTACAACTAACCAGTGTCGAACTTCGTTCACATGAGGTGATGCATCTGCATCAGTCATAACCACTGTATAGAGGGCGTTATCATCCGTATCCCACTGCAATGATGGCTGATCTTTCACTTGAGTCGGAGTAAGCTCGTTCCCTAGTTCTACTTTTACTCCGCTAGGATAGGTAACCTAATAAAATGAAAGGAAATGAAGTAGATTACAAATTTATTAAGTAAAATGGCTACTGTAGTGGATATTTCTGTAATATCTTTAGGAATACAAGCAACGATAGAAATTGTTAACACTCGCATATATTATTAAGTACAAGAAGTTTTAAATCTTACCTGAACCACTTTACTTGGGGCGATGTCTATTACATCAGGTGCAATGCCACTCGTCTCCATCTTTCGTTTGACTGAAGTATGTCCAGCAAAGTGTGTAATTGCATAAAAACTTAGCACAATTCATCGTCGTTATCTCCATAGATAGCCGGCAAATAAGCTTTTAATTTTCCTCTCAAATTGATATCTTATAGCATGACATTCGTTTGTTTAATAGCCAGTAACGAAAAACATTTGTTGAACGTTTTTATTGATATGTATTACAATTGTGTAATTTTATCATGTTTTTGAAAAATAATGTTAAAAAAAGCTTAATATGTAGGAACTTAGGTGCAGAGAACTCCTTTTCCTGAAATTACTCTAGGGCAGCTGTTATTGAACTCGCATTCCTGCAAATCTTTATTAGGAAGGCGCCGGTTAATGCTAAATGCAAATGATTTTATGGGGCACCTGGAAATATGTTCAAAGAAAGTTTGTACATGTTTCGTACTTTCGTCGATATTATGATTTGAGAATATTAGCAATGTTATAAAAAGTAAAAACTGGTTTTCAACCATACAGTTCAGGTCTGTCTGAAGATCGAATCTGAAGTTAGAGCTGGCGTCCTTTCGTCCAATACCTGAGTCAGGTCACCTACATAATGGAGCGTATCCCATGGTTTTCGAAGATAACATCCGCTGTGCTAAAATTTTGAAAAGATATCAAGGGCCCGAGATCTTTTCGATTTACTGATCAGTAACTTGTTTCGATTCGATCATCATGGAATTAAAGACAACAAATTAAGGAATCTACCAACTTCGACTACTCCACTGGGTAAATGTCGGGAATTAATTATGTACCTCAAAATATTAATCAATTTTACAGTGTGATCCTTAACATAGATATAAGTTAGATAAGGAAAACATTTAAAAGCCGGAAGTAGCACAAATTCGAAAGAGGAATTAGAAGTTGGCGGACGGAAATTTCCGTTCTATTTCTGCAGTGGAACCCTCTTAGGGTATCGGTTTATTGTTCACGATCACAGTCATCCTTTTCGCTTTCTCCTAACAAAGACTGTCACACTGATTTCATATCATCATAAAAATGTCTTCAAGATTCATAACTCCACATAATAGCATAATTAAAAAAAAAAAATATTGTTTATTGAAAATAAAGTTCACTAAAACTGCAAGATTACCTGTAAATATTTAGCAGTTTTTTGTTTAACTATCGTAAACCAGTATAAACAATTGAATGCATATCGGTTTCCTTCTAAATTTATTAAAACTAGGAAAAACAACAGCAACAGAACGTCTCCGCTAAGAAGGCTTTTATAAATTTACACCGAAGAGTAGGCACATAGTCGTCATATTGAGCTCGATAGAAGTTTCCAGCCACAGGTACACCTAAATTATATTCCTTTATTAGATCACGGGCTTTGGTTTTAAGACGTCCTTTTCTTGACCTAAAATAATACACATACATATTTATATTTATATGGTTACTTAAATTAGTAATAATTATTAATATTTACCCAAAAGGACTATGAAATGTAGTCTCAATCACTTTTGATTGTTTAAAAACTAAGAAAACATAACGATGTAGTCCACTTCCTCGAGGAGGCCCTGAGCCAACGAAGTCTACGACTGAGTTTCCTTCAGATATTCTATTTCCTGGTATGTTGACAACTAGCCAGTGTCGAAATTCACTAAATTTAACCGGTGCATCTGGATCTGTCATAAGCACTGTATATAGGGAATTTTCCTCTGTATCCCATTGCAATGAGGGTTGATCCTTAACTTGAGTGGGAGTGAGAACATTTCCAAGCTCGACTCTTACTCCGCTTGGATAGGCAATCTAGTCAAAAAGAAAAAAGGAATTTCTATTAATAGCCTATTTAATTCACATATTATGACGGCAACACCTATGTATGTTTGAGTAGACGGTGCGCATCTCATTTGAGTTAGAATCTGCATATACTACAGTAAGCTTAGTATTACATATTTAAACCACCCATTAAAACGAGCTATCTGCGCACTAGTTCAAGCAAGTTTATATTTTAGTCTTATGTATTCCGTCAGCATAACTATGGTATTCAACTTAGCCACTGAACTACTTCCAAAATTAAATTGAAGTTATCATGATTAATTACTCAATGTGAGATACCACGACAAGATTAAATCTGGATTTACTACGAACACAAATTCAGGTCAAAATACATTATCTTGGTAACTATTAACATTCAAAATATTGACTTCTTACCTGTACTAATTTTCTGGGTGCAACGTCAATAACATCGGGAACAATACCACTCTCTTCCATTTTATATTCATTTACCTGCACTTTATCCAGAGAAACACTAACATTAGCTGCTTAACACTATTTCTTGTCTGCAAAGATAGTGGCTTAAATTCGGTTAAGTGAAATTTAGGAATAATATGCTGAATCATGAAACGAACTGGAATATGTTGTTAAAGTATTGGTGAGAGTGCATAATCATTAAAACCACTCAAAAAAAGAAAAGTGAAGCGTAAACAAACATTTTCTCTCTTTTTAGTAGTGGTATACCATACTATCAGTTTGTTAGACAGGTTTTAGCGAAAAGAGTTATAGTGTCTAAACTTAACTTGGTTTTTTGCAGTCCAGTTGAGGAATGCATCAATATCAATATTGTCCCAAATTTTTGACTGACAAGGTTTTAAGAAAAGCCATGTCAAGTAATTGCCAAACCACCATCTAACAATGAATTGGTCAGGTATCTCCCGATCGTGTTAATACTCGTTTTTATAATTGGGTACGTTTCGTATTCTAGGAAAGTAATTGTCAGACCTGTCATCTAATAATAATTTGTCAGAAATTGGGACAAAATTTAACAATCGTGTGAACAAACAATTTAACGTTCCAAAAGAGTTTGTCATTGTGCTTATTGGGACTTTATTTGCAGAAATTGTCCACACATTTGTAAACCTGACAGACTGAGATGTAAACCAGAGTTTGACAATTGTTTGTCAAACCAAACCTTGAGGGAAGATTTATAGGTCTCAATGAAGTTAATCTGGTTTACCTTTATAAAGTATGCTTACAACTTATATTTTTCTCAATGCTAGGTCAGGGCCAGGCGCTTTGGACAATGTGAATATACTATTCTAGCTCAACACAATTTTGTGCATGTCCATGTTATACTACATCCTCTATTAATAAACTATTGTATGACGTATGTACTTTGTAGCCAGTCCTAACCTGCTCCCTTCAGATAATCTTGGGGACTCCTTAAATTATTAATCTCCTCAATTTAACCACGACTACATCCCGCCGTTCCTGTTATTTGCTCCGAAGTTCCTTAGGAGTCTGATCGTAGTGAGGACAGTCCAGTTCACTTCTAAACAGACAATTCTAAACCCGATGTTAATCGAAAATCTTAGCGATCGAGAAAGTTTTGCCCGCACTTGGCTTCTGTGAATCTAAAAAAGACTACTACATCTGGAGTTCTGGAGTTAATTTACATAATTAGTCCCGGCTAGCCAATGATGCGATCTATGGCATCGCAACGAACATTGGTCTAAGTGTGTCACACACACTTGTACAGACAACCATAAAAACTTAAACCTATCATACATATACCCGGAACCCATTGCCAAGGGTACAGTGTCGTAAATTGATTAATCTAGCTCCAACACTGTATGCAAACTAAACAGAAACTTGTTTCCAAAGAACTTCTAATTTACAAGAAAAAACAACCAAATGTCCTCCAAAGAAACTTGTTTAACTTACCGCGCCAGTTTCAGAGCAAGTCTAGCCTCAATAAATAATAGTATCTCCTACGGTATTCAAATGTACCTAGAACTTTCCATTCGATCATGCCAAGGTCACACATTCTTCTAAAACCATGCATTCCTACTCAAACAAGTGACAATTTAAATCTTACGTAAAACCTTAGGAATCAATAGAATCTATCTAGATTACCCAACTTGATTCGCTTCAAAAAAAGAGAAAAAAAAATGTTTCCATACATAACAACTAATCAAAACCAGGTATATCACTCCTATGTTGCTCAAATAAAAACAACCATAAATCAGTACGAAATCATTTAATCTCCATTAAACCAGTTTTAGTTCATATTACCGAAACTAATATGCCACCGTAATTAATTACACTTGCATAACTGTAAGGCAATAAAATAAATCCGGTTTCATAAAATGCAAATCGACAACACGACAAAATGCGACATTAATTCAAATCTAAAATATCAAAAGATTAATTAAATCATTTTGCAAATTCGCTCGTTTAATGCACACAATCACTACACCTTATGAAACTATACAACTAAGTCAACGAAACAAGTCCCAAACTAGAATCCAAGCTGGGCATGGACCACTGGTACATAGTCGTCGTATTGGGCCTGGTAAAAGTTGGCCGCCAATGGAACTCCTAATTTGTACTTCGCTGCGAACTTCTTTGCAGAGAATTTGGTACGTCCCTCGGCGGAGTTCTTACTGATTGGTTTCTCGTCAAATTGTAGTTTCTTTGGTTGCTTGTACAATAGAAAAACGTATCTGTGCAGTCCAGTGTCCTTTGGTGGTCCAGAACCGACATATTCGGCAAGAACGTCACCTGCGTTGACACGTTTTCCAGGAATGTTCACCACCAGCCAATGATTGAATTCGCGAAGCGTGGGCTCGGCCCGACTCGGTGCATCAGGATCCGTCATGATAAGTGTGTAGAAAGCATTCTTGCTGGCCTTCCATTCCACGGTCGGCTGATTTTTCACCTGCGTGGGTGTTAGTTCCACTCCCTTGTCTGCAAAAACGCCACTATCATAGCTGACCTAAAATACTCACATCATTAGAAGGGGGTCACTTGAAATTAGTTCAACTGAGTAACCTTTAAAAAATCAGCTGGTCCTTCAGTGATAACGTCGGGTATGACCTCCAAATGTTTCAAAAACTTTGTGATATCCGAATCAACCGCCCGGACCACACCAAGGATTGCAGCCGCGATTAATCCAACAAAAATTAAAATTTTCATTTTGATCAAAAAACAACTCGACAACAATTGGCGCCTTCGGCTATCGGACGATCCGTCTGAGATCAGTGCTGAAAGAGAAATGATTCAACAACTGGCAGACGTGTGGCCAGCTGAACTTTTAGACACCACCGATCGGCTACAGCTTGAGCGCTTTTCTTTTCAGTCTCCATGTTCGTGCTATTTTTGTTTTGAAATGCGGTTATGTGCATTTTCAGATTCCCACCGAGAATCTGGTCGACATCAGTGTGTAGACGTCACACCTAACCGGCTTTGGCTTGGCAGACCGTCGTCGTTGTCGGCGTCCGCAATTGTAGGTGGTAATTACGAGCACGCCATTAAAACAGACACAAAATGCTAATTGCATTTGGAAGTGACCTTAAAAATGGTTGTGTTCTGCTGAGATACGAGTACTTTTTGTATGCAGCTGATTATGATTGAAACAAAAAATCTAGAGCGCTTGGATTAAGATCTCAAAAACAAAAACTCTCGCTCCACATTGGAGTTTTATATCTCCTAATCTGTATTCATGTAACAAAATGTTTCTCGACCGAGTTCCATATACTTATGTATGTCATAACAAGTTGGGTGCTTTTGCCATACAATCTCCAAAAGTTAGCACAGGTGCTCTTGTCTACAGTTTGTCTGGTTCGATTTAACGAAAGGTGGTAAGAGCTTTGCACTTTTTTTCTTTTAATTACATGGTTTGTTTAATTCAAAGAGTAAATAATGAAAGTAATGGTTGCAAGAGGGTTTTCATGATCAATCAACGTGTAGGTAAGCTACATAGCATTTCAAGTTTGACCTTTAACTTGTTCTTATGCTGCAATTCAATGGAATGTACATATACCGCTTGCAAGACTATAAGCAAGAATCGTGGCATTTAAATGAATTTTGCACAGTTGCGTACTTTTGCTGTTTCTTACACTACTCACCATCTTTTGTAGTAAAATAAGGCTTTGAGTTACAAAATTTTCATGTATTCATAAAAATACATTCATACACACATAAATACTTACCGTTACAAGTCATCCTTCTACAATTTATCCCAGAAATAGTCAGGGAGCTTGCAATCTCCATTGACTGTAACTGTGTTGGAAACATCATTGAAGAAGAGTAGTCGACCAATGACCACTCCACTATGAAACCCGCACAACCATGCGACGACGTGGCAGTGGATTGGACATACTCTCCGACAGAGTGGCAGGTCCACAGTTAACCACGCGATGCAATGGAACCTGCTTACCCAGAATGGCAGGATACACGGCGGTCGTAGGAGTACGTATCGCAGAGCAGTTGAGAATGAAGCACGGTACGGTGTTGGGGAGAACTGAGGCATGTTTCCAGAAATCGTACACGATGGCGCGTAGGCATTGTTGAAGCCCTAGAAGCCAGAAGGGGATACAGGACATAATGAAAACGAATATGAAACCCGCACCAAAGACTTAATATTTCTGAATGTTCTCGGGTTGGTAGCTTACCCAAATGTACCAAAAATACCTTAGGGATGAACGCCTATCAGCCTAACATCTATCTTACTGAAAACCTTCGAAAAATAATGCATGCTCACATTTGGAGGAGACTTAAACGCAATGTCATCTGCAAATGTATGCAAACTACATTACAAGAGGTTTTCAGCGTAATAGAAAGATCCTTAAAGGACAAGGCATACACTAAAGTAGTCGTGAGTCTGCTGAACAAAAACTATATTAATCCGAAACTTAGTGATAGCTATTTAAAGGTCATTGATTCCAGAGGGACGCCACAAAGAGAAGTCTCTCCCTTGCTATGAATTCTAGTCATCAACTTCTAAAATTGGGAAATTGGAGGTTAACGATAGGTCCCAATGCACGATGTAGTACTGATGGCAATGGAAAACATTTTTGCAACCGAATATTCGGCAGAAGATAGAGACCAAACCCTAAAATAATTTTTTAGGTGATTACGACAATTGTCTGGAAACGTAGTCTGGTGACAGACTACAGACAAACCAACCAACATTAAGGCAATGAATGAAGTAAGAAGTTAGCATTTGCGACAACTGGATTGAAAGCAGTCCTTAACATGCTATCCCTAAACCTTACAGGAGTCTGCAGCCAACACTATCTTGATGAGTAGCCAGTCAAACAGCTTGAACTTAAACCTCTAATGACATTCACAGGTAGTAAAGAATCTCGAAGGTGAAGATACCAAAACCAAAATCAAAGCAATTCTATGGATCACGCATTCTTTCTCCAACCTCAGCGAGCGAACGTAAGAGTCTGACGACACCCAACAGCAGGTGGAAATCGTTTCCCACATGTGACATATAGTTCTTCAAAAGATCGCATTATTCATGATCACTGTAATCAGAGATCCACCACTGTGTACCTTCCCTTGTTGGCGTCCGCAATTTATTCGACAAACTCCTACCTCCACTGCTTTTCTATTATTTTCCTAAGCGTTTTATAATTACAGTTATTACTTATCCGTAGTTGCAGTTTGTGATTTCGTCTTGTAATAATAGAGACATTTCTCTGTACTTAGAAGTAATCATAGTTAAATAAGTTTCACGAGTTCGATTAAGCTTACAAATTTCCGGTCGTACATATATTTAATATTATTTACATGTACATAGATATAGATGTGTATATTTACACTACGATTGTGGGAATATTTAAAGCAAGAATTTCTGAGAACAACTATAACACGTATTAGTTGTATATTGAAGTAAATTCCGCTAAACAAATTGTGTAATGGACAGACATTTGAAATACACTATCGTAGTGAGCCAATTCTTATCTTTGAATTTTTAGTCTTGAGATCAACAAAGGCACTAGTCACTTCTGCACGTCTGTTGGCTATGGTCATAGAGAAACTCCCTTGGAAGTTACCTGTCTGTATAGTCTATGGCTGTGGTCTTCACTGATAAAAATACGCTTACGTCGGCGTCATAATCCAGATGTTTAAGGTGTACCTACACGTATCCATTAAACTTCGCCGTTTCCCACCGACACACAAATTGCACTTCTCTTTTCATATCTACTACTCCTGCTCTTGTTAATATAGGAGAATTTAATGAAAGCTTATTTGACGTGGTGTAAATCCTAATCAGAAGAACAGTCAAAGCCTTCACTGAATCCCCTTAAATGACGTAGTCGTCCTTAGACCCTAGTTCCCCCAATCATCTCACCAACGGGCTAGTCATGTCATACGTACGATCCGATTCTCCTTCTTAACTCTGTAGCAGCAGCTCACATACTTTGATCCTCTGTGTACCAAGTGCAATGGTTCCCTATCCAACTCTAACAACATTTTCCATAATCCACTAATGGTTTAGAAATGGAAATGAGCAGCTGTTTCCTTCCGCACTTTGCCAGATTTTTTCTTCTAGAAGCAGGCGTGATTAAAAGTTACTTTGAATGATGCTTAATGGTGGATACAATTGGACGAGTAATCCCTCAATGTTCCGGACATACAAGAGACAATTTTTAAAACGTCATTTGATCGAGAGGTTTGCAAATTGATTGGGCGCACTCTGTCTACAAATGTTATCTTGGTTTCCGTTTCCAGCAGACGAATTACTTTTGTATCCATAGCCCATTTTCTCCTTGAGAAACACACACTCCAAGCAAGAGTTAAGACAACTAGATAACTGTGATTAACTGCTATTTATTGTTACAAAAGAGAAAAGTAATTCTAAGTCTTAAAATGTGTGCAAGGATTTCGATTTACTTCCCAGCTGCCGTTGCAAGAGGGTTGCGAAGTACCAAAATGACAGAATCTCCACGGAGGAACATCTTTGAAATGAAGCGATCCTTGTTGACCGGCTTAACCTTCTTCTTGCCTTTGCCGGTACGTGGTAGTTCTGTCCACATTTCCTTAACATTCTCCAGGACCATGTTGCAATGACGGTCGAAAGCCTTGACGCGTCCGAGGAGCTTTTTGTTATTACGGCAATTTATGAGAACTTGAGTGTTGTTCTTCACAGATTGTGTGAGGACGGACAGTGGGCCGGTGTTAAATTCCTCTTCCTCTTGACGGGCCAATTCCTCCGGGGTGAGTTCAGACTTCGGTTTCACAAGAGCCCTAGTGGAAGAAAACTCGGTGAATTTAATGCAGAACAAGTGTTTTTATTTCTACGTACATAATTTTTTGTTGATATTATATGAA
The DNA here is from genome assembly GCA_963583995.1 of Xylota segnis. Taxonomy (NCBI): domain Eukaryota; kingdom Metazoa; phylum Arthropoda; class Insecta; order Diptera; family Syrphidae; genus Xylota; species Xylota segnis. The sequence goes on along the minus strand of OY757236.1, from coordinate 2,570,162 downwards.
AATGAGTAGAAAAATATGAATTATGAAAACTACGAAACGTTTACTACACACGCCACTTTTGATCAATCTGACATTTAGGCGGTTGTGCTGTCAGTGTCAGCTGAAGTATTTTGGTGCGTTCAATTCAAAAATATTGTACTAGATGCCTTTGTACTTGCACTCGTCACAAAATCGAGTTTATGTATATGTATATGCAGGTCGAGTCCAAACCGAGTCGACTGGACTCTACTTCACTATTTTAGCTGGGTTCAGTCCAAAATGTGAGTAACTACCTGGGTCGAGGAGTCGAACTGACAGATGGTCGTTGTTTGGGTTTTTTCGTTTTTGGAAAAACAAAAAAATAAATTTGTTTTGTGTCGATTGAGTTGGTTTATTACTATATTTTCCAGTTTTCTTCCGTTTACTGTTTTTTTTGCAGAGTTGAGACGTGAGTGTAATGCTCAGAAGTCAGTTCAACTAGATTTCCAGTCAATTTTTACTTAATCTGTCGACTCGGTGTGTGCAACTACCTGGGTCGAAATCTCAACTCAGTTTCGACTCGACCTTGCGATCCTGCATATATAGAGGGTAAAGGTTTACTGACAAATCTACATATGGTATCAAAGTGATTAGATTACGATTGTTTAATCAATTCTGTCCTTAGTTTGTGGAGATGAAGGATATCCTCTCTCGATTTTAAAGACAAAATATAAAAGAAAAAACCTCAAATGAATTCGAAAACAGCAATACATCTACTTTGTGAAATTATATAAATATTACCATCGATTGTACTCTGTTTGACAAAGTCCCGATGGATACACCCTACTTAAACCTAAACCGCGAATTTTGTTTTTGGTGGACATAAAATATTTTTGAGCAGTGTGACGAAGCGGCTTTTTAGCCCATGCAACTCTCTATTTATGAACGCCTATCATATGTCAAGTATCTATAAATTGTTTGGATTTTTTCCACGCTAAAAGTGAAAAGTGAAAATTATGGAGCCGGAAACTAAAAAAGCTAAATTAACCGAAGAAAATAATTCCTCCAACCCTGTGGAAGTAACATGCAAGCATTTTGTAAAGCGTAAAAGGCGTTTCTGTAAGATGACAGTGGCCAAGGGTAAAGAATATTGTGGAGAGCACGAGCCGCAAACAGAGTCCGCCGACGGAGCCAAATTTTCCGATGGAAACAGAATTCCATGTCCTTTGGATCCCAAACATTCTGTTTACAAGAAAAATCTCCGAAAGCATTTGAAAATCTGCAATGCTCGACCGAAGGATCTCCCGGCCTACATTGTTCCAGGGATTAATGGTGGAGGTAGTTCCACCGATGCAACTGAAAAAGTACCCAAACTAAGCGAAGTTCCTCCGGAAGAGTTAACAGCACTCACCGATAAAGTGAAAGAACTCTACACGAAGTACGTAGACGGTAAGGTAAGTGAAATGAAGGATTCACACGCGATCCTGAAAGGCGAACTTGCCAAAGAAGAGTATGGGTTCGACACGAAGAAGCATCTGATTCAAACCGCATCTCTGTTGGGTTGTCTGGAGAAGTGTAACCTCTTCAAAGACTCTACATGCTTTGTCGAGTTTGGAGCTGGAAAAGGTCACTTATCTTACTGGTTGTCGCAAGTGCTGAATGGTAGTGGTAGTTCCAAAGTAATTCTAATCGACAAAATGTCACACCGGCACAAGAAGGACAATAAAATCGAGGACAGAAAGGCAGTTCATAGAATACGAGCGGATATTGCTGATCTCAAAATGTCAGAGTTGGATTTGCTGAAGGACTCTGCAAGCATTGTCGCTGTTAGTAAACACCTATGCGGGGTGGCGACAGATTTGACGTTACGGTGCATACTGGGGGAAGGCATGGTTAAAACTGAGGCTGCCCTAATTGCGCTTTGCTGTCACCATCGATGTGCTTGGGGACCGTTTGTCGGAAAAGAGTTTTTCCTTGATAATGGGTTCGACCAGAAGCAGTTTGGTTTGATTACAAAAATGGCTAGCTGGGCGATATGTGGCTCGGGATTTAGTAGAGAGCGCCGAAACCAAATGGACGAGGAATCACTGATAGAAGAAGAAAATGTTTTGCTGAAACAGCGAGAAGAGGTCGGTTTGCAGTGCAAACGGATCATAGATCATTCCCGGCTGGAATACCTAAGAAAGAACGGGTTCACTGCTTCGTTGCATTTGTATGTTGGCAAGGACATCACCCTGGAAAATGTTTGTATTTTAGCTTTAAGGGACAAGAAATAATGTATTTTATCTTTAAGGAAAAAGAACTAATAAAAAAGAATCGAAAAGAGAATCAGAAGTTTCTGTTTGTTTTACTTGGCCGTGGGTGATTTGGGTTAGGTGGGTGTATCCACCAATATGTCACATTCTGTCGGAGGTATTTGAAGCCCAAAGCGAAGTTCGACAAGGATATAAGCAAGTAATGTATTCCAGGGGTTCGACGAGTTCTAACATCTAAACTCAGACACTTCGACTACGCTGATGACATACTTTACTTTACACAGAATAATGGGACTCAATCAGGATCAGGAAAATGTCCCGCACTATCAAAAGCAATTAGGAAACATCTTAACGAGTTTTCTGTGATTCGTAACACGGAACTCCATGAAAAAACGAGCTAGAAGGTGTACTATAGACATCACAATTCTGTGTGCGAACTAGGTTGGTCGGTTAAAGGGGTGACTACAACCAAAAGGGTACAGTCTGACTCTAATCCCGAAGGATCCATTGAGTTCTCTGGTGTGGGATACTTGAAAATATAGAACAAGAATTATTCGAACTGATTAATCCATGGCAAGAGGGGCCCCTCGGTGAATTGCCCTAAAGATACTTTCCCAACGATTTGTTATCTGGATCTTCGGCATTCGTAGAGAATGCGGTGTGTCTTCCTCTACCTTTGAGTCGCCACAGCCTCTGCATAAGTCTGTGCTGCTGATTCACAATCTTTTGAGATGGATACCCATTGTATTGTAGCCAGGACACAAATGAGGATCAGCTGTGTTCTATTGAGTGATGCGAGTTCCTTGGTCTTGTTATCGTCGTATTGGGCCAAAGAAACCTCAAAACACGGTACAGCCAGAGGGCACTCCACCTAGCGTGTGTGGAATTCCGATGAGATTTTGGAAGTGAGGAGGCTAAAGGAAGGTTGGACGGAGTGATCTGTTGGATGAAATGTCGTTTGCTTCCGGCGCTGTTGTTGTAGAGAATATTGTTTCTAAAATTCTATCGGAATGGCTAGTTATGTGATAAGTGGCTCCATCTTATTGAAACGGTATGAAAGGAAAAGGGAGGAAAGCTCTGCAGTTTTTTTTGTAAAAACCGGTCTCCACTTACTCCCCACAATCTCAGTCCAATTTTTATGAAGTTTTATAGCCTGTCTGTCGGTTTAAACCGCTGTTTTATACGGTCTCGGGTGGTAACAAAAACGAATTACATTTATTCATTTCTGATAATCTAACAAAACAGCGGAACCCACACAGAATTATGCATGTACATACCTATGTGTGTATGTTAAAAAAGTGGCAAACCATAAAGACATACATAACACCAATATGAGAAGAAAGAAAGAGAGATAATCCTAGTTAACATAAAAAGAAATCTTTGCTGAAAATACATAAAAGAGATCAATTTCCCCGGAGACATGGGCTTTGAAAACAGGAAGAAGTCCATCAGATAAACGCCCAATAAAGATAAGAAGACATTCCAACAACCGCACACCATAGCTTGTGGTTTGGGTGCTATAAATATCCAAACCGTCACAAGAATAAACACGATTTAGGTAAAAGCATTTAGCCTATAGAAGTGCCATGATTGCTCCACAGAATTATTTCATTTGTTAGACAGTTACACCCAAACTCAAAATCGTGTATGCGGCCAGTGACCTAACTTTCCTTTTTATTAAATTGCATATATTACAACCCTATTTGACAACCTACAACCGCTTCCTACCCCATATTCTCTATTAGGCAGACATGTGTGTAACCCCATTCATGCTATGTAGACAGCTGCTGCTCTAATATGCGTATTCACAGCTTCGAATTGCCTCTGGAAGAAGATCCTGTCTAAAGTGTGCCTTCTTACAAGTTGGAGCATATACATATGTAGGTACCTAATCTGTTTTAATTACCCCTAGAGCAAACCCTCTTAACCCAGTCTATTACCTCGTTATAACTACAATATCATTCCGCCTGTATTTATTTATTTAATATTTTCGGTATTATTACACATAACAATGAACTTAATTTCAAAAAGTCATCTATTATATGTCACCGCCTACACGCCGCTGTTCATTTGCATACCCAGCAAATTGCTTCCGACGAAAGGATACAAATTGCCACCGAAATGTTGTACGGAATTTATGTCATGCTAATCGCCATTAAAGCTCATAACGTATGCTGAGGGATGTAATGCCGAACAGGATAACGCAAAGAAATATGAACACACATGTGTGTCCTTACATGAACACAAATTACAGCTCTAATAGAAACACATGTCGCAAACGTCTCACCCAATAAAACCAAATAATAATTGTCTTCTATAACAAGAACAACCAGCGGAATATTTTTATTTTCTTTTCTCGTTTTGCCTGATTGGACTTCACCGAGGATAAAGCGATTAGTGACATGGAGGTAACCCAGGGAGAACACATATCCGGGATTTTTGTTTACTCTCGGGGCCCTAACATAAGGGGCTGAATTACTCGTACGTATATCCAAAGATGGATGCTATTAACGTGCCTTATCCAATGAGTTGTTGCAAAATATTCGCATTTGTCATACGGGATACTAGGGATGTGTATTTAACGAATTTACCGGGTCATGATATTTATTTGGCCTACACGTGGCCCAGCGAGGAGAACTTAACACACATAGATTAGCTAGGCAACATATGAATGTCATTTCCGTTGTAATTATAATATTCTGTACCTCCTCGTATGTGGAATAGCATTTAAAAATCAGGAGAATGCGATATTGTCGTTGAATCACAGTAGAGATGGAATGGTGACTATACTAATTAATTAGGGATGGATATCGAGCTAATATAAGCAGCTCTCCATGTAGGAGTAGATGTCATTGATTGCTTTGATTGCTAGGTGAAGGAGAAGTGTCTGTTGATTGCATACTGCTTGTGGCAGATCGCACACCACTTATCTACAGAAATTCGTTGGATAATTATTCTTTATTTTTGCCACCTCTCTTTAGCGATTTGAGTAAGAGAATGGAGTTCGACTAGAATTCGTAGAAATTAGTACGAATGTGTACGAGGATTTTCAGGTAAGGGAACAGCTATAATTGATATCTGATTTTGTTCGACGAAAATCGAAACAAACAGGAAACGGATTGTGCTTCCCAATTGCATTTTCGTTGACCTTAATAGAAAAAAAAACTATCTCTTTTCAAATGCAAAGGCAAACTGAAATTGTTTTACGTTGGAAGAATGGAAATACGATTTAAAATTGTTTTGCATTTAGTCACAGCAGCAGCAAGTACTTGGTTCAAAATTAATTCGAATAAATTATTGAGATTTTAAAAATAATCCTTTCATCTTATATTATCGACTTGAGCACGACCCTCCTTTATTAAACAAGACCTTAGAACCTAGATTCATAGGAACAAAAACGTTTCTAACTTTTAAATAATGACGTACACATACTTTTGAAGGATTGCGTCTCTTATTCTAGCTTGTAAATTTTGCAAAATACGATTACATATTAACTTGAAGAAATCCGTTTAATATCGATAAACAGAAGGGACTTTTCTGGTAAAATGTTAAAACTTGAAGTCAAGCTTTTTCTTGTGGGCCTAAAACCACATCAACTAACCCCCAGCAAACTTTGAAAAAGAGTTAAAGACGTTCACAAGAAATTTTATAACGATGTTTAGGAGACTGATGGCAAACTATCGGGGACCGTGGTGTGGTTTGGATGTGAAACCACAATATTTAACTGCTACACATTTATAAAAGGAAAACATAATAGGTCTGTTCGCATACTTTCTGCACCAAAATTCGTAGATTATGAAATTTCAAGAAGTTGGGGTAAAATTCACTCAGAGAGTGGTAAAATCACGAAAACGTAAACGAATGCGAAAGTTATGAAATTTGGTTTGTTATGAATATGCACAGTAATCTGATAGATTTAACAGATTTCGTAAATCAGTACAAAGAAATTTCCAGTAAATTTATTACTCTCTCGTAAGCGCTCTCTTCTACGAAAAACTACGAAACTTTTGCCTACTCAAAAAGGATTTGGTGACTTTTCGTAGATTTTCGTTAAAATTCGTTGTTTTGGGAGAGTACCCGAACAGAACTAAAAGGGAACAGGTAGCAAAGCGGAATCGATTAACTCGCTCTAACATTGCAGAAATGTCTCATGCCTTTCCCTGTTTTTAATCGCTTTTTTCATTAACAGTGCGCCAGCGAAATAGCCAGTTACATTCCGCCCCTTCAACAATTTTCCTGTGTACCCTCAAGCCTATTTTCGGGCGTACCATCAAATATAGAGATTCTTTCCTAAACCGTACTACACGAATATGAAATGCTCTACTAAGCTGTATTTTTCCCTCACATTATAATCCACAAACATTTAAAACCAACGTCCATCGGTATCTCCTATCTGCTCTTCCTAATTTCCCTAACGCCCGCGGTGTGTCTTGACATTAAAAGGGTAGCAATAAAGCCTTGTGCGCGAGTGATTTAAAAAAAAAAAATTACTGGCCACGACGAGTTCACCGCTCTATTTATTGATAGCCAAGCCGCTCCTAAAGCTATGCACCTACCATGTCATCAACACTAATAGAACAATGCCAGAAGCGACTAAATCTATTATATTTCTGTTCAACGATTGCTATTAAGCAAATACATATATGTATATGGTCGGTAGAAGACCTAGTATTCAAGCATCAAATGTCGTAACTAGAGATAGTTGGGCATAAGCCGATTCTTGAAAGAATTTCCGGGAGAATTAAGTCCGTGGTGTATGTCGAAACAAATAAATCTCTATCGCGCCTTTAAAGTTGTTACTCCGAGTCGATGTTATTGGGATAATCCTCAAATGCGTCAATTGATACCTTAATCTGCTTGGTACACTGAATTTGAATAAAACTCAATTTTGTACATCGAGAATTGGAATTTTGGAACCCAAAATCGTTTTGTCTACTCTGTTAGTTAATGGGTTTTACCTTTCGATAATACAATGCGTACAGCGACTAACGAGATGGTTCGGGAAATTTTTCCATTATCCATGCATTGGACCTTTCATTGGTCTACATGTCTTACATAAATGTAGCTGGGATGATCCACTTCAACTTACCCCTAAGCTTATGTCTTCCTTTAAAATGACTTTAAAAGAATAAATGTTTAATGTATGCACATATGTATGCAATGTATGTCCTCTAGACATAAGTTAATCTTAAAACCAAAAACGAAAAACCCACTTACATATTTCTTTATCTACATATGTATGTATATGTACCTGAAATTGCATTCATTTTATACCGGCTGCTCCAATCTAAAGAAACACACACAAAGTAATTTTCGTTTTGCCATCCATATTCCATCCCATCACTCTTTAAAAAAGAAACCTTTAAATTTAACAAACTTTCCTTCTTGCAGACTGGTGGATACTGACGGAGAGCAACAACCCCAGACGAAAGATTAACAGAGAATTTGTCATCTCGAAGAACAAGGATTTCATGAATCTAATTAGTGTTTTGTCAGACATGTACGATTTGTACAGCTTTGTGTCATCTCCTATCTCATTGGGGTAGGTCTGACTGATAAATCCAAGGAAGAAATATCCTTACAAGGATTAAACAAATAACACTCGTAAAAATTTATTGTTATATTGTATACGCACAGATGTTATGCCTTGAATAGGCCATATTTCCCTAACCCCCCCTATTGGAATTATAGCATAATAGCTCGAATTCCGAAACACGCGTGATATTATCTTATACCTTCCTAGGAACTGCTTTCGAAATGACTTCCCCTGGAATATAATTAAACCATCAAGGCTGTATTGGAAGCCATTCCGCCGTTAATGAAAACGCCAACAACGGATTAAGTTACCTCAATTTTAAGCCTAACAATGCGCGACTTGTTTGTTCCCATATTGTTCATGCCGTCACTAAGCGTTTTAATATTATAACAATTCCCAACTTTTACATCTAATTAAAAAAAAATCAACGCAAAAACAACCCCACTGGCATTACCCACCACGCAGGGTATAATGGTTATCAGGAAACATGCTGACGAGTGGGGGCTAGCTCAGTCGTTGCATGGCAGAAACCCTTTATGAATCGAAAAACTTTCGGTTTTTGTTCTGTAAGGATTCTGATGTTCAAAGTAATTACCAAAATCTCTAATGTTGACATATCAAAGGAATTATTTTCTATTCCTTTAACGGTTTTCCTGTTCGCTGATTCTAATTATGCAAACTTCAAACCCTCAGGAAATCGACCAAAACCGATTGCTATAATTGAAGACGTCTTGTAGGAGTACGGGTACTTGAATCTTTAAATTGTTGAAAGTGAAAAATTTTCCGAACATTAGGAGAGAGGATGCAGGATAATGAGTGGTGGTAAGTCAAGTGTTTCTTCATTAAATAAGTTAAAATCCTCTGATCAGAATCAGGTGTTCGGTTTCCAGACTAAAACCTTCATGTTGCGCTCCGTCGCATTGCTCTACTAGATGGTATTACTGCAATATGGGTTGGACATGGAACCCCCACCCATTAGCTAGAAAGTAATTACTTGTCACCCAGTACGAGTGATTGTGGTGTTTAATTAGCTTCCAACACACACGACTGACGGAAATTATCCCGATTTTATTATGGCAGCTGACAGTTGAAAGTGACGATGGCTTATTTCTTGGAAATTATTTTATCAGGTTGTTGTGTCAAGGCTTGAGTCAATTATAACTTTGCTAAATGGTAAGTTAATTATTCTTTAACTTTCTTTTTAATTTTGGGATTGGATTTAACACAGAATCATAGACAAAAGAGTGCCAGAGAGCACTTAAAGAGACCTCGTCTGAAACCAATTTTCTTAAGTGTTCTTTAGTGTGAGATACTCAAGGTGGGTGACATTTTCCCGATGGGATCCTTTATTTACTTTAAGTACCTAGTAGACGTATTTATCGTCACCCTTTGTGTTTTTCCCGGATTATTTAAATTTTACACACATCGAAGCGCGACCGGCTCTTGATGAAAATAATTGCATTGAGGAGGTGCACTTTATTCTTAACGAAAGGAGAGCATGTATAAAAGCTACAATACCAGCCTATCGTTTATCTAATGAATCAAAAAAAAGATTTTTATAAGATCGTAAACAAAACTGTGAATATGGACAAACTATGTCTGTAAATTCTATAACGCTACCAGTCTCCCCAACATTGACTGGTACATCAAGATCGGTAAGAACCTCACCGAAACCTCTTTTGTCAAAAAAGGCTTTAAGTCTATTCGCGTACACTCCGAAAACAACGAATTTTCACAAAAATCTACTAAAAGTCACGAAATTCTGTTCGAGTACGCAAAACTTTCGCAGTTTTTCGCAAAAAAAAGCGCTCAGAGAGAGTAAGAAATTTCCTCATGCTGGGAATTTAAATGGAAGAAATTTCCTTGGACTGGTTTATGAAACCTGTCAAATCTGTCAGATATACATGTATATAAATCCAAATGTACGCAAATTTCATAGCTTCCGCATTCCACTCCTTGAGATCACACAATCTACGAATTTTGGTGCAGAAAGTACGCAGACAGACCTAAGATGTCGCGTTGTCATTTGACTTCATTACCATTAGTCTTTCAAAAATCTGTGCAACTACTAGCGTAAGCCGATGATATTGACGTTAATTAAGAGAACTCTGCGGTCTCTGGTACGTTTCTTAGTTTTGAAGCAGAAATCAACATTGTATTGGGCTCTAAACTGTGATATACAGTGAACCAAAAAAAAATTGAACACCCGATGAACCTCATTTGTCAACTGAATATCTGTAAAACCTGTAAAGTTATCAAATCTAAACAACTGAAAATCAATAAACAATTTATTTAGTTTTAAAAAAGTTTTATTAAAGTTTCTTGAATTCAAAAATTGTACTTGAAAATAAAAAAAAACCAAAAATCTACTTATCTTTTTTAATGCCAAACAAAAACTTGAACACTTCATTTTTTATAAAAAAGAAATAATTTCAAAAGAAAATACTTTAAGACTAGTACTTAGTATAAAGTCCTTTAGCCTCCAAGACGGCTTCCAATCGTCTTCCCATAGAAAAAACCAAGTTTTGAGTTACAGTTTTTGGTATGTTTTGCCATGTATCTTGAAGAGAGTTTTTGAGCTCTGTTTTGCTATGGATGGCTCTCTCTCGCAGTTTTTTTTCATGTACGTCCACAGGTGTTCAATTGGATTTAAAGGCGGGCTCTGCGGTGGATGGGGCAATACTTTTTTTGTGCTGTAAAGGAGCCATTCCCTAACAATGTAGGAAGAGTATTTTGGGTCATTATCATGAACGAATCGAAAACCGTTAGCTAGACCCAAGTTTGAAGCTGTTTCTGGTAGATTTTGTTTTAGAATGTTCAGGTAATCTATTTTGTTCATAGTGCCCTCAACAAACACCAAATTCCCGACGCCATTTTAACCGAATGCACCCCACACCATTACACTGCCCCCACCATGTTTAACCGTGGTATTTACATTCTGCGATTCGACAGTAGTTCCTGCATTTAGCTTTTCTTGAGAATTTAACTCTCTTAAACTTTAGCTTTAGAGAACTAATAGGGTGATTTGATTGACTGAAAAAATGGTTAATTATTTGCTATTTGTTTGAATTTGATAACTCAACAAGTTGCTAAGATAATGGCCTGAGAAATCAATCGCAATTGGCGTTCAACTTTTTTTTTGGTTCACTGTAAGTCTGTTCGAATGTCTTGACGCTTTGTTTTGAACCATAAAATCATAGCTTTGGTAAAAACTGGTGCAGTGCCATTAAGTAGAGATCACCCTCGGCCATAAACTTCACAAACAACAATTTAAACTGTGTGGTCCTTTTGCGCCATCCTTTACCGATCCTAACCTCTCTGTTTCTACAGTGATTTTTCCGTACCACTGCCTCCGAATTTCTCAAAAATACACATGTTGGTATATCTGACAACGCACACACTCATAAAAATGAACTTCAATTCATCGTTCAGATTAGAGGCGTTTTAAATTAGGTGTTTAAACGTTCCTCCGATGACACGTACATATTAGGATGTGATGTATTAGAATGGGTCCAAATACCGTGGGATGGGTAATTGAAATTTAATGTAATGAAAAGTAACATTAAAACGTTTCTATTTCCAGCTTTTCTACATTCAAGATGGAAATACAATCTTACGGAATCTCATGGAATTTCGAATTTAATTCTTAGATAATTGCTTTATTATACATTCAGTGTCAACTCTTTGGGAAAATTCTATTTTCATTGCATTTCCATATGACAACAACGTATACGTTGGAAACTACATAAAATGAAAATGAAAATACTTTTGTAAGACAAGACAAGTTCTCGAAAATCCATAAGGAATACCGAATGCTGTAAGTCCACAAACAAAGAAATTAAATTGCTAATTTTCAATTTGCACCACATCGAAGAAAGTGCAATTTCACTGTGTTGGTGTGGATGTCTGCATGGATTAGCAATTCATCCGCAGGGATGGAATAAATAAGACCCTTCTCACAGTTGCAAATTACAGCGAAAAGGAAGGAAGGATGAAAGGGATATTGCGTGAGGACCAAATACAGTTTATGTAGATAAATTAAACGTCTTATGGATGGCCGAAAATGATTTACATTTCTGGCTATAAATTTGTCCACTAATTGTAGGAAAAGAATGTTAATGACAGTAAAATGATTTTTATTTATGTGCACGAATGTGTGTAATGTCCGTTTTTGAGTTCACTTTGAGAGAAATGTTCAATTTAATAGAAAAAGTTTTAACATATTTTACATGCTGCGCAAGAACTGTGTATAATTTAATTAGACGAGTGGATTGCTAATTTTAGGGATCATCCACTCCTTGAAGAAATGTTATCTTTCCTCGAACCAAACTTCTGAAGTTATGTTATCTTCGACAAAGCCATAGCTTTAGGCGTAAGAACACAGTATTCAGCTCAAAAGCTGTAGAAACGATAATGTGATACTGTTGTGATTGGTAGACGAGTTTTACGAATGAAAGACAAATCCTTTCATGAAGAATGTACTCAGGAGACGAAGTATGCTTCCACCCCGTGCACATGCTCATGTATTCCAACTTTGAATAATTATCCAGTGGATGCTGGATGATCTCACAACCTCCTCAAATGTAACGATACAAGGAAAAGTTCGAAGTTATTTTATCGTAAGAAGGGGTTCGTCTAGAGATGTCATCAAGCCTTTTGTTGTTCGTCCTCTTAAAGTAACTATTTATATCGAAACATCCCAAGGATGACGTGGCAGAATATCTTAAGAAGGAATTTGCATTATTTTCGATATAAAATTCAATTCAGTTAGCAACTGCTTGCCAAACCACGTACCTGGAAGTGGGTTATTATTGGCCTGCACACTGGTTGAAAAACAAACATAAGATCGCTATTTTTTGAAGAAATTCATTATGATTCACAATGATTTTCAATACCCCCTCCAATCGTGTAAAGAATATAAAAAACCACGACGCGAGTGGTTCTGAGAAATATGATTCTTAATAATAATTACCGAAATAAGCTAAGGAAGTTGGGAGAAAGGATCTTAAAAAATATCGTGAAACCTACTCCAGAAACGTTCTCGTGAACATATGTATAACTAAGGTGTACATATTTAATAATCTAGCGCACAACTTCCTAAGATCATTTTGACCGTTTTCAAAAAAGAATTTCTGACTTAATCATTTTCTCAAGTAAAGGGCTACCAGATAGCAATGATACTTTTTCCAATTGCTATGTTTCAGCAGCTTGTCAAATTAACTAATGACATCAAGCTGTCAAAATATTCAGTAATGACGATCATGGCTTTAGTGTGCAGGTAATTCTTCGCACCGTAAAAAGTTTGAACGTTGGATCACCAACCAGACAGAGGATTAGTACAAAATAAAGAAAATATATTCGCCGTTTCGGCCAGTACCGAATAAGCCCTGAAAAGTCGATTCGGCGCGGACCAGCTCAATTGGGCATCGCCAAAGAGTCAATCCGGCTTATTTTAGGGTTGGGCCTACATTCGAAGAAGATTGTGCTGACAAAAGAATTGAAGCCGGACGACCATAGACAACGCCCTGAGTTCCCTAATTGTGTGCTGCAAATGTTGGTTGCAGATCCGGATTTTAACCAAAATAGAGACCCATTTTTGGCTCAGTGGCCATGTCAACATGAAGAATTGCCATTATTGGAGCGAACACAATTCCCAAGTGTTCGACCAAACATCAATGCATCCACAAAGATTGACTGTTTGGTGCGGTTTATAGCATGGTGGCATCATCGGACCGTATGTCTTTCGAAATAAGGAGAGACCGTTACCGTCAATGATCTCAGGTATAAACAGAGTTTCTGTGTCCAGAGCTTGACAACATCTTTCGAATATAAGAAGACCATCAGGCACCACTGGGAATCACATCGTATGAATGTAGGCAGAAAAGTTCTCAAATATTAACACATAGGTTCGAGACAACAAAGAAGATCGAACATTATTTGAAAGAAAAATAAGTATGTAAATAAGAAGATGTAAAATAAAATTGAAAGTGCATATGGAATTATACTTTAAAATTTAATTAAAACTTACCATTCTTTTCTACAGACTATCCTCTGCAATAAATGTTAAGACAATACCGAACAACAATTTTATTTAAAGAAAAAGAAAGAATAAGTACGTATATATGTATATTTATAATTTTTATTCTGTTATAATTATTATTTAAAATTCTACGTCTTTTTTTAATACTTTTTACATTAAATTTACATCTACAATTTAAAATTATTCAAGATCACATAATTTTAAGATTCGTTCTCAAAAGCTTTGGTTTTACAATATTCTTTAAGCAGAACAAGAATGACTTAACATAGGCCGATTTGCTTTCTTGTAAAATATATATATGTATATATGTATGTACAATACATATAGCTGGTGTGAAATTTTTATAAAAAAAGAAATCTTATTTACTGTATCTTACAATACCCTCTTAAGATATTGACGCAATGTTAGTGTTACATAAATTAAATATTCGTTGTACTGTAAGTAGTCGGTCATATATTAGACTTTATTTTTTGTTTTATTATTATTTTCGTTTTACCTTAAGCACATTGTGATTTGTAGTTTGTTGCTTCCGACAAAAAGTTCTGAGGAGAATAAAATAGAAAAAATATTACAGTTAATAGCATCTTTTTTTTTAAATTACTTTACATTTACACGTTAAATAAAGTGCTATTACCACCGAGTTCTTTACCAATTATAGAATATCCAGTGGTTCATTGGCACATGAGAAGCTAAACAATTGCTTTTGAGTTTTTGAAGTTCTTGTGGCCAGTACAAGCCGAGTCCATTAAACCATGGTAAGTCTGAATTGATTTACTTGTAGTCCATGCATACATAATTTTGACATCTTGAAACATGGACATACTTATATGTATACTCATAAAGACAAATGTTGGTTTTAGAACCTGAAGTATGTATAGTGAAGGTTACTTACTATCTATACATACTATTACATCATTATTGCATCACAGACCTTAAAAAATATGGGATTGCTCCTACACCAGTTTTGGTTTTATTTTGACAGATATATTAACGAAAACGTATCAGGGTGACAGCTGTGTAATGTTGAGTGCACACTCTTTTGCAAGTGCATTGCTCTTTTGTTTATGCAGAAGCCAATTCAACTGAAGGCTCCTGCTCGCGAGATTTACGGTTGAATGTCTACGGCGCATAAAAGTATGATCAGAAGAGCTTATGACAATCAAATTATTTCTACAAATATGAATTTGAATTAAAGATACATATATGTACGTACAATGTGCAAGGGTAGGAAAACACTTGAATAACTCGAAACCTTGAACCATTCTTAATCGAATCAATTACAAAACAACTGTCTACGACATTTCAAAAGACGAATATCTCCTCTTTGTTTATAAGCACAGTATCATTATCGTACAACTAATGGAGAATCTATCCACCATACACGAAAGTTCATCTTCCCACCTCAAAATATACTCATGTCGGCAAGTACCAACGTATAAAGGTGAAATGATTACTTGTAATTCTTTGGCTCCAATCAATGTCTTCCTATTTCACTCCTAAGTTTTAGAGTAATCAATTAATCTAACAATTGTTTCATAAAGTTTGCTCTTTGTATGTTTACCCCTTCAGAAGTTTCTTTCGATGAACAGAATAAAAACCAACTTTTTCCATGATTTGGGCCTCGTCTCCTTGCATAAGGTACAAACAAAAAAATAACAAGCCCATGGTTACTTTGGTATTTCAAATTTTCAACCGATTATCTGTTTTTTTTTTTTATTAATGAGGTTGTTAACAAAAATTGTATATTGTCCAAGCTTATTGATTGTAATTCCTAGCACTTGAGACATTACTGAAGACTTTACATCTTTATTTGAAATGAATTCTTTCGCATAACTTAAGCTGCACACTTTGGACACAAACAAAGATTGGGGCTTTGTAAAGTCGAACATTGATGAAATACATAAGTTTTCAATATTTCTCAACGTTGTTTAAGCGTAAAGCGACTCATTTTGTTCTGCGGAGGTATGGAAAGTCAGTATTCCATCAAGATTTCGAGCATGAAACAGCTGTCAACCTATGATTTGAAAGAAACCACTAGATGGCCCACCCTTTACTACTAATGCCAAAAGAGTAGTTGAGGGTGACATCGAATGAGAAAGATACTAAAAACGCCTTTAACTATGCAAACTAGACATTTATTAGAAGATCATAAGCCAGGATGGGTACGTCAATTTGCTTACTGGGTTCATTAGCCAACTATTTCAACAACAGAAATCTTAACCGGTGAAGTGAAGACATACTACAACTTCACTGCAAGAGTCCCTCATGGTTCGGTCTTAGGGGCGTTATTGTGAAACATCGTGCACGACAGACAAGTACAACTTTGCTATCTCGTTGAAAAACAAAACACTTCCATCCAGTTGAATTAGTAGGAGCAGTTACCACGAATCAGAAGCTAATCATATAAACACTTGAAAAACCATTGAATTTGCAACCTTTCAGATAGTCCTCATCAACATCATCTCAGACAAAATGTTAAGAAAAGTTAAAAGAAACGCCCTGAAATACTCCTATGACAAGTGTATCAAGATGGTTAAAATTAGAGGCAGGTAAGCAAGTAAGACACATAAACTGCTAGCATCAATCTAAGATTGAATAAGTCAAAACCATGGGGACTGCAAATATCTCCACCGATTCGGACAGCCCTCCATTCTGGCTAGATTGTACAGATGTAGGTTGAGATACGGAGCACGCAGTAATTTATTGCACACATTTCAGGATATTCAGCATTTCTCTGCCCCATCTCAACTTGGATAGCAATATGTAATTTCATTACAAACTTCCAAATCAGCTGCAGAGAACAGACACACTTAAAAAAGCAACGGAAGCAGTTGACGTTAGACCCATATCACGATTTACTTACTAAGTTCGTGAAGTTACACCTAATGGCAGTACACTCATAAAAGCTTGGATGCTTTTTCAAACAAACCAGAAGATCAATACAATTAAAAAAGTCAATTCACGTTCCATTGGGGTTCAGCAAATGGGTTTCTTAGAAATCTTTAAAATTTCTACTCCGGTTCTTTACCGAATCAATATAATTAATTGATATCGGAACCATTAATATTAAATATTTTTCGTTGAATATGAAGATAACTCTTTCCCATTCTACAGTTCAATAACATTTTGTTTGGTTATGTTCCTTGAGGCTGGTTTTGGCTTTCGTTTTACCCATTTACGCGTTCTTTTACTACGTACTTATAATTTCTCAGACTCATCCAAAAGTAGTCTGTAGTAGTAGTAGGAGATTTTCGGAAATACCTCCACAAATGTTTTAAAAATCTTTTAAACACGCAGTAAAATACATACAAGCACATTAAATCAAGTAAAAAGGAGAAAGGGCAGTTTACTGATCTTAACAGCCGCAAAATGTCCAATCCAATCTTGACAAAATTTTGTCAGGACCTAAAAGCATGAGCTATAGAGGAAGTTTCCACAGCTTTACACAGATAAAAAAGTCAAAATTTTGACCTTTTTTTTTTCTTTTTTTAAACATTGAGGCACTAGGCAATTTTAATGGTTCTGCGCTTCGTCCGAGGGGAATATTTTTTCACCCAAAACTAAACGAAGTTAAATCGTTATTATGTATTGGTCAAAATCTTCCGCACCGCCCGGTGCCAATGGAACAGAAAAAAAGTAAGATAACATAATAAAATGATTAATGAATGTAACGAATATCGCAGGATAAAAAAGTTCATAAGTTACAAAATCCAAAACGCTCGGGAAATAAGAAATAAAGTTTCATTATATCTAGCAGCCTTTATCACTCTAAATGAATTCCCATTCCCACAACTCTCCTCAGCATGTGAATCTATTTCAAACTTTGAGTGTAAAAATTCAAGACATGGATCTGCCTGAAATTTTTCTTGCCTTTTCATCTGTACATATGTAAAATCAATCTGCAGTGTGAACTGTGTATCTTATATCAATAAACTCATTAATTTATAGGTCAATGCGATGCATTTCGAATGCACATACGTATTTCCGTCCGCAGGTGCACAAGATTGATGTGTGCTTATGAGTTGCAGAAGCCATTTGTTGTCAAGGAAAAAGGAATTGTTTACATAGAGACAGCTATCTGCAATATATCGAAAACATTTTGTTTATTTTGACCACCTATCAGTTGATTTGTTTGCATAAGCTATGTCAACCAAAAGACTGTAATATTGATTACGCCCACCATTTTTTCTAGATATGATAAACAAAACACTTTAATTACTGTTTTATTCTTTAATATTTTGCAGTAGGTAGGCATAAGTAATTAAAAATAAAATAGCAAGATTTATTGTCAGCTTCTTTTAGAAAGTAATTAAACTTTGGAAACTTTTCTATACAAAATAAAAATGATAAACTTCAGCGTCGAACTTATTTAAGACAAAATCTTAACCAAAAAGAAAAACGTTAATGATCCAGTGGAATTAACATTTAAGCACAGACAAATGGCACTCCCAATTAATTTCGAGACAATATTTCGTTTTACACATACATACATATTAAAGGTAAAGTTAATGGTTCCCTGTGACTACCAAAACTTTAAAGACGGCCACTCAAAGGACCAATGAAAGCAAAAGATGAATGGTACCAATTTGATACCTTCTTTACGTAATTGGTCTCAATTTGCATTTAATGAGGGTACATTGTCCGTGTAATGCAGTGCTTCCTTGCAATTATGCTGACTGTTTTACCGAGTACAATGCATCTCATTTTGGAATTCAAGTCGCAATAAAAACAAACTTGACATGAACTTCTGCGAAAGTAATCCTTTCAAATATGTAAGTATGTAAATTAAAGCGTCTCCTCCCTTAACTTCTTTATAACCATTTTAGCTGAACCGTGAAGTGAATGCTGACAAATGCACAAACCTGACAGGTTTAGCTACAAATAATTTTATTTTATTTAAATCTACTTCAATTACAAAGCTCAACGCACTACACTTTAAATGGAGACCATAGGATTATTGTATTTGAAGATGTTTGCAAATCGTGTACATTTTATTACGTCATTGGAGGACATGACCAAAGTGGATTGCTGATGTGACCCAGCAAAATGGCTGTATGTAAATTTGTTTACATAATGCGAGTAAATCATAAGATATACATTCATAGAACTAGTTAGGGTGATTTTTGTTTTTAACGGGTAATTTATTTAAAGCCACCTAAGATGGGTTCACACTGAAAACTATATACAATAAGCCAGAGCTGCCATTTTTACTACTTATGTAGGTACTGCAACTACTATACTACTTTTTTGATTTGTATTAGAATTTTTCAAACAACAATTAATTTTAAAGTTTAAGTGCTAATGCTAAACGCCATTCTTCCTTAAGTAGAGCTGATAGGATGATGAGCAAAACTCTGAACAGACCCTGAACACACTGTTCTCCGAACGCTCTAATTTATTTAAGAAACACGACTGAACACATAACAGTAAATACGAAATTTCGATTTTATTTTTCCACTGATTTCGGTCAAACGTCAAATTCACCGTGCTGAGTTTTTGCTTAGGACGCTCTGTCAAGTCATACTGAGCTCATAGAGCGCGATTTGAGAACACTCTGAGAGAAAAAAGAAACAAGCGCAGAACGCTCCGAGCATATCTTTTTTACAACTCAGGCTCTGCTCCGACCTAAAAAGAAGAAGGCTATCATACGCTTTTACATAAATTTTGCCTCATCTATGTTTTTGCCTTCTATTAATCCAAACATCCCATTGATGTTAAAAATGTGTTCCTATCGATATCCGTACTGTTTGCACATATATTTATATATATGTTTCTAGACTATTATAGACTAAGTATCAACTTTAATATAATAAAAATCCTGGTACCATTCTAGATGAAGCATAACCCTATAACCATTATCTTCATCGATTTGCTTACATCACCGTTCAAGGTGGTGGAAGAGTGAGAAAAATTAAAGAGCATTCCACATTCATATTGAACGAGCCGGAAAATAATCTCTTTACTTCAAAGTACGTCAGGATGTAAGAACTGAACTGATAAACAATCATAAACAATGAAGGCGTGATGAGTATTGCGAGAAATCGGTTTAAGGGGAGAAATGGTATTTCACTGCTAAACACAACGATAAAAGGGTGGCAGGAAACATTTTTGCGATGTTCTGCGTATCCTAGATTTGGTAAAGTCTCGTCGGAACGTTTTCTTTGACATTCCCACTCAGAACCATATTTGGTTGTGCCACTTCTTCTATATCTTTAAAGTCGTTTAAAGTTATTTAAAGTAGTGTCAAAGAGTTTCAGAATTTCGTAATTAAAATACAAAACTTTTAAATAATTACTTACCATATAAAATTGACAATATTGTTGGAAGTATGTTTCGCAATAGCTATGGCTTTTCTTTTTCCGGTAGTGACTTAACCGTCACTGTGAAGTCAAAACGATTCAAGTAGATTTTCTCATCGATTGGTGGCGTATAAAATCCAGCTCTTGCAGATGATTTTGCCGAATTTGGTTTGAAAATTTTTGCAATTCTATACCATACACTCCGCAAAGGCTCATTGGTAGGAGTCGTATGGCGCATAAGTCTTATCTCGATTTCTCCATCCTTGCCGTAGATCACATTCAAACTGGCTTCTTTTGACGGCAGATCAAATTCATCGATTTTGATGATATTGTTGCCTATTGTCACCCCTTCCCTCGGACCAGCACATGCAGTATTCCCATCACAATATGGCAAATTAGTTAAAGACTGTTCTTCACTGACCGAATGCTGGACTAGGGGGTGGCTAAACCTCCAGGAAGTAGTTGACTGGTTACTTTCTTCTCGCTGAGAACTGCCTTTGAGAAAGTAAATGTCTGTGCTTGACATTCAATGTAATTATTACTGGACTTACTTGTAAAATCAGATTCGTGGAGTGTAGTTCGCAGTCGCTGGGACCTTGTAAGGTCGTGTTTCTGGCGGGTTTGTTCGTCATCGAACGGCGACGATGAGATGACCCGCCCACCGAAACACTGGAACGTTTCCTAAATAAAAAAGACTGAAAGTAAATAAAATAAACTTAGAATCCATTAGGCGACATACACATACAGAAACGTATAGCGGTTAGGCGATCAATAAATATAGTCAAAGCACATGCAAGTACTAAATTTAAAAAAAAAATTAATAAAACATATATACGCACCTTAAATGCCTCTCTGAATTTATTGCTCATAATGTTATACAGCAGTGGGTTAATGCAGGTCGACAGGTAGTACAGCACACCCGATATGTATGTCATTACATTATAGAGCTTAATTACAATGGAATCGTAGTCTCCACCACCGCCATACACTGCAATCAATCGCTGCGCGTGGAAAGGAGCCCAGCATAGGAAAAAAGCAATTACGACCGCAACTGCAATTGGAATACAATACACGCACCCATGAGATTCGTTAATAATTAAATGTTATTTCAGGGAAAAAGATCAAATGAAATACCGACTCGAATTTGAATGATTTTCCCAGAAAAATTAATGTTTTTGTTTTGAAAGTTTATTAAACTTTGAATTTGCGCCAAGGCAAACGAAAACGTTCACCAATAGTAATTAATGCCACGCTGTTGAAAAATCGCGAAAATAGATACTTAAGTTGAACACAAAGTAAAGGATAAATGAGAATTCAGTTGAGAGGAAACTTTGTTATACTTTGTGACAGTATTGTTGTAAGGAAATTGCAATCGATTCAAAAATAAAAACAGAAAAGTGATTATCGTCTGAAAAGAAATTGAACGTGACAATATCGTACTTGTTATATCCTGCAGTTGTTCTTACTTATTAAACTGTGAAATGTTACGAATTCTATTAATAGCGAATCGTTTGCAAAACATGCATTTGAAAGTAAAGTTGAAAAAGTATCCTAACGCACTGATGAAACAATGATTTGTTTTTATGGTATTCTAAAATACTATAATTTGAAGAACTTAATACGAATCGTTGTCGAAACATATAATTTCTTCTTTATTTAAACTGTAACACCATAAATAAAAGGTTTGAACAGCATTCATTCAGGCGTACCAGACAAATTAAAAAAAAATATAATTAATAATAACCAGCGGTTAATTGCCGTGCCTTGCTGCGCCTAACCAACCCAAATACAGTACTACCCCAATAATATGAACCTGGAAAACGTGAATTATCTAAAAATATCAACCAGAAATAGTTCAAAATACATTCTCCTATATGTGAACTCAAAATCAACGCTTTGTATGTAGCTACTCGAATATGTGATTTTTTTTTTTACATGTCCGTCCACATGCGTCCGTCCCGTAACAGATGGATTCAAAACTTGCGAAGTACGCTGTGAAAAAATGTATGTAAATCAGACAAATGATAAATTAGTGTTCCAAATGTTTCATGCATACTTAAGAACCTGTTCAGACAGAATTGTCGAACTGGATTTTTACCGGCGAGGAAGGAAAAGGAGAGAGGACATGTTACGACAATCTTGATTTTCAGATTGTCTAAAATTTTTTAATTTTTTTTATGACGTCTGGAAATGTCAATAAGTGTCACTCGACAAAACGGTGGGTCACAAAATTATAAAATTTAAAACAAAGGAAATACCACCGGAAACCAATTTAATTGCATTAGCTTTGTTGAATAACGAATTTGTTTTATTTGGCGCAAACTACTAAACGTCTAAAAATCGCGGAAGTGTTCAGACTGAACTACACCATTACACTACAACACGCGAATGTCAAAAAAATCCAATCCGTCAATTCGGTGTGACTCTGACCTGGTCTAAGGGAGCAATACATGAAAAGCTTTTCGATTTCGGGACAATCAGCACTGGAATGTTTTGTTAGACTGGCCCCAATACTTGGATTGGGTACAGATATATTACCAACAATTAATACACTGCATTTAAACGGGTAATACCTTTTTGTACACAAACTTTTTATATTGCTCCATTATGGCATTACGGCTTCCTTGAGTTGAGCTTACTGTTGCTGCATGCACCGTGGGGATATTTTTTGCTTTCCGGAATGTAAAACTATCTTTTTAGTGGTAATAAATGGCTCCTGTCCCTCAAAGTGAGGTTAAAGGCTTTGGGCTTTATTTTGATCCAACTTCACCCCGATTGCGGTGTTTTATGTACAAATTAAGAATCGAGTGCTTTTCAGTCCTTCTTCCCCTTTGTGCGACAAAGAGGATTTGCAGCTTGTTCTTGTTAATTTTTTTCTTAAATGAATAATAAAATTATGCACATTTTGTATGAAATGTCGTAAACCCTTCTACTGGAACAAACCCATTTCACGGATGTAATACTTTTTATTTCTAAATGCCTTTCAGGGTTCCCTTACTTTACGCAGCCTTTTGCGGAGCACTGTATGTAACATCTGTTCAGGAATGACAATGAAGTCAAAACCATAAATGACACCAATAGGTATCATAACATGTACCACAGTCTTGCACGTATGTACATATGTACTTAGCTATCACGTAGGGGACATTTTGTGCCCTTTGTGTTTCTGTTTAGAAAAGTATTTGGTACAACAAGGCCGTTTGTCTTAATTCCCCTCCACCCACATCGTGCACCCTCTTTACTTGCAAAGGCATTTCAGCATGTCTTCATGGCGCTTTACGAAGGATCTGCTATATAAGGTTTTAAAAAACTCCTGCGGATGTAACCGTGGGGATGGCAAGTTGAACTAAGAACTGGTTGTAGCGTATATGTAAATATTCAACATTTACTTTCAAAATTTGTTCCTTTAATGAATTTCGTGTTAGTTTTTCGGTTTGCGGTTGTTTTCATTGAAGAACGAGAGAAACCTTTTACTCTTGAGTAGCAAGTTCACAAGCAAGTTCGCAGGATTTCTCTTTCTAGAACCAAAGCTGTGCACCAACGATTCAACAGCTCAAGAAAGCAAATCAATGTCACATTTTTACTCGAAATCGAAAGACATCAGTGAAGGAAGGGTATTGTATTTTTTTGTATATTTTGCTTTCCGTATTTCTTTTTTAAATTCCAGTTCTTGCTTCGAGACACACATTATATGTATATAGCTCACGCACATACTGTATTTGAGCTCATTCATTTGAAAAATTAACTTACTTCCACCAGCCTGTCACCTACGCCATTAACCAAAATGACTCCATTTCTAAGCTATCCTGTCGCGAGCATAAAGTGACAAACACGGACATAAAGTGATAAATCTTTTTATGGCGAATGTAAATAATTCATTTCGGAAGACTGAGGACCGAACTAGATTGATACCCATTTAAGGGATATGTGTGACTGGATGAAGGAGCAATATAAACATATAAACGTGAACCTAACAATTAAAAAGCAATTCCAAATCTCTTAGCGAATAAATACGAATAATCTGTTGTCGCTTTAACTTAATTCAATCCCATCATATCTTTTCCGTTCATACTAATCTAAGATTAATTTTATATTCGTCATTAAAGTTGTACAGCAAAAATGATTCCTTACCCAACATTTTTAATACTCTCTTGGTCCCGTGTTGATTCTTACTCCGCACACAGTTGCCATTCCCGGATCGATAAAGAATGTTTCCGTTCGCTTTTAACGAGTTTGCCTGATGCAATTTCACTCCAATCAACAGGTACAAAACCAATATAATGGTCATCGGTGCGAAGAAGAATATAAACGTAGATAGTTGGAATGAGTACTCCACAATAATCCTGACCACTGTGCATTTCTTCACTCCAAAGAAACTATTCACCCCGAATTGTGCTGCTTGGGGCAGAGCCGTCAATAGGGATATCAGCCATATTAGTAAAATAATTTTTGTTGCGCGGTTCAACTTGGACATGGCATGTGCCAGGAACGGATGACAAATTGCTACATAGCGTTCCGCAGTGAAAGCGGTTATTGTTAGAACTGTTGCATTAGCTGAAGTTTCAGCAAGCACTCCACGGCCCACACAGAATACTTCACCAAACACATATGGCCACTTGGACCAAATAAAGTAAACCTCTTGCGGAACACCCGAAATCAATAGCAGGAAATCGGATATGGCCAAGCTGAAGAGGTAATAGTTGGTAGCTGTATGCATTGAGCGATGTTTTTTAATCACAATACATGTGCTTATGTTACCCACTACCCCGGTGACGAAGATGAGAGAATAGATTATTGTTACGGGTATCACAACATTGAGGGAGTCTCTGGTGGGACCAAATATTTCAGTTATGTTTGGAGCGTCTGTCGATTGGTTTATCATTTCCAGAAATTCGCTCAAGGTCTCATTTTCACGGCCATATGAATTCCATAGCATCTCCAGGTCCCAGGTGGTGTTGGCAAGTTCATCCATTGAAAGGCAGTCCTTTTAGTGTTCCTGGAAAGAAAGAACGTAATATTAAAGAAGTGGCATTAATAGCGTTAGGAAGTTTGAAAAAAGTATGGAATTGTCTGGACAGTGAGTTTGAAACTGCGACTTTATTTTGGATAAAAGTTTTTACCATACCTACTCATAATAATAAACTAATTAGGTGAACAGTTTATGAATTTCTTTTTAAAATTCAAAGTTACGAGTACGTGTCCATTTGATAGCACTATCGCTAGGAAATTCTATTTGAACTGCGTTTAAGGTTTAAATTAAGGTCTAATAATTTGTTTACTACCGTACGTCATGGAAACCTTAATAAACCATCGGCTTATGAAATATCTTGAATTATGACCAACAGTATGGTTTTTATTGCAAAAGTGGAACCTCTCTCTGCATCACAAGTTGTCTTGAATGGCTTAAGGCCTACCGTCCACCATTCACCATATAAATACTGGCGTCCCACAAGGTTCTGTTTTATCTCCGACTGTCTTTCTTATTTTCATAAATGAATTCTCCTCCTTACTTTCCTTCGCTGACGACATTATTATTCACAACAATTTAAAACCAATGTTCATCGGGGTATCCTGTCTTCTTTCTATAATTTCCCTAAAGCCTAAGACATAAGCGCGCGTGAATTATAAAAAAAAAACTCTCATTATCCTTATCCATCGCACGCCCTTGATAACCTGACCTAACTTCTATCTTCCAACTTTGTTTTGTTACAAATCCATCAAACTTAGAAACACCTACACTTCCTAGACACAAACAAGTGTCTATTTAAGTACACCGAGCTATATAAATTCAACTCCCCTTGGGCGAGATGAACGAGAGTTAAACCTGTTGATAATAGCTCCATTTCCGTATGTATACTCTAACTGATTAGGACCAATCAAGATGTACCCTAAGTACTTCCGGAATATTTATGCCATACCCTGTCATGGTACATTTAAATTTCCTTGGCAACAAACAACAAACCACTCTTGTACTTATTTATGACCGCCATTCTGTTAAACATTCACCCCGACTATAAATTTATCAAAGATTACATCTTTGTTGTGCAGTATAATCCAGGCAATAGGTGTAAATCTTCTCATGAAATAGCCATATGTGTAAATAATACGTTTACGACCACACATAAACATAAAGCTAGTTTTATCTTCCTAGTTCGAATGGCTTAGGGATACGATTATGGCGCAAATATTTTGCTCCTATATCCTGCCATTTTCCAGTGATTTGTTTAAATTTAAATGGAAACAACAACTTTGGCACCATCTAGCGAATTGAGTGCATCATTTATTATTAAGGAGAAATTATTTAAACTTCTTATTTCGAGAATAAGCATACCATCAAATACGAACACTATACGCAGAAAGATTTGTGGCAGACGCCACTGTGTCCGCATAAATTTTATCTAAATCACCTGGCTTTCTTATGGTTTCTTACCATTATCGTATTTTTAACACAAAATATCTTTATCTTGGAACTTAAAAGAAACAAATAATCGGTTAGGGACACCCAAATATATTTGCGTCAAGGACTTGTGCGCAAAATTTTTCAAACAAAGGACAAAGAAGCGAAGAGTAAGTTATTGCTTGAAAGCATAAGCCAGCATGTAAATTGAGAAGATAATTATTCCAAAATCTACTTAGGATCCTTGTACTCATTGTATGCAAAACGGTGTACAGTAATTAAGCTAAAACAACAAAGGACAGTCACTTGGAAGTGTTTGACCATCAATCTCACATCTGCCCAATAATCGACCGGTGTCTGGTGTGGGATGTGCTGCTACATAGTATTGGGTTTCAGCCGAGAGTCCTCGACAGTCACTAAAGTAAATATTTACGTTAACTTTTTTTTTCTCCCTCCATAGACGGATATGTTCCCTTTTCATGAATTTCTCCTGGACAAACTAAGGTGGACATGGTCACACTGCCAGAACATTAATCATGATGAGATTTTTTTGTTTTTTTCGTGCACGTAAGTATGTTTAGCCACGTGCACATAGCCGGGTGCTATCGGTCTGCGACATTAAAAATCGATTTAATGTAATTTTACTAGATAGATAAATTGATTTCCTAACTAAGATATTTGGATACTTGATGACGATATGGTCGCATGAATAAAAGGGAAAGTTCATATTGCGAAAGATAGATGAGGGAAATCTATAAAAATCCTCTCCTATAGTGAGAAGGATGTTTGGTTTAAAAATAATTGTTTCAAGGAGCAGTTTATCTTGGTGCCGGGAGACGTGAAGTAGACGGTTTTGTCTGAGTTTGCGGTGCAATATAAGATTTATGGGAGTTTTATTGCTCCCCATTGATAATAATGGAGAAGCAATACATAATATTTTTCTTTTTGCTTCCAATTCTGAAAGTGATTGATGGCATTGAAGACATATTGTTACACATTCATTTATCAGGCTTTGAATCGAATCTGCGTATCCTTATTCTGTGGCAGTGAGTGCGAATCCTGGTTGACGTGTCAATATTGTTAATTTATTTATATTAATTTTTTTTCGACTGATATTCGTGGTTATGCATAATATCGATGAAAGAAAAAATAAACAGATTTATGTAAAGTTCGCCTAAAAATAGAAGCTGAAATATTGTCAACGATTGCGTTATCGACCTTGTTATCTTGACGTCAAACAGAGTTGAAGAATCTTATTGCAAATGTCAGTATGGTTTTCAAGGTTTGAGAGGAGACATTGCAGTCTATTAAAAACGATTGGTTAGATTTACATGGGGAACACGCACTGTAGGATTCACTGACAAGGGATCCATCACCCAAATAGATCAGCGAAATTCTTTTGTACTTACTTGAGTGAAATTTGGAAATATTTTAAGAATTTATTGGGGCAACATTAGAGTCTTGCGCTCGGAATGGTTGAGGATCTGAAAAGTGTTTTGCAGAAATAAAATTTTGTAGTGCAACAATAGGATACTTTGTATTTAATACCCCATTCACTGCAGATTTTCTTATTGCGCCAATCAATACAAAATTTATATCAGTAGTGACATCTACTGTGTGAAACACAATGAATTGGTTGTAGCATTGGCTAATGTGCATGAAAATGTTTCCAACAGTTCTCGAAGGTGGAAAATTTATATAAGATGACATATCCGACATTTGGATAAGATGCCTGCAAACTTTGTGAACCAAGGTCTATCTACTTTTGAGCTCATAGAAACGCAATCATTTGACGTATAGTATGTGGTTTTTAAGAAGGTAAGGCAGTTCTAAGCGAGTGAAGCAAGCATTTGTAAATTAAGTATATAGAGACGTTGATGTTTAAGATAATGATTCACAACAGATGTACTCTCGCAGTATAGACATATTTGGGATAGCGTTGTTAGGCTAAGCACCTAACAATAATGTAACCTGTACATCGATAAGTTTAGAAAAAATGGATGGATTTTCTAACAATATGAGAGGTCTTCTTACTTCGTTATCCTGAGAGGATTTCAGTAAGTAAAACAAAGTTTATTTTCTAGTAGCTAAATATAAATCAAAATATTTGGAGCAACAGGTCGATGCGTCCTAGGGCCAAGCTTCTCATAACCATTATTGTTATGTGTGTTATATTCTTTACACGAATGGAAGCGCCCTACGGCGGAAATGCCGTGTCCGAAGGGCAATTTGTTATTTGAGAAGCTTTCTCAGGTCAGTTGTACTCTCGGATGTTTGTCAGACGCTCGCGAGAGGTGGGGCCGTGAAAAACTTTTTAGATGTTCCGACTGGGATTCGAACCGCGAACCCCTTGCTCCATAGTTCAACGCACTAACCACTGAGCCACGGCGTCCACTAAAGTGATTCCTATCAAACAAATAAAAGAATCTCACAATGAAACAATTCCCACATCAAATCGAAAGAAGTCCATCCCTGGCAGTGAAATGACCTGTAAGACCTTGCTTGGTATAAATGGATGATAGTTGTATCGTTTTACCTCGTCAATATTAGTTTTTATAAGTTGTTACTGGTGCAATACAATTGGAGAGCATCCAGAAGTAGACAAAATTTGGAAGAACCTATTTTTCCTCAAACTTTTCTTTGAATTCCATTAGTAGCAAGTTGTAAACTAGCTAATACCTCCAGCGCAGCTTTTTCTTAAATTTCTTTACGAAGGGAGTGAAGTAATACATGCAGTAAATTTCTTTCTATGATTAGATCTCAATCACATTTTGTTGGCAAGCAAGCTTAAATTAGTACGAAGAAAGTACAATATCAACAACATTAACACAGTATGTCTTTTGTCGCTTGCATCACGTTTACACAGAGTTCTGCGGCCTTGCTAATTTTGTTTCGTTAATGTCAATGTCAAAGGACAGCAACATAATAATTGCTGGTTTAATTTTCCTTGTTTTTTTTTTTTTTTTGTGTTCTTATCTTGAAGCGATAATGTGAAAGTATCTAACAATATTCCTTATGCATGGCCGACTTTAAGAACTTTTAACCCAACGAATTTACTTCTTTTCACACCAGCTTGGGGGGTTGAGTTCCAAGCAATAAAATCTTAATGTGCCATCTCCTGTAGGCATATAACTCACTTTATGTTTGTTTTGCTCCGAATTTTTAATTCGCATTTAAGAATGAATTAATTTGAATTTTTGGCTAAATTTTGTTACAAGGAACGAGGGTAGATTCAACTAAAACGATATACACATATGTATATACATTTGTACTGAGTTGAACTGTTGAATAGTAACTCCAAAAGGGGGTTAAAATGATAACCTTAAAAGGCATCCTAATAGCGTAAAGGATAAAAACAGCAGGTTTGCTGAAACAAGGATCTATGCTACTTTTGAGAAATCAATACATAATGGGAGTACGCGTCAGTACATAAAGATGGCGTAAAAGCGAAAAGCAACCAAACAGTACAAGAACGTTCTTTTTATTGCACACACAAACGCTTTCCTTTCATCGGCTAATATATTTTTCTGAAAAGGTAGCAGTCTTTCGATGCCAAGTCGAGCGAATATAAAGGAGTGGTTAGATAACCTTCAATTTTTGGTTAAAACATGTACTAACCAAATACACCTATTTTGAAAAAGTTCTGTTTACTTTGCAATTCTCCGTGCCCACATCGTTAATTCTTATTTCATGAATATTTGTACCGATGACACAAGCCTTCAGGCACTGCAAAAATATTATAAAAAAGTTACGTATACGCACGAGTAAGCATTAGTTCACACCAATTTGAAAATTCAACTTCTAAATAATGTAATTCGCGGCTTTACACATACCGCTAGCTTGAGTTTGTAAGAGAAAGTGGCAAAGGCTTGTACCGACATACTGAAAGACATCCAGGCCGGCGCAATATCTAAAACTCTCATTCGACATGCTTTTCAAATCGTTTTATTGAGTTGGAAAGGGACTTAAATAAATCGGTTTTGCTAAAAAATCAAACAAATACATCAGAAACACCAAATCATTTTAGTTAAATTTATCCGCCTGAACTACAATGACAAACTATCTTCCAACGTTAAATTGTCCCTTCACACGGTTGTCAGATGTAGTCCCAATTGACAATTGTCTAACAATGTTTTTCTTACTATTTTGACAGATCGAAAATTGTCCGTTGACACGATTGATTGTTGAAGGAAAATTTGCATATAAATTTGTATATTGTCCGACGTTGTCAGACTCATAGGATTTCACAGAACTTTTCTTTCGCGGCGCACTTAATTGAAAAGTCTGTAAAAGTACAATATTTAAAGGGAATCCATACCTATTGGAAAGCAGAGAAAATGAAGACTTATTGCCACACAAATTCATGGTGCTTGGACGAAGAATTGGGTATTCCGTCGCCAGATAATTAATTTTCCCTTCACTCGCTCTCCTATTATTATTCATTTTTACAGCAAAAATATGTATCACACGTGCAAAATATATCGCTGAAAACAACAAAAACATCTTACAAGCATTGAATTGTCAGATGTCATAAGCTTCACACATCTGATATGATTTATGACAAAACAAGATCCCATTCTTAAATAAGGACATGTCAGTGTACGTTTACAGGGCATCACTAAATCAGATTCTCACTTTCTTACTTTTGAAGTACCAGCTTACTTTGGTTTAAAATAAAGCCTTCTTTTACCAGCTTTTCTCGGAATTAATCTTAATACGTGTTGACTAAGCCTAGACCATCATTACCGAGAATCACGCTAACTCTGAGTACAGGCATGTTCTTTGGCAGAAAAATCCACCCAGATTTTTTCACTACGTCATTGCTTGGAGACCCAGGAATATAAAACCAACCCAGAAGAACAGATATTTATCTGAAAAATTTGATCATCCAGCTGTAACTTAAAAATTTTACCGAGTGCAATGGAGAATCTTCCTCATGCCTCTCAGATGTTTAACGCTCGCGTGATTTTTGACTCGGAAGTAAACTTATAGTTTTATAGGATTTGAACCTTGAACCGCACTAGCGTCTATTAAACAGACTATGATATCAAATAAATCACAGCTATTTGTGCAATAAACAGACTAGAAGCTATAAATGACACATCTGTTTTGCGACGTGGAAGAGTACTAAAAACTTTAATTCATCGTATAAATAAAGAAATGACAGACGTCGTAGATACGTTTAATTGTTGGATAGATTAACTTCAATATTCGTAACACCACCCGCATACTATTTTTAGTCTATCGATTACTACCTACACTCACGTTCAGAGTCCTTATGCTCTTGCAGGCACGTGTGTGTGGCATTGAAAGTTTTGTATAAGCCAAATGAAAGTAATAATCGCTACGTTTGCAATTTTCTTAAAATATTTTATACGAAAGAAACTCTGACAGTTCAATAACTACGTCTGAACTTGTGCAAGTAATTACTGCGAAAGAAAAACGAAAGACAATGAACTCAAACCATTTATAAGTTCTGTCAATAACCTAAACATGTTTAATAATTACATATGTACATACATATATACAAAGATAAACACAGCCGTAAATTTTCTTTTTCATTTCTCTTGACAGTAAACAGAGACATCGCGTGCCTTTGACAGTCAGTCTGTGATTCCTTTCAGATGACGTGCTCTGTCATTACGGTCAATTCCATTTTGTCATCAATTTGCGTGTGGAATTTTTAAATTTGATAACTTGCTCGTAATAAAAAAAAAAGAACAAATATATGTATGCATATACAATGGCATATGAAAAGTTGTTGACAGTGGGTACCGCCTTCAATTGACATGCCCGTTGGGTTGGGTATTTGTTAATTGTCTCCTTTGAACCTTTTATCCTCAGACGCTTTCGCAAAATAAAAACCCATGAATGCCACGCTACATAAATATGAAATATTGAAATATTATTTAATATTAAACCCTTTTAGATAAGTCTGTAAATTGCCATCCCTTTGACTTGGCTTCCCACAGCATGTAGCTGGTATGCGAAATTATTATGCCCCCACCTTTCGAAATGAATGATCTTAAGGACTCAAAATACCCGTAAAAACCATAATTCTTTCTATTTATACACAACAAAGGCTTTACGAATAAAAAAATTCCGTCCCATCTCTTGGATTCCATGAAATACATACCCTTCCAGAAGAAAAGACGTCCGCTGAAAGGGACTTTCTACTTACAAACTTTCCAAGGTCTTATAAGTAAACTCCGTACCTGACCAAAGGAGTTATTCTAAGAAAAGC
This sequence comes from Xylota segnis, assembly GCA_963583995.1. Classification (NCBI taxonomy): domain Eukaryota; kingdom Metazoa; phylum Arthropoda; class Insecta; order Diptera; family Syrphidae; genus Xylota; species Xylota segnis. Next base: position 2,537,433 of record OY757236.1, on the reverse strand, counting down.
ACAAACATCTTAAATTAGGTGTATAGATAGACCGTTAACAAAATAAAAATAAATTACCTCCGTGGTGGGCGCGTCGTTTTTGTCACCTACATCAAAACAATGGCCCACAGCAGGATTTAGTTATAAAAAGAAGGTTCATGACTTGTCATTTTACCCCAATTTCAAACAAAAGCCTGACCGCAGCAGATATAACTCAACTCTTTACGTAAGTACTATTAAATCGACCCTGTCAATCGGAATTTGCATAAAATAAATACCAAAAAAAAAAAAAAAAAAAACACCACAAACCGTCATGGTCGACTTCACTTTCCTTTTTCAAATACATATCCCCCGATGTCGCGCATAATACTTTTATTCCTCGAAAGCTTCTTTTGATGGACATGTAAAGCAATTCATCTCACCATCGAACTGCCACCCCAAGAAAATTCAAAGTAGGCACCTATTGTACGCCTCCAAGGCGTTGAACTTCAAGGTCTTCCCCGTCCTAATTGTGTGTATATGTGTTTGCAAAAATTGCTTCTGTCTAATAATATACAACACTGGAGTCAAAAAAGAAAACCAAGGGATTCCATTGCTAATAGCATTCACACTAATTGCCACGTACGAATCACTTAAGCGAGTTCGCGCTGAATATATCCCGAAATCCTTCGCCACTGCCACCAATCGTTACCACAGGGAGTAAGTGTGCTATTATTATTTATTTGGAGTTCACCATCAACCCATTTTCGGTTCTGCAATGGCAAGAGTACTAAATGAAATTTTGTGCCTGGTCACGCATCCTAAAATGTTTCGGATCAGCACAGTACACTGGTGGAGTGTCATCGTATTCCGAAAACATATACATATATACGAATGTCCTCTTGCCACAACAGTCCTATAAGCCGTATAAATAATATTTAGTATTATAATAAACAACGAACACAGAGAAGGATGGGCAAAGTGATAAAAATGGGTATTGTAATAAAAGTTGGCAAGATTTGTACTCCTCAAAAAAGCATGTGTTAGTAGCTACATAATCTTCTCGTGTGGCTTAATATGTATGTATATGTAGGCAATTTGTGCATCTGCCGTAAATGTTTTATTTAAACGAAATGAGCTTCAACAGCTGATTGGTTTTACATGACCAATAAAAGCGGAGATGGTCATTAAAGTGCTTTGAAAGATGTCAACAAGTTTATGGTCGGAATAAGAGCTGTTTTAGTACTTCATTCGGAAGTGCTTGACAAATTTTGAATGAGATAAAGGTGATCCTCTTCCTTGTGTAATATTTACTTTCTTTACTTTATGCCAAATTGTCATTTAAGGAAAATGAAAACTGTCGAAGATAGCATTGGCCAGAAAAACCATTCACAGGGTGCTTTTTATGGTCCAGGTCGATTTTGCCATTTATCTGTTGGCGTTTAACAGTCGAAGAGAGTGGTCGATAACAATTCATTATGGAGTGGATAACGTCTCAACAACGTGTTAAAATTAGTCTTACAGCTCAGTATGGGCGACCATCGGACTTAGGGGCTCTATCAATAAAGCGAGTAGACGGTATTGCGGCAACGAAAACCCTCCATGGATACAATAAATATCACAAATATACATCCTCATGGTGCACCATTTTTGATGCTGAGGACAGGACTGGCAATCCTGTGACAGTTGCTAGTGAATCCTGTTGAGACACCTTGGAAAACTCTCTTCTGGTCGAATTGGATCGATTAGGTGTAAATGTAGTTCCAACATGACAATGCCTAATCCCACACAGCACATGCTGTTATGGTGCGAGAAATTTTTCCGACTATATATGTAGGTCAGAAAGTGGAGTAAAAATGGGCGTGGCTAAGGACAACGTATGGATGAAGTGTAGATAATTGAATAAATAGATAGAGAAATAGAAAAGTAGATAATTGAAAATAGTGAAGTTATGAAAAAGTGGCAGTGGCAGTGGGGGGATTTTTTAAATTTTTGAACTTTCTCTAAAACACAGAATGTAATTTCGTCTTCTTAGCTCAAAATTTAAGGGCCAAAAGCTGGTAAAATACGGTAGAAAATATTTAGGTATCAGGTTTCACTCTGTTTCACTGTGCACCTAAATTTAGGATATGTATGTAAATAATACTAGTAATGACAAGCATATCTATAAGGCTAAGTCTTATTGAAAACGAAGTAGCACTCTATCAATAGAATAGTCTTTTCCAGATCTTCATGACAAGAGTAATATCTTTACAGAACCAATCAGCGAGGGATAACTTTTTTACTAACAGACAAACGGAGCTACGGTTCCGCCAGACAATAAAGTTTAGTGGAATCCAATAAAAAAGGTGTTGGCTTTGAGCTACCCTCACAATTTTGGCGGATTTTATTCCTTATTAAGAAAAATAACTTAGAAGACTGTGAGTTAAGACTTTGCATAGGTTGACTAAAGAGTTCATGTAGCATGTCTTTTGTAGAAGGTGAGAGTGCATCACGTTTGAATGTACATTATATTTTGATCTTTGTTACCACAAGACAAATGGTCTTGGGCGTTCGACGTTGAAGAGGAAAAGAGCGTGTACGGTTAGTGCAAAACAAATTATAATAAAACAAATACGTAGTTCATTTAACTTGCGAAGTGGCAACCGAAAAGTTATTTCTTCAAACACAGACATCTTTACTGCGATGCGGAAAACAGTCTTTACATATAGCAAAGGAAATTTTTGAAGGTCAATGTTAGGGACTGGGCTGTAAACAACAGAACCAAACCAATCCTGTAGAACGGTGTTAATGGATCCATCGAACCCATTGCTATCATACGAAAATTATGTTGTTCAGGATAATTAGTCTAATCTCAGTGTTTCTAAAAGTAATTAAAAAAATTATTGATCTTCGCATTAGAAATGCTGGCGTAGTAGAATTTCCCTTGAAAGACCATCTATTCGCAGATAAATCCAGAAAATCAACAGTCTTACAACGTCTTGTTATCAATATAGGTACATTACATTCTCAAAAAATTACATCTCTCAAATAATGCCTCTAAGAATTGGTTTTACTAAATATGACTTGAGGGCAGTAAAATTGAAACATATTAGTAAACCTCCTGGTTTTCGAAAAGTAAGCACTTACTCCCTTATATTAATACACCGAGTATTGGTTTAACATAATTTTTACTTCCATTTCTACGTACATACAAACATCCATACATTTGTATATAGCATTTTATATTCCATGACAGTTAAACGTTCCATACACCTTTAACTGAGACTCCAGACTATTCCTTATGACTCATTTTGGGACCCGAATCACAGCAGAGTTCCTTGCTGCTTCATTAACTTTGATAGTTTATAATATAGACGATTCTAAGGTCATTCATATACTTATGTGTCTGACCATAGCTTATCAGACTCAACAGCCACACGAGAAGACTGTGATAATTTTCTCAAATCTCATAACCTTGTCCTTGCCAATATGATTCACATTTCTCCCCGCAGACTCGTTAAGGATTTCCACACTTTCCTACAAGAGTTCTATTTTTATTTATATTTGACCTTAAAGTCAATGCGTATGATGTTAGTTGTGCGAATTAACTGCGAAGATTCTCTTAGTTATTTATTTTGCAAAATTGTCTACAAGAAACAAGGTCAAAATCATATCTACTGTTGGGAGATATACTTAATGATTCCATTTAACACCCGCATAATACAGGTGATATCATCTGTCGTCTACAGAGTTTGGACAAATTCTTCATTGTAAATAATCCCCATCCGACCACTACTCTCACCGCCGTCAGTGTTATGAAGTGACGTTCTAAACTTTTGGGTCGAGGATACAAAAAAGTTTTTGGGAATCAAGTCTCCATGAATGGTTGGTTATAGGAACAATATCTTATATGAACGTCGACATTAAATAAGTTTGCCAAATAAATCTGATTAACTAGCGTTCCTTCCTGCCAGACTGTTCGTCAACCAATAAATACACCATGCAGTGGCTAAATTGTATCGAGAGGACCACTTGATGGATGGATTACGGAAAAAGTTCAAATAGATTTAAAATAGATAACGCCACAAGTGCCTGCTTTTAAATTCAAGACCTATGGTAAGATGGTTCCTTCATCAGTTGATGGCCTTGACATTAGATATTTATTTTCTGCTGACTACATGGTGGTTGCGAAAAACAACCATCAAATGATTACGATGCAATATTTATTTGGGTACTTGGTTTATATTTACCAATCGGTATTGAAATTCAAATTCACTCCATGAAATCATCAAATTCACGATCCATATGTAAAGGGATCTAACTAACTTTGTAAGCTAAAAGCACCGCATGTGCCATGAATAATGATTTGTCATGTTCGCCATCCGCAATAAATTTTCTCAACTATCTTACAGATAAATCTGAAAATCGAACATACATACATATGTACATATATCAGCAAAAAATTCAATCCAATTGAATTAAGAGTCCTATCGTGTTCGGTAATAACTCCCACCAGTTTTTTTCCCAGCTATCTGCCTACGTGTGAATATATATTTCATATTTTGCTCGTACATCTTACATCGATTAGTCAGGGATGACTATTTATTTTTGGTTTATTTGATACTCATGCGACATAAAATCAAAGATTTAAATTAAAATTCACACAAAACAACTCCGCCAACAAACCAACAAAATTAATTAAAAGAAAATAACAATCATCGTTAACTTCTCTATAAAGGTGGAGACAATTAAAACTGTCTCGCGGATTTTGCGACTTGACCCTCCGGCCCCAATAAATGTATTCCCAAAAAAATTCAAAGTGTGCCCGCCACAAAATGAGTAAATAAAAAAACGCTCTAACTCTAATTAAAGGCTGAAACAAATACCCTTGGTAGAACTATTTGAATTGTACTTACATCGGCAGCCACAAGGGCGACTAATGTTTGACCAATTGATACATTATGTATTACTTTAATATATTTTCGAATTGCGTGGAATGTGTGGGGTTCGCTGGAATCGAAATATCTATCGAACGAAATATTTATATATCCTATTCCATTCTTGCTGAAATCTAATATATCGCCTCATTGCACTTACGCCATATTAGGTACGTAAGTGGGTGTAACCCATGTCCGATCTGAAACCCGGAATTTTCCAGTCAATTTATTTTGCTCATTTTTTGATTTTTTGATTTAACAGAAATGTCTCTCTTTGGGAAAAAAGGGTTTTGAATTACATACATACACATGTATGTCTAGAAATTGAACTTCTTGAGCAAATAGTACATAATTTAATTTTACGCTTCAATCTAGGAAGAGTGGGCGAAGTGGATGATATTTTAGGGACTTATTCCCCAGATGGGTGAGTGTAAATCAAATGTTCCTACACATACGCTTGAACTTGTGCCTCTATGGGGCAGGAGTGTCTAAAGAATTTTAAGTTACTTTCAGAGATGGGATGATGCCTCTCCATCCTCATACATAAACTTTAAATGAAAATTGCTTACGCGTTACTAGAAATGAAAAATAAATCGCTCAGATAATAGCTTTGTTTGGTCAGTGCAAATCAAAGGTGGGTTCGGAGGAAAACATTCTTAAAAAGTTTTCGAAAGTTCAAAGTAGAAAGCAGTAATTTCAATATGAGAAATTTTTTCTCCGAGAAAAAAAAACACCAATCCTCAACTTGGATATATCAAAGAAAAAGTAGGAACGATGAAACTCATAGAAAAACACGATAGGCACTCTTTCCAATCCTAATGAACGACAAACGCAATCTCATTTCAATAAACTCCATTTTCTCCGACACTAATTAACGCTCTGTTACTTAAAAAAAACTTTTGGGGACTTTCACCTTAATTTGAACCGAGCATGCCATCTATTGCGCCTTTTATTTACCTTGCATAAAAATCTTAAGATGATTAACCAGTATTTGGGAAAAAAATGATTTTACAAAGTTTACTGATATTATTTTAAAAAAAAATTTGTAACATGGAGAAATAATGTGCAAATTGATTAAATTTTGTCTGTCCGTAGCCACCTTTTGCTACGCTAATTGAAACCAGTCCAATATTGGTATTAAAAGAATCTTTAATAAAAAATATTGACCCGAGGGCTGATTTGACCTATAAAAATCCAACCAGAAAAAGTAAACATGGCCCTTAATGTTAACGTGAATCACATAAGGTCACAAAATGGCGGTAAACTTTTGGACGCAAGAACACAAGAGTGTACACATTAGGTCAGTATGCAGGTCCCTAGTCACAAATTCAAAAATCTGTGCAACATCAACCAGTTTAATGATGTTTTTTTTTATAGCGTTTGCTTAATAGTTGTGGCTACTTTATAAAAACAAAGGTTATGGGTAAAAAGTGGTACCAAGTCCTGTGTTTTAGAACTGATTTCACATTTCTGAATGGATTCATATTCGTTTCAGTTAAATTCAAAACCTTTTTTTCTCAATTTAATTTCGAAATGTAATCTATAATTTATACTTACTATAGAGTGATTCATTTCTCTATGAATTTGTTGACAGATGACACGTGAGTCGTGTTAACCTGTCATGGTATTTCTGTTCAGTATTGTTTGACATTTCATCATGAAAAGACATGGCCCGGAACATTATCTACAGTTTATTCAGCTGTGTTACGAAAAACAGTGCTCTACGGGGAACGTGTTTCGTGCACTTAGAGCAAGTTATGGTTAACTTAATCGGCCTACCGAAAGCACGATTCGCTATAATATCGAGAATTAGGAACTAGTAGCCCAATTTTATGAGACAATATGGGACTAAATGTACCACATTCAGGACCCAGTGAAAAAAGTATTGGAGCGGTAGCTGAGAGTACGCAATGACCCCGATGAATTATTCGGCGCCGTTCTCAACAACGTAAGGACCAAGATCCTTAAAAGCTTACCACTCGCCGAAAAAATGAAGCAGGCTGACCTACCGAATCGTCACCGTTTCAGTCTTTGGACTTTTGAAAAGCTTGAAGGAAATCCACTGTTTTCGACAGAAATGTTGTTTAGCAATGAGTCCTATTTTTGGTACGTCAATAAGCAAAATCAATGAACATCATATGAACTTCTCGCAAATAATAAAACGGATATCTTACCATGGTACAAGTGGGCGGATGGTATGTGATTCAATGGAATCAACCTGGACGCTAATGGCTGTGTTCCTGAACGAGCTCAGACAGTGCAGCCAACATTTGTCATGTCGTTGGAAGGTGGCAATTTTGTCATTTTGATTTTGAAGTTTTTTCTTGTTTTACTTACTTGCTGTTCAACTTTCAAACTATCCGCTTGTTCTTGGCATCAGCTCTTAGTTCCTAAATACATATTATTGAAATTATTTACGCATTCGTTTCCTTTTTAACAATCGTTTTTTTCTGCGTGTATGGCGAAATTTTCTTTCTCATACAAATCTCAAGAAATGAGTATCAAGACATTGGAAGATTTGAATCTCTTCACCCTATTTCGGCTCCACTGGATTCTGTATTGACTGCGACACATGGTTGCTCTCAGTTTGACAAAGTTTTCAGATAATAATTTCTACATTACATTTTTCAAAGGGGTAGTATTTGGTAACTTTCTCCTAGACTTATATGTACCTACATATAATATTCTATAGGCAAAATGTGATTTTTTCTTTTGCTCAAAAACCCAACTGACAATTTACTAACATTAAAAGGTCAATGAAATTCTTTTGTAAGTATTCATATGCAGATACATATATGCTAATCATTTCCAAATCATAAAGTATGACGGTTATAACATGATTTTGTCCTTAATGTGAAATCGAAAAGAATATCAATCGTATTATCCGGAAAGCAATATGTCAGATAGAACTCACTCCATTTTCTGGTCGACCTTTTTTGTCGTACATTTACCTTTCAACAGAAGTTTATTGATGACAATTGTTAAACTCTTCTTTCTGTAGTATTTTGTGTGTCCTGAGGTTTTATATATTTTAAATACATATATTTTGTATTAGAATTGAGTTTGGAAGTATGTGCGGACGATTTTGGACCTAGACTCACAACAAAACTGTAGACATGGAGGTAAAAACAAGAGTACGAGAAGATTACAAATTTATGATCTAATTAAATTGCGAGTTTTCACACAAAACATTACGGTTAGATAGGATGATACAGTGTATTTAGTGTAACATCGATCGCTGGATGTATTGAAGCAAATAATTAGATCAGGCTGACGAAACTGGTGCACATTCGTGAATCTAACCTCTAAAGACAATCATTATTCAATAGAACAGCGTCTGTTGTAGGCCATATCACAGGCAGCTTTTGCAGACTTTCCTCAAAATGGATTTTCTAACTAAACCGCCCCCAAGAAATGGGCGTGACCACGAATGAAGTATGGATTAACTATAGACAATTTAAATATCTAAATATTTGTCTTTAAGTGGGCGAATTTCAGCAAAGTTTTTGATTTGTATTGCTTCCTCTTCTCTACATTTACAAAATTAGCCATCAGATAAAAAAGGTTATAAATTTGTATTCTATTGTGAGAAATTTGGTGAAGATTTTTACAGATGTTTGATGAATTTCAGTTTTGATTTCAGTTTTGATAGAATCTATAGTGATCTCCTATTTCGGTTAATGAACATATTGTTCATCATAAACTTCGTACATCAATTGAAACGTTTTGATAAAAGTTCTATTACGTTTAAAAGAAAACATAATAGTATATCGGTGGCACAAACCTTCTGTCAATTTAGGCGCAAAACGTGGCTTTTTGTACAAATGTCATGAAATTTTGACAATAAATCCAGTATCTCATAACTGGTGGACCGCACCCTGTACGAGTATAGCACCTGATAGCATCCGGAATGCAATAATACATATATATGAATATACGAAAGTTCCACCTTGGTTTATAGACTAAGGAGTTATTTCTTATGAAAAAAAGGTATAACGAATGAACATAGATCAGAAGGACAAGTAGTTCCGCCATTTGTATTGAAAACCATCCAAAATCAAACGACCAGATCAAAAATTGATCGATTTAAATCGGAAAATGTATTTAAATATATCCAGCAGTATGAATGTCCCAAAAGCATACCGTTATATTCCTGTACCCTAACACACATTTGTATGTGTCACACAAAATTATTCCCTTTTTGTATAAAACCGTAAATATTTATTTATTTCCCTGCGAACCTTCTATGTATTTACTAACCCCAAAAACTTTTGAAGCACTCCCGACAACTCGCCAAAGCATTAAAATTTACTTTAGCAAAGGTTGAAATTGACTATCACCTACATTTTCCGGGGTTCGGCTCTCCCTTGCGCAATACTTTATTAAGGGGTTTAAAAGCCAAAATCTGGGCCAATGTACCCAGCAAATCACCTGCTTGACTTTAAGTGAAAACGAAGTCAACAGACTACACTTCTAAATTATCCTTATCTACGAATGAAATGGAATTCATTGCTGCGGCCTTTGTCATTTTTGTTAAATTATTTCTGAAATGTATTCCCCGCTGAAGAATACAGAAAGTCCTGTGCAGACAATGTAGCTCAGTCCCCAAAATTATTATCACAGATATCTGAACATAAAGGCATCTAAGGGTACAAATTACCACAGATAGATGAATGTACTTCAGTGATGGTGTGTACCTTACCTATCCATAGTACGTGTGTTGAACGGTAGAATTGAAATTAGGTTTCATTGACTTTTATGTCACCATTCAGAGTGTGTTAAGATACATATAGATTTAAGATTAAGGTTCGTTTGGTTCGATATCCTCTGTGTGTTTGTTGGTTGCGATGAAAGTAAATATATTACATCGCAGTTCTGATAAAATTACAAATGGGAGGGACATGATTCTAATAACAAATTTTCGTACCCTTTTCCTTATCGTCCCACAACACCTATGTATACATACACTTTAACTTCAAACTACATATGATAAAGTTAAACAAAAAACACTGCTTTTAATTACGGTAGCTGCACAAAATGCAAACATGTCACGATTTTTTTTTTTTGTTTTTTAGTTCTTTTTATTTTTTTTTTTATGGATAAAACAAAGTACGGCTATCACAGGCAAGCTAATTGAGTGACTAAACTTTAATGAGCTGAACTAAAAAATACTTCTAACCATGTTGTCCATAAGGGGAAAGATATAAAAACGAATTAAACGAAATGAGCATATAAACTATGCAGTGAAGCGCTGATCTCTGTTGACCTCATTTTTGTTTTAATGTACGTACCCACCTAACCCGTAGGTAAAAGAAGCTGATTTATTATTATTTTTGTTTTAACTGCCTTATTTCTTTCTGTTTTATTGTAATGCTTTAGCAAATTAAACAATATGATTGTAGGTACCACGATGTCCCGCTAAACATGCGCCGCAAAAAGAGAAATTTAATCTGATGAGCTGTTAAGGAGATTATTAATAGAGGTTCTTAATTGGTTTTAGATGAAGGTTTTCGTAAGAAATTAAGATCAAGAAGTTACCGTCTAAAGGGCACAGAGAGCTCTCATTTCACAGAGGCGAATGAAATATGAGAAATTAAAAACGTTACTATTACATTTTTTTTGTTTTTAAATCGATACCCTGCAGAATCGGCTGATTTCTTAAAGTAAATTGCGGATTTAGTACGAAAATTTGATTTCAAACAAGCTAGCAGCTTTTGTTCAAAAACTCAGAAAAATATCCCCACAAGACCGTTCCGAACACAATGTTCTGTCGTTTCGTGGGTTATCGCTATATTTAATGTTAAAATTAAAACAGAACAACACACACATTCTTAGTTCATCTTCTTCTTGCCCTTTTTATCCGGTCGTGGAAAAATTGACTAACTTTCAAGAGTCTGCATTTTAGCAAAGCAACAAAATGAAGCAATTTTAGACAAATATATGTACGTTCTCTAAAAAGTTGCAGACGATATTCGCATTACCATTGATGGAGGTGAGGTTATCCTTTTGACTTATATCCAACTAATAACAGTTGGTACAAAAACTAGAATGTATAGTTCAGTTCTCTTTGGTAGCTGCAAAGTTGCAGAAAAATAGTATTCAAATATAAATTATTTGAATCTGAAAATGTATCGACTGGAGTACCGCAAGTGTCAATTCTAGTTCCATTGTTGTTTTTTTTAATTTCATTATTGATATCTCGCTGTCGGTTAAAAATAGTGAAACTTAAGCCGATTTCCAGAAATAAATTCTTTTAAGTTAAATCCAATAATTTTAAAATGCGTAGTCCTTATCAGAAATAAACTGGATATGTATCATTTATCAAAGATACATCCTGCAGCTTCGGAAACTTGAAAAAAAAAATTTGACCTATCGCTTATCATAGACATTGGAATGAAAAGATTCAGTAATTGACTTGGTAAAGTGTATGGCGTACTACATCGTGAAGATGCCCGAGTGATGGAACTAAAAGAAAATGAATTATTGCCTTGAATAACCATCGTTCTGTTTCAACGCAATGAATATCTGGACCGGAAACGTACTTAGGCTACTTCCAAAAAAAAAAAACAGTACAAATATTTGGTGCAACAGATCCATGGGTTCAATGGCTTAGCTTCTCAGAACCTATCAAGTGCATATTCAAACATTGCATGAACCCAATACAAGGATAAGTTGATTTAAAATGATTTTAAAAACGAAATCAGTATTCCAATAGCTGGAAAGACAATAAATGAAAATTAAGTCCGGAGACCCTTTTCAATTTAATGCTAAGGTACTATTCATGCAATTTACACAACCCACCACAGAATTTGAATAGAATCTAATTGACAAAAATAATAATGAAATCTCCACAATTAATGGTATTAGCTCTATAAAATATACCTCCCCCTTTTTAACAGGTCAACGGCTTTAAATTTAAATTCCTTTAATTTAAAAACTTTTTCTTTTTATACATGAATAGACTGAAAAATAAAATTTGTTCACTGTTCACCGAAAATTATTTAATTCACCACTCAAGATTAATGTGAGACAATCATTGTAGTCCCAAACGTAATGAAGGCTAGCAAAAAGGACCTAATTAGCTTGCAAATGATTATTCGACCCGTCTACTAAACTAAAATACTTTTACGATTCTACTCTTTAAAGGATTCAGTTTTGAAAATATAATGAATGTAAATGAAAAAAGAAATAAATACAAATCAATTAAATTTAGTTACTTACAACTAGCTTTACAGTATAAATAAAAAAATCATTGAAAATGAAACAGTCATTTCTATTTTGAAAGCAATTAAATAACAATTATGTACGTTATGAGAAATCATATTTTTATTTTATTTGTGTTTCCATTTAGAATTTTGAAATAGTTTATTCAACAATCATAGGACAGTAAGCTTAGGGTCTAGAATAAAATAACTAATCTGCACTTTTAACATATGTATGCATTGTAGTGCCCCATTTAAAATCGATTTGAAAATCAATGTATTTGATTTAATCCAGCAGAGTCATTTTCTTACCTTGATAATTCCGGGCAGAGAATGTATGACGTTCAATGCACTCGCATGTAATTTAATTTTTATGATTTCTACAATTAAGTAGTTTACGAGTCATTAGCAAAGTGAATCGCCGGTGTAATTACTCTTTTACAAGACAAGCTAAAAAAGGGGAACAGTATAAAACTATTCCTACCCACATAAAGGCCAGGTTAAAGTATCAAATTGGTACGAGTCACAAAGTGTTTACAAAGGGATAATTTTAAAATATGTACATTGTACAACCAAATAAATGCAATAGAAGTGGTTTACATATGTTGTTAAAAAAAAAAAGGATAGAACTGAATGGTTTGTTCTTTTCAGAGTTATAATTGTGAACAACCGTTCTGAGAAACAAAAAGGACTATTATGTTGAAAATATGGAAAAATATGTAAAACCAATCCCAACATATTGGTATACGTTTATATTTAGTTAGCTGTTGGAATAGAGCTCCGCATTATGTTGGTAACGTTATTGCAATCCATAATAAGATATTGTAGCACTGTCAGATCTGTTTCGCGAAGCTTCATTGTATCAAAAACTATTCACTTATCAACTAGTAACTTCATAATTTTCTTTTAATCCCTGTTGCACCAAAATTAAGTGTGAAATTGATCTGAGTGGAAAAATTGATTTGCAAACTTCGTCCATTGCAACTTCGTGAAGAAGAGTACGCACTATCAGGCCTGAACTGAATGCCAATTAACTGCACCGATCTCAAAAGTCAAGAACCGTCACAAAACCAAATAATTTTCCCCAAATTTGGGTATTACAAAAGTGAATTTAGGTATCAGAATAACAAATTTGGGTACTGAAACTTTTTGACTTTTGGAATCGATGCAGTTAATTTCCATTCAGTCCAGACCTCCTGATAGTGTGTACTCTATTGGAACCAATATTTCATCTTGATTGGTGCAACGCCAAGGAATTCGAATAATTATCCTCAATGCAAATGCCCTAAAAACATTAGCAACGTTGAATCATCAAAATCATGCTGAACTTCAATTGACTGAGACGAAGTAGTCGATCACGGACGATTTTGACACAATTTGAATATTGAAAATCTGATAATTAACGCCCAAAAAGGTTTTTCATCTGCAGCGACAACAGATCAGTGTAAAATGCACAGACTGCCTATAATAGACGGTACGCTTAAATTTTCCCCGCCCCGCATTGTTAAAAATAGGCGAAGCTTATATTTTCCTACCTGTCAATGTATGCCATTAACTGTCTAAACGTGTCTACCTAATTGGCAGAGTGTGTGAGTGAGCCTTCCAATTGACTTTGCCCATTTGACTTAAGCTTTTAGGTGAAAATGAATCAATTTTACCTTGGTGAAGCGAATATATAAAACGGATCGAAATTTGGCGTTTAGTATAGTTAGTCTACGGTGAAATGACGAAGCAAAAAGGATGGCTGTGAAATTGCGCAATGTCAAGTGGACTAACAGCGACTTCCCTTATTGATCGTGCAAACAAAAAATCAATAAATAAAATATATACTACATATACTGACATAATTTTAGTTAATTTTTTAGAAAAAAAAACATAAAATGTTGATTAAAGTCAAGTTCAGGGTGGTAATAAAAACCGAGTTTTTTAAGACTTGACTCAATTCCCATTATTTGTTGGCAATGCAATTTGATGACACGCAAACCAATTGCTTAGAAAGGATTCATTTATATTCATTTGTTGTGTGACAGCCTTCACACAAGAAACAGCATTATAGAGCCAAATTAATAAGAAGAAGCTTGGAATTGGATTTTGTTTGCCAACGATTAGTATCAAGAGCATGGACCTGGAAACTATCCCTTGTCCAATGCTACCAATTAGAACGTATTGCTTGCATCTGCTCCATTTAGAAGACGTTACAAATCGATTGCATATGAAATTACCATTTTAAATATTGACCATGTCTACACCTTTCACGCCCAGAATTATTTCACCCCAGGGCAAAACTATCCTTCGCTGCTGCACACGAATTGTATCTCTTAAAAGTTGACACAGATCAATCCGCCCCAACACTACTAGCACCGATGTAATCGCTGAATGAAAGTATTTATTTCCAATACCAGACAATAGAATTAATTATGTTACAAGCATGATTTACTTGTACTGATAACTATCTCTAATGGCAAGCATTAACTTAGATACTCAAGTGAAATACTATACGCTATACTGAACTTGGAAGCATAGAAGCTTACATCTATAACATAAAAGTATTGGAGAGTTCGATACAATCTATACTGGTCTTTGCGGTGATTTATTGAAAATGTTTGGCGGAAATACTACCAATTAGTTTTCTGTGCCACATAACACTAACGTTAGTATCCCCACACTAAGAACATGTGGAAGTAGATACTTGAAACAATCCTTTTGTTCTGTAAATTTATAGCAGCAATAAAAATTTCCTCATTCTGAGTTAATTATTAAATTCTAAATACATTTATTATTCATTTTCAATTTATCAAGGTACACTATTCAAATATAAATAAAGTAAACAGAATGAGATTAGTCCGGATATGAACTGCATTGAAATTGAAATTTCTGAAACTTTTCCATAAAACATGGTTTAAAAAACAACACAATTCATATAATCATATTTACATACACTCTAATCAGAAGGATGTTTTGCATTTCAACAATTTCATATTCACTTCACATGTGTACGTACAGATTGCATTCCTCCAACTAAAATGTACTCGTTCACACTCCCTTTTCATCTCATACTCGTATCAAACTAAAATTGCCACCCTTTCCACCATTAGATTTTACATCCTACAGTATCAGTTTGTCGGACAAATTGTATTGTTTCAATTTTTAAAATCCGGCCAAGGTCATTCAACGTTTCATTTTACTCATACAATCTTCCCATTTTATCTTCCATTTTTTTTTTTTTACGAAATTACCTGTTCGATGTGAACTGAAGATGAATAAACTGCGCTTCCGTGACTTTCCAACAAATTGTATTTCTATGCTATTACCATATTTTTTAGTGAAAAATAGATAGGTGTATGTTTATGTTCTTTTTTTAGACGCAACACTATAGTAAACTTATTCAGATCGAAGTCACATTAGATTCATACAAAACTGATCACAAGGTTTGAGGTGTGAGATACATTTTATCGTGTTCTGTACCGTGTACTAAACAGACGAGAAGAAGAAACAAAAACGGTTTCCGTTTTGCCGGAAGTAAGATATTCACCAACGCGCGCTCGATTTCAACTGAACCAATGAATTTGCGAAAATATTTCAAATCAACTAAGTACAAGCTTTCTGTGCATGGGTTTAGTACGAATTTCTGCGTGGCGAGTTAATAGTTTCATTCGTCTTGAAATAAAGGACTTTGTATTTGCGGCACCAGCACGTGGTGGAACGTAAGTTTATAGACGCGCATGCCAGGTCGATGTGGAGCTAAGTACCGCCACAGCTTTTGGGGACGTGTTGGGGGGAAATGACAAAATACGATATTTAAAAGTAAAGCTTAGGTAAGAAGATGAATGAATTAAAAAGCACTCGGATGTACCTGTTGGTTTGCTTACTATGACTATGTTGTGTTTGTGTACTTTTAAATAAAAACATTAAAATTCATTACCTCTTTATGGGATGGGATTCTGGGAGACATCATGGGCGTAGTCAGACCGCAGTTTCGGGTCGACTTTTTAAATACAAGAGAAACCAATTTTATAGCGAAATTTCCTGTGTCTCCAGTATTATGTATATAAGGCTAGACATGTACGCTTCTTATCTTTCCATTAAATCTTTTTAAGCCTGTGAACCGATTTCGAAACTCTAGTTGCTGACAAGTTCGTTGATTTGTCTTAGTTTTTGTGACTTTAATTAATAAAGCTGTGGAGAAATTTAACACCAAACCTTAATAACTCATCTATTGGTTTTCTGAAATTCATATTTTGAACTCGAGATTTGAGTCTGACAATTTTGCCTGTTTGTCCGTAGGGATTTGTTTCAGATTTTTTGTTAAATCAGAATCTTTATTTAGGCATTTGAATTTAAAATTAAAAAAAATAGTTATCGTGATAGCACCCTTAAAAATACGGAAAGCCGTGCCCACTTAGATATCTAAGGTTCACGTTTTTAGACTGTAGACTGTAAACTTTAATTGTCAATAATTTATCAATCTTTATGCAAGTACGTGTAGTTTATTTTATTTTCCTACATTATTCACAGCAGCAGAAGTTCTTTTTTCGTTGGGACCTTCAAACCCTATCAGATCAATTTGTTCGTAAGGTTTATATTTTTAGCTTTTTAAGAATACATATCCTTTGATTGAGAGCTTTGGACTCCACTTTTTCTTAATTTTTCAAAAACAGAGAAATTCATACCAATTTAGCATAGTTTGTCAGACCGCTTTTGGACAAGTCAGCGTTCCAAAGGCATTCACGAAATGTCGTTATACCCACAAAAATTGGTCCACAATATTTGACAGCTAGCATGTATGTATAAGTCAATTGTTATCCCCGTTCGTCTGATTTGACAACTCTTAACTTTCCCGTTTGGAGTTGTGTTAAGTGTATGGTCTATCACAATAAGCCAAAGATTTTAAACCACCTGAGTTCAGCACATTCACTCGTGCGGGTATTTCCGCGGAGTGCATTGATGGTGTATTCCATAATAAATGTCCTCGATAGTACTTTGAGCCGAAATCAATACCCTGACTATCAAAGAAGACATGTATCTTAGCTGCCTTAATACTATTTTTCAATGTTTCACCTAGCTCAGATCATAAAGGCAAACATTTCACCCTGATACACCGCGGGATATTTCTACAGGTAACGAGAAATTGGTTGGGTCCAAAATTCCTATTCCACTCCCCATTTCATTTTTGACCATCTGCTTGGAATTATATTTAAACAATTCTCACGGCTTAATATTTTACCTCAAATAACTTTCCTTTTCACTGTCCGCCAAAACATGTCCTATCTTAAAACTGAGTCAAATGGTCACAGGTGATCCACAAAATCCCCAAAATGGGACCGAATAAACCTTTCGTATAATACTTAGGAATCGACTAGATCTAGACGCCATTATACAGTCTGAAGGAATCCCTTTCCCTAGACCAAATCCCTAGTAATGCAAATTGTTGAATTACACATTTTCCAATCCTCATTTTTGGGAGCAGCGAACGCGATTCATTCTTAGATCGAATTGATCTATTGTTGTCCTTATTTTAGGATCAAAGCAGAAGGAACGGAGGGAATTATTTGAGAGAAAATTGAGTGTAATGAGTTCCGACTAACATAAGTTTAATATTGAAAAACAAACCATTTACATAAAACAAAATATAAAAACAAAAGTCCATTTATTTCACTCGGTGATAGCACATCTTCAATAAAACAGTCTAGTTCATATGTACATATATACGTACATATGTAAATAAATAAATAAAAATTAATACTACTCGTTCAACGTGGTCTTGGATACTTTTTTAACGTTACATTGTTTACCATCTTGCAAAATCTATATACATTCCAATTATTTGTAATTAACTGCAATGGGTCTTTGCAATTGTTAATCATTAGCTTTCTTAGCCTTCCCAATTTTCCAGTTAGCACTTTAACAGCCTCGTTATTAACTGTCTTGCTTAGGCTTATAGAGATCTCCTCAAGAGCTGGACAATTTTCCACCAATGCCTCCAAACCATCGTTGGTCACTAAGCCACATTGTGCGATATCTAGAAATCTTAGGTGTGGCAGTTTCAGTCCGCACTTCATAGTTACATCAGATATATGCTTGCAACCTCTTAGATTAAGCCGTTGAAGATTTGTCAAATTTTGTATTGAAGAGCCCGTTGATAGACCCAAAATTCCATCATCAGACACACGAAAGCAATTGTTTACCCGCAACTCGCGCAGTTTCCGAAGACAGTCGAATATTTCCTGTATGGCTTCATTGGTTAGAGCATTGCCACTGCACCCGCTCAGGTTTAAGACTCTCAAATTTGGTAGATTATTAGCACAAAAACAAATGAGATCCGCATCTAGGTTGAGTTCCTCCAAATGTAACTCCAGTAAATGCAAATTTCGACGTGGACCAATAACACTGCGAACACCAGCTGATGTAAGTAGATTACAGCAAGAAATATCTAAAGTAGTCAACCGCGGAAGCTTTGCCAAATGCTTCATTCCGTTGTTTGTTATACGCCCGCAATATGCTAGATGGAGCCTCTCTAGTAATGGAAGCTGATCTGCAATTAGAGCTAGATATGGATCATCTACTGCAACAGACCCAGTCACATTCAAGCAACGAAGTGACGGCTGATTTTTAGTAGCGCTGACTAGGATATTAGAATTGAAGCTTCCTTGAAGACATAATTCATCTAAGTTTAAAATCACAAGTATGTTTATCCACTGAGAAACTTCCAGTTGTCTGGCCTGGTAGAAACGTAAGTCTAACCATGTCAACGAATGCGAATGTTTTTCCAAAACTCTTAGTACGTCCTCCTCATCAATTTTGGTAAATTCTATAGTAATTCTGTTCAAGGCGTGAACATGGCGAGTACAATAGTTCAACAGATATTTATTTACACTGGATTCATTCGCAACCAATGTGAGCTCTTTTAGTTGAATTACGTTGCTAACTGAGAGTCGTTCTACATCTTCAATTAACGGAGCTATTTTAATTTGGCACACCTTGAGAGATTGGAGATGTGGAAAGTATTCGAATGTTAGACGAAGAGCGGCTGTGATAGGTACTAACTTCAGAGTAAGTTGTTTCAGAGTACATCCAAGGTGTTGGAACAGTTTGCTTACATCACCAAATTGGACACTTTTTAGGTACAATTTTTCTATCTGCTTGTTAAGAATGACATCAGCAACAGGATGATTACTGTCCAGTGCGCATGAAATGATCTTAAAAACACCGTCGAACTTTAACAGATTCGTTACAGCAAACCAGTGTTTGCAACACAGTCTCACTGCTTGAATATCGTAAAAGTCTAAGTAGCGGAATATCTTGAGCAAAATCTCTGCTGACAATTGGGAGTAAAATGAATTAGCCATTGTGGAATCTGCAAAAAAAAGAACAAGAAAAGACATGATTTAGAAATATCTGATACGATAAATACATATGAGTTACAACTTATTTGTTATATGTTTAGTTAACAGATACGCATCATAATCTGAAATCAAAGGGACTTTTGTAGGTAGCTTTCGTTTTTCTTAAGTAGAATCTGAGACTAGCATCCGTACTGGCCCGGATCTTAAAGCAACAGCACCCTCGGAAAAGTGTATACCTCTTGTTGGTCAAGAAATGTTTCGTTCTCCTTAAAATCTTTCGTTTAAGCATGTACTGTACATAATTGTTTTTAATTATAATCTTATAATTACACGAGTGAAAGGTAAACAATTTTGTTCTAAGTTCAATGTACGAATTGGTTTTGATGGCTTTAGAATTTAAATTACAGAAACCTTGAAAAACTATTTGTTTTTATTTCATTACCTTTCTTTTTATATTACAATTATTTAACTATTCCAAGTACGTACATATGTCTACCCTTTAATTAATCCTATTGCTTAATTCATTCCCTAAACAGACTATAAAAAAGCAATACATATTAATTTGGTTCCACATGAGATTAACCTTTAAGTCGTATTCTTTGTTATGTTGATAAATTTTTCTTTAAAAGGGTATGAACAAATTTTATATTGAAGCAATAAATAAAATCATTATCATACAATTTACGTAAAAAAATAGAAAAACGAATGTAATCAGGGTATCAGGAGTTTTTGAAGGTTTCTCACTAGGACTAGGCTAGGCTTAGAATGAATGCAAAATGTTTGATTCGATGACTTTATCTCTAGAACCAATCAGA
Organism: Xylota segnis; assembly: GCA_963583995.1. Taxonomy (NCBI): domain Eukaryota; kingdom Metazoa; phylum Arthropoda; class Insecta; order Diptera; family Syrphidae; genus Xylota; species Xylota segnis. Next base: position 2,517,196 of record OY757236.1, on the reverse strand, counting down.
CAGCAGCTAATGTGAAATATATGTACATAATGCACATTACATAGGCCTTAAGCTTTACAGATTCAGGGTCAACATCAAAACAGGCAAGAAGCAGGGATCAATGCCCGTAGGGGTAACAACAGTAGATTATCCTCCCTATACACCTCTATATTTATGGCCTTATTTTGACAAGAATAGGATCGACAGAATTATGCAAAAGGAATAATCATTGGGCGTAACACTCTTCGGTACGGCTGGCACTTCTTCCGTGACCTTGAAGAATTATCCAACAGACCAATTAATGACATCTTAAGCTTCATCAAATCTACTGGATGGGTTGGTAGTTCATATGGAACACATATGTAAGACTAGGGTTAACCAATGAATAAAGGATATCTTTAAACGTAAGTAGCGCAAAAAGCACCGATTTAATACCACGACTCATGTGACCTGTCCTGTGGGCGCCGTGGCTCAGTGACTAGTGCGTTGGACTATGGAGCAAGGGGTTCGAGGTTCGAGTCCCAGTCGGAACACCTAAAAGTTTTTCACGTTCCCACCTCTCGCGAGCGTCTGACAAACATCCGAGAGTACAACTGTCCTGAGAAAGCTTCTCAAATAACATCATCATCATCAGTTCGCTGTAGATCCTTAATAGTGTTACCGCAAAATCTTTAGCTTTTGGTCATTCGTAAACTTTAAAACATTCAAGTTTGTGCCTAATTTCCATCCGTCGCGAAGCTCGAAGAAAGCGGATATCCGGTATCTGAATTGTTTAAATACTCTGCACATACTTGTACACGAATATTAATTATCCAAATCTCAATCTTAGCAATAATCATAGCAACCACTGTGAGGAATTCACTTCAAGTTGCCTTGGTAATTCTAAAATTCAAGCAATTTGGCCCGCCTCGCTACCAACTAAACACAGAACTACTGACAAATTGTAGTATGTACACAAGCGTATGCCTTATGCTCTTAAACACAAATCCAATACCAATAGAAAATTCTAACAACAACAACGCCCAGTAAGATTTCTTCATTCTTACAAGTTGCATTGCAACACCGAAAAATATTTCCAAACGATGACTATTCCGTTGACAACATTTGTGTGTACAGAACAAATATAAACATCTCCCATCTGTTTTACCAATTACTTCATTCATTCACATTTTAAAATTAAACTCATGCGGGAACCGCTTATTAGAACTTTCTACATATGTATGTATGCACTTCTTCTTAATAGGGATTGTGTCTGTGTCTGTATTATTTGTTAACATAACTTACATCCGCACAGCACAACTTTTCCAACAAAATTCACTTTTAAACTTAAATCCGGAACACATCAATACGATTTAATAATTTTATTTATTTCCTACTAGTCAAAGAAAATTTGTAAAATCCGAAATGCGCAACTCAACGTTTTCACACTGAATTGAAGTTTGACGTTCGAGATACTTTCGCTGTCACGTTTCTATCTCTTTCTCCCCGAAACGCATCGGTGCGACTGAAATACATGATGTGGAACAACGCTCCGACCATTTGTCGTTTGTGCGGTTCTCATTCCAAAATGCATTACATTTTACGACTTTAGATATTGTTTCGATAAGAAAAACAACTATTGATTTTCTATCCTAGGTGGTAACATACATTGACTTTTTTGTAAGAGAACAACCATTTAGTGGAACAGAAACACTTATTATCTTATAAGATGCAACGAAGCGAGAGAAATTAAATGAGATGGAAGTGCTTTGTTGGTAAACACAAATCGATAAAACAAATTTGTGCACACACGTGTAACACGCAAAAAAAAAAAGCGTTTTAAGAGAGCATTTAAGAGAAACATCGGTTTGCTAATCAGACAGTAGAAAAACTAGATTTTACAGGTGAATCAGTCTACTTACCCTATAGAAAGCAGCACTGGATATTTGTTTGTTGGTGTTATTTTCCTTTGGAAGGTTTTCTAATAAGAGTCTAAAAGAGAAATATGAAGGAAGAAATGTTTTTTATTGTAAATCAATTGCGTCGACTTTAGAAACCGTAACTCAGCATAATTTTGTGTTTCTAAAAATTACCTACGCTGAAAGAACCAAATTGTTTTGCTATCCTTTCCGGTATGATATATCGTGAAAAATAGTTCACTGTTTTGAAACAAAGATCGTATTGTAGGTATTTCAACTTACCTGGTACCTAGTGAAACTATTATGGTCAAAGAGAAAAATCCATTTCTTTTAAACAAATTCACAGATCGGTATACTTTTACACAGTATACATTAGTAAAACTATTGACCAACTAACTAATCCGATGTAGGGCCTCTATCGTCCTAGGAGTTGTCCAGAAGACAAAAAATTAGTCGTTCTCAGAAACTTACTTATTAGAGAGAGATAGATAAGGTTTGTTACATATAGCCAGTGGGTTATTCACAGGCGAATTCTGCATTTACTTAGGTGAACTACTCTTTTCTTTTTATTTTGAATATTCGTAGTTATAATCGTTTTCACTTGATACTACTACCCTATTCAACTCATACCTATTTCTACATGAAAGAAAGAGAATTTTCTAAGTTCTCTTTACAAAGACGTGTTCTTGAATGAAATTCGTCAGCTGTTGTGGATTGTTTGAATATATTTTTGATATGAAATAAGTTACTACATTTAACTGTACTTTTACTCTTGCTAGCCACGAATCATATGCCTAATTTATGCACATATACATAAGTATGTCATTTGGTAACTAAATTTCAAAAATGAAATAAGAGTGTCCTCCTTAGACATCGCCTTGTAAACCCTTTTAATCTTCGATTTTAACCCATAACCTAGAATTCACTCCAATTTCACTTCAATTCTTTTTGTATTCTTTGTTAAAAACTTTGTATTAATTTACTATTAAATGTAAAAAAAACAATTAAGTTATAATGAATTGGGTTGAAACTCCAAATTTTCGTTTCACTGATGTGGTTGGGCTCGTTCTGGTTCTTAAGTAGGAAATACTGTCGTTGGACGGATTTGATGTTGTATGCGACAGTTTTGTCGTGCGTATCCACCCAACCGACCGACAGACACGGTTGTACCGATATTGCACGGTCAAAAGCACTTGATCATACAACCTTATTTGCATGGGATAGATTATATGGAAACTGTCGCATGCGACGCGTCGTACAGATTTTAATTGTTATTTTACTTTTCTGATCAGAGAATACAGAAAAATTAAACAAAAACATGGTTTGCATCCAAAATCGGCTGAAAAAATATTCTTGTTGTGTGGAAATCGCATTGTCTCCTGTGTTTGCTGCATACAATGTCGGTACAGTTGTATGGTGCATTTCCTACTTTAAACAGAAATGTGTGGAAACAAATAAACCGAAGAATGATGTTCGTAGTTAAACAAAAAACAAGATTTTGCATTGGTTTTAATTTTATTGAAAAACAAATCTATACATCGCTGTTAACACTATCGTATCAAACATACTCAAAATTATATCGAATCTGATTATCCTCTGGATCTTCGACTTGGTGCTCATATTCGTCTTTGTATTTTTTGTTGGTTTTATTGAACAAACCACCATTATCCAAGGTTGTTAGGTTATGCAATTCGATAAATGTATCGGCCAGCGCATCGTCCAATAGTAATGAGAAATTCTTCTTACCAGCCAACGATGTTGCATTCAATAGCAAAGCTGTTTTATTAACCTTGGCCGCTAAAGCAGATCCAAGAGCAAGTGTGGATGCATTCCAAAATTGCAATTTAGCCGTTAACGTTGCGTTTGTCAAATTCAGCTTGGCATTGTACAAGTTGGTAAAGAATACAGAAGATGTGTTTAATGCCGCCTTTAGGCCAAGAGTTGTCGAATTAGTGAGAAGCACGAGTTTGCTCAATAGTTTAGCATTAGTAAAATTAGTTTTTGCGGCAATCAAATCAGCTGTTGCATTTGCCAATGTTGACAACAAAGCAATCTTCTTGGTCGCAAATAAGTTCGTTCCAGTGGCATTCAAAAGTGTTGTTAATAAGGTTGTGCTCTGGAGCAACTTAGCGGCTGTATAGTTTTGAAAGAGCGTATAGAAGTTACTTCCAGCTGTCAAGGTGTTAAGAAAGAGTCCTCTTTGTTCTCTTACATTGTTGTCCTCGTTTGCCTTAGTTGTGGTTGATTTGATGCTTATAACTAGTATCAGAAGGGTAAATCCTAATAATAAACGTTTGTCCATTTTGTTCAATTACTTTAGCTTAATGATAAATGAAGTTAGGTACAATGTTGTTGAATCTAGAAATGCAGTTGTTATTTATACCTCCGCTCGGAGTGGAAATTTTGTAAGAAAATCTTAACAACAGTTGTTTAAATATTACCAAACGGTAATATTGTTCAATCGGAAAGGGTGATAGAAAATTAATTGTTTGATCAAAAGTTTCGTAGTCACTGTAAATAAATGGAGAGGTATGCGAAAGTACAGGTGTAGTAGAGGCAGTAAAAAACAACAGAGTGCGCAATCAGTGATGCTTACACATTTGCCTGTAAGTACATTATTTATATTGCATAACCTCATAACAGCCTCTTAATTTGTTCTCGGCCATAGGAAAAATCCTTAAAAATTTTCAAAATGACTGTCATAAGGACAGCGGATGTTTAAGGCCCTATAATTGGTGTCCGACCCTAAATATATGGATGCTCAGTCATGTAGCTCTTTTTTTGATTACCTGATTAGAACTCCTAGACGCAGATTTTGAGATTTTAACAAGGACTAGTCTAATCGTTTTCTCCTCCTTATTGAGGAACAACCGCAGTCCGGGAATGAATGATATTTGCATCGTAGCCAAGTTTTCAGTTAACTTATTTATAGGGATGGGTGCCGATACTAAAATACAGACACATTTAGACTAGAAGAGGTCCTTTGCAACACCATATACATACATATGTATGTATAAACATATCTTTCCATTTTGGAAAGAACGCCAGGTCGCTGAGGTCATTGAAGAATATGCCTTATTCCAATTGGAATAGTTTCTTTGAAAAATACCTGAACAGGTTGGAATGAGATGAAGGATATTTTCCTTCTCTCCTATGACCGTGGAATAAATCAAATTCCATCGTTATGGGATGTTGAGAGAGTGTCTTGTCAGGATATAGCTGATTTGGGATCGCGGTGTGTACAGCATATTCTTTACAGTAGTATCGTTTCTAACGAGCTCGACAGCGATTCTATAGGCTTGATTGTCACTTAGTTATCCGTGAAAATTCTAATATCCCAAAAAGATATATGTAAGAAGACATTTGAATCAGGATAAAGCAGTACAGTGATCTGTACGAAATGCGATCCTCACTGAACTGGGATCCAAGATGTTATTCTTGTCTTATTCACTGCGGGAAAGAATGCTCGTTGTGAAGTTTCAGTTTCGGCGGAGAGATCGAAGAGCAGACAGTGTAACAACTAAACCAATGCGAAAAGACAAATTTGAACAATTGACTTAGATCTACATTCTAGTAGATTCCCTTTCCAGTGCTTTCCCGTTTCTGCCAAGAAGAGACTGCTGCTGTTAGTCGTAGTACGATCTACGAATTACGTTTCGAGTTGAGAGAAATGTCATCCATATAGAAAATAACTCTGCATCCTGTTCTTTCTACGAAAAAGAAAGTTCTTTCTACGAAAAAGAAAAGGATGCAACTCTAATCCATCATTCAAGTACTGGTAACACTTGACGTACCCTAACTTCAGTGTTTTGACGACTGCCCGGTTTACACATTAATAATTATTCCAGCGATCACTAGTTCAGACTGGACAATCACTATATTCTGTTATCCCACAAAAGAAACCTTTGGTGCCTTGGAAGGAATTTTTTTCTCGAAACCAACGCTTTAACGTGATAAAGTAAGATCGATCGCATATACGATCTCCTTAATTTGTTGGCAACAGAACCTTACTTTAAAATTGCCTTCTCAGAAGCAGTGATTGACTAGAGTTATTCTTCGTTAGATTTTCACCGAAAAATGGCAAGTTTCGACTGTTACATTCTGTCCGACTCTTCGATGTTGTGTGTCTATTCTTGTAGATTGGACATAACTACAGCGTGAATCTTAATACGATTTAATTAAGAATTAAATTTCTAAAAATCTCTTGAAAGGTACATGCATACATACATAGTGCAATGCATAATCGTAGAGCAACTCTATTTTTATTTGAACTTCTGATGAACAGAAAAACGAAATACCCCCATTCGACGCCTGCCGTGCAAGACACTCTAACACAACCAACCATAAAGCAAAATGTTGTTATGCAAAGGTATGCGCAATTTGTACAAGTGTGTGGTAGTTCCTTCCCCCAAAGTCCAACAACTTTCGATATTTTCACCGTTATACCACCCATTTTATAGCCATTGGCAGGTAGTTATAGATACAAATACATTTAATCACATTTCCATATCAGCCTATACGAACGATACCAACGACCACATCGACACACCAGTGTCCTGGCACCAACTTTTTATCCTTTTGAATATAAAACTGACCCCATATTCAGAAACACTTAGTTGAATTCCGTGCTTGCTCTAGTTAGTACACCGTAATTTGTTCGGCATTCGTACAAGGATTACAGTGCAATTTAAATATTTTTTTAACCAACAACGTTGATCTTGTGAATGGATTTCTATAGTTTAATAAAGTGCACTCATGTGACTAGTGTTAAAGTTCAGTAATTTTAACCCAATGTAAGTGCAATTACCCTAATTTAATGTCTCGGCTCTTAGCGCACGTCCTATCTTGATTAAGATTACTAGCGAATTATTGCATTGCACACGGGATTCGTGCTCATGACCTTAATCTTTGACCCATTTCCAAAAACAAATCATGCGATATCGAAATTGTGACTAAAAAAAAAGGCTAGCATAGGTCAAAATTCTGTGCTTGCAAGATATGCAAAGCATTCGCATGACAAATGGGAAAATCCTCTGCGCCTTGCCTCGCCTCACCATAAGACCGAAGCCTTAGACCCAATTATTCTTCCATTTTTTTCGATAGTCGAAGGCTGTTCTAATGTTAACATAAAAAAAAATCAATAATCAAGCAATAAGGAAAAACCATGCTCGTTGCATACGGCCACCGCCTTCCACCGAACGTGTCATTTAATGAAACCACATTTACGCGTTTCGAATACGTTTCTCGCTTCCATAAAAAAAATAGTGACACCAGTAAATTGATTCCAAGGGATTTCATGTCGATAGACAATTAAATTCTAGAAATGGGAATTTCGTTCTGCACCGCGGTCACTTACCACCAACAATAAGGATGAGGTGCCGTTGTTGCTTTATGGACTTTAATCTAAATAAACAAAGTCAAATCGCATGAAAAATTCATTAACCCGCCTGCAAAAGTAGACCACATCAATCGTTGTAGAATATGAAGAACCGATAATGATGTTTTTTTTTTAAGAAAATGCTCTGTCTGTTGGTTATTGAGGTAATAACTTCATTGCACCTAAAAATATCAATAAAAGGAGGTGGAACCCATACTGGGAGGTGGTGCGGTCTTAGTTTGTGGTTGTTTAGTGTAGCTGTGACCACAACACAATGGTTCGCTGAATCGCAACTAGCCCGCAATCGTGCATTGTCATTAAACTTGTATGGGCCATGAAAGGCTCGTTAAACTAAACTGTCACTTTGGGCTCTTAGAAAAAGAAATACCCACGCCATACTCCTTACGTCTTGTGGATTCTTTTAGATACATCAGTGTGTACATTCCTCGGAATAAGTAATGTGGAATATTTAATTTTTAGAAGAAGAATTAGGAGAAATGAGCCGTAATGGTAATTGGTCAAGCGGGAGTGGCAGCTCATCATTAAATACCCCCGGTACAAATGCGACACAAAGTGAAGAACGCTTAGTGGTAAATTCGAATTGATTTTATTATAATGCGTTCGAAGATACTCAATTTCGGTTAAAATTAGGTAGCGGTGCGTGTGCGCCCAACCATCGAAACCAGCGATAGATGTATTGAAGTCATATCAAACAAGGCCTTGTTATTCGATGATGGCAGTAAAAATCGACCAAGAAAGTACGCCTACGATCATGTCTTTCGAGAGGAAGATACGCAGGTAAGTTTTTAAATTACATATGTTGCACGTAGATATACTGAACTTAAAAAGTCTAAGTGGCTTTTATACGACGTACTTAGCCTTCTGTACGACGATTATGCCTTCAGAAGTTTTTATTTTTTTTATACTTCTGACTTACTAAGAACTACTCGTTCCTTGGACACATTTGCAAAACTCTAGGTATTTCCGAATTGTTATCAACCGATGGATTTCCTATTGTTATCAATATTACAAGGGATTTTCCGTAAACGAACACCCGTCATCTTCGGGAGAAACAAAGCCTAGCCAATTGCTCTTACTTTTAGTACGTACTTCATTTCTTGTAGCGTCTTGTTGCATTACTCCATTTCTTGTACATCTAGTAACACATACACTTCCTATTCAAAAAAAATATAATTGCTCTAGCGGTTTGTATACCATTAGTGTCGGTTTTCTTTGCTACTGAACTCTGTTCGTCGTAGTCGATATGCCATCCAAACTATTATAGTGTAGTGTCGTATATTTACAGCAAAACATACTCTACGTTTCTTCAAAGAAAAAAAGCCTCTGTTTCTGAACACAGACTTAGCTTGTTAGACTAGGAATCCGTGGTGTTGACTCTAACGTCCTCTGGCGTGAGAAAATTGGGCCGACACAGACCACAACTCAAAGTATTTTGACAACGTAAGTCGCCTGGTTTCGCATAAATAAGACTGGATCATCTGCTCTACCAAATTATACTCAGTGACTAAAGATCATTAAAGCGGAGAACGGACTTTCAATACTTTAGAAAGCAAAGCACCTACGGACTGTACGGATGGTTATATTTGATTAAATAGAGCAACATATCAAATATCTCACCAATGTTCCCAATCTCCATTGCTTCAAGACTCTTAAAGGTTTTTGGGCCATGGAGAGAAAAAAATGATTTTCTCGTACAAAATAATCGGGTAATCAAAATACAGCAGAGATGCTAAACATTTAAACTAAAATGATACTCCAGCTCTGTCGTGAAAAATAATAGACATTACCAAGTTCATTTATCCTTGTATGACCAGATTGCTGACATTTAAAAACAAACACCAACGACTGGTAGCTGCAAATGAATCCAAATTACGGGGCTTGTAATAAGATTTGAATCTAACACCACAAAATAACAAAGCACAAAATGGTAATGATTATGTACTGATAAAACCATAAATACCTGCTGAGAGTACAATGAAGGATTGTTGTTTTGCTCCAGAAATTGGTTTTTATTCCTTAACCAATATAAAAAGTTTAGAAGTTTCAAGAGCAAGCATTGAAGAAGCTAACCAAAAATTGTATTAAGGTTCGAGGAGATTAAGTCAAAACAAAAAAAAGTAAGAAAAGCTACATATAATCCATGTGGAGAAGGACTTAGGACTTCCTTCCTTGTAGTAGCATTTATAATGGTACTTTGTACTTTTGGATTGAGATATCCTCGCTCCAAAAAGTCGGCATTTCCTCATACATATGTATAATACGTAGGGGAGTTATAAATATGTACTTCAAATATATAAATATTTGGTATTAATAATTTTTGTGGGTTATTGCGTTGAACTATGGAGTGACAAGATCGAAACTCGACCTCCAGGCAACCCCTAAAATTTTTTCCATTGTCCCACCTCGCGTGAAGATCTGACAAACACCAAAGGTTACAACTGTTGTGAAAAAACTTCTGGATTAAACTGTTCTGCCAATTATGTTTGTACATATGTAAGTATGTATATTTGTAATAGTTTTTCCGATTTCATCTTAAAATAAAATGTTTTAAAAACGCTGTCATAGCAATTTTTTTTTTAAACTTCCAGTTTCTCAATCCCTTATTGAGTCGTAAGCGCTGTACCTATATATCCCTTCTGTGAACTTGCTTTTGACAAAAATGTTTGATCTAAAGAATTGAATTGAATTGATTGAACAAGCAATGTTTAAAAAAATAGCGTGAACTCTCAGAAATATCTTTCGAAATCCTTAGCTTAACATAATTTTGAATTTTGGTTTATTTTACCTTCTGATCCCATGGATCACAAACTACACGTGTGTCAAAAATCGGACCCAGATGTACTATTTCTAGTTTCTTGCGTCCTTCTGAAAAATGTATGTATCATCATTTGCGCACTTTACTGAAGACAACTAATGTTTTGAAAGGCTCTTCTTTAAATCTTCTACCAATATCAAATATCTACTTTTTAAACAACTTATTATTATCCAATCTACTTAATTTCCATTTACCATTACCAGGAAACTGTTTATAAAACAACAACAGCTCCACTTGTGAAAGATGTTCTAAATGGTTTAAATGCTGCTGTTTTTGCCTATGGAGCTACTGGCTCTGGTAAAACTCATACAATGTTGGGTCCAAATAAGAGAAGAGCGGGAACAAACGTCTCCGGAACTCCACTTCCACCAGATCATCCTCCACGAACTGCTAGCAATGGAAGTGTTGATGGCGATGCCAGTAGTGCGGATAACGGTCTAATGGTTCGTGCAATAGACGAAATATTCGAACATTTCGAAATGGCTGATGAAGCAAGTGCTTTTAAGGTAAGAATGCAATATTTATGGGGAAAATAATAACAAAAGTATATATCGTGCGACATGCAATGTTTGTTTACCAGCCATGATTTGTTTGTCAACCAAACTCGATGGGGAACAATGATTTTGGAATTTTATCTTAACCGCCAATTTTGGTATCAAACACATACTAACAGCTTCCGTAAAACCTTGCGTTTTCTGCATTAATTACTCTGCTATTAGAATGCACAAATTGTACCAATCTATTTAATTTATTATGTGCGAACCATTTCCTTTCTTGCCTTCTGACGTGATAGGCCTAACAGTCTACATGTATACAAAACAAACGTATATACCTATTCAAAAACTACTCCTCATAGGTACTCAGGTAATAATTAAGGGCGCGATAATGTTGCCAGTATTGTCAATTTTTAATCCTACCAAGTGACGTGTGGACTTGTGTATATTTTATGAGTGTTGGTACTCGTTCATTGAGGGTAAACTTGCAACTTAAACAAAATAGGGGGTCGTGGTGACACATGGAACACCTTTCCCACACAAGACACAGATGAAATTAATGGCCCTTAATAATGCATGCTAATGTATTCCTTAACGATTAGGGAACTTCCGGCGCTGAAGAAAACACAAAAATAACTCAATTAACTAATTTATTATTGAAGGTCTGTATTTCATATTTGGAGATATACAATGAGCTGATTCGTGATCTTTTGAATCCTGGCGGACCGTTGGAGCTGCGTGAGGATAACCGGGGTCAGCGCATAACTGTGGCGGGATTGTCAGAGATTACAGCTTCCAGTAGACAAGAAGTTATTTCTCTCCTTTTGAAGGGGAATAAAGCTCGTACTATGGAGCCAACAGCTGCTAATCAAACATCGTCCAGAAGTCATGCTCTTCTTAGTATAACAGTACAATTAAGAACTCCACTTGGTACAAAACAAGGGCGTCTCTTTCTGACCGATTTGGCTGGATCGGAAAGAGCGAAGAAAACAAAGAACCGTGGAAAAAGGTTGCAAGAGGGTGCCCATATAAATCGTAGCCTCTTGGCATTGGGAAACTGCATCAATGCGTTGTCTGGTGGTGCTCGATATGTAAACTATCGCGACTCTAAGCTTACCCGGTTGTTAAAGGAGGCATTAAGTGGTAAATGTAAAACCGTCATGATTGCGCATGTAGCTCCAGAGGGGAGACATCGTGATGAAACGAAAAATACTCTGGTTTATGCTGATCGTGCGAACAATATAACAACTCGTTTACAAAATACTGGTTATATAGATGAGGTGAAGGACTTCCCTATGAAGCACTATCAAAGCCTTGTTTCCGAGCTACGTGAAGAGGTAACGCGATTAAGGTCAAAGATGTTAACTGAACGTCCGCGTAGTGGAGCTGCACTAGCCCGTACTGCTGTTGATGACGAGAAGCGCAAAGCAGAGTTACGTTATCTTCGGGAACAAATTGTGCTTACCTTCAAGCAACAAATGAAGTTGAGACGCAAACTCTTGGAGGCCGAAAGCCATTTGCTAGGCTTGGAGCTCGATGCTGAGCGGCAGCATATGATCATATCACACTGGCAAGGGCGAATGGGAAAATTGTACGATACCCCCGTGGAAGATGGTGAGTCTGTATGCAAATATGGTGTCTTCAACGTCGTTGAATTAATGTATTTTTTTAGATGGAGAATCTGAAGGTTCAATAGCTTTAAAGAATGCATGGGGTGAATTAGCTGCAATAGAAAAGGAGTCAAGAAGATACAAGGAAATTCGAGAAAGAACTGAGCAAGAGTTGGAAATGTGTCGGCAAAAAGGTGTACAATTGGAAGATGTAAGCAATTGTTGCATATTACTAAGTATACACTTCTGAAACTGGATATTTTCTAGGAATTGCCAGAACGTATCAGCAGTGATGAAGAACGCGAGCTTTTGGGTAAGTTATTCATTCTACATAACCAAAACCTTCAAAGACCATGGACTTCAAATGAAGTTATTTAGTTTAATCTTCAGCTAGCTCCCATCAGTTTTATACAAGATATACATATATGCAAGACTTTCGGTAGGATCATTTTATATATTCTCTTCTTAGACAATACTCCGAAATGTCTGCAATCTCTTTTGTATGTATGTCCTTGAATAGGATAACCCACAATTCAATCTCAAAGGGATTTTGGTAATAGATGTTTCAACATTTGCCAGATGGACGTGGACGTGGTGACAGATTATATCAGCTTTTATTATAGCGTTTTCTTAAAAATCATTACTGTAGACCTAAACAATTATAAATACATAAGTATGTTAACAGCTCCTCAGCGTTTGAAACCTGGATTTTAGTAGATAGATAGTCTTATAGGTGGGACTGTGTTTGCGACTGATCTTGAAATAGTGAAACTTTTGAAGCAAATAACATTTTTATGTGGCAAAGTGAACCTTTTTCATATTTAACAACTTACAACTAAAATGTTGTTCAATCAATTTCAGCTCTACTTTGTCGAGTGCATGAACTAGAAGCCGATAAAGTTTCTTTACAAGCTGAAAGATTGGCACGTCAAGCGGAACTCCGTCGGCGGGACCTTCAACTATTACGAGCTGAACGCCAAAGACGACTTTGTGAAGACATCATAAGCTCGCAGAGACGTTTGATTGAAGATGGAAATGTCGACCTTCCAGATGAATTAAAGGAACTATACGCCCTGTACCAACAGGAGATCCACGCAGGCACAATGAGTTCAACAGCCGGAACAATATACGAAAAAAAGTTACCCCCAATTTACTCAGCCGGGTAAGAAAATAGTTATACATTTGAAAACATATAACAAGAAAACTGATTTTTGTGCAGCAGTTCGGAATCACCTGGAAGCTCCAGCTCTGGCTCAGATTGGTCACCATCACCTCTACCACCCATTGATGTGGGACAAGACGCGCCGACAACAAGCAATGGACAGGATGATCCCGATCGTCTCATGGGTCCATTGGTAACATCTCGATTACCAAAAATTTCCACATCACGAAAGCGCACAAAGTCGACAAATCAAAGCCCTTCCGAATGAAAAAAACCGGAAAACGAATTATTGATTCGCATAAAGCCTTGTGGCTGAATTTTCAATCCTCTGGATAATCTACATCAGTGGAATATATATTGCTCAATTGTAACAGACAAATAGCAAGCCTATTTGATTCTTCTTGAAAGCGTGAAATAAATTCATTTATGACGGGATGCTAGTGTTCTATGTTCCATTACTTGCTTTATTTTGCCTTTTTCATTACTCGTTCTCTAAAAGTAGAATGCATAGATTTTTGAAAAATTTGGTCCTAAATATCTTGATTATTCAGTCTTTTAATGTCTTTTCTTAGAACTCATAGAATACGTAGGACAACTGATGATATCATCCAATAAAAGTCCAAAAGCCAAGGTAACAGGCAAGTTACATACAATTTTATGTGTATCACATGTTAGTTATTATAGTTTGCAAATAAAATGTTTTGATAGGATTAGGAATAAGAATACGGTCCTTAATTTTGAGTGTAGAAAAATTTTAATTATTGTAAGTATAAGCTATAGACATGATGAGAGTACAGAAATTTATTTTTTAGATATAATCCTGTTTTATTATCTCCATCAACGACTTTCTTTAGCACACATTCAGTTCGGTTCCACCACACTCAATGGAGAACACATTTCCTAAACATAGAAATTTATTGATTTGTCGTCTTCTAGTCCGGGAATGTTTAATTGAGCACGAGTGTTAAGCGAGGTGTTTAAGGTCCATCGAATTCCATACTGCTTATGCTCTCCTACACTTATTTTACTCAGAGCTTCAAAACACTCGACATCTTAACATTGAATAAGAAGTAACACTGTCTTTGTATGTAGGTACATATAGTTTGGATCCCTTTTCTCCACAACGACGAAAGTCATCCCAATTCAAACTGCCGAAAGCCTTCTCGAAGTCGATAAATAGTAGATGAAGCGGAGATCCTAACACGATGCATCACTCTATTGTGATTCGTAAGATTTTTATGTAATCAATTGCATTCTTCTTCGACATCAAGCTAAATCTAAATCTTTCGCAATTCGGTCTAATATGGTTATAGCTTTTATCTTCCCCTCCAGTGTCCACAAAGCAGAGCTCTCTTTTTCACAAGCTTCATTATAATCCTATTTTTCCATTCCTGTGCAAATTGTAATCTTCGTAGCACAGACTGACTTGAAAGCTGTTGCCATTGCCATGTTAGTAGCAGCACATGGATGCTAGTTAGAAATGCTGATTAGAGTTTGAGACTATATAACTATTTTTTAAGTAGTTAAAGACGGAATAATCTCTTCGTCTAGTAAGCTGATCCTCATCCTCGTCCGAAATCAGAAAGTTTTTTTAGGATGTAAAAATGATCTGCTAGTATTTATCTAGTAAATTTTAAAGTTTCTATTACTGACTACTCTAATTCAAGCAAGCTCTATCCACATTGCAAAACATTATTATATAAGAAATCGCTATCCAGGGAGTTATCTGAGATATTTCAAATATGTATTACCACTCAATCTTATTACTGCATTATTACTCACACGTTGTAGCAAATATACATACAAAGATCTCAAGCTTTCTGTAACCAGAGTACAAAAACTGTAGCCAGAAGCGGAACTAGTTTAAAAGGAAACAACCAACTTATCTCTGCATTGAATGACTTTATTTATTGTATTTGTCTAATAAAAAATGTAAACCTTTTGAGGCAACTTCTAAACTCTTAACTTCTTGAATATATTATTAATTTCATGTCTATTGTATTGTAAAAGCATATATATATGAATTTATTAATAGCAAAAGAATAAAGTAAAAACTATTCCAAATTGTATTTTGCTAACTAAGGAGAGATAACATAATTTATATGTAATATATATGATTTCATTTTTATGTAGCTAAATAAAATCTTAACATGCGCTTTATATATAAAATATCTATTTGCCAAATAATTGAAAAAAAAGCGCGTTCATATAAACGAGTAAAAATTCGTGTATTAAAAGAAAGTAAAAAAAAGATGTGTTTGTGTGGTTTTCAAAAGCCTCATTTACCCTATAAATTATTCGTAAAACAACATCTATTCAATATCCAAGGTGGTGTTTAATAAAATAAAAGACCATAATGAAAAGAACAAATAAACTTCTGAGAAGAGAAACACTTTCTTTTACTTTTACTTGTGTAATGTAATTTGTGTGTTTAAATATGATACTGTTTAGTTTGTGTTTGTATTGGTTGGTTCTATTTGCTTAATTCCTTTGACTACTTTATAAAAATTTAATTTTTTTTTCATTTTGTAATATTTTTCAGCTTTTTTTTTTAAAGGTATAAAATTGATATTGTCTAAATGCTATTTTAATTTATATGGAATACTGGAAAACATATACGCTTGTGTGTGTGTAATTATGAAGCATTCAAACACATGGTTCGACATAATTTCCTGGAAAGAGACCGGTCACTCCGTCCATAACACCTTCCCACCAGCCATCGTCATTCTTCTTGAGAACATAAAGTACAGAACTCTCCTGGAAGCTTAGCTCGTCGTCCTTATCGGCATAGTAGTCGTATATAGCCACAACTGAAATATAAATAAGAGAATAGCATGTACATATCTCGTATAATAATGCAAAAAAGGAATGAGGGACAAAATTTGCATATGCATGAACTGCAAAGCACGATATAGTGCCTACATCATTCTAACGAAATGGTTTGATTGGCAAACACGCTAATGAGTCATTGAATTTTATGAGTTTGCAAGATTCATCCAGCCCGCGCTATTGTAATGGTCGAATGGAAAATTACTGGAATTCATTCAATCACAATTTGAAGCAACATAGCAACATAAATTATGTATAATTAAAATAAGATGCTGTTAGATACATTTCAAATCTATGGATTTATTTGGAAATGACCATGGAATTTCAAATGGTCATGCAGGTGAAAGTATAAATTTGATTTAAATTATATTTTTTTGGGTATGGGTGTGTTTCTAAGCCATCTAGCGAATGAATGGCAAAGCGGATTTGTGAATAGACTAGCTTTGATTCGATTGGAGTCACAAATGAGATGAGAAAAAAAGTACTCGTGCAATGTTTCCAATGTACAATGAGAGGGAATCGTAGTAATGTGGCGCAAAGCTGTTGGTAAAGAAAATTGCTTATGTTCTTGTACACATTATTAAAAATCCAAGCGCAAGTGTAACAACAGCAGTCTATGAAAACAAATTCTAATAGACTAAGGCAAGATTGTCACCTTGTTACGATTTCTGACCAACGGTCGTTCCATGTTTTCGAGTTAGTGATGGGGTTTTCCCCTTCGATAAATATCAAAGGATGATATTTCGCTTGTGAGGACCTAAGTACAGAAAATACAGTGTTCACAACGAGATCCATTTTCATCCTGTCCATTTCAAAAGTTGGTCAAATAAAAATCAGACTTATCCGGCGATAGGATTTTCAGCATTACAAAAACAAGTTAAGGTTAAAACAATTAATGATCTGCAGCAACCTTTCATAAGCCCGCAATCACTCTTTCAAGTGTAGACAACGTGATATCCTACAAAACGTTCTGTCGATATTCAGTGCGGAATTCATTTAAATGGAGAATGGAGCTGTCTTAAACTCCGCGACTATGCCCACTATCGAACATCAAGTCATATACCAAATGACCTCTGGTTTTGTGACATGAGCCTCATCCACTCCAAATGGTTTGGAATGCCCCTAAGTACCCAAAATAAAAGCTCTATCACAAAATATTACAAAGTATCCCTGTTGATTTAAAGGTACTGTCTTGGTACAGACAAACACCCAAGTTAACCTAAACCTAAACTTTGGTTGCAGATGCATACTTGATAGAACTGAGGATTAATACCACCCAAACCTAAAATCCTAAGTCCGCTCTCGCCAACTTATATCAATGAAAGCATTGTTTTATTTCCCGATGGTAACAAAGTATGGTCTATGCAGAGCTCTAACATGGAATCGGTGCTTTATATATCGCTGCATTACCAGCAACGTGAATAAGTAAATATATAAATGTGTCCATCCTTGTGCTAACTCAAGAGGAATCGTGTTATTCATCGCTTTAACAGACATCGATAACCCGAACGAAAACTATAAATAAGACAGTAGTGTCGATATTCGTGGAAACTTTTCTGTAAAGAAACCGAAGGTGGTAAAGCTTCATGTTGAGCTCGTCGGCAGGCACTATTTCAGAAGTTAGTAAGAGTTCGAGAAATACGAACATACGATTAAGGTTATTAAACAGAGTTTCAATTTCCATTAGAAAGATTATGTCACATTGGAAGCTTAGCTGATCAAATTATTAATTCATAACCACTTCCAAGCCAACATGTTTCATTTTACCTTTTTCGATATAATTCTTTGGCACCCATCCCGGCAGATTTTGATCATCGGGTACTATGGGCGCCAACTGTCCTTGCGTGGTAGATGTCCTAGGTCGACCAAAGTCTTGGTGTTCATCCTCTGGCGGTGGTGGAGGTGGCAGTGGTGGCGACTGTGACCCTGGCCGTGCAAAGTTTAAACTGTACGATAGAATGATTTCATTAGAAAAACATAAATCATCAATAAACACAAATATTTACCTATTTATGTTCCTTCCTAAGGTGTGCATACCAATGTGACTTTGTTCAGTGATCTCATGTGACACTGTCAACGGCGATGGTGGAGCTAATTAAAGCATACAGAACTATAAACAAAAACTCGGATCAATTTTATAAATCAACTTACGAGGCATGCTGCTACGATCATCATAGGTCGTCGGCGGAGGTGGTGGCAACGACTGCATCATTCCAGCTGATGGCAAATTAACGTGCGTGGCAACTTGTTGGCTTGGCGGCATCGGCAACGAACTGTAACCAGGTGCACGATCACCGCCTCCAGAAGACGACGAAATTCTTTTGGGATGCCCTATGGGATAATTAGGAGCATAGTGCGACGGGACTTGTGGCGGATTGACAACCGGCGGTGTTCGGTATTCTCGCGAACTCTTGCCCAAAGTTCCAGTATTACTGACAGATTTCCCCAGCGTACCCGTGTTTCCACGCGACATCTGCGGCGGAGTTGGTGGCTTTGTCGTCGGTGGTGGACCAACAGACACTGAATTGGTTGTGGCGAGCGATTGAATTGAGCCATGACTCGAGCCGCGATGCTTCTGCCGCTGCTGCGTTGAGTTTATACCGTGGCCAATCTCATCGAGTATCGAATAATCAATTGGCTTACGAACATACTTGATAGGCTTTTCCGGGTTAATTGGAGCGACAATTTTAAATTGTCGGGAGCTAACCTTATTGGCAGTGAGCACTCCAATTTCTCTGCAAAGGAAAATTATTATTAACACCGCAAGCATTAGTACAAATCAACCTACCTTCGGGCAACCTTTTCCTTGTGAATCATCACTGTTTGAGCAATATGATTCATTTGCGACTCCATCTCATTGAGTTGCGTCGCCTGAAGCTCAAGCAACTGCATGTAACTATACGCCAGCGTATTGATTTGGTACGCAACACTAGCCAACGATTGTGTTGTGTAGTTCTTTGTTGCCTCCAACGCTGCTTTCTTATTATCAGCCCTAAAGTAAACAAATCGTTTAACTAACAGTGGATGATTACTTCATCAATAACTAACCTATAGTAGGTATCTTCACAGTAGTCGGCGACTCTTTCCAGATTTGTGAAACTATCCCTTAGGCTCTGACGGCCATCAGGGATTTCGGTACGAGTCAATGATGCTAGTTCGTCCATTAGGTTTTCACTGTCCATGACACTATGGTGATCCTGGTAGGAAGAATCTTTAAAAATATAAGAACCACTAAAAATAGCATTCGGAAACAGACACAGTGGGAGATAGTTGGAAGTTTAAGTTTAGAATACTAGAGTTGAGAAAAGAAACAACTTTGCACAGTCAATAACTTTTTTTGGATTTGGTCATAAGGGCGGTGACACCCAAATCACCTGGGAATGAGAATTATTGTGCGGATTTTTTCTTATTCAGTGTTGACACAAAACGATAGTTACCTGTGTTGTATGAATACCTATTCATAATACAGACATTTAGCACTCTCGTTATTACTCTAATTATTTGCTTTTACGAGGAGTTTATTGGCTTTTTTTTTTACTATTTCAGTAAATTTTCAGCCACAAGCGACATTTTCCAAGTTTACACCAATTTGCTGTCTTTTGACGTCACTTCTCAAATCACAAAAAAACTACAACTGCTGGAATGCAAGAAAACCATTAAAGCAGTTTATACAATTGGTTTACACAATGCAAAATCGAGTGACTGACTCAATTTGGTTGGCTTGTTATTTTTTTCTGTTAAACAGTCCGGGTGGGACTTGATTTGCGTGTGCATAAGTAGGTACATATTTCTTCTAGATCGACCGATGGGCATTATATCGATCTAGGACTCAAGAACTTTTCAGTAAATAGTTTTCAATTCCTTTATTTGCTTAACAGAAAGAAGTTCCAATTCGCATATATGTACATAGTTCATCGCTTAATCTTCGAATTTGTGTCAATCTATCCTTAACGCTGGCAGATAGTTATTGCCTTAATCACTAAAATCTCACCCAAGTGGCATATATTATTCTTCAGTTGGCAAGCTTTGGTATTAAAATCTAAAGGAATGACTAACCCTCTATCTTGTATGCTAATACATTCTTTTCCACTTCGGTAAAATAAAATTTACTCATTTCACAATTACTCATATGTAATTAAGTCATATTTTCGTGATAAGCACGCAATAACAAACATAGTTTCATCCACGTACCCAGGTGTCTCCTAATTGTTTGTAATTCCGTGTAAAGTGTAGCAATTACCTTAAGTTACACGTACACTCCACATTGCTATTGCCGGCAGCACCATCTGTTGCATTTCGTTCCCACAAAAGTACAAAGTCAATGACTGACATTTCTTAAGTGGCGATGATTCTGAAGTAAAAGTGGTTATCTGGCCGGCTTAACGTTCGTTTATCTCCGTTTCACAATTTTTACCAACTATTCACCCAATCCTGGCGCAAGCAAAAGAAAAA
Source organism: Xylota segnis (assembly GCA_963583995.1). NCBI lineage: Eukaryota > Metazoa > Arthropoda > Insecta > Diptera > Syrphidae > Xylota > Xylota segnis. The sequence goes on along the minus strand of OY757236.1, from coordinate 2,496,559 downwards.
GCGGATTTTAGTGGAAATCAGACGTATTTTGTGATAAAAAATGCAACGCTCATTCCAATTTGCGTGCACCGTATTGTTTGTTCTTAGTTTATGTAGCAGTTTGGCGTTCGGGGTAATTCCACGTCCTAGGGGTGTTTCAATATCCAAAGCGAGCCTCTACCCACCTGGTGAGCACTTTGTCTGCTTCGATGGACTGAAAACCATCAACTACCTGCAGGTAAGAAATCGAGTATTCCACTTTTACTGCACGTGATTAGCAATACATTGTTTTCGTAGGTAAATGACGACTTCTGTGATTGCCTTGATGGTAGCGATGAGCCCGGAACATCAGCATGCCCGAATGGAAAGTTTCACTGTACGAATGCCGGTTATCGGACAAAGAATATTCCCAGCTCTCGGGTGAACGACGGCATTTGCGATTGCTGCGACGCTAGTGATGAGTATGGGCTGCCTGATAGCAAATGTGTCAACACATGCCTGGAACTTGGGAGAGAGGAACGTCAACTGAAGAAAAGCAGAGAGGAGCTTGTTAAACGAGGAAATGCCCTAAAAGCAGATCTAAGTGTAAAGGGTAAAGCATTGCGATTGGAACGCGACGCTAGATTAGTTGAGTTGCAGAATCGTCGACAGGAGGCAGAGACAATAAAACAAGAGAAAGAAAAACTGAAGAAGGAGGCCGAAGAAATTGAGAGTGAAGCTCTGCAAGTGTACAAAGAGATTCAAGAGTCTGAAAAGCGGGAGAAGGCACAAAAGGATTCGACGGAGAGTAGTAGCGAAGCGGAGCAGACTTTTACCAAGTTTGACTCAAATAATGACGGTTTTATAGATATTGCTGAGTTGCAGACTCGTTCGTCGTTCGATAAAGACCGCAATGGAGAGGTATCTGAAGAGGAAGCCAAATTCTTTTTGGACGAGCGGGAGCATGTAGATTTTGATACATTCATATCAGTTTCGTGGGCCAGAATAAAGCCGTACCTTATGCTGGATGCTGGGCTTTTCAAACCTCCACAAGTACCAGGCGAGAAAACCGAAGAGCAGGACGACGAAGGCATAGACAATGAACCCGAACATTTGGATGATTCATACATAGAGCCCACCCAAGCAGGTGACACTGAAAATGGCGATGATGCGGATGAAGGATATGAACAAGAAGAAGAGGAAGAGGAAGGAGAAGAGTTGGGCGAAGGTGTTGTTGAACAAGTGACTACGCCAGCTCCGGAGTATGATCCTGAAACACAGAAATTAATCGAGCAGGCAAATTCTATGCGCAATGAATTTTCCGAGGCCGAACGCGCCCTCCGCGATATTGATAATGAAATCAAGGACATTGAGGAGCAAATAGCCAAAGATTATGGCCCTTCGGATGAGTTCGCACCACTCGAGGGCCAATGCTTTACGTACGAAGACAGAGAATACGTCTACAAGCTTTGTCCTTTCGATAGAGCTTCACAGCAGCCACGTAACGGAGGAGCTGAAACAAGGTAACTCTCATTTTATCATTACTTTTCGCATAAACATAACTTTTTTGTCTTCAGATTGGGCACATGGCACAATTGGTCAGGCACTGACAACAAATACACCCAGATGCTATATTCAAACGGGGCCTCCTGTTGGAATGGTCCACAAAGATCGGCTGTTATTCAACTGGAATGTGGTCTAGATCACAAGGTCACAGCGGTGACCGAACCAAACCGATGCGAATACCACTACGTTTTTGAGACACCAGCTGCCTGCGAGAATCCAAATGATCCCTCAGATGAACTCGTACATGATGAGCTATAATGTTTATAAAGAATGTTAGGGTTAAGACAAAATTTCGACATTGAATTCGTTTGTAAAATTGGTTTTTAGACCCTCACCCCTCACCCACTCAAAATATTGGTCATGAAATTCGCCACCAGTAGGAGATTCTTTTTAATTTTTTTTTATTTTGAAGTTTCTATATGATCTTAGCCGAAGAATCATTCCTTTATACTGTGTATTTATTATAATTAAAGTTAAAAAAGAATTTTTTCTTTAAATTTCCGTAAAATACAGATTAGTTTGTGTTCATGTGACGTCGTACATATTAATTGTTTTCTTATTGTTCGCTGTATCTGTGCGCATGTCAATACGCATGTTATGTGCTACAATTTATTAAATTCGTTTTTTGGAGATCTTATTGGTTAATCTGGGACCTATCACCATAAAAGTTTAGTGAAGTCAAATATCTCGAAGTCATCCTTGATAAACGACTATGGCCATGTGGGCCAGTAGACGCCTTTACGGTAGAACTTGGAGTCTCAATCCAAAAATGATACATTGGATGTAAATACACAATGTTGGTGAGCCCCATTATCACGTACGTGGGCAAAAGTTCTTGAACGGACAACGCAGGGACATAAGTTACAAAAAATAGCCTATCTCGGTACTTCAGGCGCCCCTACAAATCTTCATTAGGAAAACGGCTGCTAGATGAACTATCAAGCTCCAACTAGAATACAAGTATAAGAAAATTCTGGACTCAAACCCACTAAGGACCTGACCTGACATCATGGTCAGGGCATACTGTTTCGATAGCTTATCAGACCGTGCAGACTGGCCTAATGGTGTCCCGGCATTGATCCGTAGCGGTCTGATGGATTCACTGACGTATCAAAATTTGACTCTGGAATGGGTGCTGGTGTCTAGAGCCAACATCAAAGTCTCGATACCTGTGGGAATGTGTCCCACGATTTTCCAGGCTGAACTCCATACTATTTGCGTTGAACCTTAGTAAGTAAGTAAGGGTATTAAGGGCGCTAGGATCAATATCTTTTCAGATTGTCGTTCTATTTAGTAGACTCCATATCAGTTAAATGCTGTTGAGATCTCCATGAACCAGACGGGACCAGACGTCTAGCACACTATTAGACCACCATTCAAAGCATAGTACTTATGTCTTAAATAACATTTAACATTTATATGAACAATATTGGGGATAGTGATTTTAAGTGGCCTATAACATCGTCTGAGTATGACTAATTGCATCACATCCAGCAGCATATTGAATACTTACAGTGAAGAAAGGTCAAAATCAGGTTCCAGTCCTTTTCAGGCCTATCTTACCGATGAATATATAGGAATACAACACCGAGCTGGCGACCCACAAATTTGGTCGTTGGTCAAAATATTTATCATTTATGAAATCTTTTAGTTTATTGTTGGCAATGCTATTCTAGTTAACTCCTCCATACTCGCTCCATCTAGTTGACAGAAAATCAGCCAAAAATAATAGATTTTTGAAATTGAACTCTCGGAACACAATATTTAACTCACAGTCTTAAGATAATGCGGAATAGCATTCGGGAATCTGTGATTAATACTAGAAACGTATTTATTTGGGTCTTGGTGGAATGGAAATGGGATATTTTCTATTTAATACTTTCTTTTAAAACGTCCTCAAACTCCCTAAAACTCACCACATTCCATACAATATTTCACAATATACTGGCAACATCATTCAACATCCCTTTACGGTCACATATTTGAACGCGCCCATTCGCTTAGCTGTCATGTCACAGCAATTTGTTTTGGAACCTAAACGAGTGTTATGAAGTGTTCTGCGTAGGATCAAATGGCTAATTGGACGAAAAAGCCTCCAGCAGGCTCGACAAATAGAAGAAAATGGAATTTAGAAGGTAAACAACTCCCAGTCATATCCTCAGTCAGTCATAATACATTTGTTCCCATTCCAATGTATCTCTAGACCGAACATCGCTGAATAATCTCAAATACCACTTTGCAGCAGATGGTTGTTCCGACGTCCAGTACGACCTTGCCAGACAACTGTTGGAGAGTAACATTGGTGAGATCGTCAGAGAGAGTATTAAAATTCGAATATGAATTGTGATTTCTTTTGTAGAAAACAATGAAACATCATGTCATGTACAAGGAGTTCACTGGTTACTATGTGCTGCTCAGCAAGGTCACGAAGACGCACTTCGATTGCTGCAAGAGTGTTTCGACAGTCGGCGTGGGATAATTGATTCGAACATTGATGACGTAAGAAGCTGTTTAGCAATGACAACTGGGGAACGAGCAGCCCGTAAAGCTGCACGGGATCTATTCGCTTGCCTTTCGAATGGTGGAGAACACATTACACCTAAGCAATTGGAACGGAAAATGCGGGAGATATATAAATTGCAGAAGCGACGAAAGCGACACAACGATTCCACATCTGAGGAGGAAGAAGAAACCGAACAGCTTGAAGGGGGCGTCAGTCATGCGAATGGTGACATATACCCATGCGAAGGCCCAGATCTTAACATTACCCACTCGGAGAGGGTCATCACAGAGGCGAATCTGGTGACAGCAGCGGTAAACTATGCAAATGGTCGTCTGCCAGCCGTGAATGATGAACTGACGCTCTCAGTGCCACATCCCAACTCGCTGGATCATGTTCCTTGCTTTCATCGCATAATTTTCCATCCCATAGTGTTCTGCAAGCTGCTCTACCATCGTTTGATCAATTTGATTGCATCATTTCCTGGATCAGTATCACCCAGCGTGAGGCTAGCACTTATATTCATTGTGTACATGGCTGTCTCCAGCGACAATCTTACAGTTTACCTGCCAATCTGTTTCTATTATCTGTGCATGGCAGTAATGGTCTGGTCTACATGTAAGATGTTAAAAACAAAGCATGACTTTATCGACTTTCGGATCTGGTCGGGACTGTTCCTCAGCTACGGCGACAATAATGTAGAAGCTGGCACTTCCGAGAACCGATTCCTGAAGAACAACATGAAACCGTATTTGTATTTCTTCTGTGCGTTTGTTGGGAATCTCATAGTTTGTCCCTTGATTAGCTCAGAATGGCTGCCTCATTCGGAGATCACCATTGTCTCCTTCGTAATGGTTTTCATCTCAATGGTGGCATTTATGTATACATCATCGCGAAGGAGGTTCCCAGATGTGTTGGTGCTTTTTTCGTTTGGTATTAACGTCTTGGCAAAATACCCCTATGAAATGGATGAGGTGGTCAGCACTGGTTGGAGGTTCCTTGATCTGAAAGTTCCAACATTCTGCTCCTTTGTCATTGGCAATGGAATCGAGTTCTGCTTGAATTGCCGGACAGTTTTGTATTTGCTAATTCCTGTCTTTCTCGTTCATCTGGCTAAGCGATCTAATTGGCACGGTACCTACACGTATCTCATACCACATTGCGTCACTCTTAGCTGGCTTCAATTGTGTATAACTAGTTCTCAGAGTGCAACGATGTTTGGTGTGGTTCGAGCAGCTCTTGGACTTGCCGGGATTCTTCTTTTCCTGCCACTATTTGGGATTGTTTCACTAATGGTGCCAGTGTTCCTCGCCGTCGAATATGTTGGCTTGACTGATCCGCGTTTACGTCTTGTGACCACGATTATTGCAGCCGCATTTGCTTTACTTGGTTCATGCTGTATGGCTGTCAACCAAAGCACTCAAAAGTACATCACATTTCTTCAGGTAGACCTAACCAAATCGAGTAAATTTCTTTGTGTAACTTAATGTCTTTTCAGATTGCTGTGAGCGTGGTTGCAGCTGCTGTCCTCACCTTACCCTACATGACATCTAGTTTTAAGGCGGTACATCCAGAAACTTCTCTTTACTCTAACCTCATCAATGACAAACCGATCATTACCACTGATGAGGATGAGTCCCACCGTCATATATCTTGGGAAAAGTTTTACAACCTTTGCGGACAACCATCATGGGAGCATCAAAATAAGATTAAGACTCAGCTGCGCTGCACTTACCTCACTGGAGCCGCGGTATCATGGGAAGGAACAGTAACAGAAGTTCAAATTGCTAGGGTGATGAATGCACGAGCTGATTTTATACGGGACTACTTGCCATCCTGGCTAGGGAATATAATAACCTGCATCTATGGAGAATCGAATCGTCTAGATTGTTCGAAACCAGACTTGCTGTGCGATGAATTGCGAAAATTAACCAAAGGCAAGGAACGGTGTAACCTAAATCGCTGGAATGTATACGAATACGAGATACATGTTCGAATGCCAGCCGGGCTGCTGAGTAAACCAACTGATGTACGAGTGCATGCAGATGACCGATTTGGAAACTTTACCACTCGAATACGCAGTGGTGATCGAATACATATCTACGGAAAATTGATGAATAGACGACAGCAACCAAACGCACCCAGGGAAGACTTTGTGCTTGGTTCGGGAAGTCCATCGGTTCAGCTGACTGGCATTGATTGCATTATTTGCAACGATCGCGATGTACCGGCGATGAATTTCAGCAAAATTAAATCACCAGTCGATGCGAGAATGCGTGATCTCACCAGAGGAATCAAGTACCTGCTGAATGTTCTTCTTAATCCACTGATTACCTTTAAGTAGTGGACGAGCAAGGCGAATGATAGAAAAGCATTTAAGTAAGACAAGCTTACTTATATTGGAGAAGAAGTAAATTTAGAACACAGTTTTTGGCAAATGTTTCATTATTGTGCAACATAGGAATGCAATCCACAAATTTATGAACATTGTTTGATTAAAAAAAAAAACAAAATCTTAGTACCTAATGCTTCTATATGTATGTATGTATTCCTAAACATAAAATTAATAAATATGTTTTCTTGTGAATGATTTAAATGATTGGATGAATGGTTTTTAAATTTTATTTAGAACTTTAATTGAAGACTCCCTATGCTAGTCACATCACGAATGGAAGACCAGTGACAACGCTCCAAATAGGCTATCAGAAGTCCCCCAACTGATGTGTAGGGTCTCACTCTACCGGAGAATGCCAACGAGCACAACCAGCTTAACAAAAGGCATATAAAGTGGCCCTGCAGTGAGGGACGAGAGCTGCTCGTGAGATCTATGAACAAAAGAGAAGCGAAGAATTTCGAAAGAGGAGAAAAAAGGAGATAATAAAGCACGGCAACTGGACTTGTAATGAATCGTATTATACTGCATTCAAGTCAAAGAAGATGCTGAAAAATGTAAAACTTCTACGGATTGTATAACTCCCAGTTAGAATCGACAATTCAATAGATGACGGTCACCAAAACTTCTCTTTTCCTGACCAAAACTGGGGACATACAGGATATACAATCTTAAGTTTAACAAGGGTGCTGGAGATGGCTATTGAAAGCAGCTGTACATATATCAACTTACTTTTAGTGTTTGGTCAGATGAGTTAATGGCTGATAAATGGAATGGCGTACTCGATCCACAAGAAAAAAGAGTCCTCTAGTAATTTAGAACTCAAAAATATATATTGTCTTCGCATTTTTAACTAAACTCACCCTAAATACATAACACATGTCCTGCAAGTCAATCAGTATGGACCCTCAAGGGTCGTCTTACAACCTCTTCAATAGAATATTACGCCTAATCCTAGGTAATAACTCACTCAATATCCATCTAATAATTCCCAACCATCTAAAGCACCTTAACGCCGATATTTCTTTCGAACATTGTTCCTATAGCTTGTATGGTGGATATACTTTCGGTGGTTCAAGGCATGTAAGTGAAATTCAAATTTTTAGAAACTAGTATAATAAGAATAATTAATTATAGTCACAATGCGCCTACTGAGTACATAAACATATCAAAGCAACGTTCGTTTTTAGGTCATTGAAAAAATTACGAGAACGATATTTGTTTCTAATGGATTCCAACTGTGTTCCAATATTTTTTGCGTTCGGAATCCAATTTTCTAACTGTTTAATTTCTTCTAGCTGCTCGATAGAGAAGTTTAAAAGTTTAAATACCGATTTAGAAGTTTTAAATAAACTGTCAATAGATTTCAATATGTCGTCTGCTAATATTCCCCAGGCTATGGTGAGTTTTACTTTGTTTGTTCAACGCGCAACTGACAACCAGACAGAATGTCAACCCGTAAAACACTTGCCGTGCAAAGTGCTTTGACCTAAAGCAAATTTATCTGGCTAGATACCTCTGTAGTCTATATAGTACTGCTCATTAAACAATTAGATATGTGACAAACTGGTAATTGATATAATACAAAACATAAATCCAACCACGATGTACAAGCCCTTGGGAGAGCACAATAGATTAGCTTATAAGTATTTCCAAATCTTTTTGGTTGTAGCCGCATACTGGTAAGTATTTATTACCTGTTTAGTGAATTAATGGCACTTAAAAAAACTTGTCCTACAGGATAATATCAATTTTAACAGTTTTCGTAAATAAGGCGCTCCTCAGTAGCAACGATGTTAACTTGGACGCTCCTCTCTTTGTGACATGGTTCCAATGCGTGGTATCGACAGCAATATGCTTTGGCATGAGTCAACTGAGTCGTCTTTTCCCGAATGTGATAAGTTTTCCCGATGGAACACCTCTAGATATAGATACATTTCGTAAGGTAATTCTATAATTTTTTTAGAAAACACTGTGCCTAGTAAATTGAAATTTTTTTTTTAATATTGCAGATATTGCCGCTCTCTATTCTATTTACGTGCATGATAGCCACAAATAATTTGTGCTTAAAGTACGTCGGAGTTGCATTTTACTACGTAGGCAGGTCTTTAACTACAGTGTTTAACGTAGTGCTTACCTATCTTCTACTAAGGCAAAGGACTAGTCTTAAGAGTATCATTTGCTGTGGTGCTATTGTTGCTGGATTTCTTTTGGGTGTAGATCAAGAGAGTCTTACAGGTAATGCATACAATAGTCATGGACCTTCTTTTCTAAGTAAATCGGTCAAAAATCAAAACAATCGTCAGACAGGAATTGTGACGGCATAAAATGCACACAAAACTGAGAAAGCTGATTATTTTGTATGTCCTCCAAGTGTGTATGGTTCATTTGTCCAACACATGTATTCCCAACACGGTCCCTGTTCCAAGCTTTGACCTGTTACACGAGTACCTACTCTACAAGGTTGAGATGAGACAGTATCAAGTGATAAAGAACGTTAAAAAAAATAGAGCACGTAAATCAATTAAGTTTTATTACACAAATTAGCAATATCACCAATTTGCCAACTTAATAACACTCTAGTTTGGCCCACTTTTTTTTAAAAAAAATATACAATTAAAATCGCCAACGTGTGCGTGTTTTGCATCGTTAAATCTTCATACCGAAGTGGTGGAGTGGGACTGTGAGTGACCACTTTTTCCTGTACCAGTATTGATATTTTTGAAGAGTAGATACTTTGTTGTTTATCTTTTACTACTTTGTAGTTTAATTTATCGTAAATAATGGAGAACGTATCATAGTTCTTAAGTCAGGTTATATTCCTTACTGTTCCTATGACACTCGCAGAGGAATACTTGATCGAATAAGGCTAACATTCCTATTTGCTTTTTCACGACGAATTTCATGTTCTCGCTCCGAAATCAAAAAGAAAGACCCCTTGCTTGCGACAGATTCATTGAGTTGAACGTTCCCAAGTTCCAACAACACTCCATGTATGTAGTTAGTTAGCTTAGCGTTCGTAGAACCGGCAACGATTCATCATCGCTGATAAGCTGATAAGTCGCGTCATCAAATCTTTAGATTTTGTTTTGCTTTGGACTGAAAATTACAGAAAATAATGTGGAATCCTACTTAGAACATGAAATAATTTTTCTCTTTCCTATGAACAGATGCATTTTCCTGGAAGGGCACAATTTTTGGTATCCTTGGCTCCCTCAGTTTATCGATGTACTCGATCTACACGAAGAAGGCCTTACCACACGTCAACCAAGAGATTTGGTTACTCAGTTACTACAATAATTTCTACTCAAGTATCTTGTTTCTTCCACTAATCATCCTCAATGGGGAGCTAAATGCAATTATAACGTACGAGTATCTATTTGCATGGTGGTTCATCGTTGCGATGGTCGTTGGTGGCATCTGTGGATTTGCTATTGGCTTTGTTACAGCCCTACAAATAAAGGTAAACGCTAAACCGGTACAGTTGTATGCTTATTTAATCCACTACTGTATATTTTGCAGGTAACATCACCATTAACGCACAACATTTCCGGAACAGCCAAGGCTTGTGCCCAGACAGTAATGGCTACCCAGTGGTTCAACGAAAGTAAATCGTTCCTTTGGTGGACATCAAACATGATCGTATTGTTCGGAAGCGCCAGCTACGCCCGAGTTAAGCAAGTGGAAATGGAAGAAAAGCACAATAAAGCGACTGCATCACAAAAAATTTAAAAGAAAATGTGACGATTTTTATAAATGTACTTCATATACTATGGTCTTATGTATGTATAAACGAAGCATTAATTGGTAGCTCGCACTTCGTTTGCTTCTTCTTCTTCTTCCACTACCTCCTGTTTAGCTTTCCTGGAGTTGTTAGCAGAATTTTGCTCAGGTATATACACAAAAGGATCGATTTTCAGCTGCTCACTACTGGGGGGACTCTTCAGCAGAACTCGTGTAATAAATTTTCCATCGCGTTTCGGACGCATGGAGTTTACATCCTTCAGTACGGCAGCAAGATTTTCCTCCAAATGTTGTGCATCCATGTCCAACTGTGAATTGCATAAATATAGCAAGTGAAAGGATGAATCATTCAAAGCACTACCGTTCCAACAGATGTTTTAATGAGACCGAAATCTTGTTGATTTTCGTCTTTAGTAGTTGCATAGCTGATGCCGTCAGAGAATTTCCTGATCATCTCAGTAAGATTTGTGCCGAGGGTCTCACTTCGTGGATTAGGAAACTTTCGTTTCATCAAACCTCGAAGACTGACCAATTCTGGGAGAATATTCGTGTGGGCTATTATGTAGTGATAATCACTAAGCAGCAAGTCTCCGTTGGTTATATCTTTGATTAATTCGACGCCGCCAACAAGAGTTGCACCAGCTTGTCTAGATTCTTGGATTAGGTCCTGAAAGTGTACAGAGTTAAGGTTTTTCTTGGGCAATAGATTCCTAAACACGTACATTATTCTTAGTGAACACAAGAATCTTGCGCTCATCTCCATGGTCGAACTTGTGTGGAATCATAGCCATGCGATTAAAGTTATCAACAAATCGGTTCGCCTTCTCTGCCTGCATGTTTAGCTCGATCTCGACATTCAGAGGCGCATTGGGAACATTGTACATTGTTGGATGATGAGTTTCTCGATGACATTGTATCGCTTCGGCTACTGTGTAGACCGCCCAGCGGTAGTACCTCCCAACATAGCAGTTATCTTTAGGAATAGCTTTCCACGAGTCGTCGACGTGCTTGTTGACTTTTGACAGGTTTAAGCTAAATAACAAAATAAACATAAATAACTCGTAATGTGTACGGATCCAAGAATTACCCCTTGTCTCTTTGGTTGTGCGGAATAAATCCGACTTTCTTCACTTCGACTTTGACTTTCTTCTTGCGAGCCTTCTCACGGGTGCCTTTTCTTGCGGCTTCTGCGACAGCGGATAAATGAATTTCACGCATTTTCCCGGCCACTTGTGGTCTTGCGGTGAGTGACCGCATTAAGGATACGACTGTTATCATTGCACTTTCTTTCTGACAAATTTTCTGTAAAGAATAGTTGAATATTTGGAGGACCACACGAAATCAAATTATAAAAGAAAAATTTACCAATGACATAACCTTACATCGAAATGTCATAAGTGAGAAAAGTACAGATGGCAGTGCGAACAGTTGAGTAGAAGATTTAACGTAACGTAAGATTTAACGTTCATTCGAATTAGTATTTGAAATTCAATTAAAAAATCGAAAAGAAAATATCTACTTTATTGTTAAAGTCTTGGACTTTTGTAAAATTACTCGGGTAGGGCATACTAAATAGAAGACATGGGCTTCTCTGTGAGTATCAAATCAGTACGAATGGAAACCAAACTGAAGTCTTTAGCCCCTGATACTGAGATATTGGATATCGTTTAGTGGACAGCACTGGACATGAAAATCATCATTACAATCCTCGAGAAGGCCTAACCTGCATCTGCATAACGGGCGCTCTTACAACAACTACCGCAGGTGGACTAGAATCTATGCTCCAACAAGTTGATCTTAGTCCTCTAGCCAGACTCGGCTTGAGGAATATCAAGGTCGATGTACCTCTTATTCCATATTGGAATTCTAAATGTAGATCCCAATCCTGTTCTTTCTTTTTTCAAATATCAATGGACCTTCTGCGATGCAACCATCGTACCAACACGATGATTGACAGGTTTGGTGTTGTATGCACCCAATTGGGTATCCTCTCTCGTACCGAGGATCAACTTGACTCAAGACCCAGATATATCAGTTGCGGGGCTCTGTGCCCCGTGGGACCAAATAACAAATATCACAAAACAAAAACACAGAAAGGAATATAATTGAGACCTGATCTCTATAAAATCCGCATGTAGCTCTCATCGCCAGCACTACTTGTGTGGAGGAGCGTCTACTAGACCTTTGCATCGACGATGCTACGAGCGAGTGCTCGATCTTTTCAGATGAGCAAGACGACACAACACTGGCTTAAATTTTTAAGGATGGGTCCAAAACTCAGGATGTAGTTGGTCCCGTTTTTCAAAACGCAGTCAATGTACGTCGACAGTCAGCCAGCTATCAAGTCTCTGGCATCTACTACTCTGAGACCTAAGGCAAAAAGCCTGGGCATTCCCTACAACGACTTCTGCAGAAGAGGAGACCATTAGTCACCTATGCACATGTACTGCACTTGCCAACATCAGGAAGGCTACACTAGGTGTATACTTTTTCAACGATCTTAACAATCTCAGCACCGCCTCCACGACTAAGATTAGCTCCCTTATACAAAGGACCGGATGGTTCTAAGTCCAACCTCGCCAATGCACGATGTCGGTGCAAAACACGTTGAGCATGTTAAGAGCCATTGTAAACAGGTAATTCTAACTATTAATCTGATCCTCATCCACTGCAGCTAATTGACGCCTGATTTGTGTAAGTTTTAAGGTGATTTTTTCGTTCTATAGTACTGTAGTTCTTTGTTAAATTGCTATTTGTAGCTATACTATCCCAAACTTATCTACAAAGCGTAGAACCATTTCCTCCCAATAAGTTCTCATTTCATCACTTCCAATTGTAAATACTTTACTGCTTGTTCCGTTTTTCTTTTTATTTTCATTTAACTTCCGCATAAAAACAAAATTCCAGCAATTTATTTGTGTACTTATGTGCTTCTTACCTACTGTTGAATCACCACAAAAAATCAAATAACATTTTTATTATCATTATATGTTTTCAATTAAAAAGTAATAAAACTAATTTTATATGCACACATAATAGACAAACAGCTCTATATGTATAATACTTGCCCTTCTATTTGGAAACATGTGCGTTTTTATTTCATTCATACTCGAATTTGAAAATGCTTAGACCAACAACTACCTACTGAGTGTGTTGATTACGGATACTCGCGCCTGAGTTATGGTCGCAATGGCTAAAAATATCGCCAAAAAATTCATAAATATATAAGTTTCTCCGTTTATATTAGACTTCAGTTCATTCGAAAAGTTTTTCTCAAAAACACGGTATACACAAGAATAACTTTAAAAAAAAAACGCGAACACTTTTTCCAAATAAACAAACGCGATAACCAATGCGCTCCGCCAGCTCCTACTATTTATTGACACTCTCGCGCCCATAGTCTCCTTCCTCTGCAGCTCCTGATGTACACATACACCCTGTTCATGTCCACCGAACTAAACTGGACAATGGAATCTCTTTGGCAAATATGATGAAAAATGTTTTTTCCCCTTTATTATCGCTGTGTGTGTTTATAATTCATTTTCACTAAATAAACAATATTCTCCGGTTATGTACACAGGCATCGTAAGTGATCTGTAGTACCGCTGCCGTACCATCTTAATCGGGTACAGAGGACAGGAGAAAGGACAGTGGAATAAGCGAAAGAATGGTTATTCAGAAGAGATGTCTAATTATCTTGTTCTAATTTTATTTTTTCAAATGTTTATCCAGAAGTGTTAGTTATTGGCAATTTATCTGCTGTTGCGCGAATTTATTATCGCTGCTGGATTAGCTTCATGGAATATGTGCCCAAAAACATGCGAATATCTCTCTTTGAATTTGAATTTGTATCGAAAGGCTATTTTATAGAATATCGATCGAGAATGGATTACAAGAGATGGAGACTTTGAAGTTTATTATTATTTTGGGAACGGCAACCACGATGATTTTGCAATTTTGGACGATTAATTGGTTTTCCCGATCGTGGGTTAAAAATAATTTAATATCATTTTTTTTATTGATAAATTCCAAATTTTAAAACACAATTTAATACAATTTAAGAAATCTATGCTTATGTGAGAACGCATTCCTTTAACTTACGATACTTGCTTACCAGGAGAGGTATTGTACTTTGCTTACTTTTTAAATGTTTAAATTTGTAAGCAACGTCAGAGAAAGCCTCTAGAAAGACCATTTTGTTCACCTAATTTACATTATCGTTCATTAGTTTTGCCACCATTGAATTAAGTATGTATATCCTTTCGTGAATTTCTAAAAGAACTTTTCTTCAAATTTCAGAATTAAAAAAAATCGATCTCCAAGTCTGTGGTGTTTTAATGAATAGGAAAAAAAGCCGCACAAATGGCTGACTACAATAGAGAATCAACTTATTATGTTTGACTCGGAAGTACGTGTCCTGACAGATATAGGAAAAAAGTTTTCATCGCCAGTATAACACGAAAGAAATGTTTGAAATGTTTAGTACACCACCAGAACTTCTTTTGGTGAAGTTGGAGTTATGCCACCAACAGGAATCACAACTGACTTAAACAATGCTGATCAGCGACTTTACATATCCAAATCCACATCGGAATCAGGAACAGTCTGGTGATGTTACTCGGAAAATGTATAAAAATAGAATTTCTCCTGTTGAACCAGATGGCAGGAGATTTAAACTTTTCTTCTAAAATAAATAACAATCAGCTAAAGTTGCAATTTTGTATGAATTCGTTAATTTGTTTTTTTACAAATTCCAGTCTAATTGAAGATTAGATCGTCGTCTTGTGGATTTTTCTCAGGATTGGATTAAAACAATCTTTGAACTGAACTTGTTCATACGCTCTCCATGAGAAAGCAATCTTAAGTGCTTCATACGTATTTTTTTGATCAGTTCAATGTCACAGTATCATATGTACTATAATCATATGGAATCAAACCAAATGTATCTTTTTACCGATTTTAAGCCTGGCTGTGACAGAATTATGACTAGTCTTAGCATCCTTGCCAAAATCGTCCGGTTGTGGGAAACTTTTTATGTCAAAAAAATCCTTTACACAAGGCGAACCGTTGCCTTCCGATTTCGTTGACATCGCTCTCGAAAGTATTGTGCAAGACTCACGGTTGTTAAAAAAGAAATATCCTTCGGGTGATTTTGGCCCTGTCTGCATAGACAAAAGATGGGAAAGGAGGTGCAACCATGAGCTGTACTAGTTATATAGCGACATCAGAAGAGTTCAAATAAATAAATAAATGGGACCCAGGGCCCAGGTTATATTCTTTTCACGACTGGAAGGGGCCTACTGTTTAATGCCGTGTCCGAAGGGCAATTTGTTATTTGAGAAACTTTTTCAGGACAGTTTTACTCTCGGAAGTTTGTCAGACGCTAACGAGAGGTGGGGCCGTGAAAAACTTTTAGGTGTTCCCCGATAGGGATTCGATCTCGAACCCCTTGCTCCATAGTCCAACGCACTAACCACTGAGCCACGGCGCCCACTGAAGAGTTTAAATACAAAAATACAACGATTCAAATGGCTGTAATGGCTGCCTCATGTAGAGCAAATGAGCAACAATACTCCGATCGCAGTAGAGGAAGACCTCTTCTAAGGAGGAAAGGGATCGCAACCAACTTGGTGTGTGAAACTGGAGGCAGTTGGCTATAGAGCGAATTGTTGGTTAAGGCCCAGGTTCACCCCGGCTGTAGCGCTTCCTAAAGTACGTCTATAAGTTTGATCTCCGCGCCTAAGTCTTTTCATTCAAATCTATAACGTTTTGCGTTGCACGTAGACAGCATGCATAATATGTACTTTGTACGGTGCAGCGGATATTGTCATCCTGCATAGGCGAATGTGTTTATGCTTCCATGAGCGATCTGAACAAATAGATAGTGAGGATCTATTTATAGTTTGATCTTCTCCATGATTTTTCAAGCCCAAAGCCGTACTAATAATTTCTTATTAGTCCGTCGAGGCATGGTTTCATGCAATTCAACATTTTCCCGGACAGGATGTAGTGGTATTCTATTTATGGCCATATCCTGGATATGTCCCTTTTCTTGGGCTAGGTTTTGTAGCCTGTCGACAAATGCCAAAGATGGTTCGGAAACATCTTTATGATTGCAAAATTAAATTTGCACTATGGAATACTTACAATTATATATTGTTTTCCTAGAAGTATTCAAAAACTCTAATCGATATAGAGCCATGTTTTACTGTGCCAATTTAGTCCGAATACTTATTGCGGTCAGCGTTAAAATGCTTTGTTGTAAATTCTATTCCTAATACTAAAGAATACTCTTAAGATCGGAGAGTGCCTGTCTGGCATTCGTACGCATTAGTCTGCTTCGAAACTTCGTCGGGTTTAGTGTTTTTTGTCCGCCACCTCGCGTAGTGAAATTCCCACCCGGAATTCTAGTATCCCAATACCAAGATCAACATACACCACACCTCCAAACATTTCTCAACTGTCTGAAAATAGTCTTATACTCTGGCAAAATAAACAAAGCGTTTTCATAGCATCAGCATCAGTGCGCTCCCAAGTGCAAGAGAAACGATCGTATCGTATCGTATCGAACCGGCACTGCGGCGATAGTTCGAAAATCTGTTTTTTTTTTTTCATTGTCCAAAGTAAGCTTTATATATTTTCATTTCTTCGGTTCCATGAAGTGCAAATATCATTTTCCAATGTTTATTGTTATAAATTGCGATCGAATGAGGGTTCCTCAACAAATCGGTGAATCGGTTAAGTTGTAATCATGTGGACCGATCGATCTTAAGTGGAACAGTACGGTGCGGCGCAAGTTAAACCAACTACACACGAGAGTTTATTTTTATCGAAACGATGCGCTAAGCTTTTTTTCTAAAAAGTGGTCAAATGATTTAAACGCTTAAGCGCTTTTTTTTTGTTCTTTTTTTATTTTCTATAAAATAAAAGTGAAGAACATTTGCTACTGGAGGAGTGCGGTCCCATAAGAGCAAAGCATAGCAAAAAAATAAAAAAATAATCATATCCACCCAAAAATCCCTCTAGACCGATTGGGAATAAACCATTTTCGGTACAAAAGGCTAAAAGTTTTGTGAATTCGTTGCCCGATTTGTGTGTGCCTTTGGAAAATGTTTCAAGATTTAGTGGAAAATGGAAAGTGCTCGTGTACGATTATATAAAATTAGCTCTCTCAGTTGGGTGTGTGCAAATCAAAATAAGAAGAAAATATTCAAAAATTATACTATTTGGAGAGGAATGAAGATATTTTAATGTGTTTTCCTTTCGGTATACTTATAGAGGAAGAATATAATGTTTGATCTTGTGTTTAGAGGTGCTGTTGCGGTGAATAATGTTGATGGATTGTTTTAAATTTAGGTCATTGTTTTTAAATTAATTCCAATATACTCTGCGTACAAAGATTTAGCTATTGCGTTCGAATATATTTCGAAACTTCTGTATAGTGAAGGTATGATATTATATACATACATATATTAATCAGATTTTATCCTTAGGGAATACATGATTTGTGGATGAAACAAAAATAGATAATTGGGTCCTGTTTATACGTAATAATGCAGAAATTGAGTGAGTGCGTTCTTTTTAACGAAAACGAAAGTTGTTTTGTTAATTTAATACACGCGAAGTGGCTATATTCGTCAAAACACATAAATATATTTTCTCGTATCGAGACAAATGGTTTCTGATGAAAGTAATAAACTACACATGGTAAACGATGTATTTTATTTTTGGGATGACCTGCTGATCCTTCTCCGTTTCCGGTTAGCGTATTACAGCACACATTGATTGCATCTTATCATACATATGTATGTATGTAACGTACATTCTCAACTCGGTTTAAAATTGAAAAACATTTTGGGAAGGCCAAAAGTTTTGCATTGTTTTGAGCACAGAGAACTGTGCCTAGCCCTCGTGGAATTAAGCCACTCCTCCGTACATTTATTAGCGTGGCTTGGATCATTATTTTAAATGAACACCGACTTAAACTGTATACTCCCCTCCACGTTAGGTTACCAAAGAAGTCACCTAAGTCCAATTTTCTTCTACCATAAGGGACCACTGGCAGCGTAAGAGTAAAAAGTCCCAAATCTTTATTTTGGTTCTTCCGTCTTTAACTGTCTTCACAGTGTTTTTTGGACTAAATTTGGATGACGAAGATTTTCAAACATACTGACAACGTTCACAAAAAACAATTTTAGTTTCGTCGCCCCACAATATGATATTGAGAAGTGAGCATGACGTAATATAACTTTGGATTTAGTTACAATGAATTTCGAACGTAATATACATATGTATCTACATATGTAGATATATTACTTGAGTAGCTACATTACATACTTGTATATTATAAGAATTTATTTTTTAAAATTCGTGTCCTCAAAATGTATGACCCGAAAAGTGGTTAAGTACGGGTGAACGGATTGATATGTCTCAATCAACCTGAAGGGTTTAACGATCATGTCTTCATGTTACAAACTATGTGTCTAACATAATATACTGTAGAAAAAGGTTACACCTCCAAATCGTCCTCATCACTTTGTTTTTTTTTAAAATCTCAACAACTTTTGGAAGTAGTGCATGTACAGATAAGAAAAAGGAGAAGAAGGAAGAAGCTTTTTTAGGGTGTGTTGTGAGCGATGCAAACATATTATAAATTGCATTACTAGAGGACGTCTGTGACTTGATTTCTAAATAATTCTACATCAAATAAAGTATATTCTAAAAACTTAGTACTTATTTCCTTTCAGATTATTTGATTGTATTAATGTTTTTAATTAAAACAAATCAATAATGGATAGAGAAAAACCCCACTCAACGACCAACAGTCAGCGATCATCTTCTACCAGAGACAATCCTCCTACTCCACCATCTGAACGTAGTAAGGAACATAAAAAAAGCGAAGAACGTGCCTCATCGTCTCAAAAAGACTTTTCCGAACCAATTCAAAGACTGCTGGGCTTTGAAGACCGTAAATCCACATTTTATAAGACTCTAGAGGAAGCTTTAGCAGTAGATTACACAAGAATCCGAAATGATGTTGAGAACGATCGTGTACCAGATCATCTGCCCAAGTATCCAGCTAAGGAGGGAGAAAATGCTACAGTCGACGAAAAAACTGCTTATTATTGCAATCTCTTAAAGAATGAATGTTATGAATATATTGAACCATTGCACGAAGGAGTAGGCCTGTCAATCGCTGCCGCGATGGAGACCAATACTGCCTTGTCGCACCTGAACAAATTGCACGATTTATTGGATAAAATCTGTGATATGCTAGATCAAAACTACAAGATGCAAGTGTATATGCAAGATTTAAAAACTTTCACCGAATTGAAGAATATCGAAAAAAAGGTGAACCGGCAGGTGAATAGAATAAAATGGACAAAGTAATGTTATTATTTTTCAGGATCTTAGTGAATATGAAGATTTGGAAATTTCTGATCCCGAGTCTGATCTTGAGACTAGTATTTCCCTCTTGAGTTCCATATTGGAAGCAGCAAAAACCACATCTACGAATAGGAGCACTGCTAAACAGCGGTAATTTCCAACCTCACACTTACATAATGTATTCAGATTCATAAAGTTCTGTTAAAGTATACTTCTTCAAAATTATAGTCCCCGTGTAAGAAGTAAGTCGGTTTTTGCAGACGGTGCTAGTCAACCTCCCGATAAGGACCCTAAACCACCGCCCCTCCGACGTCAGAGTGCATTTACAGAAGGTAAGGCGAAAGTATCAAAGTGGACCAAAGTGAAAGCCGCCTTCAAATGGGAGAAAGCAAACGTGCCCGCTTTGAATGAGGTCAAAAGTTCCGATTCGGGTATTGGATTAATACCGATCAATCACGAAGTTGCCAGATACTTGCGTGTCCCTTCAGCTCCCTGCGGTGGTAGTTCGGCTGACAGTGTGCTGAGCTCTTCGTCGGGGCATCTTCTCAGCGAGACTGGAACTCCGGGTACAATAAGTTCTGCGAGTTCTGTCGATGACATCGAACGTGCTTCTCAGTCTATAAGTAAGTTTTCAATTTTATTATTATTGTCGATGCAATGCAATTCAGTCGTGCATTCATCATTGGACTTTAGATCCATTGTGTTTAGAATGCATTTGAGTAGAAGAATGTATTCCCAAAATATGCTCTTTTAAATAAGCAACAATTATTTAGGTAAACAGAGCGAATCCCCAAAAGAATATTTTTGAAAATTCGTTCAATTCTTTTCACTTGGAATTATTTTCACTTCTAATTAAATGTAAGTACTAAACAGACTGGGAGGCAATGTGTAGGTTGTTTGCTTTGAAGTTGCAACATTTTATTATTCTCGCTTGAAAAGTAGAAGTAGAAGAAGACAATGCAAGGTAGTACAAATAATTTAATAATATTTTCGCCTCCATTGATCGGACAAGTTCGAAATAAGTAAAGAAACAATCAATTTAACTATTCCTCCATTCTTCATCTACTAAGAACCGTCTTTAGCCTAACGAAACTAAAGTTTGATCTATGCTTATAGGTTCCCTCGATGGGCTTAAAGTCGATGAAAAAATAGTGAATATTGAACAGGAATTCTTGAGTCTCTTCAAGACTTTGCAAAAATGTGAACATTTGATGGATTGTAGGGTTATCTGACCTGAAAGACACTAATAAGGTTTAATCAGGTTGTTGAAAAGAGTTTTAAAAGCTCACACAATATGGTTAATGAGAATCCAATCATTTGGCATAGATTCGTCCGACCAAATCTTAGGTGCATCCTCTCTACCAAACCATTTGCAACTCCATTGAATAACTCGGCTTATAAGCCGTCAGGTTCAGCAGATTTAAGCTTCAATTGCCTCATAAGCCTCAATTTGTTTTAGTCAGGTTGATGGCTAATTATTGAGGAATAAAATTTTGTAAGAAGATAAGTAATAAATGTGTATGACATACACTTTTCCAATGCTAATTTTTGAGATATCTCCGAATGCTCCGAAAAGCCCTCCACATGTTAAAATTAGAGAGAGATCTCAGAATGTAACAATAGAGCTCATTTGGTCTGCTTGTTAGTGTCAAATTGTAAAACATTTGGATGTATCCCGTCCAACTTTAAACACAGGTCATCAGAAGCCTCAAATTAAAATTAAAAACAAATATTTTAGGACGTGACTCATCAAAAAGCGATTCCAAGTGTGATTCCAAAATTACAGTAGAAGGTGAAAACCATCGTAGTCATTCCATTGACGGAGATCTAGGATCACTTTACAACAGACAAGTAAGTCACTCAAGTAAATTTTTGAACGTCATTAAGTCTATTTTAAATGAAAGGAACTACAAGATTCTTCGCTCATCCATATTAAACACCAAAGAAATCTAAGTGAAAGCTCAGATCATAAAAACAGTCCCACCACAAGTCAAAGCTCACTGGATCGTATAGCTGATGCAGTAAAGAAGCCCACAAAATCATCGTCTCTCAAGGGGATGCGTAAAAGTAAAATAGTACCCGACTTCGAAGCACTTCCAGAAGATGTTATCGTAGACATAACCAGTAAACCCAAGCGGACAAAAAATCTCCCAAGTCCTCTCAATCTAAATCTAAAACACGTAAGTTCTTGAAACATAAAAGGCATCCGCATCACATTCAATCTGTTCTCTGTTGCAGGACCTAAGTGAATCAGATTATGCAGATTTTCCCCAATCACCTAACGTGACGGCCAGAAGTCCATGGGAGAAAACGAAAAACCGGAAGTTTCAATCCCCCGGAAACTCATCGGTACCCAGCAGCCCATCACGACACTCTGAGTTCTTCCCAGAATTTGGTAAGTGGATACGTTATTTTCTGAAAACAATGATCCCAAAGTATATTGTTTTGTGTTTTTTTTTTTAAAGAAAGTGAAGACCTATCGAGTGGTGATTTCTCTGAACCGACTACTCCGCATGGCAAACTATTTTCAAGCAATAGTTTGCACTTGCAACAGGAGGAGATTAATCAACGTTATAATGCACTAAGAGAAAGGCTTAAGATGGAATTCGAAGCCAAACGACAAGATTGGGACAAGATCCGGAATATGTACAGCAACACCAAGACATCTGGTTTCTATGGAACATCATTGGTCTCGTTTGAAGTATTTTAATAACTGAAACTATATTTTGCAGCTTATCATTTCTTGGGAAAGGATGATCCACTACAGCAACAAGCTAAATCGGTGTCAACAAAGCTGCTGGAAGAGAATTTGACTCCGGATTTTAAGAAAAAATTACACAAATGGCGTGTAAAGAAGCAGATTTCTCTACATGGACATGCATCCCCTAAGGAAACCCAAGCTTCACCCACGAAGGAATCAGAGTCGAAGAAAATTGATTGGAATCTATGGAGAACTGGTCAAATTAAATTGGAGGGACAAGGACTTAGCCCGTTACCAGATCAGAAGGATTTACCCGAGGAGTTCCAAAAGAAATTAGGTAACCATTATACATTCAAGTCTGTCCCAAAGTCTTACTTTATTTTAAAATCATTTTCAGAGCAATGGAATAAAATAAAAAGCTCTGGACCAGCCCATAGTGGTCATGATTTCATGAAACGTGCAGCAAAGCCTGAGTCCATTAAGAAACCTCATGAGGATGAGAAGCATAGACCAGAGAAGGACAAAGCAAGAACACACGACCGAGACAAGCTTGAGAAGTATGTGTAAAATCCAATTTCATTTCACAAATGTTTCTATCTACATACGTATCTTTTAAGGCTCTCAAAACTAAAGGCCATAGTTGCGGATCCTCGAGCCAAGGAGATTGAAGTAAAAACAACAGCAGGAGTTATGAAGTTTGAAGGTATCTCAAGGAAGTTCACACGCAAGCTGTACGAGTGGGAAAAAGCACGAGGTATTGGACCAGAATCATCTACATTCGCTCTCTTACATCCTGGATATTGTCCACTCGATGTTGGCAAGATACCAAAGGAAGGCAATAAAAGTAAGGACTAAGTTTGTTTCTGAAAGCTCTCTGTGATAACATGCATGGTTCCTTTAGTTGAAAGTTCACCAACTTTGAGTAGATCACTGTCGCTTGACAGTGTAGCCCCGAACGTAGTACTCCCAGTAATATCCCATCAAACGTCAAGTTTGTCCTTAAATGACGTAAACGACATAAATGAAGCTGAAAGCACTGATGCTGAACTAAGAGTGGACTCTGATTTGAAGCATAACGAGGAACCGGACGAGCCCGAAGCTGTAATGGTCGAGGTAGAGGATCACATAGTCGAGACGGCATCGCCTTTAGTTGCTGTATTGCCGATGGTAGAACATCAGACACCTGTCTACAGATATGCCGAAGTGACTTGCAGTGATTTTTGGTACAAATGATATGACTGATAGGTTTTGAAACGTCATTTACTTTTTCTTTCTTTTTAGCAAATCCCGAAGTGTACAGAGTTTTGAGTCTCACCCGAACAACGAAGGGGATAAAATTAAAACCTTGAACTACATAAACGATTTGTGGTTACAGCTGGAGAGTAGAAATGAATTCAGTGAAAATAATCTCAAGTACTTTCAGACTGTGTTTTCGACAATGCGAAGCTCGTTTTCAGATTTTGAAAATAATTTAACTAGCGTTGGAGCGAAACGATCGTTTGAAAAGGTCAAAGAATTGGTAGATGATTTATTCGAAATTGTAAGTGTTTAGGCTTAAAAATATAAACAATAGGTTGCTGGATATCAAAGCATACCCATTGACAGTCATTTTGCAAACGAGATTGCTATCTTAAAACCTATTGCCTATTGAATTGTTCTCAGATAAATACTTTGAACTAAGTTCTCTGTTTTCAATTTACAGAATAGTTTGTTACAACTAGAAGAAGCTTGCTGTCAGGAATTAATTGACGAGCGCCAAATCATATTCCGCAAAAAGTTAGATGATCTTCATACGACTCTTAATGAGGTCCGGCAGTATATTGGTATGGAATTAAACTGTAAAAAATGTATTCATAAATTTGAATAAGACGGTGATACAATGTGACAGTGAACTAGATTAGAATAAAACATAATAGAATGGTTTGGGACCCCTGTCAAATCCCACGTAAAAGATTCCTCCTCTATTACTTTTCCTGACCTTGGTATTAGAAGTCGTTGACTGATGTCATTATTTTTGTTTATGTTTTCCAGAAGCCGAACGAAATAACTCCCAATCTGCCGTTCCGCAAATAAATGTCACATTAGACGAAGGATTGGATGGTCACTACAGTGTCTCAACTACTCTAGCTAACTCCGCAGTTGCCATAGCGACTGCTGCTCTCTCAACCACCCTAGAAGCACCAGACGATGTAACTTACTCTATTACCGAGATCGTCGATGAAGATTCTACTTCGAGAAAGCCACCTAATCGAAACTTTGGGAGCAATGGGAGCGGCAAAAAGAAATTACGCCTTCGTAAGATGGGATCAAGGCAGAACAGTAAAACTGAGAGCGACAGCAGCGATGGTGAATGTGCTAACGTCCTGGAAACTCCACGTCGAGTAAAAAGGAAAGCTAGTAGTAGAATAAAACAGAAATCACTTGATGATGACAAGAAATCCGCTGAGGAAAGTCGACCGCTTGATGACACAAATGGTGCCGATGACATTGTATACGTTTTAAAAGTTAAGCTTGGTCAGCCAATTGAGCAGCAAGAAATTCCCCACGAAAAAGGATCCAAATTGCTGATATCACCAACAGAGTCATGTGTGCAACTTATTCATGCACCGCAACCAGAAACATTATCAAGTGTGAACAAATCTAATATTTTCGTTAAAACCAAGCGGAAAGTGTTCACCACAGTAGAAGAGCCCGGCTCTACAGATGGCCGCACTGTCGTTGTAACTGAGTTGGATGGAAACGAATGTATTCCGAAATCACATCCAGACTGCGATGAACCGCAGTCAAATGAGGCATCAGTCCTATATAAACGTTCCGACAACAATTCTAAGCCAGGCATATCTCCAGGTATCAAAAATATGATTTCGAAGCTTTGTGAAAATATGCCTTTGGAAAAACTCGCAAGCTCCTCATCTCTATCCAACAAGGTGAAGTCGGGGGCTTCCAGTGCCCTTAAGAACAAGCACAGTCATATTTTCAAATCAGTAAGTGCTGGTAACATCTTCGTGGAAGTACCAGAAGATATTCAAAAGAAACCCAAGAGCAGCCTATCTGCAAAGTCTCTAAGCTTTGCAAGTCTTAAGCAAGGCTGGGAATCCTATCAAAACTCAGCACAGCCTTCACATCCCATAAGAACTCGCATTCCTCTAGCAAACGATAGTTTTAGAGTACTCAAAAGGGGCAGTGCATCCATTCTGTCCAAATCAATGCCAAGTCCAAACACAGTTGCCGAGAAACGAGAACACCTATTTAGGAAGAACAAAACCACCAGCCCAACGGTGAAAGCCAGCGCTACAGGAAAACGTATCGAAACGAAAATAGCCAAGTCCTCCACTACTGTAGATCCAACAGGGTATCCGCTATCGCCAGACAAATCTGATAATACTATCCCGAAGATCACAAGAAAACTGGAAAAGAAATCGTTAACACCAACGGCCAAGTCAAACTTCGATTTCCACGAAAGCTTACCCTCACCTTCTGTGTCGGAACCTTCAACACCCATGGCTGAGTTAGTCGATAAACCAAGAACTCCACTCTCCGAACGAGCCATACGTTTGCAAAGGGCAAAGGAGGAGTTTTTACAAGGTGGTTCCTTGTCAAAAATCACCATGCGACGAGACGAAGGCTTAGGACAACGAAGCAAGGAAAAATGGGAGAACAGACGCAGTCAACAGAGCATGGGCAGCGATGTGAGTGCAAGTGGCATAGATGATGGAGTTCTACTGAAAAGCGTTAGCGTAGGTATGCTTCCAGCCGATTCCGATTGTTCTGAACAGCAAGCCGGAGATGGCTATGATTCGTTACCACGAAGAGTAAGTCGTTCAGGAAAACTAACCAGTAAGTTGGGTTTTGCTACTTTAGCATCAAAATTCCGTCGGGTGAAATTGCGAAGAGGTAGTAAGGAAACGGCTCAACCCATAAAAGAAAGCGCCTTATCGGCATTATGCAGGCAGAGCCTGTTCGTTGATTTGAACTCAGTTGCTCAACAGAATCTGATGAAATCACAAAGTTCGCAGGCTGCCATTGGCGGATCGAAGATCAACTCAGAGTACAGCGCATCAGATCCAGATAAACTAAACAAATCTAAAAGTGACCACAATTTTCCTCATAGGAAAAAGGAAAGTTGCGTTTAAGCAGATATACAAACAATTTACGATGTAAAGTTTGATATTATAACTCATTTTTATTATTTCTTAATTTGTACATAATAAAACCAAAGAAATTTAATTTATTCATTTTTTTTTTTTTTGCGAAATAGTACGTGTTGGCTACACGTAGTAGAATTCCTTAAATTCCCCTGAACTGGTCAAAAACTCGTACCAGCATGGGTCGATAGAGTACATAGCTTCTCTTACTTTGGAAATATCATTCCGTTTTTGAAATGTAAGGACGTTGATTCTTTTGCTCGACGAACTATGTACGTAATAGAGGTTACTAATGGAATCACAAGGGAAATACTATGACGTTGCGTAAAATAGTCGGAAAGGAATCTCAATAACTGTGATGGCATCAAAGCCAATTCAGTTCACGTTGGTTCTACAAAGCCCTAGACCAATGACAAGGTTGTAGTGACTCTGGTAAACAATTCAAAATTCTGAAAAAGTACTTTCATACATATATGTATGTACATATGTATCCCTTTAGATTGCCATTAATCTTTTGCTTGATTTTGACAGGTAACAGTTGTCAAGAAAACGAAGAAAAGGAGTGAGAACATTTGATCCTGGAAATTTTACAATAGGGATGTGCTCTTACAATTTCCCATACAAATTCGTCCGAATTCTAGTCCAACTTCGTATTCTAATACAAAAAAAAATCTTAAAAGAGAGACCACACGAGGGACTAAAACATTTTCTCTCATGAAAAAAAAAGTTTCATACTCAACAGATAATCTAAAGTTTTGTCCTTCCTCGTACGATATTTCAGTTGTCCTCAGTTTTTTTGTTCAAAGGGTCCCCTAACTTTCATGAATTTTGATCGCTTCTCTTTAAAATATGTGACTTTATAATTTTTAGTGCAGAAAATAATACAAATAAACACTTGAGGAGACATCCTTGTTATTTGATAAAAAAAAAATGATTTGGATCCTGTTTTTCATTCATTTGAGATTAGGGCATAGAAATCCAACGTCTTTCAGTCTGCTTTTACTCTGCTCTAGTATTTATTTGATTTCGGAAAATAATTACAGTTGTCAAAAGTTTTTTTTGTTGTTTAGGTGTCATTTCAATCCGATTGGTAACAAACACTAGCACAATCAAAGTCGAAGGGATGTTTTTTGAAAGTACATATGGGACTGCACTAAAATTGTGACATTTCAAAGAGTGGGGGTAAAATTCTCTCAGAAACAGGTTTAATCACGAAAAAGTAAAGGTATGCGAAAGCCGCGTAATGTGCGTACTTTTTAAATGTCAAACGGAAATGTATACAAATACGTAAATAACAAAAAATTTCGTATAAGTATCTGACAGATTTGACAGATTTCATAAATCAGTACAAAGAAACTTGTTGCACTTTTTACCCTTTCGTGAGTGCTCTCTTCTACGAAAAACTACAAAACTTTTGCGTACTCGAACACGATTTAGTGAATTTTGGTGAGAATTCGTTGTTTTGGGCAAGTACACGAAACGATTTCCTCAACTATTTTTGAAACAAAGCCTGACATAAAAGTCTGATTCTTTATACTTCCCCAGCAACAAAGTTATGTGATGATAATCTGGGTCTGAGTGGGGGATTTACATATATATATATGTAGGTAACTTAGACCAATTTCGTTTTTGGTGAGTGGACTGTAGTAATTATCGAGCCCTACGAAACCTTGTCTATTTAAAATAAATGCAAATGTATGTGAATACATTTGTTAATAAAGTCTTAATATACATAGTTCTTATACATAAAATTAATAGAACAAATATCATACCTTTACAGTTTAACTTGACTCATAGAAACCCTTACTGATTATGTTCTGATTATAATCAATGGTGCGTTAGTACACTATGTAATATTCCTATCGCAACAAGCCTTACGGCTTATTAAATAAATTTTCAGATACATTGGTTAGTATGTATGTCGGTGAGTGGGGCCAATTCTGATAAGCATTCGACTAAGCTCATTAAACTTAATTGTATTTTGCTAGCAATTCATTGAGCTAATAAATATTTTGCTACCGAAATATATAGATTAATCTAAAATCTATAAATTAATCGCAGATATTGCTTTATCTGCACACAAGTTCTGGTATTAGTCTGATTCTGATTCTTTGCTGGGGAGGTAGTACTTACTCTTTATTCGCTTATTAGGACCAATATTATTTATTCATTTATAATGAAGTGGATTTTTGCATTTTTACTTGCGCTTTTTGTTAATAATGTAAGTGCGTTAGTTAAAAAAAAACGAACTATTTTTGAAGAATAATATTTCTAAATAAATAAAATTTGATTTATACACATAGTACATGCATGCATAGTTCTAAATATAAATTCTTAACTAGTTTTTCTATGTTCAACAATGAAATGGCTGTTTTGGAAACTTAGGAAAAGTGATAGTGATAAGAACTCTAATCGAAAGTGAAAAACAATAACAAATAGAAATTTGTTTCTTTGCAAAATATACAAATAATACTCCGACATGAATGGTCCCTTAGGAGATACAGTGAAAGAAACAATTATGAAGCCACTAAGGGAATCTTTTCCTTTCTTTTTAAATCCTTAAAGTTTTCATTTCCATACAACCTAATTTGTTAACAACATACTTCATCCAAAATGCAACCGGAAAGTAAAGATGAGAGTTATGACACATGGAGTGTCTACTACTCCCTTTTTCAGACAGTTAGCCATTCCAAATTAGAACTTATGTCAAAAAATAAACGTAGAATTCGGAACGTATCCATTTTCTTCATATTACGTTTAATACTCCGTCTGCCTACGACAAATTATTTTTTTCTCGATACTACACATTAATACCGGAACTGCTTATTTTGACAGTTCGGAAACTTGCTGCGCAAGGGAGGGAACCTGTCTTACTCTCTCTTTAAGTACGTTGGGTATTTTCAGAAATTAGACAATAATCTGTGTATATTTTTTGGTTCCTTTTTAAAGGAAGGCTCAACTTTATCCAAATGTGAGGACTGTTTATAGTATTTTCTTCAAGATGAAGAAATCTATTCGTGTCAAGATCTTTCCTTGCTAGAAAGTACAATGAATTTAGTTTTGGAGAGGTTGAACCTGAGACCATACTTTCAGCGGACGTCCTTTTGTTCGTGTATGTTTTTAATTTTTCTCTCACTTTTTGATGTGACTTATGCATCGTCTCCTGTTTAGTGATTTATAATATGTGGTAATGAGGGTAATGGTAAACAGTGGGGATGGTAAACTGCAGCCCTGTCGCAATCCACACTAAATTTGTATTACTTTTGTTTCCACGAAGTAGATTATTGCATGCGTTGATGGACTAAGATATAAGTTCTTTACGTCTAGTCAACATATGTACATAGTGGTTCCTACCACACCACAAGGACACTCTTTTTTGTTATACTTGCAAAATTGTAATCTTATTCTCTTTTTAGTTGCCGCCAGCAGCACCCAAAACGGCATCCCGCATTAATTTCTACGAAGAGGCTCAGAGGGAAAACTTAAACACTGACGAACTAGAACTTCTCAAGCCAATTATTGACAGCTTGCAAGCCCAGTATGATCAAATTTTGTCCAAAGTAAATGAAAATGAGAGTAACACTGAAGATGACATTGACCCTCACTTAATCAATCAATTGATGTCAGTTCTGCAGAACTTTATTGAAGAAGATACAGACTTGGAAGCAGCTTTCAAATATAACACAGAACTTCCCTCAAACATCGACTTGCGAGGATCTTTGACCAAAGAAGTCTCATCTGCTGAAATTCAAGATATGGAAAACATTCTTCAAGAGAACTTAATCGACGCCCAAAAAACAGTTCAAAGCCTTGTCGACCAGTCTAACGAAACCGAAGCCAAGCTAATATCAATCAACAAAATCAAAATCATAAAATACATATACAAACTCCTGGGAAGTATATTCTCCCTAGCCATTCGAGTTTCGCGAGCTGCTTACTGTACCTATTCATACATTCCTATAATAAACTCAACTCTCACTGAAGGAAAGACAAATATTGGATCTTGCTACGTGTACACTCGAGATTCCATCAAACACCTCCGCAATGAAGTGCAGTCCTGCATTGATGAGATCCGCGAAAACGTCGACGAACTAATCATAATTTACAAGAAAATTTCCAACCGCCAATCTCTTTTAGGAAAACTCTTTACACTTCTCATGAATGTCTCGAAAATTACAGACGACATCAACAACAGTCGTTCCACTGCAAATAAAACGATAGAAGAAGTAAAAACCCAGGCTCCAATTGTTGCAGCCACTTCGAAGGAGTGCGCCACATATTCCATTCCCAGATTTGTCAATCAACTGAATGAGACGATCACAGGACTTATGACTTGTATTAACTTTGTTGACGACTCAACTCAAGGTCCAGAACCGGAACCCGAGAGCTATGAGGATAGTTCAGAGGACGTGGACCGATACGGTCCACAAAGCCTATTCTAAATCATAATTTAAATAAAGTAGATTTTTACTAAGCAAATAGTGACTTTTTATTGTTAAGCTTTCTTGACACAAGCGTCGATTTTTTCAAAAAGACTTTCGAACTCCTTCTGCAGTTCCACAAGTCCGTCACACTTTTCGGTGGAATAGGCAACGACATCTTCGGCGCCATGAGTAATGAATTTATTAACCGACTGGCTTGCTTCAAAAAGTTCCTCTTGTACCTCCGCAATACGTGTTACCACACAAAGGGCACTAGCTGCTGCATTCTTTTCATCTAGTGTAAGGCATTCCTTGTTAATGTCACCAATTCGTTTTGGACCAGCCTTAATGATAGCCACGTGATCCTTAATTGTCGCTACTAAATCAATAACCTGCTGCTTTACTTCCTTGGAGCAGGAATCATATGTGTTTACGAGTTTTCTCATAAACTGTGCAATACCGAGTTCGTGTTCCTTTAGGCATTTCTGAACAACATCGCCTTGTATCTTCAAGGACTCGATTTCCTGTGTGAATGTGTTGTTCTCCTTCATTTGATCAACCTTGTTCTTAATAGAGTTAAAGGTTTGGTTTAATCTCTCTGTAATGTCGTCAGCTATGAATTGAGCGTGATCGTGGGCATCTTTTAGGATTGAATTCATGCCATCGTAGACTGGACCATCAGGACTGTGCCTCGCATGATAATGGCAGTGTACTGCAACCTATTCGTGAATTGTTAGTGTTTCTTTTTTGTTAATCGTTTACAAAATGTATGACAGAACTTACAAAGAATGCACAATGCAAGGCAATAATGGCGTATCCTTTCATGTTTAAAGTTAAAATAAGTCAACGTCAGCAACTAGATAGTCTTGTTAAGAATTGAATTCAATTTGAGCAAAAAGAAACTTATATAGGCAGTCATTAGTTTCTCACAACCGGAAAAGGGTGTGAGACGGAAAAAGATAATTTCTATTAAAAAACATTAAAAACAAAGTGATCGCAGAAAGATAATGGTACGTTGTAAAACATGTTTGATAATGGACTGTTTAAGGTGTGTACAGGGTTTCTGTACTTGAGTCCATTCGAATTTAGCCGAGCCCTAAGTGCATTCCAGACTATTCTTTTTACACAATGTACAACTTCCTTTAACATAACAACGTGACTCTACATTCCTTACGGATGCGCAATATCGATACAATTGTTTCACTTGCATAAAGACAAAGAATCTGAGGATGACCAATTATTGCAATCTTAAGCTGGATGTTTAAGTTCTAATGCCACATTTGTTAGACAAATACAATAAAGGAGACATAACCTATCACTTTGATA
Source organism: Xylota segnis (assembly GCA_963583995.1). Lineage (NCBI taxonomy): Eukaryota > Metazoa > Arthropoda > Insecta > Diptera > Syrphidae > Xylota > Xylota segnis. The sequence continues at coordinate 2,464,419 of OY757236.1, read as the reverse complement.
TTTTAACAGGTGTAAGTGGTTACCACCCACTCGTGCACTTTATTTTAGTCCAGTAAGAGATAAAGATTTCCATATTTTCCATACATATATTGGTTTCATCTAATTACTTATAGGGTCTAATAAGGGTAATATACTTACCTGTTAAATATCTAGCGACCTTTCGTAGAGAACCTAGAGCCTTCTCACTAGTATTCGTGCAGTGCAAATGGAAGGGACCTAGTGTTTAGGCTCGTTTTCGAAGAGCAGTATTTTTTGTTTTCTTTGGGAGACTTTGCCAGACGTTTTAGAATGGTAAACCGTAGAATATAACGTGTCTGAAACCTCTAACACCGACGTTCTAACCCTTAAGCCACAGCCTTTACAAGCTTTCGGGTTTCAGTTCAATTGTAGGATACCTTTACCTGGTGGTAAAGTAACAGGTGAGTTTTACGCTATTTAATGTTTAAAGATTTCAAAACGGAATCTCTTTCAAAAATAACTTCAACACCGATTCCCCACAAGACATATTTATAGCCGTTTTTTTTTAAATTGGCGTGAAATTAAGCAGTGCTGTAAAAGAAGTCGAAACATTAAAAGAGGTGTAAGAGGGTGTACTTTTTTATAAATCCATTTCTAGATGGAGCATTTGATAACTTAGCATTCTCAAACTCTAATCTCTAACAGACCTATCAATATTATCCAATAAACAGCAATAAGGGGAAAATTAGTGTAATGGTTAACTGATTACATTGACCTATGGCGTGAAAATCAAGGATTATTCCAGCAATGAGCAAAGAGTGCAGTACGACGTTCCGCAAGACTCAAAACTTGGGCCACTACTTTTCGTATTGTATAGGATTGAATTAATAAGATATTTGAAGAAGAGTCAAATAGGATAGGCCGATTAAAGCCGATAGACGATTAAGAACACAATACCCAACAATGTAAGACTTCGGTAAGTTAAACAGATTTATTTAAAATAACTGCGGCGCTGAAATTCTATGACTACCCGAACATTCGAAAACAAATCAGTTACCACTTCCTTTCTTTATAAATGAAATGAAATGAAACTGTGCTATTTTTGAAGAAATAGAAGAAAATAAAAAAAAAAAACATATTTGCATGAATTAGAAGTTAGTTTGGTATGCGACATTTTTTCTAAAATTCTCAAAATAACGAATTTTCACGAAATATTACAAAATTAACGAGCTACGTTTGTAGGAAGAAAATGCGAAAGAGAGTGAAAAAATTTCCCATGCGATACGAATTTTAGTTCAAGAACTTTCTTTCCACCGATTTATATCTGTCAAATCTGTCAGATATCTGCACGATATTTTCTGTTGTGTATTTGCATACATTTGCATTTGCCGTTTAAAAAGTGAGCAAATTTTGTAGTTTTCGCGTTCGTTTACTTTTTTGTGATTTTATTTCTATCTGAGAGAATTTTAACCCCATTACTGGAAATTTCACAATCTACGAATTTTAGGACAGTAAGTACGCGAACAGACCTAGTATGTCTGTTTCAGTACTGTCTAAAGTTGTGAATTTCTACATTTGACGAAAAAAGGTGAAATCCTGTTCCCAGACGTCATGAGCTTACGAGAGAGTAGGAAATTTTTCATTCATGTGAATTTCAGTCCAAGAAATTCTCTGAGACACATTTATGAAATCTGTCAAAGTTGACGTTTGTTTTTTTTGTTAGTTTTCAAAAGTAAATTGAAACAATTCGATGGAGAAATATGTCCATAAAATGTGAGCTGCTCATTACTTATTCTAATAACGAAACATATTTTTTCTCACATGTGTATGACGTTTAAAAAGTTGGCATTTGTTGCAATGCGTTTCCCTATTAAATAAATAAATTAAAACCTCAGTTGCACGACTCATTTCTTATAATTCATTGTTTCCAGTGGAGACGAGGAATCATAGCTATCTAATGAGTGCTATACGATAAAATGCCATTATTGGCAAGCGGATAACTTTACAATTCAAGTCGGAACTAAAAACCCTTTCTGTGAAAAGAGCATCAAGCTGATAATAGCTGTTTTAATGAGATTCGCATGACCAACCTCATAATCAAGAATAACGACTTGAATAGATGGATAAACCTATACAACTTCCCAGCTGAACTGGGAATTAGTTGAAAAGTAAAAAAAAAACAATCTATTACATCTCAGATAACTTTTTGGCACACAAAACATATCGCCGTCATTGTGGAATTACATCTTCGTCTTTTGTTCCTCTTATCGGACTGGAAATACAAAGAACAAAGATACTTTTTCTGAACTTTTCCGATTGCGCATACCAAGGTTATGTTCTCAAGTAAAGCAAATGCGACAAGTAGATATCGCAAGATAAAATGAACTTAAATTGATTTTCCTGTTAAAACATGGTGTAGGCATTTCCAAACAATTAACTTCAACTACCCCAATCACATAAGTCAGTTCAGCTCGTATATAAACGACGAATCGATAAAAAAGATTGTAGTGTATATTTGATCAACAAAGGAAAACCTACTAAAGCTCCATAGAAAATGCAAATTCAAAACTTACTCTTCCTAATTTGTGGTGTCCTATCTGTAAGTTTGAGGACTTGACTTCAATAGATCTTGCTTAAACTAAAAATATACTTTCTGTAGGTGAACGGATTGCGATTATCGTCGAATATCCCTAAAGAAGAGGAACCATTGAAAGCAATCGAAAATGTAGAACCCTTATCACTAGAATCGTCAGACAACATTTCAGATTCAGTAGAAACAGCAGAGGAGACCGTAGTCTCTAAAGATCGTCCTGTGGTTGCGTCCAGTGCAATCATCCATTCGACAACAATAATCCACAACATCCCGTTGGGTAAAGAAGTCTCACGAAGACTTGGACCAGTGGAACTTGGCCTTCGAAATGTAGTCGCCGCTTCAGCTGCAGCCACTGAGGAACTTTACTTGCACATGACTGCAATGAATGCTGAAACATCGCACATGATCAACAGCAAGTCCGAGATTCTAACCTCTCACGCTATGAATGATCTATACGAACCGTTGCACAACGTCGAAAATTTAATCAAGAAAACTGAGGAATGTGGCAAGCGGTATGAATCTGCTTTGAACATGATCTTCAAGAACATCGACAGTAGTCTCAAGGAATGTAACAAAAATTTGACCACCGTTGGAGTAAGTTACACAAACGAAAATGTTGGAACCTTGACAGCACTCTCAATTGCTGCTGAAGAGATGAACAATTTGCCAGTAGCCTGTGAAATTGCGGAGAATTTTGCAGTTGGAACATTCTGCGTTGTTAATAATTTAGCTGAGATGAATGATCGTGTTATTTCGGATGTTAAGGTCATCAAAGAGAACACTAAACTCGCCGTGGAGGAAACACAGAAGGCTGTTGTAAGCACAGAGATTTGCCAAAAGGGGTTGGTAGAAAATGTAACAGACACACTCATCAAATTGGAGAAGGAGATCAATGTAAAATGTGTGGAAAGGAAGCCATAAAGTGTTTTAAATAAAACTTAATAAGACACCGTCAGTGGAAGAATCCATTAAGGTGTTGTTATTTGTATTTATGCACATGGTGTGATTATTGCTCCTCTTAAGTAATACTATTTCCGATTTTTCTGATCTCCATCTGACTTTAAAAATTGCATTCTCAAAAAGATTCACTATGTATCAGATGCTAGTTTGATCAAAATAGCACACTGTTTTTTGCACCATTTTTAAAAATTGTTTTGGTTAGTTGTATGTTAAGAAGATTTCTACGCAGCGTGAGTTTTTTCAGGAAGTTTTTCAAGCTAGTTATTGCTTTAGGTAGGTAAGGGTTACAACCAAAGATGGATTTTCCTATTCACCAACAGCAAACAAATAAAATCGATCCTCAATATCCTACAAAAAATGTTAATGAAACATGAGTCAACCCCTAAAACAGAAGTGGTACCTTCACTAAGCACAATTCAGATCCTTGAGACAGATGCAGACTTAGATTGCAACAAAATCTTTGCAAAATAATGGGTGTCAAGCCCTGCCACTATCCTATAACTGGCTAATCCTCAGAGAAATTACCAACACCCAAATATTAGCATGCTTAGGAACCAAGCCAGACAGTATAACACCTACCCCTGACTTTTTCCTAAACATTTCAAAACTCTTCCCCTTGGATGAAATCAAAACTTTCACGAATGAGTCCAGAACCGAGTGGGAAACTGCACGGGAACTTAAGGAATACCTGTTTTGAGATATGACTATTTACAATGTTGAAATTTGACTTTGAAAATCCGTTTTTGAAAAAATACACTTTTGCCAATTTCAATTCCAATCCCACAACTTTAGGGTTTATGTCCCAGAGAACTGATTTCGACTTTTCGCAATTAGATAGCTTGTCTTACTTTCCCTGTTTTTAAAAGAATGCCCAAGCTTGACACTTATTCACACTAATCCAATTTAAATATCAATGTCTTATGCCAAAGCAAAAACAAAAACTTAACACACCCCAAGAAAAACATAAATTTTTAGGGTGTACATACATAAAAGAGATTCGTTTCGATAATTTCTTGTTGATTCCTATGAGATACACAAATGCATACAAGAAGTCGAAGGACTATAACAGAATTGCTGCTCCTTGCAACAACGGCTCGATTCCAAAACAGCATATGTTGTAAACATCGTCGTCATCTGGTGTTACAATTCTTCCTTCAAAATATATTTGGTTTTTTTTTTCACTGCATTTGTATCCATCCATTACACTTTTGAGAAGATCGCAATGAGAGGCCGGCAAAGAGAAGAAGGAAACACTTTTTTGGACATTTTTTTTTGTTGCTTTATAGCAATACTCAGAGAGAATAGCTTATAGAGATCCTTTGCCGTTATATGCACATATACGAAAGTAGAGTATATAAAATTCAATGGCTTCTAGAAGTTGATGCTCCTGATCAGGTTGGCACTCCACAAAAACGGAACCGTGGTAGGAGAGAAAAAAAAAGGTTTCTTCCTTGGTTTAGGAAGGAATAATCTCAAATGCTACAGTGGCACACGTGTACAAATGACGTGTGCCAGATGGTGTGTACCTTTTTGGGGAAAATAATAAAAAAAAAAACATCAACTAATTTTTGGAATTTGATTAGAATTAAATGAGAGACTGAATGATTGTGTATTGTACCTTGGAGTTTTGATTATTTGTATCTGAACAGTTGATTGCGAATGAACAAAATGGTTGACACCTATGTATGTATGTACATGTGTGTGCCCTGCGTACCAAAGGATACTAGGATACCAACCAACTGTCAATCGTTACGAAAGTTTATAGAAAATAGCATAACGACTAGGACTCGGTATTGAGTCTTTTCTCTTCAAGGCTGGCAATCATTGATATGCAGATGTCAATGTCAAACATTTTTGTAGGTTGGTAGTACTGTACTTTGTGCCATATTGCATGTCAAAATATGCTTTTGTTCAATAGTTACGCATATGTTTTAAAAACAATAAAAAGTGAATGTAACGATTTTTACAATTGCATTCAATTTTCTTTGCGGAATGAAATTTCTGCTGTAGAAATGTTGAGAATGTTGCAGAAGGTCTTCGGTGAGCAGGCTGTGCCAGAAAAGAATGATTACAAGTGGCACAAACAATTCAAAGACGGTAGAGGGAGCGGTGAAGACCAAGATCGCAACCTCAACTGAAGATTTAGTGCTTAAAAAGAGTCCTCGCATGAGTAGACCTCGCTTATGCTGTTAATATTCTATTCGGATCAGTCCAGATCATTTTAAAAGATGTTTTGTGCCAGAAAAAAGTCAAAACTTGTTCGGTTCTAAAAACTCTCACACTGCATCGGTTCTTTCGATTCAAACTTCAAAAATTCAACTCTTATCGTTCCACAGCCAGCGCAATTTACCCTGTTCTAAGCTCAAGAGGCCGTTTCGGGGACACCGTTTCGACACGGTTTGAGGAGATAATAACAGAATCGCTGCGCGCTTTGAAATAAGTGCATTGTTTCAGAAAGGAGGTACGTACTTTGAAGATGGTGAAAGATTTAAAAAAATGAAATAAAGATGCTGTCCCACTGGAATGGTGTCGATTATGCCTCCTGATGTACATGGAAAAGCCATCTTAGTCAATATATCTGAATTCTAGTGGTACCCCGCAAGGAGCAGTGCTATCTCCTTAGGTGGAGAATTGTACGTTAAAACAATTCAGAAGAGGACAATCAACTCAAGTACAATCTCGATTTTCACAGAGAACTCCATAGATTCATTATTTCAATGCTTTATACACATTCACATATTGCACAACTCAGAGATCAGCAGGCGGAAGTACAATGGCACATGCTTAACTGCGTCTACGTCACTCAAGCGATATCCTGACTGATCACTGATCACTCCTTAGTGAAAGTACAAACTGCTGATATTACCATTTGATACGTAGAGACGATCTCATTTAAAATGCCCCTTTTAGCTTAGTATTCCCTCTACCCAAATGTGCAAAACGTAAAAACATCTGAATTTCATCAAACTCCACCAAACCGAGTCTGGATCAACCGCGGTAACAAAAATCAATGTGACATTTATTTGACAGTCTGTTGATGGATCTTTCATCTGGTCATCGCTTGACATAAGTTTGCATGTTAATATTTTATTGATATGGAAATAAAGAGTCTCGTTAGGAATGCTAATCGAATTCAACAACGAGTCATTCCACCTGCGACATAGAAGGACTTTGCTGTTCCAGTTTACTTTTAGCTAAAATATTTCCTCCTATCTAAGCGTATGAATGAATCTGAAATACATATCCGTCCTAAATGTTACCAACCTACCGCGGATATGTTAAGCGCGTGGCGTCCACACTTCTTACAAAATGAGCCAGATGGAGGCATAGATAACTCTTGAGAGAATATTTATAACCTTCAATGAGCAATTATCAGACCTTCCTTATGTTGCACACCAACTATGTATGTATGTATTCCTACGCACAGCCAGGACAACATCAACCTTTCTTCCTCTCGAATGTTCAGGAATTGAATATTATTTCTTTAATTTTTTTTTCTCTGCTCTTTTTCTTCCTGGCCATATGTTCTCTTTAAGGATTTTCGTGGCACGGCCGACCACACTTTTCAGTTGGTATGTACATACATATATCCTTAAAGGAAAAAAGAAAACGAGGGAAAGAAAAAAAAATTGTGTTTTAAACGGTTAACCCATTTTTGTCTTTGTAAAAAGAAAAAAAATCTGCAATTAAATTTTTAATAAATTATTGTAAGTACATACGTGAGGCGTACCCTTCCCCAGGAATACAAATCAATTAAAACTTAAAGTGGTTGGTGATAGTAATATTACCTTCAAGGCGGTTACGCATGCGACATGTGATTGGGGGAAAGTCGATACTTTTAAGCTGAGCTTAAGATGTCCCTCAGCCCCCGACATTTTAAGCCCTGAAGACAGCAGCAATTGTGTGCCATTTGCTTGCGATTAAGACAAGGTTGCACTTAATGTGAGATAATTGCCATTACGTACTCATGTGATTCAAGATGGGACTCTAGTTAATTCTTACGTTTAGCAAACTACAAAGAAAATTAGGGGTAAAATCAGGCGGAACTGTTTTATTTTACTGAAATTTGGTCAAATTTTTAAGAAAGCCGATTTTGTAATTCAATGATTACATCAGCAATGACGAACTGGCTCTTGTCCGATCCTCTTCTTACTCCACCAAAAACACTGACATGTCTAAGACGAGAGCATAGCAGCTACACTGTTTTCAATCTCTCCTGCTATAACCATACCTTTTAGACTACCAGACTCTTGCTGTGTATTTCAAACGCAGGTTATGGCAGATTATGGCTGTCCGTGTCGAAGAGATCGGTATCGATCGAAGAACTAGGCAGAAGTGACACAAAAAGGGACTACCAAGGTGGGATTTGTCTACCCATTACAACAGTAACTATGTAGAGTGCATATTTGATTCGCTTTAAGGGATACTGTAAGCTGCTGAACAAATTGTGAGGTTAAAAAAGTATGTTTTCATAGAACCACAGATTTGACAGTATGACTTGATACTTGATAGGATTCAACATCTCACAGATACTATTTTATGCGAATCTGTTGTATGAAGATATTAAAGATAAAGCGAATCCTCTGCCAAGAATAGGGTCAGACATGAACATCAGTGAAGCGGACACATACGTACATACCGCTTCGATTGGAAAATTGTATAGCATAATAGAGAAAGAGGTCAACTCAGACTTGTCATCTAGAAAGGACTATGCCATCTTTGACATTTCATAGGAGCCTTCTGGCACTAAATCGATCCTCTAGGCATCTTAACTGGAATAATCACAGAACACTACGCCATCATGATTTGTTAGTGTTGCGTAGTGTCCAACAATTTATGCAGGCAGGAAAGACAAGAAAGATGGCCACTCAAGGTAAAACCTGCTTTTCTGCCCTGCATCCAGATTTTCGCAGCACCACAGAGCTAAGATATCGGATCTTCACTTCATTTAGAGTACTAACTGGTTTCCAAGTCAGTCAGCTGCTAAGTCTAGTTTTACTTGTAAAAGTGAGATTCGCAATAGACCTTTGGGTTATAGAGTGATAGTTATGAATTTGTCCGCCCCACACATTACTTTCATAGCATAACCCAACTTTGCATGAAAAACTCTAGACTACAGTTGAAGAAGAATGTCCGATGGAACATCATTACTCTTTACCCTGTAAGTACTATCATTCCGATAACCAGAAAATTTTAGTGAAGTCAGCAATATGAACCATTCTACAAAATTACAATAAAACACCATTAGATACCCCGCACGACTCAAAAGAATAGAACTAACTAATGGCTTTTTGAATGCAAATCATTTTATTTTCAAATTACGCTGATTGAATTCCCATTGTTCCCCTTTTGATTAAGTGCACCCAAGCATTTCAAGGATCTCAAGGATCCTATTCACGATAACCCCTTAAAATATTCCATTTCGTAAAAAAACCGATTCTTAACTAAAAAAATTAAGCAATAAAATTAGTCGTGGTTAAACGAATTTCACACCAAGCGAGATCGCAGCATTCCCGAGACACTATTACCAAATGAAGTAATGAATCTTTCCTTGAAATAATATCGTCCTTTTGTATGTACCTGACAGAGTGTGTTATTGTAAGAGATCCTAGAACAAAGCCCAAAAAGGAACACACAATGTGAGAAGAAACACTCAACCATGCAACGAAACACTGAAGAGCTGACCAACACCGATGACCACCAACATAAATGTTGACAGGCGTAACACGCCCCTGCCATAATAAACAAGGGTCACTATATCAATCGAAGTATCGTGGTTTCATATGGATACGATTGTGTGGGCAAATATCCGACTTAATGCGTGCGCACAAAAGGACTCTTCAGGAGTTTCACTGGATACCACCGGCGCAGGACAAAAGGAAGCGCCTTTCATTCGTCTCATAATTTTGATTCAATGATCATGATTCAATCTCAAAGAAAAAGGAATTTCTCTAACTATAAACATTAAAATTTAAAATTTATTAACGAACAACTCCCCGTGGGGATCTATCGATATCCTTTTAAGATTGCCGAATCATACCTTTGATGGAAACCTTTCAGTGCAGGCATGCAATAAACCTCGATGCTGCTGCTTGAAGAGGCGTTAACATGCTCTCCGATGCATACACACACAGGTTAATTATGCGAGAAATCACCTCTTTTCGCAAGTTTCTGATATTCGAAACCACACTCAGGTGATTTGCGATTTTAATTACCTGTATAATTGACCCATTGCTTCTGCACACTGTCAAGTTTTTTCTTTTGTTTTTTTGTCATCTCGTTTCGGTTGTTGTGTCACCTCAAGGACTTAAATTGGGAATTTTTCACACGAATTTTCAGCCAAAATTTGTGTGTGCCATTTAAGAGTGATTTAGTCCTCCTCATCACACATAGGGAGCAGTCGCCACAAAGGGACAAAGGAGACGCATCAATGCGATGTCCGATGGACATCTATGGACGGTGACCGAGACAGTGTTTGGTGGCGGTTGACTTCTTGGTGGCTGATGGCTGGCTGGTGGTGCCCAATTACGACCAAATGAGGTGGAAAAGTGTATCGAATGACTTAATGGAGATTGGCAGACAAAATTTTTACAAGTAGATGACTTGCGTGTGGCAATTGCTTTTGAAAAGATTTGATTTTTGACTTGAGACAGCCAAAAACAAAACAAAACCCAAAAAAAAAAAAAGGGTTTTGGCTAAAGAGAAGATTTAGCTTTATGTTGACAGTTTTTGTTTCACTTGTGTACGAGTAAAGAGTATATCGGCATTCTTAATTTGGGTGTCAAATTTTAATTTAACGCACAGTTTAATTTAACAAAAAAAAAATAATGTGGATAGTGGCAATAAACCTTTCTTGTCCACTTAACATGGCAGCGTACGAGTACCCACAGGGAAAAAATAAAGATGGAATGGAAATGTTCTTCTTCGGATTCTTCTTCGGAATAGAGCAAAGATGTAATTTTTTCAGTGAGCATCGGGATTTGATCGGGACTTTTTGCTTCCAACATGAATGTCTTATATTACAATCTGTTAGTCCTTTGAACCGGTGGAAGATTTGCACTGTTATCTGTGCTCTAGGCCAAGATCTCATGGAAGAAGTGTATTTGCTTCAAGTTGCAAGGGCAAAACCCTGCCAAATATTTCGTAATCAGAGTAAAGCTGGTATTAGATTGCCACATACAAATCGCTTTTGATCAGGTCCAATCAAAATAATAATTGCTTTTACCCGGAGGAGGAATATCTTTTGTTTCTACGGGTCTGGTTCTGGTTGTGTTCTACAAATGCCGTCAAAGAAGTTTTGTCCATTTGGAACATTGTGTCGATTTTGCCTATAGAGCAGCCATCTTTGTTTTGTTATTACTTAGTTGCAGTTACTTAGTTTATTTTTTATAGTTTTTCTCAGATTACAGGATGGAATTTTTGCGGGAGCATCTGCTTAGTTCAGGATCAGCACTCTCCCTTTCAGGGAGTTGATGTATCCAGAATCAAGACGATTCATTGGCATTTATTTCATTTTGTCCGTCAAGGTCTACCCGGTCTATACTTGCCTTCCAATCAAGACCGCTTTCATCTCATTGACTTAAAAACCATTAAACATCGCAGAAAAGCAGCTGATATTTTCATAAACCATCGACTACTCTCAGGTTCCATCGAAACTTTCTTCAATTTTCTTCTCCCTAAACTCTGCTGTCTACTGACCCACCGTACCTCCTATGGTTCTGACAACTAATTTCCCGTAAGTTGAAGAAAGTTAGCTCAAATCTTTTCATTTTCGACTTCAACTTCAGCCCTCCCTGTCTTAAACTTAATCTCCTTCACCCTTCTCCTCCACCCTTCTCCTTAACCCGAAAACCCGTATACCTTTACCTCGTATTAAAAGAACCTCAGCTTGGAAAATGATCCTGTACTCAGAAAATCTGGTTGAACTAAATAATCTGAAAACTTTGGAATAGAATAGAATTTAAGCCATTTGTGCAGATGGGTACTCGTTGTCCGTTACCTAATTTGTAGGCTATTGTACTGAGAGGGGAAGTGATAAGGGGAGGTAATGGGAGAGGATAGTTATGCAAAGCCTAGATGGAGAGCTGTGTGGTCTGATACATTATTTTCCGTACATTTTTGTAGAATCTGTTTATGCCAACATACTGAGCTCCCAGCTTCCTGCTGGGGTAAGCTGGAGAGCGCTGTTTAAGGCAGATTTGTGTACGAAAACATCCCGGTGTGAGGTTAGTTCTCATTGACCTAATGGCCGATGCAAGACAATCTTTGAGTTAGTACCTAGGCACAAAGGAATCACTACTGGTCGGACGAACCAAAAGCTGTGACATGTCAAATAAAACGTCAAAGTATATAGCTGTCAGCTGTCACCAGAATTTTTACAAATAAATAATAAGTCATGTTGATAAGCAACGAAAGATATTCTTCTCGAGAGAACATCATATATGTTGATTGTTAGTTGCATTATTGGTCACAATTACTGATTAACTCTGCTCCAATCAAATGACCACAAAGTGGATACTTAAGGAATGATTTGTATCCAAATTCGTACGTCACTAGCACTACTAACAACCTCATTTCAATGTAAACGTTAAGCATGACATTTGCCACATTTATCCTCAGGCACTTTGTTATACTTGTATACATACATATATGCAAAATTGGAATATACTCGCAGGAAAAATAAAGGACAAATTGTGGTTCTTTGTCATCGGTATTCCTTGCAGTATTTTCGTTACTATATGGTCAAGATCAATAACGTCTTTGCCAGTTTTGCACCTGTGTACAGGTGCCAATTTAAGACCCCACTAGATCAGAAAACCGTCTGTAACACAGGAAAATCTGTCCTCTGCCGCTCTCCTTGTTTGCTTTTATTTTTTCCATTCAAGATCACATCTACCGGTGATGATGCTCCACTTAGCAATCGACGGACGAAAAAAAAGGGATTCACAAAGGGTCCTCAGAGTGCAGTTGCGGTACCCTTTCGGTTTGCACATCCGCATCATGCTAATGGGCTGCTGCCAACCATGTTGCCGCTGCTTATGCTTTTGTGCTGGCGATCAAATATAATGTGGCTAATTTGCACGTCATTAATTTTTCCAGAACTTGATTAGATAATCTTGAGGATGTATCTTGTTAGCCTCTGCAATATGCCGCTGCGTCGCCTGCCTCCTGATACCAATGCAACCGATAGATATGTCGTGATCTGAGGGCTATGCGTTCTTCTTTGATTGCCGCTCTGGGGTGTTTTGTGGTGTTTGGATCCAGTTCCAATTTGTCAAATGTACGTTCCAGGCCTTTTAATTTGAGTATGCCGCCGCCTCTGAATTCACTGGGACCACCAACCATGGCATTTGGTGCTCCAGATCACACCGTAACGGAGATTTTGTGTGTGTATGGTTGTATGCATATAGGTATGTATGTATGTATATAAAATTTTGAGATTTATTAAGTATGTGCATCGTTACTTTGTATTGATAATAAAAGATACAGAATCAGTAAGTTTATACCTATGCACAGGGTGGCAAATCTTATAATTTTCGCAAATGGCGGCAAATGTCAATTCTACTTTGACATTTGTAAAGTAAACGGATGTCTTATTGACGATGTGTATTTGATACGATATGATTTTTGATCCCATTTGTCCGTTCACCAGAAATATGGTAGAATCCCGCCAGGCTTTAAGAGGCAGTCCGGTGTTTGGTAATTTGACATTGATTTTGTAGAGAAGCTGAAAGTAGTGGATCTGTGACTAAGACTGTAGTCGAAACTTCTCAACGGATTTGATTCAAAATTCACATCTGTTGCCTGTAGCATCATGCCTCGAGTCGAGATTGGAATTTTCATTCTCACCTTAAAAGTACGAGTACTTTATTTCAAAATCTAGTCTCGTCTAGTCGTAGCTCAAAATAACATGTGACTCAAAAATAGATCTGCGTGGCTCTGATGGTACCTTGAGGTACGTGATCTGGTTGACTCTTGGCCACCAGATAAAATAGGTCTGAAAATGGCTCTGTACATCCAGTGGGTGGTGGCGGCCTGTGGTCTGATGAATGCTGATCCTGATCCAAATCTATGGTCAATTTCTTTTAGTCGACCTTTTGCATGATTACAGTTCAGATTTTTCTTGTCTCACCTTTGGCAAACGTCTGTTAAACCTCCGCAATACTCGCTAGGTCTAGCCGCTCACATAACTTCGCCGCTCCGCTAAGAGTATGTCAATCTATGCCAGACAAGTAAGCTCTCTACAGCGTTTGATAGTTCACGCGACTTCGTCGCTACGCTAAGAATATGTGAACAACAATTGAAAAAAATCATAAAGTTTTCAAAAATGTATCTCCCACTAACACTGCTAGATAGCGGATAAGATATAATTAAAGATTACCCCTATCACATCGGGTGAGCCAAATATAATATTTTAGAGTTATCACGTGTAAGAACCAATTTATATCAATAAATCAAATCTATTTCCTACTAATTAGTGTCTGGCTTGCTTTCAATACCCCTTCTCGGCTTTAACTCCATAGCGCACTATGTAATTCCCAACACTAACTAATTATGTGTGTTTTCCTTTCCAGTAATCGACAAAACCGCAAAGAGAAACATTTAATTTCCCATAAGATTCCCCGAAATGCAAACAAAACCCTCCTCCGACATCTTAATCAATCGGTCGTCGTCGGTCGGTCTTCTTCAGCAGCCGTCTGAAGTTGTTCCAATAAAAAAGATCAACTTGATTGGGGATTACTGCGGCTGAACGTAGAAACGTGTTTATTCTTCGACAGCTATGGATCAGCCCATAGTGTCTCAATAAACACACACAATATACCTATGTATGTAGTGCCAGATCCTAAGGTAGTAAGGCAAGACGATTATGATGATCCAAATGATCCATATGGATGGCGATCAATCGAGAAGGGCTTTTGCCATCGAAAAGCAAATAACAATTTCGTAATCCTCCTACCAACTTTATTACCGGATGATGGTGGGTCAAACACTTAACTTAATTTGGAAGCCTCGTCCACATCGTATTATTAGTTGCAACCTTTTTAATTTTTTCTGTATTTCTCTTCTTTTTTTTTTTTTTGTTTGCTTGGCGGATGAAGAATGAAGTGGAGATACGGATGCTGTGAACAAAACATTGTGCGAAGCGCCAAATTGATCACCTTGCGAAATCGCGCCTGATTTATCTCACCCGAACAGAGGACGACTTTACCGAAAATTGAGAATAAAAGGCATTTTGTGTTGGGTTGCGTAACTTGTCTGCACCGAGAGGGAATAATTTGTTTGCAAATTTAAATGAACCCTTTCCTCGTCTGGTAGTTTTACATTGACTATTCTGACATTTAATTGTTACAAGTTACAACGCAGGATAAAAGGACTCATCCCTTCTCAGGCCTCTGATGCGATTCTGCAAACAGACTGCGGCAAGTGGCGATCACATTATCTGATACAACTGCATTTAATTTCCTTCACAAAATTGGCTTTCTTCTGATGTAGTCGTGGGATTTTTTCTTATTAACAAATCTGTGAGAAGTTTTGTTCTTCTCCTTTGTCGCCGTTTCCGCTGCTGACCTTTAACCGCATCCATCCTTTTCGAGTTTCCATCGTGATACACTATTTGTTATTTTTTATTTTTTTCGAAACATGAATTGACGAATTTGAAGATTTAATGCGGTAATTAGGCACTCACACGGAGAGCAAAATTTGCCCTGTAATTAGCGACACCAAATCATTGGGTTACTCCCTCGAAACAATTAAGTCATCACTGGTTTTTTTCGTGTGAGGTCCTTGCAGACTTTAATGTCTCGGAAATGAAATATACCACACCGGAGCGAAGCCTCCTACACGTCCTGCAGTGGTATACCTTTCCCGTGCAGACAGAGAAAGTCACTGAATTGGCGTAGACTGTTGTTTGTTTAAGGTAATTAATTTGTGTAATTGTTAGAAACTTGTGTAGTATCCGTTAAGGATGTGGCGGCGGGATCCGAAAAAGGAATAAAAAGACGTGCAATGGTTGTGTTAGTTAAATTGTTTTTTGTAAGCGATATACTCGTATAAATTGCTGATTTGGATCCTTCATTGTACGAAATACGAAAGCGATGTACGTCCAAGTTTTTTCCTTACTGAAACTACACATGATTCAGTAAAGTTAATGATGCGACTACGTTTTTTTAGGCCCTCCGACGGACATATTTTATAAGAGTCAACAACTTTGAATCGAGTTTTGCATGATTCAGGATAAGTCAGAGTTTTTTTTTTTTTTTTTTGTGTTTATGCAAAGTTATGATGAAAAATGACGGTGATGGACCAAGTTCTTGCGAAGGATGTAGTAACTGGTGGCGTTCCACAATGCTGGGTCCTAGGCCCAATACTGTGCGACGCAATATACAATCATCGGCATTCATGATGACATCGGCATGGTGGTTGTAGCGAACACAATTGATGAAGTTATACCCATTGTAACGAGACGATGTGTCTTTGGGTAGTTGATGCCGGTTTGCAAATTGTCGATTATAAACCTTGCTGACAGTAATAAAACCTGTGAAACGATATCACTTAGAGTCGGCCAGCATGAGGTAAGCTTCAAAAACCACCTCTAATATGCATGCAATAAAAGTTGCTAGTGCACTCTAGATTTAAATCTTTTTAACGTCTCAGAGCGGTTAGGACCACCAGAATACAGCGAATAGTTTCAAACGATGCTGGCATTTTCAATGCTACCCCTTGAGTTACTCGTTGAAAAAACTGAAGGAATTGTTGTGAAGTAACCTGGGGAGAACTGGAGAATCCATTAAGGAAAGATAGACGCATTGCCCTATACCAGTTATCGATATATGGATAAAGTGGAATCACAATGAGACAAAATCGTCCAAAACTGTTTTGGAATGCGTGAAATATTAATTTTTGCAATCCCCACAATATGGGAATGAGAGGATCGCCCTTGGGGGAATGGACTACCCCCGAGATCACACTTGTTTGGTATGCACCGAAGTGCCAGACTGGTTTCAATATCTTCTCCGTAATACTGAACGTAAAAGACTGAAAAGACCTTATTGCATATTTCAAGCTATTTCAAGCCTTTTCTAGATTTTGGCGTATGGCTCCTGGTTTTGATATCATTCCTCTGAGGAAGTCCAGCCCCCTGTCTCTCATTTTGAGTCAATCTTCTATCCAATTTTTTCAGAAACATTTCCTTATGCAATCGTTTTACCGCAGCAATTCGTACGATTTTGGCGACAAGCGCTGAGAATTCAATACGTTTTCGCAGCTCGTTTGGAGGCATACGAGTACGAGGGTGTTAGTACTATTGTATATAACTACTTAATTCCTATTAGATACACCATTATTCCTTTATTCAATGCCCAGGTTATGAATACTAAAAGCTGTTTATATTCGTATCCTGCATGCATTATTAAAATAACCCACGCAAATTTACAAAATGAAAATAATTGTTTAAAAGTCAATTGAAAACCAATTTCTTCATACATGTCCTCCAATTCGTATTATATCCCTGGAATTCCAGGTAAAAATCAAGCAATAGCCAAATTCAGGCGAAAACGAATCTAAAATCCGAATCTATCTCGAATCAGGAAAAATAAAAAAAACTCCAATAACGAATTAAGCAAAGGTCCTCACAGGAAGTGGAAACTTCTTCAAAATGTACGATGCATGTTTGTATGTATGTACATATCCTTACTTCTCTCCACCACCACAAGAAATGACGAAAACACAGAATTAGTGGTTTTTTTAATAATTCCTTTTTTTTTGTGAAAGAAATCCACAAAAGGAACTAATTTGAAGTTGATTGATCCTGGATCGGCAAACACACAATAGAGGATCTATAATAGTATCTTGCCGTCCCATGAAACACTCAAGTGGGGGATTGATTTTGCTCTAAAAACTAACAAAAAAAGATACAATGTTTGCGATGTGAGGATAAAATTGGAAATTATTATATTTTGTGGTGGAAAATATTTATTTTTCATTTATAAATGTGTTTGTGATACATTTTCTGAAAACGGATGCAGACAACAATTGACTCATGAGTGTCGATGGTTTCACAAAGGAAAAGAGAAAATTTGGCACAAGAGCAATTATTTTTGGCTTAAGTACAAGTATGTACAAAGTGTATGTAATTCGAGGAAGTTAATTTTTACTGTCAATTTGTACCACTTGCGAATTGCGATACCTATAATCCTCCGGTTTTAAACGTTTTCTAATTTTGTCGATATTAGGCCAACACTTGGAGTAAAGTGTACATAATTGTACAGATTTAAACGAATGCTACGGCACCTTATGCAGAGTACGTACTCTCCGTGGGTTAAAATTGTAGATAGAGTTGATCAACAAAGTAAAAGAGTTTGTCAAATACGGATGTACGGATACTGTATTAAGACATACATACCACCTCTCTAACGAAGGAGAATACGTCCTTAGCCGCAGAGCTTTCATTACTGCTGCCGAGCATGTTTCCTTAAAGGAAATTCGCCTCTTTATCCGATCTAATGATGTACAATCCAAGAGAACGATGAGCAGAGCAGAACTTACATTCCATATCACAGAATATGTTTGTTAAGGTACCTTAGGTCAAAGTTTAGTTACCTCAACCTTTGGACATTTTCTCAGTGGGCTAGACAAAGTTTGTGTTCCCATTCATTAATCAGCGCTGTGGCGCCACACCAGTTGACACCATATTAGACCGCAGATCATATGAAAGCAGATTCTGAGCCAATTTTCATCTGACGATGACCAAGGATTTATCCCTGTTATGACTAGCAAGAGATTGTAGTGCATCGTAGCAGCGTTGAACCGATATGGAGTGCATTAAACTGAACGACAGAACTTTACCTACTGCCTTTCTTAGAAGATATAAATCCTAGTGTCTTTAATACCTTTGCTAAGGTTTAACCTAGAGCAGACCTCAATGTAATGTGGAATACTCTCATAGGTATCAAGATTTTGTTGTTAGGTTCAAAGACACCATGTTCCAAGTTCAA
The DNA here is from genome assembly GCA_963583995.1 of Xylota segnis. Lineage (NCBI taxonomy): Eukaryota > Metazoa > Arthropoda > Insecta > Diptera > Syrphidae > Xylota > Xylota segnis. The sequence goes on along the minus strand of OY757236.1, from coordinate 2,445,915 downwards.
GTGCTTGATTGACGAGTCTTCTAGATACTAGAACGGTTTTACAAGGATTAATGGATAGTTCTTCTCGGGCGCACGATTTTAAAACTTGTAATTAACCCTCTTACATAGCGGTAGAAATGGTCGCCAATTCATCAACATAACCAAAGGCAATGTAGGCTGATCTCTATAGATCAACACTTCTAATCGATGACTAGTGACCACCGAAGGGGAGAAAGGGCACCTACTTGGAGGCAATCTAGAACTACGGTCACAGGCACTGGCACTCCTCCAGAAGAGGAAGTAATGACTCGTCTTTCAAGCATGACCCTCAATGGGAGGGAATGCCCACAGAGCTATTTCCTTTGAACGAAAAGTTCGTTTTATCTTCGAGAACAACTTTAGTGAATTTACCTTTCCTGTATGCAAACTGGCTTAAATACAGAGATATAGACAAATCTAACCGGCCTACAACATAAATATCAATGAGTCTCTCCACAGTTTTAAGAACAAATGATGATAAACTAATAGGTTTATGATTTCGGCAGCTAACTAGGCCAATTATCTGGGATAAGTACGAAGAATACACGGGTTTTAACCCCAATAGTAGCTGGCTCTTAATAAAATAGTCATACTTGGGGCTTGGAATGGTTTAAAGGAGCCTACAGTCCATTTAGATCGTCTCGAGGTTAAAGACATGCATCCAAGAATCAACCAAATACCAATATACCCGATAAATTCGTAAATGTCGCATATACATAACATCCTATCCTTCGTAGTGTGTGAATATTTGACGTCTTTCTACAACTTATTAATCAGCACTTGCCAGTGTGGCAGTTTGACTGTGAATCACATCTTCCCTTTAAGACAAATCCTAGAGAACGCACCTCTCCATTGACTTTAAAGCACCCTATGATAGGATTCATCACCATGACCTCTATAATAAGTTGAGTGAATTCGGAATACCGGCAAAACCGATTCAGCTTTACCGTCATTTTACGCTGAAAAGCATGCGACGAAGTGTGTATCAGTGCTTCTAAACTTTTCGAAACATGCATCGGATTTTGACAAGGAGATGTGTTAACAAAGCACCTTCTTTAATTACGTCCTGGACCAGATAGTGCGTAAAACAGATATTCACACAGGAAACACTATCTTCAAGAAATCCGTGGATACCCTGACGATATACCCATCACCGTGTGCTGGAGAAACAACGCTCCACTGAGGAGTTCCTCAATTTGCAATCCTAGTTAGAGATTTGTTAGCCGGACATATTTGTGTACAAAGGCCCATGTGCGATTCCTAAAACTTTGTAGAACCGTCGACGAACACTATCCTCAAATCACCCATAACACCTCAAACCAGGTCTTGTAACCGCAATTCGAGCATCTTTCTGAAAACCTCTACATGGTAGAAGCAAAATCGAAAAAGAAAAAACACGTGTTTGTATAAAAAGATAACATTTTCATTGCCTTCCGGTAGATTTAACTAAAAATTACTTTTACATTAACAAACTAAACTAAAATGTACAACTAAGTGCTTACGTGCTATTATTAACAGAAAATTTACATATACATACACAGACGTATAGAAGGTACTTGACTGGTATCGTGTTTCAGCATATAAATATTAAATTAACAATAAAACTAAATTAATCCAAATAATCGAGTTGCATTCTAGCGCAGGAGATCGCCTAGTGCTGAGATGTAAGTCTGTGCCATCTGAAGAGTCTCGTGTTTCGATAACTGACGATCATTGCCCAAACATGGCAGATATTGCCGCAGTCTATCGAATGCTTGGTTGAGGTTTTGCATCCGTCTGCGTTCTCTGGCATTAGCTGCAAGGCGTCGTTTCTTCTTCACCACCGGGGATACCTGCTTTCCACGTCGTTTTTTGCCGCACTGGCCTTCAGTTGCAGTTCCATCCATTTCGTACGTACTGTTGTCACTCTGGCTAGCACTGGCACCGAAATCATCTTGGAACAGCATCATGTCATCATCCGAAACGGAGTCATCAAATAATCCAGATTCAGGGAAATTGAAATGATTGAAGTCCTCTGTCATCACTGCTTCAGGATACACGACTTCTTCACTCGACTGCAATTTAGGAATCGTGGTGATCGTTGTAGTTGTTGGTTTGCGGTTGTAAGCTCTTTTCTTGTTGGGCACTTTGCATGTTCCGACATTTGAGGATCCAGTTGATAGGGTGACCGCTGACTCCTGCGTTGGCATTTGCATTTGATGGGGAAGAATATCCATAGTCATCTGTGGTGGCGCAGCGGTGGCTGTCATCACAGTCCCATTGTAGATAGTATTCAGATCGACGTATTCCGGACTAGCAGACCGGTAACTAGCCGGTGATGGGGTATTCCATCCATCCGATGAAGTGTTTTCAAATGTACAGAATCCTTGGTTTTGGAATTGGACACTATTGTACGCTCCCATTGGATTGAAGAACGCCTCCGTGGGCACCTTTAACGACTGCAAATCATCCGAGGTGGAGTAGTAATAGCGAAAAACTTCACTGGACGCCATTTGAAATATTTTATAATTCACGATTTTAAAAATCACACGCACACAACACTGGAGGAGGACTAAATTCGCTGTTGTTATCCCTTCGAAAGCAAAGTAGAATCTGATGAGAAACAGGTAAGACCTGATGTATTTATATTCCTTTCGCTTACCTGGGACGTTCTCATACAAAAGAGTCCTACAACCTGTATATGCGAGTATATGGCAGGAAGAAAATAAGGGGGAAACAGCGAACAGTGGTTACTAGCACGTGCTCTTCTTGCCAGCCAACCAATGAGATGAAGCGCCGACGTGTATCTAAGTGGTGGCAAATCTATATCCTCATTGGCTCGTTGGTAATCGCAACTCTGCATGAATGCGGCAAAGAAGAACGAGTTCTACTGTGGGCACGGTGGCGACGGCGGCGGTTGAAACAAGTTGCAAAGGGGAAATTGTTGAGATCAAACCAACGTGTGTCTCGTGCAGAAGATGGTACATTATGTACCTGGTTCGTACGCTGCTTAAATATATATGAATCCTTGGTGGATGTGTTAAGTAATTTCACGGTATTTAGGAATTATGTTTCGATTTCTATGGCAAATTTTACACACGTACTCAAAGAGTAGTTAGATACATACATTTGTACATACGTAGATACCTACATACATTACTAATTTTTGTACTAAAAAACAAATCTTTTACATTTATAGCTTGCTTTGAACCGTCTAGACCTTGCGGTAGCCCATTGATACGCTATCTTGGACTACTGTGTGTATTATTAAACGGAAATTTAAATGGGCTATCGCTCGTAACTGTTTTGATGTATAGAATTGCTTGGAGTTTAAGTATCAATCCATCTGTCGACACTGTTTATAGCCTGGAAACCTGCCGCCAAGTAAGCATTAGCGCTAGTAATAGATCTGAACCCTACCTGGTTAATTCTATTATACAAAGTACATATGTATGTATGTACGTTCCAAAATAAAGAGCACTTTTTTAAAACAAAAAGTAAGAGCAACTAACACTTTTTTGGCAAAACCGATTTATTGTATTCAAAATAGTACCCTTCCGACTCAATACAGCGGCTTGCACGATCTAAAAGCATATCGTATGAATGTTGTAAATTGTCGGCTGACCTTAAGGATGTCAGGACGAGTTGTGTTGATGGCATCTACGTATACAAAACGCTTTCCCTTCATCGACCTTGTAAAACAGTCAGAAGTCCGACGAACTATTGCTTTCTTACTTGTCGCTTTCCGCGTTTACTTTAGATTTCTTGAGTTTATTTGGGAGTTTGAGTAGAATCTTGCAAGTTAATTTTTGCCGCTGTACTGTAGAAACTTTGAGAATATATCATCTGGTCCTGATTCTTTGGGTGCTTTCACATTACGAAGTGGGTCCCGACTTCACCGACGCTGATGGTTATTGAAATTCTGCAAGTTCCTGTAACTCCTATTTTATTGATTAAACGACCTATTTTGTACCTATACAGCGGCTTTTGGCCGTTTGACAATCCTAAACTTTTTTTTTTTTGAAGATTGTGTGGTACTCGACCTAACGACCCTGTTCACACAGGACTGTCCAACTGGATTATTTTTTATGTTTATGGGCGATAGGGGAAACGGAGTGGTGACATGTTACAACAATACCAATTTTCAGATTTTATGAAATTTCCTGGATTTTTTTGACGTTTGGAAATGTCGACCGCTGTTACTAGACTGAGAAATTCACAAAGTAAGCAACAGAAATACGACAGTAAACTCACGTAATTCCTGTAAAAAGCATTTGATTTGTTGTAAAATGATTTTCTGTTAAATCCTAACCAAGAGCTGTATCCATTAAACTAAAAGAACCATCAGCCTAATATACTGTGGAACGGACAACACGGAAGTTTTTAACAAGTCTCGCGGATGTTCGTATAACCTTGACCATAGTGTAACATACATATTCGTGTATTCGTATATTCTCATCATAGCCAAATTACGTCTTCCAAACCATATCCTCTCAATGCAGGAGTTCTACTAAATCGTCTCTCTTTCGACCTACAAGCTGCTGTAACTAATGAGCAAGTATGTTCCTATAAGTGAATTTGCAAATATTTACATTACACAAACATTAAATTTCAGCGAAAGTCGGCCATCTTAGACTATAAAGTGTCAGAAATAAACGAATTGTAAAGGGGAAGCTGTGTTAAATAAACAACTACCGACAAAATTAATTTGTGCTTCTGACTGCTTATGCCAAATTAGTTTCTGAACCCAAAGAAAACCTGTAAATTAAACTTTGAAGATAACGCAACATATATTCAACGGATTCAACTATTTTCTAATCAAACTCAAGCGCTTCTCTCTCGAGCACTGAGTTATGGGGATATGTACAGAATGCATACATATGTATGTATCTGTTTGCTCTCATCTTCAATTCATTGTGACAATAAATCACAATTTTCAAAAATGTAATCGTAGATCTCATTAATTTATTTCATTTCAGATGATACGATAATATAAACATTGCAGGCAAACGTCTCTATCTACGAGTAATGTCCATGATGAATAATTGCATCCAAATCAAGATCCTTGATTGATGTCCGACAATTCTGGCGATGTTCCTGAATCTTCGCCTGCTATCCTTTGTCATTTCACACAATTAATTACGTAAATGAAATAAGAAATAAAGATTCTTCAGTATCTGCGTTGTTTTATGTACATAATTCAGTGTTTTGAAGATTTGGACAGTTTTGAAAGGAGTACTGATCTGGTTGCAATGATTCCTTTAAATATGAATCATGAATGCTTTCCAATTTTTGTTATTACCTATCGATAAAATAAAATGAGAATCTCTCATTTGTTAAAGCATCACTTCCGTTTTGTCAAGATCCCTCCAAACGATAGCATCCCACCGCGCATCGAGGGATATCCACTTAAACGAAGTCGGAAATAATCATCATAAAAGTCTGACACAAGCATTGTTTTCCTTATTTTTTTTTTCTTAAATTATTATTCACCTGAATCCTTTCCGTCATTCATTCGCTTCGCCACAGTCAACCATCGCGATCGCTGTTGTATCATCTTCAAATCATTTCCCAAATCAAAAATCCAGGATAAAACGAAACAGGTGGCCGGACCTTGTGGAGTCCTCTTGTGTGTGATTTTTCATTTCATTTCTCTAGCACATTTCCCACTAAGGATCGACCCAACTCAAATAACGTGTGAGAACGTTTCCGATCTAGAGTGAACATCTACACCTCTATCCTTGAGTTTGTCGGTAAGGCCATACACCGAAGAGTTAAATGAAAAGGAAATGAATTTTGATATTAAAAAGGAATTGAAAAATTGATACACTGAAAGGGTTACACTCAGCAGTAGCTGGTCAAAAAAAAAAGTGAGTGTAAAGAAATACCAGAGCACGGATAAACAATAACACGTGCGTATGATTTGATCTTTAATGACGTCCTTATAAATGTACATGATCAAGAACTAAATAGACCACCGCTTCACCATGATTGCAGCCTCTTTGTTGGACGATAATAGCAGTAGCAGTAGCAGCAGCGGCACTTAGCATCCCCTTCAGTTCGTCGAATCTCTAAAGCGCTGAACAATTGAGTACTGTTTATAAACAATGTTGCACCCAGGATGTGGTATTATAAGGTTCCATTGTTATAGAATAATACTTTTACAAGCCGCGATGTTGAAATCGAAGGTTTCAGTTTCTCTGAAAAACACTTAAGTACCTAAATGTGCCAAAACAATTAACAACTTAGGAGGAGAATAATGAAACAATTGAACGCTGTTCGGTTTTGTAATTGTTATTAGTTGAGGTGAATATCAAAAGGTTTATGATTCAGAACGAAAAACAGAGAATTCAGTTTGTTTTGAAATAAAAGTAAGGAAAAGAATTGCGGTATAAGAAATAATTCGTAAAATATTTCTGTGCAAGTCTTTGAGTATTGCGACAATGTCGACTGTAGTTTTGTATATTCTTTCGATCGAACTTAAGAAACATTACATAATGGATGTAGAAGAAATTGCAAGTAGTGTCTACTCCATCACATCAATCTGTATATTCACCGTACTAGAAGTTAAGGCGACCAAACTAGACTTTAGCCTAAGCAATCTTCATGAGATGGAAGTAAAGTGTGACTTGAGAGCAATAATACTTTTTACAAATGTTATGTTTCAGTAGCTGCCACACCTATCAATGACACCCAGCTGTCAAACTTGTCAGTAAGGTTTGCCATTCTATCATGCATTGTTTTAAGCTTTCCGAACATGCGGAAATTATTACAAAATATTATCGGAATTCCAGCTTAGTTTTAAAGACGCAACGTGAAAGTCGTCGGTAGGTCGGTCGACATCATGGCTTAGTGTGCAGGAAAGTCATCGCACCGTGGAAAAGTTTGAACGTACATAAGTTCACTCTATGGACTTTAAGCCACCAACCAGAATGAAGAAAACATAAACGCCTTAGCGAGTTGTTTCGAAGAAAACCCAGAAATGCCGATTCAGCGTTGATCAGCTGAATTAGGCATTACCAGGGAATCAACCCAGCTTATTTTGCGGTTAGATTTGGGCTTAAATGCGTATAAGATTGTCCCGACGGAAGAATTGTAGCCAGACGACCATAGACAATGTCGTGAGTTCGCTAAATGGGCTCTGGAAATGTTGGTCGGAGATTCGGATTTTGGCCAAAAAATCATCTTCTCGGACGAGGCCCATTATTAGCTCAGCGGCTATGTCAAAAAGCAGAATTGTCGTTATTGTTCAACCAACCATCAATCCATGGCGGCATTATCGGATGTTATTTCTTTCGAAATGGGGAAGGAGACACCGTTACCGTCGATTTTCTCAGGTGTACAGCGATATTAGCTGACTTTCTGTGGGCTGAGCTCGACAACATCGATATATCCGAACTGTGGTTCCAACAAGACGGTGCCACTCGCCATACAAACGACACAACGCTCGAAGTTGTGAAGGAGAAACTTATCGACTGGGTCATCTCGAATCGAGCTTTTATCAATTGGCCATCGCGATCATCCGACTTTACAACACTCTATTATTTTTTCTGTGGCTAGGTCATATTCTTAGTCTATGTTAAAAAGCCAACAACCTTGGACGAGATCGAAGCCTACGTTCATGACGTTGCCGGAATAACGCCGCACATATTGGGCCGAGTCTACTGAAATTTAACCGGCCGCTGCTTGAGGCACTGCCACCGAAACCGAGGTGGACATGAATGTATGATGTGCTAGTCCACACATAATTGCATGAATGTAGGCTCAAACTAAACCCAGAATCATATCTCACACTATTGGGGTTTCATTTTTTTTATCGTTCTTATTTGGTCACCCTGCACATCGCGTTCTCGTTCATCTTCGTTAATCAACTATCATTTCGTCAGAAAATTCACGATTAATCATTTCTCCACTACAAGAGTACGCACAAACAATGCCGAATAACACTTCAAAAAATGTTATCCCATTGTTTTCTAAGCAGCTAAGAACTACAATAATTAATTCATACTCTAAGTTGACTGCATCAGGATGTGACCTAGGGAACGATGTATTTTCTTTTAATGTAAAGCCAAAACGTATTCAGATTCAAACACCAGATATATTTGTCTACGGAAACAAGGTAAAAGAATTTCCTTCTTCTTGTCTATTATTAAAATTAATAACAACTCTCCTTCCTGTTCGTCGTTGATCCTTGTTACACGGCGAACAAATCCACTACAAAACCTTAGTAATTATCGGTTTTATCACCAAAAATCTATCAACATCTCGAATCATAGAAACAATATTTTGGCACAACACAGCTCAACGATTGACCATTTTGTGTCCGACAGTGTTCTCGCACAGGTAACGGATAAAAAAATCTTATCCTTGATGCGGCATGACGAATTTTTATTTGAGATTTGCCGCACGATCATTAAGTCTGTCTGACTGTCTTATCTTATGGGTGCCAGGACATTCGGCACGGTAAACGATATTTCGAACAACCCGCAGTCAGAACCATGAAGTCCTTTTTTTAAAGCGTTTCATTTTACTAACAAATTTCTGGCCGGTACGTACTTACTAAGTATGGCACAGTCTAAATTCATAGATACATAAGTATGTTATGCATAGTGTTAGACAAATTTCAAGGAATGAAAACCCCTGCTGTGTATCGGGCTTTGGGTGGTTCGAAATTAAATGTCATAGGAATCCTTTAGTTATCGTAGATCTCGATTCAAATTCCACAATCAAATAAAATAATTTAAGGTAGCAACTCCTTTCACTCCCAGAAGTCGAATTATGTCATGGAGTTAACCTATAGATTCTCATCGTAAATTAGTTCAGAGAATGGGTGTTCACCAAAATATGTTCCTTTCGTTCTCATGTTGGTGACACAGTGCCAATAAGCTGAACCATTTGTTCTGTATGCCTGCGCAAGGATTGCCGCATGTTCACAAGATGTTTATCGGTTGTGTAAACTAATGTCAAAACATACAGATGAACGAAGATAGCAACAAGAAATGTTCGAAGGATCAGCTACACCCTTCGGATGTTGATCCACTTTCGGAATGTCACTGCCTTTTATCAATAATCTGTAAAGGTACGACAAATTTGGCATTTACCATGTTACATTTACACTGCAAGTGATTTGACTTTTATCTTTAAGAAGGAGGTATTATAGTGACGTAAATTCAATTAACTCTCATTGTACAGGTTTATGGCTCTGGCAGGTCGTCCTTTGATGATAACAAAATCTCAGTGGACATTTTTCCTATAGACAGGGGACTGGAGTATACAAACACGAACTGTATTAAAAACCAAAAGATTGGTGAGTATCATTTGCATGCATTTGAAATAATTATTATGAAATAATAATTAGTCTACTTTAAGCTATGCCTTGAAACTTGCAAAGTAGATGTGTCATTTTCTCCGAGACGTGAAGGTCACTGCAGTGTTTGAACACATCCGTACTTGGTAATCCTAATCTCAATGCAATGACAAGAGAGAATGCATACCATCATTCATAACCGGGACCTGGTCAGTTTCAACATGTCCTCTGATTTAACAGAGCAGTTGTCACCCCATGTCCTCCTAAGTTGGACCATTTTCGATCAACCATGTTGATGATCATATACTCTTAGCCACCTACACGTACTTGGTCATGAGCTTGTGCCTGATCTTCCTCATACTACATCACAACATTTCTTTTCGAGGAATAGCGCAATTCCATATTTAAAGCCAGCAAGAAGTATTAACGCAACTGTTCATCAGAACCTGTATTAGTTTCCTATCCTCCTCATGGAAGACATCAAGCTACTACTCTGGAAAGGTAGACATCCGAAGTGTACCTAGCCAACTTCATCAGAGTCATGCACTTACGTTAAGCCCCGTTCTCTACTACACCAACTGGAAGGTTCAACGAAAGTTAAAACCATTCATTTCATTCTTCTCTCAAGATACGAATAAGGTCAAAAATACAATATAGGACACATTTGACCTTGGGGCGTGCTTAGCCCTGACAATTTGTTAATTACAGATCACATATGTAGCACGTACATCTACCTACCCGATCGCCTGCGTACGAAGAAGCGAATCGACAGCGCACGTGCTGTCAATTTAAGAGGAGGCAACAGCCAAATCTCGTCAGCAAGTCCTGTTTGCAAATTGCGTGTCTGTCGATTGACAGACAATCGGCAACATGCCAAACTCGATTTCCGTCTTCTCCTGACCGGATTATCCCTTAACGACCTGCGTCAAATGCTGCACACAAACAAAGTTGGGAAATACACTTTCGCACTGTCTTGTTAGATGGACGGGTGAAAGTTATGACTTCCAAGTAATGCCAAATGTTTCCATCAATTAAATGTATTAAGAAACTGTGACGTTTGCCAAACTGAACTCATGACGGACATGATTTATTTAAATTGATAACAATTTACATATTTTGTCTACTGGTCCGGTGGAGCTCTGAAGGACATGTGAGATTGTTGGCAACTGCAAATATATGGCAAGAATCGTAAGGGCAGGTAGCACAGATAATCTCATATGTGCATTTCAATGGGAACGAAATGATATGTTATGGCATGTGTCAATATTGACATAAATTCCGTTGGCATTCTTCTGGAACTCGCTTTTTTTTACAAACAATGCCCCCTTTTGTAAACAGTGGATGCAGTATCCAGTTGATTTTTTTTTTTTTTAATGCTTCATGGGAGATTTGCAATTGCGCGAGAACGTACGAGGAAGGACATTTAACCACACTCGCTAGCCTATTGAAATTTTAATATCCCATCAATGAAGTCTCGTTGCTTTCGAACCCTCTTCTCTGTTTGTATAAGAAACTCTCATAAATTCAATTAATGACGCAATGAATACTTGAATTCGATTAAGAGGGGTAGGGGCCAAGTGTTAAAGGGATATCTTTCATTTAATGAGTGGAGCGGATAGCAGAAAAATTATCTTTTCATCTGCGTTAGGAGTTGAAAGCAAAAAATCCAACCATATAGAATAGGAAACTTATTTTCATGTAGACACACTATTATAAGTGGTTCTGCAAATATGGGAATTAACAAGGGGTAAGGACGATTTCATAAAGGATGCCTGTGTGAATGGTATACAACGACTTCATATTAAAAACTGCCTTTAGTTGCGTTTTCTGTTAGTTTCAGCTTTGTTCTTTATTAAGTCACTCTATAGGCCAAAAGTTTCGCTATTATAGCCCGCTGGGTGTAGAGTAATCTATTGATGTAGAAGTTCTTTCTCGGTCCCGTGACATAAGAGACAAAGTCTAATACATATTTGACTTTAAGATACTTCAATACACTGTTTTTCACGTGGATGTGGTAGCTATGGTATATAGACAAACGTGCCACTAAGCAAGAACTATGACTACTAAAGGGAGCTTTGTCGAAAAGACAAGTTGGTTACATTGCTTTAGGTAAACGTAATATAGCTTAATCTACTACCCCTGGCATCCATCAATTAATAACAAAAAAACTATCTATAGATATTCTTGCAAAACAAAAGACTAAACCTAACCGAACATCAAAGAGCTTCTACTCCCGCCAGTCGTCTTCACTTTCCCACAGACGACTTGTCAAAAATGAAACACGACACCATGGCAATTAAGGTGATCACTAATCTAACTCTTAATTAAAAATAATTTCGCCATTTTTCTCAAAACACAAGTACGTCCATCTACAAAGCAGAGTTCAATCTCTTAAAAAACGAAGCACACCACAAAGTATGAACAAAAAATAAGAATCACATACACATAGCACAAAGGAGAAGAAAAAAAAAACCGAAACGAATCCTTTATAACCGTTTATTAGTACGATTTTCCATGGGCCTAAACATTACACCAAAGTGAATGACCACTATGTAACCCAAGACGTTCGGCACTGGTGCGTCATCGTTAAGGACTTCAGTGTACATCCCCCTGTGAATAAAATGGACCACCGCGTTATGCTCATCATCTTTGGCAACGTCTAACGAAACAAATTAAAAAAAAAAAACAAGCCATCTCCTGCGCTACTCTAAAATGAATCGGTTGCAATTCAGACACTTATCCCCTCGAGCAGGACCGCTCAGTTATGCGACATTGATTCTTCGAAAACATTCTCAAACCCAAAATATCAAGTTCTGTCCTTACCCTTCCCTACAAGGAGCTCCTTGGTACTCTTATACACAGCTGAGTCACAACCGAATCTTCCATGTTAGATGAGGTGGTCTCCGGTCATCTCGTCGTCGTATGCATAGGTGCACCTCTCCGATTATCGAAGTCAGTCCGATACTTGGGACCTCCTGGAATAAATCTGCAAACTTTACAATGTTTTGGCTTGTATAACAGATTATTTTACGCTGCCGTCGATATTGAAAGCAGATTTACGTTTCTACCTGGATGAAGGAAATATACACACATATTCGTACGCACATGTGGAGAAAAGCTAATGCCGCAGGGACATGCACACCGTGAAGATTATCGGAAAAGAAGAGAACCTTCCCACGGGTTCGGAATTGAAGTGGTGAAATTCTAATAACAGTGATTAGAAACTAACCGAAGACAATTTTTAGCAAACATTTGTAATCTCATTAGTCAAACCCTGAGGCACGATGACGCTAGCGCCATATAATTTTCACACCTTCTTTTGCTACAGATTAAAGTACCTCTTCGGATGGGATTTGTTTCCGCAAAGGGGGAATGGATAGATAATTTGAACTACATCCGGAATTAGGATGGAAACCGAGATGAAAGGCAAAACCGCAAATAGTTTTATGCTGTGGTTGTAAAGTAGAGCGTACACCGAGTAATTGCTCTTTATCTTACTACCTTCAGGTAATTCCTGGAATTCCGGAAAGGGTTTAGTCTGACATTTGCAAGAAAAAAAGAAGAACAGAAGGAAGAAGTTTTTGTTGGTACAGTTGACAGAGAATGGTCACGTTCTTCATTCTAGGCTTCCTTTTTGATTCAAGACCTAGCATATGGAATGGAACGGCAAATTGACTGAAACGTAGGTGACATGTGTCATGTGTCATAACTCGCAACTTCACTTCCCATTCTTACTGAATGGACTAAGAGTGAATCTTAGTTTTCAAAGTATCTTAATGAAAACTGGAAAGAAGGAAGATTTCTTTATTTTTTGAAAGAATTTTGGCTCTAAACTTGTGTTTTAATGTAAAACAAAAAATTTAAAACACTTAACATTCAATAATGGTCGACTCAAATGGTAGATCACCTCACAGTACTTCAATTGGAATTGATTTATTTTATTTTTTAAAGATAATCCATTTAATGTATAAAGCACAACCGAGCAGTAAATTAAATATTAACCGATCAGCTGTTTTCGGATCTTTCTACCAATCAGAAACGTTTTACTATGAAGTGACTACAATATGGAACGTGACCTTTGTGAATATGTCTCCTGACTAGATTCATTTTAAATATTCGACGGAATGTGAAGAGTAACTATGAGGACCTTGCAGGATTCAGCTGAACTTTTATTTGTCGTCGATTTGAAACAAATCTAATGAGTTTTCATTACTCAAACACATATACAGGATTCCTCCAGCTCGGATCAATGTCTTACTCTTAGCGACGCAAAACAGGAATACACCATTCTGTAGAAGAAACTTTCTCGGTATGAGTGTCAACGAGCATCTGCGTTGGAATGACCACATATTCGAATCCGCCAGGAATGCTGCGAAATGTCTAGGATTTCTCAAATGATGCAAGAAGTTCTTCACCCCCTCTGATCATGCTACAATATATGTATAAGGTATACATCCACCCCAACCTCGAGTATAATGCTCATGTCTGGTCAGGTGCTCCTAAGACCTCTTTGCACCTGCTGCACAGAATCCAAAATCGCGTATTAAAACTAATAGGGAACAGAAGCATACCGGAGACGATTTACTATGAAGTGACTACAATATGGAACGTGACCTTTGTGAATATGTCTCCTGACTAGATTCATTTTAAATATTCGACGGAATGTGAAGAGTAACTATGAGGACCTTACAGGATTCAGCTGAACTTTTATTTATCGTCGATTTGAAACAAATCTAATGAGTTTTCATTACTCAAACACATATACAGGATTCCTCCAGCTCGGATCAATGTCTTACTCTTAGCGACGCAAACCAGGAATACACCATTCTGTAGAAGAAACTTTCTCGGTATGAGTGTCAACGAGCATCTGCGTTGGAATGACCACATATTCGAATCCGCCAGGAATGCTGCGAAATGTCTAGGATTTCTCAAATGATGCAAGAAGTTCTTCACCCCCTCTGATCATGCTACAATATATGTATAAGGTATACATCCACCCCAACCTCGAGTATAATGCTCATGTCTGGTCAGGTGCTCCTAAGACCTCTTTGCACCTGCTGCACAGAATCCAAAATCGCGTATTAAAACTAATAGGGAACAGAAGCATACCGGAGACGATTGACAACATCGCAGAAATGTCGCATGCCTTTTCCTATTTTATCGTTTTTTCATAAACAGTGCTCCAGCGAAATTGCCAGTTGCATTCCGCCTCTTCAACAATTTTTTTTGAATGCACATCAGTATACCCTCAAGCCTATCTTCGGACGTACCGTCAAGTATAGAGATTTCTTCCTAAACCGCAAAACACGAATGTGGAATGCTCTACCAAGCTCTATTTTTCCCTCACATTATAATCCACAAACATTTTAAACCAACGTCCATCGGTATCTCCTATCTTCTCTTCCTAATTTTCCTAATGCCCGCGATAGCAAAAATCCCTTCAGCGCGAGTGAATTATAAAAAAAAAAGAAACAATAGCTTTATCTTGTAAAAACCTGCTGTTCAAAAAGCCAGAACAGGCCCAAAATAGTCATTATACAAAAAGGCGACAAGTTCTATCCTCCTTTCTTTTAAAGACTTGTGGTTTGGACACACAGAGGCAAGATAGCTGACTCAAAAAGTGTGATTGGAGGATTTAGCGAGATGGTGCGCTTGTAGATCTGTGGGCTATACATAGCCCATTTTTTCATGCATTTTTTGGTCGAAAAATATTCTGTTTCCAATCTTTATTTCGAACCTGCAGTTCAGCTTGTTTGTGGTTCTGATACACAGAGGCAAAGTAGCTGGCTCGAAAAGTGTGATTGGAGGATTTAGCGAGATGGTGCGCCTATAGATCTGTGGGCTATACATAGCCCTTTTTTCATACATTTTCTGGTCGAAAAATTTTCTGTTTCCAATCTTTATTTCGAACCTGCAGTTAAGCTTGTTTGTGGTTCTGATACACAGAGGCAAAGTAGCTGGCTCGAGAAGTGTGATTGGAGGATCTAACGAGATGGTGGGCCTGTAGAACTGTGGGCTATACATATCCCTTTTTTTCATGCATTTTTTGGTCTAAAAATTTTCTGTTTCCAATCTTTATTTCGAAGCTGCAGTTAAGCTTGTTTGTGGTTTTGATACACAGAGGCAAAATAGCTGACTCAAAAAGTGTGATTGGAGGATTTAGCGAGATGGCGCCTGTAGATCTGTGGGCTATACATAGCCCTTTTTTTCATGCATTTTTTGGTCGAAAAATTTTCTGTTTCCAATCTTTATTTCGAGGCTGCAGTTAAGCTTGTTTGTGGTTTTGATATACAGAGGCAAAATAGCTGGATCGAGAAGTGTGATTGGAGGATCTAACGAGATGGTGGGCCTGTAGATCTGTGGGCTATACATAGCCCTTTTTTTCATGCATTTTCTGGTCGAAAAATTTTTTGGTTCCAATCTCTATTCTGAGGCTGCAGTTATGCTTGTTTGTGGTTTGGACACACAGAGGCAAAATAACTGGCTCGAAAAGTGTGATTCAAGGATTTAGCGAAATGGCGGGTCTGTAGATCTGTGGGCTATATATAGCCCTTTTTTCATATATTTTTTAGTCGAAAAACTTTCTGTTTCCAATCTCTATTCTAAGGCTGCAGTTATGCTATTTGTGGTTTGGACACACAGAGGCCAAATAACTGGCTCGAAAAGTGTGATTAGAGGATCTAACGATATGGTGGGCCTGTAGATCTGTGGGCTATACATAGCCCTTTTTTTCATGCGTTTTCTGGTCGAAAAATTTTTTGGTTCCAATCTCTATTCTGAGGCTGCAGTTATGCTTGTTTGTGGTTTGGACACACAGAGGCAAAATAGCTGGCTCGAAAAGTGTGATTGAAGGATTTAGCGAAATGGCGGGCCTGTAGATCTGTGGGCTATATATGTAGCCCTTTTTTCATATATTTTTTTGTCGAAAAACTTTCTGTTTCCAATCTCTATTCTAAGGCTGCAGATATGCTAGTTTGTGGTTTGGACACACAGAGGCAAAATAGCTGGCTCGAAAAGTGTGATTGGAGGATCTAACGAGATGGCGGGCCTGTAGATCTGTGGGCCATACATAGCCCTTTTTTTCATGCATTTTTTGTTCTAAAAATTTTCTGTTTCGAATCTTTATTTCGAGGCTGCAGTTAAGCTTGCTTGTGGTTTTGATATACAGAGGCAAAATAGCTGCCACGAGAAGTGTGATTGGAGGATCTAACGAGATGGTGGGTCTGTAGATCTGTGGGCTCTACATAGCCCTTTTTTTCATGCATTTTTTGGTCGAAAAATTTTCTGTTTCCAATTATTATTTCGAGGCTGCAGTTAAGCTTGTTTGTGGTTTTGATACACAGAGGCAAAATAGTTGGCTCGAGAAGTGTGATTGGAGGATCTAACGATATGGTGGGCCTGTAGATCTGTGGACTATACATAGCAATTTTTTTCATGCATTTTTTGGTCGAAAAATTTTCTGTTTCCAATCTCGATTCTAAGGCTGCAGTTATGCTATTTGTGGTTTGGACACACAGAGGCCAAATAACTGGCTCAAAAAGTGTGATTAGAGGATCTAACGATATGGTGTGGTGGGCCTGTAGATCTGTGGGCTATACATAGCCCTTTTTTTTTTACATTTTTTGGTCGAAAAATTTTTTGGTTCCAATCTCTATTCTGAGGCTGCAGTTATGCTAGTTTGTGTTTTGAACACACTGATTCCAAATAACTGGCTCGAAAAGTGTGATTGAAGGATTTACCGAAATGGCGGGCCTGTAGATCTGTAGGCTATACATAGCCCTTTTTTTCATGCATTTTTTGGTCGCAAAATTTTTTGGTTCCAATCTCTATTCTGAGGCTGCAGTTATGCTAGTTTGTGTTTTGAACACACTGATTCCAAATAACTGGCTCGAAAAGTGTGATTAGAGGATCTAACGATATGGTGGGCCTTTAGATCTGTGGGCTATACATAGACCTTTTTTCATGCATTTTTTGGTCGAAAAACTTTCTGTTTCCAATCTCTATTCTAAGGCTGCAGATATGCTAGTTTGTGGTTTGGACACACAGAGGCAAAATAGCTGGCTCGAAAAGTGTGATTGGAGTATCTAACGAGATGGCGGGTCTGTAGATCTGTGGGCTATACATAGCCCTTTTTTCATATATTTTTTAGTCGAAAAACTTTCTGTTTCCAATCTTTATTCTAAGGCTGCAGATATGCTAGTTTGTGGTTTTGATACACAGAGGCAAAATAGCTGACTCGAAGAGTGTGATTGGGGGATCTAACGAGATGGTGGGCCTGTAGATCTGTGGGCTATACATACCCCTTTTTTCATACATTTTTTGGTCGAAAACTTTTCTGTTTCCAATCTTTATTCTAAGGCTGCAGTTATGCTAGTTTGTGGTTTTGATACACAGAGGCAAAATAGCTGGCTCGAAGAGTGTGATTGGGGGATCTAACGAGATGGTGGGCCTGTAGATCTGTGGGCTATACATAGCCCTTTTTTCATACATTTTTTGGTCGAAGAACTTTCTGTTTCCAATCTCTATTCTGAGGCTGCAGTTATGCTTGTTTGTGGTTTGGACACACAGAGGCAAAATAGCTGGCTCGAAAAGTGTGATTGAAGGATTTAGCGAAATGGCGGGCTTGTAGATCTGTGGGCTATATATAGCCCTTTTTTCATATATTCTTTGGTCGAAAAATTTTCCGCATGCCTCTATTCCCCAACTTGCTGAATCTGTGGCCCGTTCCAAAATAATTTGTGAATGCAAAACCTTTGCGAAGGCTCTTTTTTTTACTATTGTTAGGACAGTACAACGAATGTTCCAGCAGTGGTTTCTTACCCCAAACCTCAAACCTTATCTATAGAAAATGAAGGACTTTATTATAATCTTTGAAAATAATCTGAAAATCTATAGAAACTCTGTCTACTTACAACAACAATCTGCGTACTTCTTAGTACTTTCTGTATAATATCTCTCCTCAGCTCCCTCTTGGCGAAATTTCTCAATCTAAAGCAAGATTAAGGACACGAAAAAGTAAAAGTAAAAAACGGATATCTCTAACACGATCGCTCATCAAACACAACAAGGATATGAGAAATAATGTCTGCACATGTAGGTATATCCTGCTGGGAAAATGACATGAGCCTAGTATCTCCCTTCGCACTGGGGATGAAATAACATCTCATCCATTGTTCCTTTTTCTGTTACCAATTTATTTCTGTCTACTTTCTCAGATTGTCAACAAGTTTCAGTAGCCAGCTAGCAAAAATGTACGTTCCTTCCAAGAAGGAACCGAATATCGAAAATCCATGTCATCGAAGTAATTGATACTTGATTCCAAAATTTGAAAAAGGTAAAATATTATAATTAATTCACAGGAAACAACACTCGATTACTTTTGGGTTAATCCTTTTCGATGTCCCAAACTGAACATTTGACCTGATAATTGAAAATTTGGAATTTCGTGATTTTGGCTACATCACATGGTAATGGAGCAGAATCGAAGCACTTGTGAATGAATGTGGGTTACCCGCTCCCACCAATTTCCTAGAATTAGCAAACAAACAAAACGCAAATAACATTCATTGAACTCGCAAATAATAGGACAGGTCAATAGTTCCTGGATTACATGAATCAACAGATAAAGTCCACTAAACAGAAACCTCACTGAAGGCATACCCAATTTGGCATCGCCAAATTATAGGTTTCAACACAAATTTTGGTGGCGGTATGCAGGCTGTCAGTCACCAATCCGAAACCATATCGTCTTCGCTCCATTCCATCCGGGCATCTGAAAAGGAAGTCGAAAATTATTTAAATGAGCCGCATTCGTCCTCTGCTCTCTGATTTGTGTAGAGAACACTTTCTGTATTTACTTCGGAGAGGTCTCCCTCCTGTGTGCATCTAGAGCGCAAATCATCAATTCGTATCAAATTACCCAAAGAAACGGCGAACAGAAATTGGCCAAATGCAGTTGCGCGCACACTTCCATCGGTTTTCATGGATCGGCGCGCATTAACCTAAGGCAATTTTCCCATCACTTTACCTTTGCAAAGTGCAATACCATTTTAATTTGGAAAGCTTGAGGTCAGTTTCGTAACGCGAAGCGACCGACGTTTTGGGAATGAGTCAAATTAATACGAAATACAAGAGGGATCGCATTATCTTTTAAATTGTAGGAAAGGATTTATTGTTGGACGTACGCACAGATAGTATGTAAATTAGTCAGAAACGTAAAGAATTTTTGTGGCTAGGATCTAGTCTCTTCCAAGTCTACTGCCACTTTCCCAACATATTTGTGGTATGGTGGAAATCTGAGTTGAATAAGTTGAAATTGATTATTTTAGGATCCTTCTCCTCCAGCCACCTTTTATTATTTCATTTGTGTTGAGAGACGAGATTTCTTAAATAAAACACTAGACCCGGTGTGGGATTTACTACGCCTAATCCTCAAGGCACTTATTTGTGTTGGCAGACTTCTCCACTGCGTTCCGTTGTCGCTCCTTTATAATATTTACCACAGTGTTACTAACCTAACCTCGATCTTGCTAATTTAGTTATGTTCTTTAAAATTAGAACTGCAACCAGATATTATAGACAATGAAACATAATGTATTTGGCATTCTCTAATGCTTCCGTGTATGTTGGGTCGTTAAAAATGTTCCTGAGAAGGCAACCATCCATCTGGTTCAAGTAGAAATTAAGTTTTCGATTCTCGTATTAATCAATCCCTACGTCCACCTGGCGTTATGAGATTGATACCATCACTCCTGTCCGGACTTGCTTTTGGTGGTGCCATGCAAGTTGGTCTTCGCCTTCTTTCTTGCTACCAACCACAGACTATAATAAGTTATTTGTGCTACCAGCACTCTTTTATGATATTTATCAGGGGAGCTGTTATCTTTGATGTGTTCTCAGTTACATGGTGAAGATGTTGCTTAAAAGTCACCCTTGCATCTACAGTAAGGTAGTTCAACTCTGGTTTAGAAACTCCAGCCTACGGTTACTCTTACAGTCTCCATAACTCGCCTGGTGCTTATGCAGGAAACCAAATATTTTCGTAGGCCTTGGGATTCTAGTAGCGGACCTCATACGGAACCTTAGAGAATGCCACTGCCTCATTCCACATTTGGTGTCGCTGAGCAGTATTATGTTTCTAAAACAGTTCGGCATTATCATTTACAAGTAGTCTGGTACTCTCTTAGTAATAGCTGGTCGAAGGATGTCTCTAGAGTTTGGGGTATTGAAGGCGTTCTCGAGTCGACAACCAGCGTTCCCGCCTTCCATTGTCTTCCTTCTGATTTTTGTGCTGTATTCACAATTTCCCCAGTTTCTTCTTAAAGAAAATCATACTGCCTCACCTATGGTACCCTCCAAACTGTCCCTTATTATGCACTTTGCCAACATATACGCATAGGACTATACTGCAGTGCCTTATTAATGTTTGTTTCTTCCACTAGTCGAGGAAGACTTTTTCCCTGAGTCAGGCGTTGACTCGCCAGACCCCTCTAGAAAACTGTGACAATGGCAATGAACTCATGCCTCGCAACCTAATATTAACGAAATTCTACCGAGAATAGCTTGAACTCCCCTAACTACGATCACCAACTAATACCACAACAAATTGATAATATTTTATTGCTAGTTAAGCAATAACATACAACGTAGGTATGTAACTTTCCTGAAAGACGTCCCTGCAATTTACTAACCCAAACAATTTGTTGTAGATGTCAACCATTCTGCAACGTCGACCACCAGTTATACCTGCTACCAAGAAACAAATTCTGAATTGAATTCGAAATTTTTGTATCGTCCTTCCTGGCACAATGTCTGCATGCAACTGCACCTGTCCCGGTGGCACATGCCCAAGTATCCTGTCGGAGGTTTCAAATGCAAATGTTTGCGTTCGATGCTCATCTGATGCCGATATCTTTAACCCTCATGCGTTCCATATTTACGATGACACTTTACACTCCTGGTGACCCCTGCTTGTGAAAGGGCACACACCTTGAAGACCCCGAGTACCGTTTGCAATTTTACGCTACCGATGTGGTAATCTTATAAATTGTGCGACCGAATCTCGATAACAAATTGCACCGCACACGGTCACACTTGAAAGCAACCGCTCCTGCTACGAATCGTATCAATAGATAAGACCAAGGATCAACAAAGAATTCCCAGTGCACAATCCAAAGGACATTCAATGCTTGTGCACCTTTCAACCAAAGTTGTTTTTTGGTCGGTTCTAGGGTTGAATGTATGTAATTAGGTCAAACTACCCTTTTTCGTTTTGATTTCTCAGAAAATACAATTTTATGTGGAGCAACCCTTCTTTTGTGATTAATCAAACTGGACAGTGAAAGTGACTTGCTTGGACACGGACCCATGAAGAATGAAGATGTTAAAGGATAACTCACATAGATTTTGAACTCGCTCTCTAATTATGGACTATCAATCTTCGGGGTGGACAAGAAGTAATCGGCTTGCGCCGTCGCGTCATGTCGGTTAGCACCGCGATGTCAAAGGACGTGTAGGCGTGCTGGACGATCCCTTCGGCATTTGAATTAACAATTTTCTTTATGGTACGTTATTTATCTCTCTATTGTTGTTCATGGGAAAGACTTTAATTATAATAACAAACAATGCAGCTTAGTAAAATTATTTGTTTTAGATACATATTTCATACTGCGGGTCGTCAAAGGTTGTTCCAAATTCTGACAGATCAAAGAAGTATTAGCATTTGGAATATGCAAGAAGTCAGTAAGTAATCCAGATGAGGGTCGCTTATGAACACAGATGTGAAAACACATTTAGGCACGGCTTTTGAAAGACTTTCTATTCTACTCTATATGTCGTATTGATATTCATTTTCTTTACATGAAACAGGTCCAAGCAAACAATTTTGACCTTCTCTCGATTTTTACCGATGGACAAGTAGACAACTCACAACTAGATTGGGTAGTGCACTCAAACGAGCGGTGGCATTGCGGACCCGCGCGTCTTACTTGTGGCAAATAAGACCCGCAGACTGCCCCATGGCATGGCTGCACTGGAAGCCCGAAAGTGTGCACCCACTAGTAAGGTACGCATAGTAGTAATACACACAAGTTTAAAAGAAAAAAAATAGCAACATGAACCTTACAGAATAACAAAAAAAAAAAATGTTAAACCAATTTGCCAGAGATTAGACCCACCGGTGTGATATCAATTCATTTTTTGTGTGTTGACATGCGACGTCCAAAACCACCTACGACCAAATTATGTCACAAATGGTAGGACCAAAGCAAACACCTTGCGCAAATTAATTAACACTTGGCTAGATAAGATGGCCACCCGCAGTTTTGGTTAAGTGCGCTATGGTCGATCCAAGACATGGTTGAGATACAAACAAAACAAAAAAAAAACCAAAAAATAACTTCAGTGAGTGTGCGTTGTTGTGGCTCATGCTGCAGAACCGGAAGACCCTGCTTCTTGTTTAACTTCCGATTTTTTTCTGCTAAACTTGTTTGTCGCATTTTTTCTTTATTGTGCGAGGACTGAACTGAATTCGGTAACAGGTGCTTTGCAGATAAAGAAACCATATAACAATTTGTTCTAAAAAAATATAAGGCAAAGCGTAATAAGGACATTTATTACACTCGGAAAGTCAACAGAAGACACCTATCGTATTTGAGTTCATATTCCAGTAGTAATTTGAGGGAAATTAATTGTTTTGAGGCACTAATATGATGGATTCAAGGCCATAGGAATCTCTTTAACAGAGAGAGAGCTGGAGGGAGCTAAATCATAAACTGAGTTAATAATTATAGAATTCCGGAAAGTTCTGTTGGTGAACTTCGTTTTTCATCTCTCGACTTAGAAATAAACTAGTACTACAGAGGTTGGGTTTAAAGTGGCTGCCAGCATATTTTTGTTTTTGGCTTTATCTTTGACTGGCCTAAGGAGTTGCGGGTCCCCCCTCTCAGCCATCATTGATTTGGTCATTGGTGACGTATATGGTTGTTGGCTGATCCCACGGGTGTCGACTCTCGTGCTTAATAGTAGTAGACCAACCGACTGTTCGATCCATATGTGAATAGTCATCTGTCAATGATATTTCGTCAAATATGTTTAAGCTGATGGAAGTGCTTGACCTCCTCTCATCCGTCATTCGTTCGTGGTGATCGACTCTCTTGCTGAATAATAGTAGTCGGACCGTCGATCGTTCGGTGCAAATCAAGGTCAGTGCGTCTCTCCTGTCAGTCTTCGTTGAGTTAGTCAGTGGTGAAGTAGGTGGGTGTTTGTCCTTGCGGACCTTTCGTCGTACGGTCGGTCGTCATCATGGCTACAGTTTGAGCTTGAGTACACTTTTTCGGACCTTAAGCTACCAACCAGACAGAGATTGGTGTGAAATAAAGAAACTAGCGGCCAGTATCAAAGAAGACCCACAAATGTCGATTCGGCACCGATCAGCTGAATTGGGCATCAAGCTAACGCGGCTTATTTTGCGGTTGGATTTGGGCCTACAATTATATAAGATTGTGCTGACGCATGAATTGAAGCCATAGATAACGCCGTGAGTTCGCTGATTGGGCGCTGAAAATGTTGGGCGGAGATCCACAAAGATTGACTATTCGGTCCGGTTTCCGGAATAACGCCGCATATGTTGGATCGATTCATTCAAAATTGAAACGACGGGTTTAAAACTGCCCGCGAAGCCGAGGCACCAATTTGCTATTCCACACATAATGACATGAATACAGTTTTGAAATAAAGCCAGAATCAATTATATGTATATGTATCTTACAGGGTTGTTGTTTTATTTAAATTGTTTTCCTATCGTTCTTATCTGGTCACCCTGTATTAAGGCTTTTGTGTGTTAAGGATACAATGGCTTACTACGAAGTGCAGTGACTTTTAAACAAATCGGTCTTAATTACATTTTGCCTTTCTTAAATCTATCGCCTCATCGGTTACGTGGCTACTATGTCTGAGGAGGAACCCTAATTGTGGCCTTTAGGAAAGCTTTTAGGAGTTTTTCAAACTGTCCATGCGATGTGATATATGTATGATTTAAAGATAGTCACTATGAGTTCTGTATGCGTCAAGATAGTAACAACTCAAAAGATCGTTTTTTTTTATATTTTGAATCTATTTACTGATCTCCGTAGTCGAAATAAAAGCTCAGCTCCTGCAATGAATAAAAGACATCGCCACATCCTACCGAGTTGAGCGACATCTGTATACTCATGCTTTTACATCGCGAAATATTTGTCTCAACTAATACAATCCAGAATCCACTTTTTTAACAGCTGACATCCGTAGTCTTTGCTATCTATTTTCGCCACAAACCCAATGTATACCACTTGACTTTGCTTAATTCCAAGGCCTCCAACCACTTAACTATTTTACCGACTCAGTACAGGCACGAAGAACTGTGTAACTACATCAACATGTTTCGAATGATTGTGACTAAACTCTTGTTGTGTTGATACAAATGTATAACTGATTTAAGTTGACACCTCTGAACTTCTAATATAACACTTTCATGAATGTCAAAATGTAAGTGTCACAAAAAATCCACATTGCATTTCTTTTGGACTGAAATTGATTAGATTCGAGGACGCTGGAATTTATTGCCACATAAGATGCCGACAATTGGTGTAAAACGTGATTTACTCTTCCAAGCACTTGGCAAGAAATACAGTAAGTTTGTCAAGTAATGTACATTTAAAAAAAACTCAAACAAATAATAAACTTTCAGCTGATGATGAGTTCCAACAATTGTGCTTCGCTTTCGGTCTGGAGTTGGACGAAGTCGTAAGTCATCAAAGAAAACTACTGAATTACACTTTTTAATGAAATAAATATCCTTTAAGACGACTGAAAAGCAAATGTTGACAAAGGAGCAGGGTGACGTTGCAGCGGCGCAAGATGCTTCTGAAGAGATCATCTATCGAATTGATATTCCAGCCAATCGATATGATTTGCTATGCATGGAGGGACTGGTAACTGGACTGCTAGTGTTCCAAGGAAAGTAAGTTCTCTTAAAAAAGTATCCACGCATGAATTTTCAATGACCTTAATATTTGCTAGAATAAAGCCGCCGCAATTCAAGTTGGTGGAACCCAAGGGCGGAGTTCAAGCACGGCAAATACTGAAAATCTTACCTGAAACAGCACAAATTCGTCCGTTTGCTGTTGCCGCTGTTCTAAGGAACATTTCCTTTACTCAGGAAACATACAATTCATTCATCGATTTGCAAGTAAGCTGAAAATTATTTAACTAAACACTAGCCGCTCTAGAAATATGGATTAAACTAACCTAAATTTCTTGAAATGTCCTCAAGTTATTAACATTTATTAGATTCTGTAGAAGCTTTTCAAAAACTCATTTTACGTATATAAAATATGTACATCGTTTCGACCTAGGTAACATCAAACAGAGCACATCATTGGAATTTGATGTATTCACAGTTAACACAATAGAAATTCTTGCCACACCTTGTATGAAGGGGGATACGGCTGCGTTCATATTGTCAGTGAACACAGTTTTTAAAAATTTGAATAGTGCTGGTCAGTAGTCCCAAAATTGGTGGAACATTCTGTTTCTTTGCATTTCTGAGGAAACAGGACAGCAATACTTGAAAACTTTGCATTTATGTTGAACCCCCTTGGAAAAAACGATCGCAATGGTTGCGATAAATCAAGGATTATAAGAACAAATCGTTCAGCTGCACGGGCTTGTACATATCTGAAAGTAGTTTGCTTTGAGGACCTCAAGTCGTCCTCCCTTAGTGGCTATTTAAACTCCGATTTCAGAAAGTTAGAAATGAGGGCCATAATAGATGTCACTTCCAGAAGTGCAATAGAACAAGAGGTGCGACCTGATGAAGAAAAAGAATTGCAGCACATTTTGGAGGTTGTAGTGATTTACTAAATTGTGCGAATTTTTACGTATGATTTTGAATGACTAGCCCAACATTTTGTATCAAAATAGAAGTCATTGTTCAAAAAAGAGAGAGTTTTAATAAAAAAAATAAACCAAAAAGCAATTATATATCTTTAAGCATACTTCCCACTTGAACCGCCTTACAGTTCAGGGTGGCATCCTCTAAAAAGCTTCTCAAGTTAGCCCTGTCCGTAGCCAACTGCTTCCAGTTCCGCACTCAAAGTCGTTTGACGTCTCCTTCTACTTGCGCGAGCCATCCAAGGCGAATATTCCTCTACTACGTTGTCCCACCACAGAATCTCCTTGGTTGTTCGATACAGAGCTCTACTACTCAACTGCCTTCTTAGTTCTTAGCTCAAAGAAACAGCGATTTCCAAGAGTTATTCTTTGTTAAATCCTGCTGAAATGTCAAAATTTATGGCAGAGCCAAGGTAGACAAAGTCCCTTACTACCTCGAAGTTATAGCTCTCGATTGTGCCGTTCTGTCCAATTCCTCGATGTTATCTTAATCTTAATCTTGCCCTTATTTATCGCTAGACTCATTTACGGCTTTTGTTTAAATACTAGCGAATGGATTAAAAACAGGCCGCTGTATTCTGCCAATAATGTCAATATCATCGACATAAACTAGTAGTTGCACAAACACATCGTGTCTTTCTCTGTGGATATTTCAAAACCACATTTTATCAACCAGGCTTTGTAAATTATTTTGAAGGTGGGTAGGTAGACAGGGTGAGTAGATCTGTGAGAATCCAACCTCACTCGGATCTTACCCCGGTATGGGGTACCTGAAAAAAATGAACAAAACAGTTAGCCAAATAATTAGTTTATGATGGGAGTCCTGAACCAACCCGTTTTTGTGATGAATTTCCGGGTTGTTTTATGTGGCGTGTTTGCTAGTTGGCTGAAATCACTGAAAGATACTTATCGAGGTTTGAGTATCTGATTCTGTTTAGACATTCGTAAAGAAAATGTGTTGTGTCCTCCTCTACCACTGTACAGTATTATATTCTTCAATCGTCTAAGATGAGCCGCTATTGAGTTCAGTCATATGTGGTCTATTAAGCGAGAGGATAGTCCTTTTTTGGTTATGTTAGGCCTAAAGTTTTCTAGAGACGTGGCATAAAGTGAGTGTTCTTCAACTTACGTTGGCCCTGTTAAAGTCCGAGGTGCTTTTGGATATGAAATGTCTAACACAGAGTAGTCAACTTGTAAATTGTTACGTTCTGAGCCTTTATACTTGTGCATCGGTCGTATAATTCCCTTAGAAGCCCATATGTTCCGGTATCCGACAGAGTGTTCTGCGAAGGGATTTGAGTTCCTCTTTTTGTTGCATAAAATCTCATCGAATCGCGAATACTGCACCTTAAACACAAGCTTACACTGACTACGTAGGAGTTTAAAATTAAAATACCATCATCATATAAACTTTTTTTTAGATTCCTTCCTATATGCCGATATTAAGACAACTTTATTTTATTTTCTAGGATAAATTGCATCAAAACATCTGTAGGAAGCGAGCGCTGGTCGCAATTGGTACTCATGATCTCGATACGATTCAGGGTCCATTCACATACGAAGCACGTGACCCGAAAAATATTAAATTCATTCCCCTTAATCAAACCAAAGAGATGAATGGACATGAATTAATGGAATTCTACGCAAAACACGCTCAACTGAAGCAGTATCTTCCCATAATTCAGGACTCGCCTGTATACCCAATTATTTATGATTCCAAAGGTGTTGTACTTTCACTACCTCCTATAATCAACGGCGATCATACGAAAATTACCCTGAACACGAAGAACGTATTCATCGAGTGCACCGCTACGGATTTGACAAAGGCAAAGATAGTGCTCGACACTCTTGTTTGCATGTTTTCTGCCCACTGTGCCGACAAGTTTACAGTTGAGCCATGCAATGTTGAATACCCCAATGGAAGTGTTTCTACATATCCGGAAATCGCATACCGCACTGAGAAGATATCTGCAGCGAAGGCAAATGCTGTTGTCGGTATTGAAGAAGAACCATCGAAAATGGCCAGTATGCTGACCAAGATGTATTTAGAAACGAAACTAGTAGGTGAGGACGAACTTCAAGTTATTATTCCCCCAACCCGACACGATGTTATTCACGCATGTGATGTTTATGAGGACATTGCTATTGCCTATGGTTATAACAACATAAGGAAGTCTTTACCCACATTCATGCACATTGCTAAGCAATTCCCGTTGAACAAGTTGACAGAACAGTTGCGAGAGCAAGTGGCCCAGGCTGGTTTCACCGAAGCTCTAACATTCACTCTGTGCTCTCGCGATGATGTAGCAACTAAGTTAAACAAGATAATTGAGAACTTGCCTGCTGTTCATATATCCAATCCAAAAACGCTGGAATTCCAAGTTGTAAGAACTTCTCTTCTACCAGGCCTACTCAAGACACTTGTTGCGAATCGAAAAATGCCGCTCCCACTGAAGTTATTCGAAATAAGCGATGTAGTTTTGGCTGATGATGATACAGGTGGGTTAAGTCAATTGCAAATTGTAATCAAAAAGTTGTTATCGAATATTTGGTGCAGAAGTTGGTGCAAGAAATGACAGACGTCTATGTGCAGTGAATTGCAGTAAATCAGCTGGGTTCGAGATTGTTCATGGTTTGTTGGATCGTGTTATGCAGTTACTTGAGGTTCCATGGAAATCAGCTGAGGGATATTATTTACAGGCCACTGAAGGTACATATTTAAGAAGTAGTCGATGCAACTGAATATAAAAAACTTATTTTCGTTTTAGATTCCAGTTACTTTCCCGGAAGATGTGCGAATGTCATGTACAAGAACATTCCTATTGGAAAGATTGGAGTACTACATCCGACTGTTCTTCAAGCATTTGAGTTAACCACTCCCTGTTCTGCAGTAGAAATCAGCATCGAGGCTTTCGTTTAAGCTTACGACTACCTTTAAACGAATTGTATTATGTTTTAAAGGAAATAAAAAATCTGAGCATGATTTGCTTTTGAAACATATTTCTTATTTTTGTTCTAAGTCTCGGTAACGTATCTGTAATAATCTCAAAAGAGAATAGCCACCATTAAGAATAAACTTTCGATTACTTTCTCACTTATCAGCTAAAGGCTCAAGTTATACAGTGAAGCGGACTTAATGGACAAAATATGTAAATGGCTGGTGATAGATATTTGGATGTGAAATTTCTACATAAATTTATTACAGTAACCTTACTGGTTTACTGGTTACTCTCTCAAATACCACGTTAAGATAATTGGTTTTAGACAATCGAACATATGTCTTCAGAACACAAATTGCCGAACGTGTTTTACGTGAATATGGACCATATAAGAGAACTTTCATACACAATTATATTGGACCCAAAGTGAAACATGGAACTAGGAGAATGTACTCCACCTAGCATTGGCCATGTTACGGAGATCTTGAAAGAGAGGAGGCTAATGGGCGGCATTATGTGTTATATTTCACATTGAAATAAAATTATAAAATATGATAATCACACTGTTGGTCACTTCAAAGATGGCAAAGGATCATTGTTATAACCAACAATGAACTATCACCTTAAATGATTTCACTCCTGTTTACCGGGATGATCCATGTGCGAATGTGTACATTTTTATGTAGGTATGTCGAATATTTCGAACATTATGTATGCGTTTCTTATTTTCATTTGGTATTGACTTGCAATGAAATATATAAGGCAACAGCGGTGAGAGTCTAGCTTCCCACAGCCGTTCGCTATATGTGTGTTGTAATCTTCGAAGAAGAATGTGAAGACGTATCATTAGGAAGATTTTTAAATTTTGTGTCTACCTTTTGCGCTTATTGCAAATAGAGTAAGGAACTCTATTATGTGTAATTATTTTAAACTCGGTAATTTATTTATTCCTCCTTATGAAAGTTCTGCTTTTGAATCCTTGTCGGCAACAAATTGTTATCACATATGTATCTAAGAAAGTAACAGCATAAAATTATATTTAGATGTCATTATAAACATAGGTATTTATGAAGCCTTCCATCATGTACATATGTAGCTGTAGTTTAATTTCCTATTGAAAAATAAGTGCTCATTTGTAGTGGACCTAATCATTTGGATATGATAAGTTATGATAAGTTACCGGTATTGGGTAACTGGCCCTTAAAGTCGCTCTCAACTTTATTATAGGGGACACTGCTGTTGATCTCATACCAACTCCAGTACTATATCGTATGCTATTGACCGCGTACATGAACGAGTCCTTTGATAGCCTATAATGTTTACAAAGCTGGAAATAGCTAAATGTTTAAAATAGTAATTTCATTACTGTTTTCTACCTTGCCTTTTATCATTAAGTTCCAATACATGTATTGGACTTATCTCTAATAATTTTCCTCGCAATTCTCTGATCACCAGAACGTTCTTCTAACCACAGAGCCGTTGAATCCATTTAAGTTCTATTTAACTTTATTAAATAGCATAAATTGACGAAATTTCAGGAAAAGCGATTTTCCTTTCCTCCCACTTATAATCCATTTTACGACAGTTTTCCTTATGATTACCTCCTGAGAGTCTCGAAGGAATTTTCCAAAAGCTGAAAACGTTTTGTTGGTATCATTGTTACTTAACTCGAAAGTGCTGCAGAGCCCCAGTTAAAATTAGAAAAGAAAAGCAATTCAGAATAGTTTTGACTTTCGATACTACAGAGTAGGACCCCTGCTGGGCCATAAACCACAACGTGAACGACCTACTGCGAACGAAATTGAAAAAAAAGACAGTTGGTGATGTTTTTATTTATATTTTAATAATATAATAATTAATAATATTTCCGTAGGTTCTCATACAGCAATAATTATAATAATATTTCTATTCAATATAACATATACTTTTAATGTATATTTTTTTGTTTCTTGTTATGTATGCATTTCATTAATCATAGTATTAATAATAGTATATTTATATAATTTTCTGATTAATTCAATTTTCATGATTTGTTTTTTGTTTTTTTCTTTTATTTTTTTATTAAAATTTGAATTTTTCATCTGTTGAATTGATTTTCTCCAGTTTGAAGTATGCTGAATATATAATAGTAATTATAATAATATTAATAATAGTAAAAGTATAATTCAAACAGAACATGTTGTGTTGAATATTAAATTTGTTGTATGTAAACGAAAATGAGCGTACGTCCTATTACATACGTTTTGAAATTTCAGTTTTGCATTTGCTTTTCTCAGCTAATTTATTATATGTTCATCACTTTATCTAAAGTGACACCTATATGCGCGGTAAATATATAGATGCATGCAATGCATTAAAATCACCATCCGATTAATTTGTTGTTTGTGTTTATTATATATTAACTTACATCCATAAATAGGTTAAAAGTTGATTTTGTATTTCTTTTTTTCAATTCATTTTATTTTTTTATCGTGTGTTTATATATTTTTATTACTTGTTCCTTTAGAGGCTAAATATATTTTTATATAGCGATGATAATTATGACAGTTACATATAATAATAATTTAAAAAATATTACATTTTAAAAATGTTCTATTATTTACTTTACTTTTTTTTCATTCCAAATAGCAATTTATAGTATATGTATGCTGAGAGCTCTAAGAATATATATTTCATTACCAAACATTGTTGTGTTGGAAAAATAAAATAAAATCCATTTCGACTATCAATTGTTTTATAGGTTTACTTAACCAGCGGACGACAACTAAGTGCCCAATCCTAGCTGCCGTGGAGCTGTAGAAAACTAAAACAATTAATAGCCGCAGTGAGAACTATTTCTAAAATCATTTTTTCTTTGTTTTTTTAATTTTTTGCACTGAGAAGAGAATAACATTTTAGATCGATCGTGTTTTGGATGAAAGTGTGTGGAAATGGTTGGTGGAAAAAGGTGAAACAATTCGATTTTGGTGGGATCTATGTTGGTGCCTTCTCTACTCATGTTTCACTGTCACTATTATTTTTATAGACTCTTGTTAGAATATAAGCATATATAATAGTAAATTTTATAGAAGTGTGTGTAAATGTTTTCTTCATTTTTCATCTAATTTTTTTTTCTTTCTTTTGTTTTGCAATGTGCTTTTATCATAGCTTTTGAATTAACTGTATAATAATAATTTTTTTTGTTTTGTATTATACTCGTAACTGTTAACTCTTAAGAGTTTTGTGATTTAATGAATAGGTATGTTTTTTGTTTTGTTTTTCTTTATTGAATGAATATATATGTATGTATATTGCTGCGGACTCGCATTCCAAAAGTTTAACGAAAAAACAGTTTAACTTTGTTATCTTCTATGTAGTCAATGTATACGTTTTATATTCTGCTATTTGTGCTGAACGCAATCTTTTGTTTTTTCATATTTCACTGCAACTTTTACTCAAACTGATAGCATATTCATATTATATTTGTTTATATAACTCTTACGCTAAGTTAGATTTCAATTTTGTGTAATAATATCCGCTCCAGTTTCACCATTTGGGCCGAGATACTTCTCCGTCAAAGCTGTGCCGCCGTGGCATCATGCAAAGGGTTCCACAGTCCATCCTCCTTGTGTTGTCATTGTAATAATGCGAAATAAATACACTTATAGATTGAGATTTTCTCGTTTTTTTTTTGTTTTTACTTTTCCTTTGATTATTATATATTTTGAATATGAAAAAAAAAATCCTGCTTAAAATATACGTGTTTTCATTTTTTCTTTTTTTGTAGTTCACATTTGTGTGGTTTTTTTTTTTTCTTTCTTTTTTGTTTGTTTTTCTAATAGTTGCATAGTATTTTAATTATTATGATGATTATATGAACCTAAGCTATAATAACATTCATTGAATTTCATTTGTTTCTTTGAATTTGCCAAAAAACGAAAACAAAAAAAAATTAAGAAAATTATTATAATAGAGAATAAGTGAAATGGTTGTGTGTATAAATAAATTTTGCTCCTTGCTTAATTTAAATATGGATTATTCTATTACACAAGACAAAGTGGCTGAAATGTATGTGTATGTTGTTTGTAAGTAAGCATTTTTATAAACATAAATAGAAATAAAAAAACATGAATGATTCATTAAAAGTTTGATAATATTTCGAATATTATTTTCGTATTCTTCGGTGATAAAGTTGACGAGGATGTTTTTATTAATTCAGTTTCTCTTCAGATTATTTCGCTTAGTTAGTCCAATTGGAGGGCCATGTCTGAGGTAAGTAATGAGAAGGCTATTTTAGAATCACCCCGATAATTTCGAATGAACGCGTGATTGGTACTACTACTTACGTTTTTATCATGATGATCCCACAATTCGATTTTATCTGGCATCGGATTCATGTCTGTATGACCGACATAGTGCGGATATTGATAAGTTGGTATTAAATTCATTTGAGGAGCCTGGTTCACACTTGGAGGTGGAACAGTTGTATGGTAATCCATAATCTAGTTAGCAAATAAAAGATTTGAGTTTGATGAATTATATAAAAACAAAATGTGAATTTAAAGCGCTAAAACCTAAAGTACTTCTTTAGAGATTCGACCATGTACCATGTATCAAACGAAAATACAAACGATGGACGTTCGATAATTCCGAAGAACCTTAATAGTCGGCGGAGTCAGCGCCAAACTAACATTTGGTTCATGTGATAATATTCTTCCATTCTTGTGTTGTGATGGCCATTGGAAGCAGTTGTATATTTCCAAACATGGAGAAGAAAACAGTTGTTAAAACCAGAATTATTTAAAATAAGAATTAAAGTGCGTGAGATGGCCGACACGGACGATTGTGTCCGGAGATGTTGTGTGTATCGGAAAGGGTTTCTTTATTGTGTCATAACTATACTAATCCATACTTGGATCGATTACTACACAGCAGAAACAATAGAATCAAAATCAAAATAATGGATCTCCGCTATCGAACGTGCTCCGCAGCACCCAAAGGCAGATCTAACGGCCGAAAAGATCATGGTGATCATCGTTTGTTTTTGTTTTGGTTTGATTCTAAGAGACTAATATACAATAATACACCAGCTGATATTTGAAATGAAAAAAAAACGAAAACGTTGACATGAAAGGAAAAGTATCAGCAGATTAGAAACTGACTTGACTGGCAAATATTCGTGAATGGGCATTCCCCTTCAGTTGTAAAATTGTGCAAATGGATGCAAACATTCCATCAGTGCACCTCTGTCAAACCTTGAAGGTTCCCTTGACAATATTACTTCTCTCAGTCCAGCAAAGGCATCACCAAATTGTATTTACGTAATTTTATAACATTCATGAACTTACGTGGAACTGATCCTGTTGATGGTACTCTCCAACGCTGGTATAATACCTGAATTGCGACGACTTCATCCAATTGTTCTGCGGATGATTTAAGCCTGATGGAGGCTGTTGTTGGTTCTGCGACTTATCCATCATCCATGGGGGCATTGGACCGCCAATAGCGGCGGGATTACCACCTGTTGCTGCACTACTTGGGTCTGTATCCAATGAAACTCCGCTGTTGATACTGGCTGAGTTCATGTTCGGATAATTGTTGTACTTCCATGAAGCAGCACGCTCAGTACCAATAGGACGGGGCATTTTTCTCATATCATCTTGTCCTACGCCTCCATTGCCACTATTGCCTGCCATATTCTGCTGTTGCTGTTGTTGCTGCTGTTGTTGTTGTTGCTGTTGATTCATTTGCTGTGGCATTAAACCGTTCGCTTGAGACGCTTGAATATTGGGATTGTTTGGTGACATTGCTGCTGGTGAACCACTAGTTATACCGGCCATGGCGTTCGGTAAACCATTTTCTAAATTTAGCAGATCCCTTCCTGTTGAGGGCATCGCGTACCCGCTATATTCATTTGATGGGTACCAGCGTCCGCCTGATCCGGTTTGGGGTTGAGACTGAGGACGACCCGGTGCAGCTGATAGACCACCACCCAACTGCTTTTGGCCTCCACTATTGTAACTTCCTCCGATCACCATATTTGCATTGTTCTGATGAAACATACTGCCCCCACCACCGCCGCCCAATTGATGATGCGATTTATTAGGTTGCGAGAACACT
Source organism: Xylota segnis (assembly GCA_963583995.1). NCBI lineage: Eukaryota > Metazoa > Arthropoda > Insecta > Diptera > Syrphidae > Xylota > Xylota segnis. Next base: position 2,410,644 of record OY757236.1, on the reverse strand, counting down.
GATGCGCGTGGATTTAAACGCGACATGTGAAGTGGATTCGAGGAGTTGTTCATAGGACCTCCGCCTGCACCTCCCATTGAAGGGGCAGATGTACCGTTTCCACCACCACCTCCGCTGAAAGGATACGTGGGAAGCAACGAATCAACATTGAAGTTCATTTGATGTGACAGATTTGACTGAGCCATCTGGTCGTAATATCTACCAGCGGACGTATTTTGCACATGATCTCCTACCGCACCGGGCACATTTCGGCCAGAATTTGATCCAATTGGGCCGAAATTCAACGCTGGTGTATCAATTTGAGATGATGACGGCCGATGCTGGCCACCAGTAGGCCTTTGGATAGCTAGGCCGCTTGGTGGCGGTGCAATAGCGGATTGCACCACCGACCCTCCTAAGCTTTGACTTCCTCCAACTATGGGCTTGAGGACGCTGGACATTTCGCCGTCGTTTCCTATGTTCATTGACGATGAAGTTGGAATCGTTGGCATTGTATTGACAATCGATAGCGATTGCTGATGTTGTTCCTGCTGTTGCCCTCCTATCATACCAGAAATTGAAGGCGCAGCAGCGTTTCCTGGAGATGTCGCAGTGACTGACACTGGTAATATATTTAGACTTGGTGGTACTATAATAGTGTTGCTTGGTGGAGATGTAGAATTACTACTTGATGCCTTTGAACTTACTGGAGAACTGATTACGTTGCCACGATTGTACCCAGGTGCCTTAGACGCATCGGCTTTGGGGATCGAATCACTGTTCGTTGGGTTATACATGGGCTTGCTTTCCCATTGATTCTGGTAGGTGTCATTGAAAAGAGAGTACTCGCTACCGATTTTCGATTGTAACGGTGGTACAATAGCAGGAGCTTTAATAGCCATACTTGTTGCAGTAGTTAGCGCAGGTCCCGTCATTGAAGAAATAGCTGTTGATACAGACACATTCGATTGCATTGACATCACTACTGGAGATGGAGAGACATTTCGGTTTGATAACGTCAGCGAGACACCAGTCATTGTCGGCTGACCAATGGGAGTTATGGAACGTCCTTGTGGCTGTGGGGGTGCTTGCTGAGCTGCTTGTGACACCGCAGCAACCGCCATGCTAACAGCAACGTCGGCCACATTGAAGGTTCCTATTGGACCCGCAAGTGTATTAAGATTGTTCATGCTATTCGAATTATTGCTCGAACCGGAATTTTTGTTGCCATTCTTTTTTGGTGATCCATGGAACGAAGCGGACATTTGATTCTGCACAGATGCTGCTTGCTGCTGGCTACTGCCGGTAGACCGTTTCTCTACTAAACTGCTATTGTGACCGGCGCTGGATGTGAGTTTAGCAGCAAATGTCTGTCCACCACTTGCCACAGCTGCAACACTGTTAAATGGTTGAGGTTGTGCTTGCGACGGAAGCTGATTTTTCGACACGGTATTTCTTTGAGACATAATCACATTGGTGTAAGTTGTAGTAGTCTTTGTTGCGCTAGATAATGAATCACTTGCAGTCACATTTCGCAACTTCTGAGACGATGTTGAATTTGATGAAGACGAAGGAGGATTCCCGCGAGGATTCTGTTGGAAGAAGAAACCCTTTGAAGGAACTCCACCGGGCTGCAAACGAGAAGAAGCGGCACTTGCGCTTAAACTACTTGAAGACTTCGGAATCGAGTGCATAGGCAGAACTGCAACTGATGACTTGATAGAGCTACCACTTGTTTGTGAAGACGAAATAGTCGGCTTTGTTGATGACGTGCTGCTCTTCGCGAACGATGTTGAAGTAGTTGTGGTTACGGATGAATTGCTGCTAAACGTATTACTGGATGAAGACTGCGTCAGCGGGGTATTTTTGTCCCATGAATTTACAACTAATGGCACGGGCTTAACATTCGGATTAATCCTTGGCAGCATTTGAAGAATGTCTACATCTGGATCCTTGATTAATGCAGATATAAGCATATGAGCTTGTTTCGTAGCATCAGCCAAACCTTTTATGGTGATACTTCGTTCAGATTGGTTTTTGCCTTGTTTTTCCACTTCTATGTGTGCTCCTGTTGTCGCACGAATGGCATTAATATTGCTGCCCGCGCGACCAATTACACGCGATATAGCATTAACAGGAACTTGAACTTTCTTGCAAGTCATTTCGGGTGCTGCAGATGATGAAGTTGAAGAGGAATTCGAAGAAGTTTGCTGTTGAGTGGAACTTTTGCGCACAACTTCCTTCCATCCATCTTCACCGCGCTTAGCAGCAACAGTACCACTTCCTCCTGCGGGACCTGTCTGCGGTTTCAAGGGGCTTATTTTAGAAGATGAATGCTGCTCTTCATGCTGAAGGCCACCGCGATGTGACTTGCTAGCGTGTTGTAGAGTATCATCCTTTTCGGTGCCAGCATTGACGTGTCGAGAAGAAAACACCATCGACTTACGACCGCTTCCTTCCGAGAGATTAAGCTGTTGCTTTTGTACTGCACCACCACTTGTGGTGGCGTTCCCTGGTGCATGCGGTGAAACACCTGCATCATTAGCTGTTGCTTTCTTATCAATCTGTTTACGCACTGATGGTTGCTGAGTGGTTGCCACTTCTTCTTTCGGTGCCATATTCTCCTTTTCTCGCTGTTTAAGAGAGTCTTTCGCTTCCTTGCGTTTGCTCTCCTCTCGCTTGTGGCAAGTGGGTTTATCTGTACTGTCAACGCTAATTTGTTGTTGCTGTTGTTGAGGTTGTTGCTGCTGCTGCGTATTACCTTTTGACTTATATTCAGTTATTTTCGTGGCAGTGGAAAGATCAGCTTTTTTGTTCTTGCTGCTTGTGGATGCTACGGCATCATCTTTCTTCTTTTCCTTTCTTGCAGGCGGTGGTGGTTCATCGCCGTTCTGGCTCCCACCATTTACACCAGCGTTAGGTGTAGGGCTATTTGAATTCCGGTTATTACCGTTGTTTTGATTATTTTTCTTCTTTTTGTTTTTGTTCTTATTCCCTTTGTCGGGCTGTGAATTGGCTGCCTTAATATCAGTGCTAGAGCAAGAACCTTGATCGATTCCCGAGTCACCTTCTTCACGATAAGGATTATGGTTTACGACGTCATCTTCTTCGTCGGCAGCTTGATCTTCTTTATCACTATCATCCTCTTTTTCAGAATCTTTATCACAGCCGTCGCCGGTATTCTCATTCCCGTTGGAACCTTCGAGAAGTCGACGTTTCTCCTCCTTCTTCTCCATCTTCTTCTTCTTTTTGCGTTCTCGTCGACGTGCTGCAGCAGCTCGACGACTTTCTTCACGCGTACGTTCCATGTCCAGTTCTTCCAGGAGGATCGAGGCGTTCTTATTAGCTTTCACAGCTTGTGCTTCCTTTGCAGCACGAATTATATTTACGCAGTCGTAACATTTCTCCAGGAGTTCCTTATCACTGATGGTACTGATGAAACGATTCATCTCCTGATCAGAGGGAAACTGTGTCACATACTGAACCATCCATTTGACCACTTTGGTGTGTCCTTTACGGAATGCAGCCATTAGGCATGATACCCTCCGGTTATCTTGTGAGTCGATATCTGCGTTATCGTTGTACAATATTTCGACAACACTTAGGTGACCACCGTGAGCTGCCAACCAAAGCGGGGAATTTCCTTTCTTGTTTTTCACCTCAACCGACGCACCACGGGCCAGTAGTAACTCAACGAATTTCAAATGCCCCTTGTCTGCTGCAATTGTGAGAGCAGTATCGCGTGATGTGGGAACTGGAGCAGCGTTAACATCAGCACCTTTATCCAAAAGTACTCTGCCAACCTCGATGTAGCCACCCGACGCAGCTTCCATCAAGGGGGTCAAACCTGTTTTTGCTCGATGCTCAACATTTGCTTTGCGATCTAGCAGGAGACTAACCACTTCATGACGCCCTTGAAAGCATGCAAGGGTTAAAGCGGTGTTTCGATTTGTCTCGATTTGGGCATTGATATCAGAACCTTGGTCGAGAAGTAGCTTAACGGCTGCTGTATGACCGTTCATTGCGGCCAACATAAGAGGTGAAATACCGAGCTTGCTGCCGGTGCGAGAATTTATTTCCGCTCCATTACTTAACAAGAGTTTTATGATATTCACATAACCACCGCTGGCTGCCAAACTCAACGGGGTGTAGTCCGACACATTGCGGTGCTCCTTATTCGCGCTTACACTCAGCAAAAGTTCAACAACTTCATACCGACCACCTGAACAGGCCAAAGACAGGGGAGTGTCCTTTGTTCTTTCAGACTGAGCCTCCAATTCCGCGCCATGTTTTAACAGAATATCAACCACTTTCTCATGGCCAGCTGTTGCTGCAAGTATTAAAGGAGTGAAGCCCTTCTTATCGCGATGCTCTATATTTGCTCCGCGATTGATAAGAAGCTCGACCAACTCTTCATGGCCACCAGCACATGCTAATGTCAAAGCAGTATCATGATTCGAGTCAGTTTCAGAGTCCACGTCGATGATCTTATCTGGAGTAGTGGACACAGTAGTTACAGCTTGCTGGTATTGCTGAGTAGTTGTGTTGGCTAAAATCAAGGAAAAAATAGGTACATCTATTTATTGTTTCCAACTTGAGAATACATACCTTGACTACCCGCAGGAGTTTGACGAAGCAACGAATAACGATTGCGATCCTTGCGTGAGGCCTTATCAATTGCTTTCTTTGCTATTCCTCCGGACGACTTCGTTGTAGTAAGTGGTTGCTGTTGCTGCAGTATTTGTTGTTGTTGCTGCTGCTGTTGCTGCTGTTGTTGTTGTTGCTGTAACTGCTGCTGCTGTTGTTGTTGTTGCTGTTGGGATGTAATGGTGCACACTCCAATGCTAACATCAGCAGATATCGGAATAGATGGACAGAATTGACTCGTAGAAGCATTTCTGTTCACAGCTGGCTGGGTTTGTGTAGCCACTTGAACCTGCTTCTTAAACAAAATAAATAAATTAGCAAAACAAAAAACTTTGTAAAATAACAACCACAGTATTACCTGCGTGTGTTGACCACATGACTGTTGTTGTTGTTGCTGCTGTTGCTGCTGCTGTTGTTGTTGCTGTTGTTGCTGTTGCTGGAATTGCAAAAGTTGCTGCTGTTGATGTTGTTTCTGCTTTAAGACCTGCTGATTTAATACCTGCTGGGCCAGAGCGGCTTGCTGCTGGAGAATTAGATTGGTTTGTGTGACTTGATTCGTTTGTACCACTGGCTGACAAATGACTCCAGCCGGACCAATTTCCTGTACTGTATTGCATTGCTGCTGCTGCTGCTGCTGTTGCTGTTGATGGAGATGGTGCTGCTGTTGCTGTTGTTGCTGTATTTGTTGTTGTTGCGCTGATAGTAAAGAAGCTGCAGATTGCATTTGCTGCTGCTGTTGTTGTTGGTGCTTTTGCAATTGACCTTGTTGTTGGACTGTTGGCAGTTGGAACAGCAATTGCAACGATTGAGAGTGTTTCTCCGGGTCGACATTAAAAACATAGTTCGTCTGCTGTTGGGCATCACCAGACAAAATTTGTTGTTGCTGCTGCTGGAGAATTTGCTGCTGGCCGGCTGCTTGAAGTAAAGACTGAGATATTGACTGGCTGCTACCAGGTTGTTGCTGCTGCTGTTGTTGTTGAAGTTGTTGCAACTCAGCTTGATTATTGGGCAGTGTCTGGATTCCGATATTAGATGCCTGTTGCTGGTCATCCGGTGCAATCGGTATTAAGGAGAGTGTAGTTTGCTGAAGCTGATTCTAAAAGATCATAATATGTTTTTCCAAATGTTACACAATATCCACATGATACCACTTACTTGTAGCTGATTGCAAATTTGCAGATCTTCCACCTGCTGAATCTGCTGCTGCAACTGGTAGTCAAGGAGCAATTGATTTGTTTGTCTCTGTTGCTCACTTTGTTCTTCGGGAGAAAGACACATAGTGGATGCGCTGGCAGATTGGAGATGTTGAGCATGACCATTCCAACGCGTCTTGCAAATGGAATTCAGACCAATATCAGCCAATTCAGAACAATTTAAATTAGTCGTAAGTTCCTGTAAATGAGTATTTAAAAAAAAACTTTGCCAACCATTTATTTTTTTTGCTTTTAAATTACCTGCAGCGATGGGTCGTGAATGACTTGGAATATCTCATCCACGGTAATGTCATAGATTCTATCACGGGTTCCATCATCTTCGGCACTGAACTGTTCAAGTGTCTCGCCAAGAGGCGCATACATTTCGCAGTCATCATCTGGGTTGTCGTACATCCGAAAATGTTCCTCATTTTGGGCAAACGTAGCTGCGCCAAGAGAATAGACTAAATCCTTGTTGCAAAACTGTTCTTTAATAAATATTATCGATTCTTACCCTGCTGTGTGGTGAATTGTTGTTGCAGATTTGCAATAGTGAAATCTGGACGAAAATCGCACAGTGCTTGAGTTATGTCATCTGGTTTAAGAGCCACATTGGACAGTATCAAGTTGCCCAGGCGATGTGACAACTTGCGACTCTTTGTAGGTGAATCAAGTTCAATATCTTCTTCATCGTCATCACCCTCATCTTCATCTTCTTCGTTTTCTTCGTCGTCGTTTTCCTCGTCCTCATCGTCGTCTTCGTCGTCCTCATCATCATCTTCATCATCCTCATCATCCTCCTCGTCATCGTCATCGTCAATTTCTTCATCTTCATCTTCTTCATACTCTTCCACCGTAGCGCTACGTTTTGTTGCAGTATTATTGCCAACACTTGAAGTAGATGTAACTTCACCACTACTCGCATTGACGACATCCGTACTGGTGCCTTCGTTACCACCAACACCGCTGCAATCTTGACTGAAGGTAGTGCTAGCAGGAGGTGATTCAGTTGGTGATTTCGGATGATCAACGAACAGACGCTGAATGGTCTTTTGCATTGGATAGTTTGGCATTTGTGCAGCGACCATTTGCAACATTTTAAATTGAGTACTCACACCCAAGTTGTACTCTTCGGGGTCTGCGGCCGAAGACGAACCGATCGAATTAATTGATTCACATGAACCAGAAGGCATGTTTGGAGGCATGTCCCTGAAATGAGCAAGAAGTGAAGAACACGACTCCTCAATCCCAAGACATTCAGAGCCCTCATACCTAGAGTCATTTGATTGAACCATTGACGATGCGGCTTGAGAGCACGCAGCCTGAAGAGCTTCATGTAGGGTTTGTGAACCAATCAAGTTATGCTGCAGTCCCTGCGGAATGAGTCCAGTTTCTCCTCCCGTAGACGTCGATGGAGTTCCGGGCATTGGAGTGTTATTAAATTTTGATTGCTCAATCTGAGCCGCCATTACAACACCTCTCATGAAAGCTTGTTGATTTCTGTCGATCTTATTTGACTCTGATGTAAGCAGCAATGGCTGTAAAGTACAAATATGTAACAAACTCTTTAGTTCACCAAAATTCTATAAAGATAACTTACCAAGTTGTTGTAAATGGAAACCATTTGATTTTGCTGCAAAAGTGGCAATGTTGGAAAAACCGTTTTACGAAGATTCTTGCCGTCTTTCTTGGAAACAGGCTTAACTTTTGGTCTATCACTAATAGCTGTACTTTGGGACACTTCCGAGGGTGTTGTTATTTGGGTGCTAGTAGATGCGTTGTTGGTGCTAGTTTGAGGTCCAATTGATGTCGATACACCGGATGTTGGAGCAAGCATTGTGTTGCTATAATGTGCTAGGGAATTCAGTGCTCCAGGTTTAAAGAGATCAGCTACTGCAGTTGTGTCGTCTGGGGCAGCTGCCATGTTTGCTCCAGTTTGCAATGCCGAAGCAAGTAGCATTGGCATATTAGGGGGTTCATCTTTAACCACTTAGTTAAATAAATAAAAATCACAATTTGTATTTTAAATATTCTTGTGTGTTCATATGTATGTATATTTTATCTTACCTGGCGCTGCTGGGATTGGTCCGACTCCAACGCTGGTCACATCAAACGGAGGAAGTAATGATGACGTTGGAGGTTTGTTATCACGTCCCATCTTCTATGAAAAGAAACATCAGATATTAGTTTTTAGACACCTTAATGATGAAGCACATTACCTTTTGAAATTCCCTGATGATATTTTGCCTCCTTCGACGCTTCTCCTCGTCATTTGACGTGAAAGCGGCGGAACCAGTTGATGTGCAAGTCGCCGTACCAACAACTCCAGTAGAGGCATCGTCTTCACCCAATGGCTGAGAACGAACTTGTTGAGCTTCTGAACTTGTAAGATTCAACTCGAATGGAGCCGGAGGTTGACGATTCTTGCGCAAAAGGCTTTTCTGTTTGATCGTATTGGTATTGCTACTGGTAGTTGTGGTTGCGGCAGTTGCATTATTAGCAGAACTAGAACTAGCATGAGTTTGATTTATAGTTGGTGTTGCTGGGGTATTGTTGCTGCTGATCAGTTGATTTACTATGCCTGATTGAGCTCGTACACCATGGGCGAATCCTTGCTCAAAGCAATGGAATAGTCGACTTTTTGCAATGAGGGCCTCTTGTTGCTGTGCATTTAAGGAATTAGGATCGATGGCAAAACCTTCTGTGGAATTCGCAATCAATGGTTCGTCTAAATAATCGACGGATGGGAACTGCTGCTGGTGGAATAGTTGTTGATTGGAAACTCTTACCGCCTCGGGTACCTCGTGCAAACCTGGTGGCGCACTCAGTTGTTGAAGTTGCTGTTGCAGTTGTTGTTGCAATTGCTTTTGTTGTTGAATATTGATTAACTGAAGTTGACCTGCGGTGTTAGCGGCATTGTTGATTCCGTTCGCCTGTAGTTCATTCTGATGATTTTGTATGAGATGAGGGTACTTGAAAAGAAGTTCAACAACACGAGTATGTCCACCCTTTGCAGCCTCGATCAACATTGTACTGTTATCCTTTAACTTGTGGTAAGGGTCGGCTCCGCTCTTCAGCAAAAGTTCGACCACAGCTTGGTGACCACCAGCGCATGCAAGCGATAGCGGAGTATGATCATTGCTGGTTGTTTGTTTATTCACGTCTGCTCCTTTTTGTATGAGGAACTTTACTGTGCAGAGATGTCCAGCACGACAGGCCTTCATTAAAGGTGTCCGACCACCTTCAGATTCATGCTCCAACTCAGCTCCATAGCTAAGAAGTACTTCAGCGGCGTCGGTGTGACCATTTTCTGCGGCATGCGTCAATGCTGTATCCCCAGTCTGAGTTTCAGCGTGAACATTCGCTTTGTTTTGCAACAAGAATCTCACCAGATCGGTATGACCTTCTTGCGCAGCCTCCATAAGTGGTGTTGATGCACCCAACTCCAAGTTAGCCCCCTCCTTAATGAGAAACTCGGCCACCTCCATGAAACCACCACAGCATGCTAAAGTCAGAGCAGTCTCTTGAGTTTCTTCAGTGGTTGCATTGATGTTAGCTCCCTTGTTGAGAAGAAGTGCTACCATTTCTTCGTGACCTTCACGAGCCGCTTCCATGAGAGGCGTGTAACCTTCGTCGTTAACCTCTTCAATGTTCGCCCCACGTTCGATCAACAAAGTCGCTAACTCCACGTGACCACCACAGGCAGCCAGAGTCAGGGGAGACTCAAATGAATCAGTTGGCATGTTCACTTGCGCTCCTGAATCAAGCAACAGACGTGCCACTTCGACGTGACCATCCATAGAGGCTTCCATAAGCGCCGTGTGCATCTCATCTGTCTTGTGCTCTTGGTCTGCACCTGCTTGTAACAGAAATCGAACCATATTCAAGTGACCCTTGTAGCAGGCCAGTGTAAGTGCACTTTCCTTGAATTCATTCGAATGAGTGTTTATTCCTGCTCCATGTTCCAGTAGGACCTACAAAAGTACAACATATCAATCCGACAACACCAACAGGAAACTATTCAATCTAGAGCATTGTATCAGATAAGATCAAAGGTTCTCATTGACCAAAGTTCTAAATTCACGGATTATTAACTCAATCTACGTGTATTCGACTTCAAAGTCTCGTATCTCGGATATAATCATTTACTAATAAGTGTAATATAATTCGAATGCTACTCAATTACCTTCGCGACTTCAACATGTCCGGCGGATGCAGCTTCCATCAATGGAGTATGGCCATTCTCATTTTGTTCTTCGACATTAGCTCCATGCTTCAGTAATTCTTTCACCACATCGCAGTGACCACCAGCGCATGCAAACATTAATGGCGTGTTGCCTGTAGCACAGTGAGCATTTACATCGGCATTATGGCTAAGCAAAAGTTTAACAATATCATAATGACCAGCGGAAGCTGCCTCCATCAGAGGCGTACAATCCTTTTGACCTTTATCTTCCACCTGCGCAGCAGACATTGCTAACAGAACCTAAACAAATGAAACCAAGCAACACGTAAATAACGTTTCTATCTTTCCAAATTTTACCTAGTCACTTACCTGGGCTAATTCATAGTAACCAGCTGAACAAGCCATCGACAAAAGAGATTCCCCATCGTCGGTTGATTCACTGATATTGATGTTTCCCTTGCCCAAAAGTCGTCGAACTGTATTCACATCATTATCGTTGCAAGCAGCGATCAGAGTTCGAGAGAAAATTCTTTACAAAGACAAACGTACATTGTAGCAAAAATTAATTATCACGATGACCAATAAATTCATTGCATTCTTACGTTTTATCCCTTGGACTACTCGCGCATCGCATTTTAG